>OV884042.1:11096388-11730277 GCA_930367265.1 Catocala fraxini
TCCTATGTCAACTTTAAGAGATTTTTTACACCCCGCTGAAAAACCACTTCCTTAATCCGTCAAAGTAGGGACCACGTCACCACGTCTCGTGAGGACGCGGTGTAGAAGGCTCTGCTCGTGAACTACCTGACTGCTCACAATCAGGCGGAGCGTGGTCATATTGACAAGAATTGATAAAAAACTTTAAGACTGCGCCGAGCGTAAGACAGATAATGACAGAGCTTGTGCGGCGCATATTCAAATCGGCGCGCGGCCGCCATAGTAAAATTGTATGGAGGATTTGAAGCGCTTTTTTGATAAATATGTATATTTATTGTCAACCAATAACTTAAATATTTGGTACGGACAAATTGTTTAAAAATTACTATTTATTTTTCGTTTCAGCTGTAAAATAGGATAGATTTCTACTGTTATAATCTAAAAATCACTTAACACGAGCTTACGTTTTTGTATTTTGCGTGCAAATTTACGTAATTTTGTAAGCGAAAATATAAATTATTTTAAGTTTTTTACACGGAGTAATTGTAAACACATTCATTATTATGGTAAATGTATATTTTATATTTGTATTAAACAAAAAGTGTTGATTTTATTGACTTAACTGTGACCGCCTGTTTTGGCACATTTCGCTCGGCGCAGTCTTAAGGTCAAATCAAATTCAAAACAAAAATATTTCCATGAATGTGTAATTTCTTCCTGGACACGTCAATTAACTTATATTATAATAAAATATTATAAATTTATAATTAAATAAAAGGAAAATAAACATTTTACTGTGATAATCCCTGTTCGAGGAGTGTAGCCTTCGTGTGAAGGCAAGAAACTCATAGCCTCTCTTTTCAATCACCAACTGTTTAAAATATGATTCTTAACAATACAAATCAGTAGGAAAGGAATGTTGTAGGTTATTTAGGATAATTATGTAGGATACAACAACTTTTGCTCACTAGGCGAAACGCAGTAGGGCTCTCGTTCTCTATCTCACAGATAACATCATTTCATTTCATCAGATACCTAATTAACAAATCTACAATGTGATCTAGTAGTATCTACATTATTTCAAAAACACAATCTTTTATATCTAGAGTTATGCTAAATTAACGTTCGTGTAATATTCTACGTTATTTATGAATTTGGCCGAACTAGACTACCTGTATTGAAAGGTACCATGCCTGGGAAAATTTGCAAGATTTCAATTTAATGGTATAAATTATTTTTAGCTTTGACTGAGTAATGCTAATTGCTAATGCTAATATCTGTGTGATGCAAAAATTTGTGTGATATCTGATAATAGATATTCGTAGACTGGGTACCTATACTTTGATACATATATGTCGTTTCTACGTTATAAAGCTCCTTAATAAACGCATTAAAGAAATCTTTGTAGAAGTAGTCCTTAAAAATATATGTATATGTATGTATATATAAATCTATTACAATAAGTTATCTATATTGTAACGAGACTGTGTTACTTAAGTACAGACACTTTTAAGATATTTTTTAAATGTATTATTATAAAATTGTAACAAGTGTGTCTATTGGAACCACGTTTGAAAATCAATGGGGCCTAACGATTAGGCAGTTCTAAGCCGATGAAAATTACTTACAATTTTTTTTACTATCTGTTTGCCTGTTTATGACGGCATCACACTAAAACTACTAAGCAGAATTTGCAGTTTTATAGCTGGAACTTCAAAATGAAAGCAAAGCAACGTTAAATCTAATTCTATTTAGTAAAATCTTTCGTAAGAACTGAGAGCTAGTTTTAACTTAGATTGCGGATTTAGTAGGCAATGAATGAATCTATAAAGTAGATCAAATTCTGGCGATGACTGAAAGTACTTTTTATGAACGCTTGGAAAATGACCTGTCCAAGCTCTGATTTGCCATACGATCTATTCTCTCAGAGTCGGTGGGATGGGCCGCTCTGCAACATGGTGAGAGAACATCTTATGAATACATTTCCTAATGTTTCCGAGCGTGCCCGTTTATTGGCTGTGGTAGAGTGGGAACCGGGTCTTTGGCTCCAAGCACTCCCATAGTGCCTATGTTGGACGATACAACGTTTCGCATCGCTTCTTGCCTCCGTTTAGGTGCTCCATGTGTTTCTCCGCATCGATGTTACTGTGGTGAAGCCGTCGATGGCCTTGGCCACCATGGCCTATCATGTAGCAGGTGCACCGGTCGTTTTCCGCGGCACGGCAGCCTTAATAACATTATCCGACGTGCTCTTGTCGCCGCCGGCATGCCAACTCATCTTGAACCGAATTGCACGTGACGATGGGAAGAGACTGAATGGTATGTCATTAATGCCTTGGAAGATGGGTTGGCCTACGGTGTGGGACGCAACGCGTGTCGACACTCTTGTGCCATAACATCTTCCCAGCACGGCGGGTTGTGCTGGCATTGCTGTTACATCCGCGGAGACTTTCAGACGGCACAAATACAAAAACCTGGTAGGAGATTATGTTTTTGAGTCGTTTGGGGCCGAAACGATTATGGGATCCCAGTGCTCGTTCTCTCTGTAAAGAAATAACAAAAAGGCTAACTACACTTCCCATGACCAGAGGGCTGGTCTTTATTTCGCGGAAACAATAAACATGGCCTTCTGGGCACACTACCAGTCGACTGTGGTGCGGAGGAATTCTATGACGGAGTTTTAGTTTTTCTTTTATAATATTTTAGGCATAGGTAAGTTAGTTTTAAGAATTGTGTTTATTGATAATATTCATACTGATTTGAAATAAAATTAATCTTTTTTATGAACGCTTGGAAAATGACCTGTCCAAGCTCTGATTTTCCATGCGATCTATTCTCTCAGAGTCGGTGGGATGGGCCGCTCTGCAACATGGTGAGAGAACATCTTATGAATACATTTCCTAATGTTTCCGAGTGTGCCCGTTTATTGGCTGTGGTAGAGTGGGAACCGGGTCTTTGGCTCCAAGCACTCCCATAGTGCCTATGTTGGACGATACAACGCAAATTAATCGACGCTTCGCGTGACCAGAAGGCTGGACTTTTTTTGGCTCAAATAATCAGCATTGCCATTCAGCGTGGCAATACTGCCAGTCTTCTGGGCACACTCCCGGTCGACAGCGATGCTGAGGAATTTTACGACGCTGCCTAAACCGGCCATCCTTTTTTATTAATTTTTACAGTCCCATATTTTGTTACTCTTCATTTTGTTCTATTTATAAGTGGTTAGTTTTGTTAATATTAGTTAAGTTGTAAATTATGATTGTTGCTTTCACTACTATGAATTATATAAAATATCTTTTTTATAAGTTACATGACGTTTTAGAGAGCTCCTTCGTTCAAACATATATGTGTAAATTTACACGGTATCCACATTTGAATATCAAAACTAGCTCCTAAGTACATACGGTAGTGAATAAATTCACATTGTTGGTGTATATAAATAATGTTAAATTACCAACTTACTTTACCAGGCGCGCATAATTTAGTTGACCGAAGATCATTATCATTTAAGCTACTTTTTATTTATTGAGCTTTTTCTTTTTATAACAATATTTATCTATACAATAAGTAAGGCAGTCGAGTAAGAACACGACATAGTATGTAAATATTTTATACTTATCGTGTTAACGTGGATAAACGTAATCTACAAAATATTGACCAAGAAAATATATAAAGAGAATGTGGTTTATGCTAAAATTGGCAGGAAATTACGTAGGCGAACATTCTATTACCAGATCGAAAATATTATGGCAAAAGACCACGAATACCCTAAACCAAAGAGCGTGCATGAATAATGTAAGAATTACCTACTATTAGGATTTTATGTAATTATGTACCTTAATAGCCAATATCAGACTCAACATACAACCTACGTTACACAAAAAATTATTTAGTAGACTCAGATATATGTTGACGATATACGATAATCATTTTCCAAACAAAGTGGAGTTGGTCATGACTAGTTAATTATTTTCATATACATTAATCGACAAAACGCTCAAAAGGTAGAGACAAGTATATCATTCCACCGAATTATCTATGAGGTGTTTGGAAAAGCAACAAAACTTTTTACAAATTTGAGCTATATTTACATATCTTAGAAACAACTTAATTATTTGTGAACAAACTTATGGCATTCCATTTTTTTTTTTTAACTTATTCATGATTGCTAAGTCACTTTTCATGCGAAAGCGAACGTAGTAGCAGGCAGTTAATATCTAATGCTAACGATAAGAAAACCATCGGATGTGCTTGAGATACAAAATTTCGTCTCTTTAAAATCTTAGCTAATGATGGCCGCTATTTACCTCAAAGCGTGACAGTCAATAAGGCATCCATGAGTAATGAGTCGAGTGTCGTGCTACCATTACAGTTTAACTTTAATTGTGATCCCGAACGCACACGGCGAACAAGCACTATACCAAGATATTTGAAAACAACTACTGTTTCTAAGACAACCAAAAGTAAAAATAGTTCTTCTAAATTTAAGTTTTCCTTTACAATTGTAAGTAATAATTTAAGTGAATTAAGCGATAGCGACATTAACTGTTTCATATTTTTTTACGTTTAATAAATAGCCTGGATTTGATCGGGGACGGCATTGTGGATAGATGATGCAGTGCTTTCCGTGGTCATCTAGCCAATGCTGGTCATAAGTTTGATTGACGAAATATTATGTGATTCCCAAATAATTATTCCAAGTTTTATGTGTTCTTTGTGTCCTCTTTTACTGCACAGGAATTATCCTCAGTGCGGAAATTGCCTTTAATAAAAGGACATGTCCCGTATTCAGATGTTACTTAAATATGTTATGTGTTCATTATCTACTTTAGTAACACTCTCTCGAGAATATAAGCATCCTTTCAAACCGCTGAAAAAAGAACTGATGGTTCTGGCTGGCTTGTCTTACAGTTAGACAGATCAGCCAGAAGTTAGAATGAGTTATTTATATTACTAATTTTCAAGAATATCAGCATCCTTGCTGCCAAACTGCTGAAGAAAAAGATCTGATAGTACTGGCTTTTCTTACAGTTGCGACAGATCACGCAGAAGCTATAACTTATAAGAATAACTTTTTTTGTAGATATCTACTATGATTATATTAGGCGTCGGGTTGTTAGCAATATGCATTTACTGGATTTACTGGCACGCACAGGCGCAACGATTGGACAAAATGACAGCAAGTCTCCCGATGCCGCGAGCACTTCCTCTCATTGGCAACGGAGCTATATTTTTGGGTGATACACAACGTAAGTAATTTTATTTTTATAAACCCATATTAAGCTATATAGATCTAGCATTTTTTTATACAATCTTATTATGTCAGTCATTATCAATATAACTATAATATGTCGACTGCCTCGGTAGCGCAGCGGTAGTCTATACGACTGCTGTGCATGAGATCTCGGGTTCGAATCCCAGGTCAACAAAGAGTAATTGGGTTTTTCTGGCAAGAAATTGTCTGTAACAGCCCAGAGCTAGCTGGCGGTGTAACACATAGGTGGTATCTTGCGCAGATAGCCAGTCTCCGTTAAGATCGGTCGCCCTGTTTTAAAATGAATCTGAAGGAAAGGTCATTGTGTCTACGTAAGGACGTAGACGCAATGAAAAATTACTGTGTTT
This sequence comes from Catocala fraxini, assembly GCA_930367265.1. Taxonomy (NCBI): domain Eukaryota; kingdom Metazoa; phylum Arthropoda; class Insecta; order Lepidoptera; family Erebidae; genus Catocala; species Catocala fraxini. The sequence goes on from OV884042.1 coordinate 11,101,990, forward strand.
AGCTCCCGGGAGCCAAAGTCGATATAGTCGATACCAAGAAGCAACTGAATAAGGCAATAAAAATATAAGTAATCGATCTAATCATAGTTAATATGATACTCAAATGCAACATATTTAAATATAATTTCTCTCTTTTTATCGGCAGTTGAAAAGCGACCAAAACGCGGGGTCTTGTGTAAATACAATTATTCAAATAAGTTTATCAACAAGTCAGATGCGTAAAAATGTAATTAGTTTTATTACAAGTTGGCAATAATTATTAAAGTGCCTCCATTTGCCTTAAATAATCTCTTGATTATTTTTATTTTTGTTACAGAAATACACAAGAATATGTGGAGCGTAGCTGAATTAGCCTTCAAGCATAAATACTCAGCGAAACTATGGCTTGGTCCTAAATTATATGTGGGTAAGTGTACTACATCTTTTAACGTACTGAGTCGTAGAGGCACACGGGCGGCCAGACACAATAGTCTTTCAATAATGTCTAGTATTCGAACAATTGGCAATATAAAAAGCAACTCGTTCTCTTGAGAGTAGCTCTAAATTTTCATGATCATTAAAATACCGGCAACAGCTTATTGATATTAACCAAATGGGGCAAAGAAAAACTGGATGTAGGAGGCTACATCATGTTTTTTTTGGCCTCATTTGGGTGATACCGCAAATGCTCTTCAAACGCCTTGACAGTGACAAGATCTTAGGATTTTGAGAATTCTTAAGGCCAAAATTAATTATTGCATTTTGATTTAATTTCTATTCGATTATTAATTGTGGCGTTTGTTAAACCCCAAAATGAAAAACAAAATATTTTCAATCAAACATAGCCAAGCCTATATGCCCAGACAGGGGTAGGCAAGTGTACATATAATACCCACATTTTACCAGCTTTGTGTAATGGGCACAATTCCAGACATGCTGCTATTGAAAAAGTCTTAACAGGAAATCCCAATAACACTGCAGCTGATCCTCATAACAGTGATCGCATTTACTCCTACCGCTAAACGTAGCGAGTTAATCCAAATAAATTAATATTCTTTAATCATATAATATGTGTGTATTTGCAGCTATCGCTGACCCAGCAGACGCACAAGTGGTATTAGAGAACTGCCTTGACAAAGATGTTGTGTACCGTTTTCTCCGCCCTTGGCTCGGCCATGGCCTCTTTGTGGCCCCAGGTAAATATTTAAGCCTGATGTTTATTGTATAACTTAATTACGTAACAAGAATAATAATTAGTAAATGTTGTTTTATTGTAATACATACACAATATCAAGGCGGATGACCGGTCCTTGTGGCATAAAATTGGAGTGACTTATGTTCAGCAGTGACTGTATTATGCTGATTGAAAATTATTTTAGGGACAAAGTAGCCAAAATGTATCTATAATATACAGCGATGCGGGGGAATATTATGACGCTTTTAATTATTTCTTTTCCTTTTTAGATTAACCTTATTATAAACAATTTGTTTGTACATAATATGTTATTAATATGGTTATGTAGTTGTTAATTGAAAATAGTCTATAATTTAATCGTACATACATAGATATACTTATAGTCTCAACACTCATGCCTCTATAACGGGTGTGTCTACTGCCGTTTGCTGACTCCGTGCAACTAGGGAACATTTCTTGACAAAGAAACCCTATTACTATGGCTATTGAAAATACACATTACAAAACACCTTTCTCTATTTTTCTTTACATCCATTGTACTACTGACACTCTTTACGGTAGACAGTGGCTTGATTATGTTTAACTAGCAACGCTTCTGTACTTCTGTAGTTTCAAGGGAACACACAAGAACAGCGGTTTCTCGCTTACCTTCAGGTGAGCAGTTATCGCTGCCACAAATAGCAATAAAAGAAGTTAAGGCTGATCTCACTTGTGTATTGTATATGTACCTATAAAAACAAATATGTGAAAAGTATTGTTAGATTATGTATTGTATGCACATATAATATTAAAATAACAATAGTATGGATATCCATTGGCATGTATGTAGGTAGTCATAACGCAAATACGTAATTTGCCAGCCTTCAATTTACTCTATTCAATACTAGCACAAAACAGCGCGCATTTTATTTGATGGGCTCTTTGTTCTACTGATAAATGTGAGTGCTTGCACGATTATGAGCTCCTGGGATCTATTTTCAGAGCCGGAAATTTTATACCTGGCTCAAATTCTGGAAATGCGCTATGTTTTATGCAAATTCGAATAAATTGACAACCTCATAAGTACATACGTACAGCGTGTATTCGAATATCATTCGAATGCAATTAAGCAAATCACTCAAACGTGGCCATTAAATGTATTGCTGTTTGTTGGGCAAATTACCAGTCACAAAACGGGGATGGACTTTTTACAAAGTCAAAATATAGCAGATTATGTACAACGCCTCTATGGATATGCCTGGGAGAAATGTAGTAAAGGTCTGCCTAGTTCTTAATGCAATAACTCGTTACTAATAATATTTCAACATTACAGTGAATTTGTGGAAGTCTCATAGAAAAGTACTGCTGCCGATATTTCACAACAAAGTTGTTGAGGAGTACTTGGGAGTGATAGCTGAACAAGCCAATGTGCTTCTGGAACGTTTGGACGAGCAGTCGGATAAAGGAGAGTTCGATGTTTTAAAATACATTACTGCCTGCACACTAGATATTGTTTTTGGTAAGTAATTCTAACTAACTATATCTCTTGCCCTTGCCATAGAATAAGCTGAAACATAAACGTGACAATGCGACATTTTATGTAAATTGCCTTCCCACAATCGCGTAGAACAGTTAATAAGTCATTTATTTCAGACAAAAAACATAAATGGCTTTAATGAATGGCAAGTTTTATCGCGTAAGGGCAGTTGCCAGTACTAGTCGTCACCATCCTTTGTTTGACATTATCTAGAGACTTTAAGCCCTTCCATAAAAACATCTGATATTATTTTTCATGCTCTCTTATGGTATAAGATTATTATTTATTATTGCATTGAAGTGACAACAAGTTTTGATCGTAATGCTCTCAGAGTTATCTATTACCGCTTATAACATAAAAGGTATTACTAATTTACGCCTCAGGTGATTCTCGTAACCAAAATGGTGGCCTTTTATGGCAAGCAGAATGAGCATTCGAATTTAACGTGGCATTGCTGTCAATATTCTGGACACGTTTCCAGTCGTCAGCGATGCCGAGAAATATTCTATTTACGATGGCGCTAACCGTCGTAAATGGAATATTTATTAATTAATTTTATTATTTATATTAATGGATACATTCATATTTATAGGATACAGGCTGTATCCTATTATTAAATTAAATTATATTATAAAATTCTAAATATTGAATTATGTATATATGTATATGTATGTAAATACTATCCTTTAATTTAAGTTAACCACCACTACAAATATCACGATAAAATCATTCTTCAAGTAACTATAGTCAACTGATCGTTTAAAAATTCATGAATGTATTTGATAGATTATTATTTTCTTATTATTATTATACCGTTTTTATACATTGTCAATTAATCAAAATTGAGAATTACTTAACAATTCTTGGAAAATGATTAGAAATCCTTTACAAGCCTAAGTACTTTATTTTTTAATGTATTTCTGGTTGCTTCTCTAGAGACAGCCATGGGCGAGCGTATGGACGTTCAGCACTCGCCCGACACGCCGTACCTTCGCGCGCGGCATACCGTTATGACCATCCTGAACATGCGCCTGTTCAAGGTGTGGCTCCAACCAGACTGCATCTTCAACCTCACTCACTACGCCAAACAACAAAAGGATAATATCAACCTCACACACAAGTTTACCGACGACGTAAGCGCTTCTATCTTTATAAATATTTTTGTCAATTTAAGCCACTTCTCGCGCTTTCACTCACGTGGTATGGCAATAAACCTTCGTCTATATTACTCAAATGAAGGGTAGTATTGTATTTTAATATAGTAAGCTCTATTTAAAAATGTACCATTGATAAGCACGGGCCTTTTCTCAATATGAAAAGGACTAGATGACAGTACACCACGCTTTCGCCCCAATGCAGGCTAGTAGACTTTACTATATATTTTCAAGATCATTATAAAGAGCTCTCAGACGTGCAGGTTTCCTCACGATGTTTACCTTATCCGTTCAAGCGAGCTATGATATATATATATATAACCTATTTAATACGCACACATAACTTTATAAAGTAAGAGCCGTTCGACAAGTGGTACGTGTCATCGGATTAATATTGAGACCTCTGCGCGGCATTCATCTAAGCCGCATGGAGCATGGATTCAGATCTATACTAGTTCCAGAGATTACATACAAACAAATTTTACATCTATAGTTACACAAAATGTCTAAACTTCTCAATATGCATGTGTAAAAATAGTTGAAATGAAATTACGTAATTTACGTACGTAAAAAATGTTTTGTAGAGACAACAGAATCCTTTTATTCAGTGAGCTGGCCATTCATTATTCTACGTTATGCTATTTTTTGCAGGTCGTTCAAAAGAGACGCTTGGAATATCAAAAAAATCCTTCGAAAAAACGTGATGGTAAGTTTTTACGTCATTTTGTTTAAACATACCGTAATTAAGTAAAATGATAAATTATTTAAGTGTCTACGGCACACGACTCTTTTAAATGATGAGTTTGGAAATTAAAAACAATAGTTATTAGTTTCTAAAAGTAGGTATAATAAATGGCATGTCATCGAGTTCTGCATAAACAATATTTGATTAATGTTCTGGAAGGAATTATCTCGTGTACATTACAAATTGCTAGAATGATCAACATATGTCGTTTTATGCCCAAATGATACGCAGCAAACATTTGAATATTTGCTCGCCTTATTAACAGTGGTATTTTAAATTCAACACTATCGTTTATCCGCGACTTAGTCTGCGTTAACAGTTCGCACGAGTTTTTATTTACGTGGAACATACTAAGTACCTCTACTCCATCTGGTTAGGTACTTAACTTAAGGTAAACAATCTTGATGTGTCTTTTTATTTAAAAACTCAGTTTAAAAATAAAATGCTGCTAAAGATCAATGTAAATACAACAATAACGATTACTAAATCAATTGAACCGTTATGTAAGCAGTAGTTCATTTGTTTAATATGTGTTAGTGTAAAAAGTCACATCAAGATTGTGTACCTTTGGTTAAGTACCTAACCAAATGGAGTATAGGCATCATATTTGCGGTTCCACTATATGGACTCAAAGAGCAAAACCTCGTAATAAAAATAGTTCCGACCCTCAGTCTCACAAATATCATAAAGTGTATCCACGTAAATTAAAATAAATGTAACATGTCAACGTACATTGCGTTTGTTTTCACATTTGACGTCGTATTTCGACAATTGGCTCATAGTTTATGTAGCATATGACTTAGAATTTTAGTTGATTACGAAGTAAATAAATCATGTAAATCGCATCAAGATTCCTTTATTTGTTTATATGTGATGACTGACGGCGAAACAATCAGACTGACAGACAAAATTCTATAACTATAATTTTGGGATCAGATTGCTTTTAAATAGTTGATGCTAATTAGTTTCTCAAAAATATCTCCAATGTACACAGACTGGTTACATTTTTATAATAGTACGATTATATCAAAACCTGAGCGTAAACAGTGACCGGAGTCCATTTTCTGCAATCACTCGCGCGTTGCCGATCCTTAGGAAAAGCAATTAAAGATTGCAAGAAAAGAAAAGGAATAAGAGATACATAGGATAACTACACACATTCTATTCAGTTTATTATTATAATAATAATAAACTAAATAGATAATCCCTGTTTCCTAGGTAACGCCATAACTTGAGAACCACTTTGCCGATTTAATTCATCTTGTTTTTTAAGTTTTCCTTTACTTTGTAGAAGGTTCCTACGGAAAGAAAAGTAGAAAAAAAATTGCGCTGATAATTGCATAATTTTAGAAAACTTAACGATCATATTAACCTCGCGAGCTTGACAGTTCGTCACCAGATAAATCAATACCTCGTTTACACGTGTTATAATCTATACTAATATTATACAGCTAAATAGATTGTTTGTTTGAACGCGTTAACTTACTAGATTATGTCTGCGGCTACGCTCGCGTAAATGTTGGTTAGGTTATGTTAACAACAGTGCTTTTTCTGAATGAATGGTACTTATTGTACCTTTCTGAAACCCTGACAATGTGTAAGCATACAAAATTTCATAATTATCGGCTGAGTAGTCAAAGCGTGAAAGCGTAACAAACAAACAAACTCACATTTGTAATATTAGTTAGGATTTATTGAGAAAGGTAAAAAACTATGTAACGTGGTGCTCTGAACTCGTATATAAAACATCTCAGACTGATGATTAAGGAAAATAGTAAGTCTTACTGGCAGATATGTTTACAGATAAATATTTACATAATGATTCTTAGTAAACACACTGTTAACGTAAAGATCGAAGCGGTTAATCAATAACTTATTCAAATAATGCCAATAAACTATAGAAATAAACGACATTATTTTGCACGTAATGCATGTTCAGAATAATACCATTCATTAGTATCGTCAAATTAGTCCTATCTTCTTTATCGGCATGATATAAAATATGTTACTGTATACCACAATACGTTGTACATAGGTTCATACTTATTAATTCGATAGGCATCACTTATCTCTGTATATTAGACATCAACGCATGTCGTAATAAGGAAAATCTTTAAAATTACTTAACTTTATACGTATTTTATCGACCGCTGTGGTCATGGATGCTGAAATCAACCGAAACGTCGGGAAAACAAAATCTAAAATTACATCTAAATAGTCTTTATAATTTAAATAGCTTGAATATAAGTAAACTGTAACTAGTAAAAGTGTTTAACAATAGTAGCTTAGTTACAAAATTATGTAATATTAGTGACATGTAAAAAAATTACAACGCGATAATATCCGTATAGAATTGTTTCATTTCAATGTATAACATTCGCGTAAACGTAAGATAATATTAAGAAACAACATTACTTAAATAGTTATACCTACCCAGTGTCTAAAGATGGAAAAAGCATCGTCAAAGGTGCCAGCCTATAAAATGACATATTATTTGGAATATTTGCTATGTCTAACATACACCAGTAAACAAACAAAAATGAGTGCGAATGTTATGTAATGTTGGGGATTTTTTTGGATATTAATAAATAGACAACCACTTCTATAGAAAGTCGTATATTGCATTGAATTAATTATAAAATACAGTGCATTGGCGTAAACTACAAACTAAGCATATTATTTGATACTTACAAACTAAAAGAGCATGTAATATATTACATATTCTAAAGTAAAGAAGCTTACACTCTTATACACACACTTCAGTTAGTTATGCCAATTAACAAACGACCCCGAAAAGAAGATCTGGCGGTCCTTATTCGTAAAGCATAAATTGAATACCGCTGTGTTTTTATTGTAGATGTTTAAAGTCCAAGTGCTGGTGTACTTTAAATGAAAGAAATAATATAAATGTACATGTATACCTTATGTAGAAACTGAAAGGCACTGTAATTTATTTACTCGGTCCGTAGCTTTGGCGAAAGTAAATATAGAGTCGATGGAATACGTTTCAATATATTTTCTGTATTTATTAGTTATCTCCATTAATTGAGCCTGCGGCTAGAGACAAATGTGTTCGTTGATTTTAAAATTGCAATAATGCGCATGCAAAGTTAATTAAGACGAATAAAGAAAAAGCGTATTTTTAGTATTATAATTTTGCACTCGAATATGTCGTTACAGTAAACACATGGCTTAGCGTAAGTGCGTTAGAGAGCATGCACTCTATCGCGTGTTAGGAAACGTACTCATACTACGTGACCCATTTTTTACAATTTTTAGCCCTCCTGCCTCCCCTCTGTGACCACCTTTTTAGTATATGCCAAGACCCTCCTCTCCCTCTACTTTTCACGTACTAATTTATAAATAGTGTTTTGCAAACAAGAAGTTTAAAAAGCATAATTTGGCTCATATTTGTTTTTATTAATACGGCACTTGCCGCGTTTGCCACCTGTGAGTTTAAAAAGCGTTAAACGCCGCAATATTTGCATATAGCTTAAAAAAGGCGCAAAATTGCCCTAGAGGATATCAACAGTGACGAAAACCTAAGCCCTTACATCGCCCCTGTAACTAAGCGTGGTATTTTAGAGAAGTTCCTCCCTCCTATGAGAACGGGTCACATAGTAAGGATACGTTCACTTAGGTACAAACAATCTAGTTGCATTGTCTACTCTAGTACCTAGTACATACATATTCATTAAATGGCTAAATCACAGTTGATGTTGATTTGATGATGATGCTGTGAATGTGCTCCTAACACGAAAACACGAACACAGGGTGTGACTCACAACATGCGTAGACATCATGACTTAATCGTTTAGTACCTTCTGCTTTACCTAAAATGGTTCCATTTTCAAAGATTTTAGGAATATTTTATTTTAATTATACGTAGACTAACACCAGTAAATCCCCGCAAGGTTGGAACGGGCAAAACCCATTGCACGTCAGCTATACCTTTATGTACTTAAGTATATATTATGTGCTACGTAATAAGAGGGCGAGTCTATTGCTGTCTATCATTCAGACTTCCAGAGTCCGTGTTCTTGCTGATATTTTTACTGATAAACCCTATAAGAGTTGGCTCAATCCGGCTATTGAACGAGATTTCTGAATCGTATGGAAACTTTTGCCATAGGATCAACTTTAACCTTCATATTAATTACGAACGCTCGAGAATATTCAAAGACACTTCGTGAGTTCGTGATTTGAATAGAGAGAGTTTTATTACGGTGCTATAAAGTATTGTAAACTTGCAGATGGTAAACTGAATGCAGTTCTGGATCTGTTGTTCGGCCGAGAGATCGAGTTTACGAACGAACAACTGCGAGAGCACATAGACTCCATCACGATAGCTGGGAACGACACCACGGCACTCGTGATTGCGTACACGCTTGTGCTACTTGGTATACACCAGCATGTGCAAGACAAAGTACTACAAGAGTAAGTTACCTTCTATCAGATATTATATGCATGAATGGCGTAGGTAGTGGTTTCAGTGGTCGCCTCGCCATTGCCAATGCGCCGCGTGTTGTGGCTTCGATCCCCAAATGAGGTAAAAATTTGTGTAATCCACAAATATTTGTTCTAAGTCTGAGTGTTCTTTGTATCCGTTGTTTGAATGTTTGTAAAGGTCCTCACTACACAAGATGTTATCTTAGTGCAGGAGTTGTCTTTTTAACAAAGAAAGAAAGAAAATTCCTGAGTACTGAGTACCCTATGTTATTCCAATGTGTTCTATGTGTCCCTTTAAAGATCGATCGTTTCTAAGTTTAAAGCTATCCAAAATTGGAGGATATACTAAAATTGTTAAAACAGCTTAGCCGAAAAAAACGCAAGAACTAGACAGATATTATTTTGTATAATATTAGGGTGGCCAATATGCATTTATATGACCATATCATATCTAAAGTATCCTTGATCTAAGCTTCCCATTCTACCCATATCTACGTAGTACATACGTACTTTCAAACGACAGTGTATGTACATAGTAAAACAAAAGTAATCAATTTATATAGATTTCGTATTCCTGTTGTTTAGGCAGCAATCTATTTTCGGGAACTCGACTCATGGAGCCAATAAAGAAGACTTACAGAAGATGCACTACTTAGAAAGAGTAATCAAAGAAAGCATGCGGCTCTACACTGTGGTACCGATCATTGCCAGAAACATCGACAAGGATACCTTTCTGCGTAAGTAACAAAACTATTATTATTAGTTCCGTCCAAGACTAGGTAATACAAGTACCTACTATACTATAGTAAATATACTCTAAACGCCTTTTGTTGCGTAATGAAGTAAATGTAAGCAACTCAAGTCTGCCTTTTTATTTCTCTCTTATTACTGAAACTCATTCTACTATTGTAGACCTAATCGTACCGATAACAAACCCAAAAGTTTTATTGATGTCTTCAGTCACGCTTCAAGCTTTCGAGCCTATTGACTGAATACTCGGACCTATCGAATTGAATACACTTATCCTTAGTGCTAATCTCCAATTATAAGAACCATTCATATTTGCTTAAAGTTCGTGCGTTATTTGTGTCGATTGTATTGTGTAACTTTTTTTTTCTTTTGTGGTCACTACTTTATACAATTAAATATAATAGTCTTAATTAGTTTACATGTGAGTTATGTTCACACTACAAAAGGTTACGATTTGAGAAATAAAATGTGCAAACATACGAATCAGGCGACAGTTGATTTTTTTACGAGCGCAGCGTCACATTGCAAGATGTCAAATTTTGAGTTAAAGTCAAATAACCTAATAGTTCCAATGTTATTTCCGTCTCCCATAACACAAGGATTGTTATTACCGCGGGCCGTTTTTTATGTCCATCGCTTAATTGTGATGATTTGAAAGTGTTAGTTAAACTAAACAATGCTTTTATTGCTATACGTTATTTTTTTAGCAACGTGCGGAGTTACAGTACCAGCCGGCGCTGGGGCAGTAATAGGAGCCTTTGCCATACACCGATCTGAAGCTGCATGGGGAGCCTGTCCCAACAACTTTGATCCAGACAGATTCCTGCCGGAGCGATCTGTCAACAGACACCCCACCGCATTCCTACCTTTTAGCTACGGATCTAGAAATTGTATCGGTAAGACGTGGCATTTATAAGTGCTAAACTTAACAGATTTGTAACCAAGGAATTGCGAAGTATCCACATATTCTCGCACATTCAAGTGATATTAGGTATTTTCCTAAGTGACGTAATTGTAGGTACTAGAATTTTACAATGTTGATTAATAATAATTGAAGAAATTGAATTGTTAATTGAAAGGGTTGTGAAAGTAACCGACGAGAAAATATGGGATGCACAAACGAGATTTCGAAAGGGTATGGGATGTACGGATCAGGTCTTTTCCTTACGGTGCATAGCCGAGAGAGTTTTGGCCAAAGGTCAAAAGGTCTATTGCGCATTCGTGGATCTGGAAAAGGCTTATGATAAAGTGGTGAGGAATGAACTTTGGTCGGTATTGTCCATGTATGGAGTGACTAGCACCCTCACGCGAGCTCTGAAATCTCTTTATGATGATTCCAGAGCTTGTGTTAGGATAAATGGGACCTACACAGAACGGTTTAGCATCGAAAAAGGTGTTAGACAAGGATGTGTAGCGTCACCTTGGCTGTTTAACCTATACATGGACAATTGTTTAAAAGATTTAAAAGATTGTGAATGGGGATTAAGAATGAATGAGTTACTTGTCAAATGTCTTCTTTATGCCGATGACCAAGTAATACTTGCGTCATCAGCAGAAGAGTTGCAGGCGATGGTAACTATTATGCATGGTGCTTTTGAGAGTAAAGGAATCAAAATAAATGTAAGCAAGACGAAAGTAATGGTATTTGAAAAGGAAGAGTGCGTGACGATGTGAAATATTATGATTGATGAAGAAAAAGTGGAGCAAGTGAAAGAGTTTGTATATTTGGGTACTTTGTTTACAAGGGATTGTAAACAAGAGGGAAATATTGAAAGGAGAACGATTGCGGGAAACAAAGTGAATGGAGCTCTACGCGCTTTTATGAACAGTCGAAATGTTTCCGAAAAGGCACGTTTGGCTGTTTATAGAGGACTATTAGTGCCCACACTTATCTATGGAAGTGAAAGTTGGGTATGGCAAAAGAAGCATGAGAGTAGAATAAATGCTGTAGAAATGAGAGCGCTGAGAAATATATGTGGTGTGACTCTGAAAGATAGAATAAGGAATAGTGTGATTAGAGAGAGATGCGGCATGAAAGTTGATATAGTGACAAGAATAGAAAAGGGTATGTTAAGCTGGTTTGGGCATGTAGAAAAAATGGACGAGGAAAGACTGACTAAGAAAGTTTATAAGGTTAGTGTGAATGGAACAGTCGCAAGAGGAAGACCTAGGCGAACGTTTCTTGATCAGATCGGAGGCGTTCTGGACAAAGGCCAGGTTAAGAGCACCTTGAACCGACGGGCGTGTATGAGGAATGTGATGAAAGTGAATGAAGCCAGAGAAGTGTGTCAGGATCGTAGCAAATGGAAATCCGTAGTCTCTGCCTACCCGTCTGGGAAACAGGCGTGAATCTATGTATGTAATATAATTCTAAAAAAATAATATGCTCTTCAAATTACCTCAACTGCTTATTGTAAATAACCACAATAAATAATTAAGTTCGTTCGTACTTTCTGCTAAATTAGCTTATTAAAAGGGTACGTGGCATTATTTATAATACACTCGGCGTCACAAAAATCGCACCTTTTTGTTTTTTTCAATAAACACCTCCCAAAATTTAGCGCATTGATTCTACTGGATAAAAAAATATATCATTTTTAAGAGCATTTCAATACCTTTACATTATTAGTCGGTAGAATTAAAAACCAAAATAAAATTTATTATTAGGGAACATTTAACATAATGGTGAAAAAATGCTCATCCATTAGAGCGCTAGTTGAGCTACCCGAATAGGGTATAAAAGGTCATGTCCAGGTAAAAAATGGGTCAATCATTGCTCAGACTTTAAAGTGTACACATCGGAACAGCATACTCAAGAAAAAAATACCTGAAGATGGATACCACCTCTGAAGAAGCCGCTCAAGTCATTGCACTATTGCAAGAAGGAGTACGTCAGGTTTATGTTGCTCGACAATTAAATCTGAGTCGTTTCTCTGTTCGACGAGTGTATCAACGGTTCCAAGAGACTGGTGGCTTTATCCGAAGACGTGGATCAGGAAGAAAACGCTGTACATCAGAGAGAGACGACCGCTTCATTGTCTCCACATCGTTGCGCAACCGCTTCAGTAATGCTGTTGAGGTGCAACAGCAGCTCCGATTAGCTCGTAGAACGGCTGTGAGTGTCTCTACGATTAGAAGAAGACTTAAAGAAAAGAAAATCACTGCCCACAGACCTGCGAAAGGTCCCAAATTGACCACGCAGCACAGAAGAGACCGTCTACAATTTGCTCAGGAGCACGTCACTTGGACGCTTGACCATTGGAGAGCCGTTCTGTTTACCGATGAGACAAGAGTTTGTCTTTTCTGTAATGACAGACGCAGAAGAGTTTACAGAAGAAAAGGAGAGCGCTTTGCTCAAGCTTGCATCGAAGAAACAACAGAATACGGGGGTGGTTCCTGTATGTTTTGGGGTGGGATATCCGTGGACGGAAAACGGAACTTGTGTGCGTCTCTCGGACTGGCGGTGGTCGAGGGCAAGGTTCGCTGAATGCTGCTCAGTACATAACGGAGATCTTGCAAGACCATGTGGTCCCGTATGCTGGTTTTGTTGGCGATGGGTTCATACTAATGCATGATAACGCCCGTTGCCACACCGCGGCCAGTGTGCGTGATTACTTGGAAGAAGTCGAGATTTCTGTTATGCAGTGGCCAGCACGAAGCCCGGACCTTAACCCTAACGAGCACCTCTGGGATGATGTAAAGAGGCATGTACGAGCACGAAATCCTGCTCCCACAACTCTCCAAGAGCTCCAGGATGCCGTGATCGAAGAATGGGATAACATACCTCAAGAGAGAGTAGTAACTCTCATGAGGTCCATGAAGGATAGGATGGAAGCTGTCATCAAGGCTAGGGGCGGAAACACTAGATTTTAAGGACGAAATTGTATTTTTTTAAATTTGTTTTTTTATTAAATTTATTATTTTCTAAGTTTGTGATTTTTTTATTATTAAAACATAAAAATAACCATTCGCGCTTTATAATTTCTAAAAGGCAATTTAATAACCTTTCCAATGATATCCTACAATCATATTCTCACTATTGACAAAGTTTGAGAAAAAGTACTTTAATATTGAATTTTAAAAAGGTGCGATTTTTGTGACGCCGAGTGTATAATATCAGCCCTCTATGAAACTGTCCCACTGCAGGGCACGGGCATCTCCTCAGTGTGAGAACGGTTAGGCGATAGTCCACCACGCTGGCCCAGTCCGGGCTGGCAGACTTCACATATCTTCGAGAACATTATGGAGAATTCTCAGACATGCAGGTTTCCTCACGATATTTTCCTTCACCGTTAACACGAACGATAATTAACTATTTAATACGCACATTACTTCGAAAAGTCAGAGGTGCGCGCCTTGGGATCAAACTGGAGATTTTTACGTGGCAGTCCAACGGTCTCCTATAAGCTATCGTTGCTTTATTAATATTTAAAAGACCAATGTTCATAAAGGCATTATTTAATATCCGGCAAAGATTTAGAGTTAAGTTTATTTCTAGAGACCCACACTGTTCAGGTTATATGTATTACAGAACATTGGCTCAAAAGCTATGAAATAAGTTTTTTAAATAGTATGAATTATATGGTACATAGCACTTTTTCAAGAACACAAGCCATTCACGGTGGTTCTTTAATACTTGTTGCAAACACAATAACTTGTAGGGAACGTAAAGGCATAACTTGTCTGTCTATAGAGCGTACCATAGAACTGTCCTGTGTTGAGCTTGAATGGTATATAATTATTTGTGTATATCGCTCCCCATTGAGTAACTTTAATCTGTTTGAATCAGTGATGGAAGATGTAATTACGAAAATCAGAACTAGTAGGAAATACATATTATTGTACGATGATTTTAATATTAATATACTAGATGGCTCTTCCTTGACTAATAGACTTATAAACTTATTTAAATCATTTAATTTAACGAATTTGTTTTTGGAGCCAACAAGAATAACTGCCACATCTTCCACTTGTTTAAATAACATTTTCAGTGATTGTATCGCTTCATACAAATTAGTTACCACTGACTTAACCTCAGATCTCTGTGGACTATTAGCAATGTTTCCAAACATTAATAATAATAATATTAAACAAAAGATAATTGTTAGGCCTTTATCAAATAATCGCTTCAAACATTTTAGAATTAAAATTGTATGTAGTATGTACTCTAATATAAGGGAAGATAAATTTACCTATAAGGAGTATGACAGATATTTTGGTATTGTTAAAAAAGAATTTGATAATACGTTTAGGTCTAAAGTAAAAGTTATTAAAGGAACTATGTCATTTAACGAATGGGAAACCGTGGGTATTTATAAGAGCAGAGTGAAAAAGTGTGAGTTATAAAGTATGAAGAAATATAATTTTGATCCTACTTTTACTGAATATGTTAAGAATTACTCCAAAATGTTTAAAAAAGTCTGCATCTTTGCTAAGTCCAAGTTCGTCAGTAACAAAATCAAACAGTCCTCTAATAAAGTTAAGGCTATCTGGCGAGCTATTAACGAAGCTAGTGGCAAGATAACTCAAAGAGACAATAGTATTAGTCTGATGAACAATAATAAAATGATCACAAGGAATGCCGATGTAGCACACGTGTTCAATAATTTCTTTGCTAGTGTACCGATTACCACCACGAGTGCATTTAATTCTTCATCTATAGACGCTGAGAAGTGATTACATTCCAGGGTAACAAAGTGTAGAGTATTATTTTATTTTATTTTATTTATTTTATTAGGAAGGAACAACAAACAGCAACACTATAAAATTTTACATTAATGTTGAACATTTCCAAATTATAACAATAGTGAAGCCCACAGCGCTGTTCACAGATTAACAATAAAATTAAGGTTAGCGCTAGGTGACCATCGATTTGAGTTAGAACAGGTTAGAACAGATGATACATCTTATACAATCGAATTAGACATTATATAAGTACATATTTATATATAGAATAATAGTAAAATATTTTTTTAATATATAATTATTAATATAATTATTTAGATTTAATTATGTTAACGCGACTGATATTATCAACGCTTTTCAATCTCTAGAATTTAAAAATACGGGGGATCTCTGGAGTGTCTCCGTTAAGGTCGTAAAAAGTATAATAGATGTAGTTACTCCTTATTTAAGTGGGTTATTTAATAGATGTGTAGATTCGGGCACTTTGCCAGATTAGATGGAAAATAGTAAAATCATATCTTTATTTAAATCCGGTAGTAAAACTGATCCTAGTAATTGTAGGCCAATATCAATTCTACCAGCTATTAGCAAAATATTTGAAAAAGTCATACTCAAGCAATTACTTAGACATTTTAATTTAAATAGCCGCTTTCACGACAACTAATATAGCTTTACTAAGGGTCGTTCAACAACGGATACAGGAGTAGCTTTACTCAGACATATATACAGAGCGTGGAAAAACTCATAAAATGCTATTGGTATTTTCTGCAACCTCTCAAAAGCATTCGACTGCGTCTGTCATGATACGCTCACACGGAAACTAAGGCATTACGGTGTTCAGAGTAATGCACTGGATGTAATTAGGTCGTACTTGAATAACAGGATCCAGTGTGTAGAAGTCAATGCCTTGAAATCAAATAGATTACCTGTAAAGCTAGAGGTGCCGAAAGGTTGGATTTTTAGGCCCATTTTTATTTTTTATTTATATAAACAACTTACCTTTTTACTTGAACAATATTTGTGATGTTGTACTGTTTGCTGACGATACTTCTTTAATATTTGAAGTAAATAGGAATAGGGACTGTTTTGACGAAGTAAACAGTGCATTGATTCAAGTAACAAAATGGTTTACTTTAAATAATTTATAACTGAAAGCCAAAAAAAAAACAAAATGTTTTAAATTCACACTGCCTAATGTAAAATATCTTGCTCCTAGCATAACATTGAACGGTGATGTACTGGAAGCAATAGAATCCACAGTGTTTCTGGGCATTACACTTGATTCAAAGTTACAGTGGGGTGCGCACATATCTTATCTCTCAGCGAAACTTAGTTCGGCCGCTTACGCCATAAAAAAAGTCCGTGGATTAACTGACGTTGATACAGCCAGATTAGTTTACTTTAGTTACTTTCACAGCGTTATGTCTTATGGAATATGGGTGGACCATAATAAACTTCACTTTTGAAAATAATATAAATGTTGTGCTTTGACGAATATATTTTTTCATTAAACAAAGCAAGGAATGTAATTTATTTTTTGAAAATTGTATCTTCAAGGTGTTCTCCAGATTTTCGGGAACATTCTTCCAAACGACACCGAAGGTTTTCAAAAACACGCCTGCAAGGCGCTATTGGAACCGCCGCCATTTCTTCTCGAATGTTTTGCTTTAATTCAGCAAGTGTTTTCGGAGAGTTACAGTAGGCTCTGCTTTTGAGGTGTCCCCATAAAAAGAAATCACAAGGCGATAAATCTGGACTTCGTGCCACGTGGCCACTCAATGTCACTCCTCTTCGATATGACTTTTCTTGGGAACATTTCTCGTACGACTTCCATGCTGGCATTGGATGTGTGACAAGTGGCTCTATCCTGCTGGAACCAAATCATAGAGTACAACTCTACTACTACTACTCGTTGAGCTCTTGAAGCTTTGGTTGCAAAAAGTCTCTTAGCATTTGAACATAACGTTCTGAATTAACAGTAACGGCTTGACCGCGATCATTTTCAAAGAAATAAGGTCCAATCAATCCTTTTGCCGATATTGCTGCCCAAACCTTAACTTTTTGGCAATGAAGTACCTTTTGATGTTACATCGACGGCTGCTCCGCTCTCCAGTAGGTACCGACAGTTTTGTTTGTTAACAAAACCGTTCATATGAAAATGGGCTCCGTCGGAAAAGAGAACGTTCCCATAGTTCGAAAACCGCTCCAGCATTAAAGACGCAAATGCCTGTCTCTTAGTCAGGTTAGCTTTCAGCCATTAACTCCTGTACAAGTTGAATCTTGTAAGGGTGAAGTTTTAAATAACGTGATAAAATTCGTCTTAAACTTGTACGAGTAATTCCTAAAGCCGCCAAACACCTTCGGGTTGACAGTTCAGGATCCTCTCGAACAGATTCACTAACTTCCTCTGTTCTTTCTTCTGACCGTGTAGTCCTCGGGCGACCTTGACGTTTAGTGGCCAATGTTGAACCGGTTTCATTAAACCTCTTTAACCACTGCTTGATTAAATTTGTGCTAGGGCACTGACGTAGACTCCGTAATCGATATTTTACTCGATATAAACGTCGCACAGTAATATACAAGTGATTGTTTTCAAAAAACGCTTGCACAACGAACGCGCGTTGGTCCCCCGTGAAGTGACTTATGGCTACTAAAATTCTAAGAAACGCGCGACCGAATGACTCTTTTGTCTCACCCCGCGGAACGCTGTGTTATTTAAAAACCAAAAGTGAACTTTATTATGGCCCACCCTATTACGGGCAGCTGATATACAAAGTATATTTATATTGCAAAAAAGACCTGTACGTGCTATTTATCAATTAGGAACTAGAATCTAGTTTAGAGCTCGTTTTGTAATGTTACACCTTGTTTAAGCTAGAATTTATATTGTTGTTACACTCAGTTGTATTTTAATCAAGAAAAATGTGCAATGAAGACAACTCGTGATCATGGACAGTTCCGTAAAATTTTCTTTTTGAGTCTTATTCTGAGTTCGCATGCCAAGGACTGTCATGCTCGCTCAAATGTAATTGCTTGTGATGGCGTCATGGACCCGGTTGTTTCCTTTCCTTCAGTATGGCGAGGGGAGCGATGGCTGGCCCATGCGTCGTACTCGTGAACGGGTGCTATTGTGATGACTGGTCGACCTTGGTTTCGTGGCATTCAATAATTTACATAATACATTTTTATTTAAACAGTTAGATTAAACTGCGGACTACAATCATGTCTTGTCTTAATTATTTATGTACGTGTAAGTGGATGCTCCTATTTACCATACTGCTGCTTTAGAGGCTACCATCAAATTTTATTAAATGCTTGAGTATGTTCAATAGTAGTTCATGGAGAAATGGTTGCAGCACCTTACAGTTATGATTTGTAGACGAAACTTTATTGTAAACTTGGCGATTAAAAAGAGTGGCCATGAGTTTCTTGCCCGTTCTTCTCATGAGCCCTACACCCTTGCTTTGCTGAACGCGGCAGTAAATGTAAATTCACAGGAAAATATTTTGTGTAACTTTGACATTCATAAGTGTTACCTTGTAACCTAAATTAAATAAATTTATTTTTGATTTTGATTTTGATTCGATTTATAGGACAATATTCAAAAAGATTTTTTTAAAATAGCATAGGCTGTATCACAAAACAGAGAAATTTATTTATGTCTGACAGACCTCCAATTTTTAAGCGTGAAAGCAATTTTAAAGCATAAATTACGTTTTGTTTCAGGTCGCAACTTTGGAATGTTGATAATGAAGAGTATAATATCAAGTGTAGTGCGCTCATATACACTGAAGGCAAATGACGTTGGTGAACTCAAAGTAGAAATGCTCCTGTTTCCGATAAAAGGCCATCAAATCAAAATATCGAAAAGATCTCACAGTCCAATATTTGTTAGTTAAGCACCGTTTTGCAATAAATTATTTGCCATAACTGTTTTTATTACATATGATGATTCTAAGCATGTGAATAGAGCAAACGACCTAACATTTGAAATACACTGATATGCTATTGCTATCCTAAGGTCTTCCACAACTACTTTGCCTTGGCCTTAACTTTCTGAGTATTTGCTTGTAGAAGTTTAAACAGCTCATTCTACGCAGGTGTGTCAATAACACTAGCTTACATAGGTTTTATTCTTTTAATAAATAACTTGATTAATCCAATAATCAAAATACATACTTTGTGTTTGACCACTATTTATTATTATAGCTACTAAAGAAAACATTTAATAACGACTACAAAACTAAAAATGATTACTGCAGCTTTTCCTTATAACAAATAAAGAGTAACAAGATTTACCAGGATGCCAGTGTTTTAAATCCTGTAATTTAGTAGTCTTGTCGCCACTGATCTGGGGCCTTATTACAAACTCTTATATCCAGGCAGTATACGGCGTAAAGTAAACTGTCTTGCAATTTCGTATTATAAACGTGCTAACTCCAGCCAGTCAGCGGTCACGTGACAGGTGATCGTGTATTGCCTGGCAAATTCCGTATATTGAGCTTTCATTTGACATTTCGTTTCATATTAAAGTCGCCATATTGTAAACAAAACAAACCATTCAGTTTACGCTAAGCTGGAGTGTTTTTTTTTGAATAGCTACATTAATCTTTGTTTTTATTTTCATGTAATATACCTAGTTTTTAGTTATTTCTGGAATGTGTGACGATGAACTATTATTGTTTGAATTTTTGGAGAGAGACGCTACTCAGCAAAACGCTGAGTATTAGTAGCATTATCCTTCTATGCTACGAGGTCCTATCAGCGCCCGACTGGTGATATTTCATCACATAGCATTGCTCAGCCCACAGTGTCAATTGTTGTAAAACAAATAACACAATTATTAAAATATCCCCACATCCAGGCAAAATATATTAGGTTCCCAAGAACATCTTAAGAGCGCAGAGCTAATATTGTAAGGTATAAAATGTTAAAATTGATATTTTAATGTACCTATAATCTTCTCTCTCAGCCTTTATTATTCCCAAGTCACTTGGGGTCGGCTTTTCTGGTCTAACCAGATTTGACTGGATATCAGTTTTTACACGGAGCGGCTGCCACCTGACCTCCGCAACCCGAAGGCTAACGATACCCTAAGGCTAGACCAGTGTCAGGATATTAGAGGGTACTGACTTAATGTACCTATAATATGAATGTAAAATACCTATTGTATGTTAGTTTTCAAATACACTTCTTATTGCTTACAATCTAAATATATAAAACTTTTCCGTTACTGATTGACTGACAGACAACGCACAGCCGACACTACTGAACGCAAGAAGCTGACATGTATGTTCGTTAGAGAGTGTAGGGGAGCACTAAAAGAGGATTTTTGGAAATTCCACCCTGAAGGGGGTGAAAGGCGTGAAACCCGATATTCACATGGGAACGAGACTTACGCGGGTGAAACCGCGGGAAAACTACTAGTAATTGTATAAAAGCCAACAATGCTTTTCAGGTTTTTCAGTTGGGATGACAGGCACATTAGGTACGAGAAGGAATTTCATTTCCTCTTCGTGCCACCGATTGAAATTTTAATGTGACGCCATGATATATGCTCTACCTACATTACATACTTACTTAATAAAAATTATAAAATAAAATACAAAAATCTTATATGTACATGTGTTATGTACATTTTATTTAAGTATGTATAAAATAACATTTTTATATGGTAATAAATTTAGTCAATAAAATTCAGTCAATTTATGATAATGACCCGTGGTATTATGTCCAACTAGTTGTACCACGGGGATAGGTAACCAAAATAAGTTAGTAAAAAAATTGTGTAAAACAAATGAACGTGTCTACAAAACAAATAAACGTTTACAAAACAATTGAACGTCTACAAAAGAAATGAATATCAGAAAGTGATCAGCCAGCGATAGTGCTTACAAAAAACAGGTGCATGCGATTTTCGTACAATTCATGACAGACGTTTTTTTTTATTTTCCTGCTCTCTGACATTAATCCGTTAATAAAATGATAAATTCTGAGTAATGTCAATAAGGTCGAAAATCGCATGCACCTGTTTTTTGTAAGCACTATCGATGGCTGATCACTTTCTGATAGTCATTTGTTTTGAAGAAAAGCACAATTGTTAAAAAAAATCGATTGATAATTATTGAAGATTGTTTATAAAACATTACAATTTATTTATACATATTAGGTACATAATATTGATATCAAAAGGTTATTAGATAATAATTATGTAGAGCAACTTTTAATGTGTTTCTGAAAATGACATTTCAATCAGTGGTGGGATGGTGGCACGAGTTGGTGGTACCATGGTGGTACGACAAGGAGGACGCCGCCATAATTAATAATAATAATAATAATAAATAATAATAAATAAATAATAATTGCCCGCGCGTTTACAAAAACAGGCGACGTTCTGAAACCGAATATTAGTTACTTATATATTTTGTTTAATGCTGCAAATATAGTAATAAAATTCATGATATGATAGCATAAAGATATATTTGTTTTATTTTTGCCTAAAAACAATAGTTTTAATTATATAATCATAAAAAATACGATAAAATTAAAACCGTTACTTACCGCCAAATATATGTCATATTTTTGAACGATTCACTGTCAAGTCACAAATCGGCCAGCGACAAACTAGCCAGCATGAAGACGGTCTACTATTCGCATGTCATAATACGAAACAAAACCAAGCAGTTATTTGAATTGCCTGGAACTTGAGGAGTTTTAAAAAAGATTGTAATGAACACACAAGCCTTATTTATTATAAGTTATAACTGGATACAAAAATATACAGTTCCTTTAATGAAGTAATTAAGAGTAAATTTTTATGTAATTTACCATTATTTATGCAGAGATACTATATGCATTGTTTAGTATTGTATAATCAATTTAGTCAATAATAAATAACATCACAATTCAAAACATTGTTACGTTTATTATAATCACACTGGCATAAGTGATTCCAGTGTGATTATAAAAAATAAACGTACATATATGTAGGGCATGTCAGGATAAACATAGTCTAAAACAAAATAAACCACGTAAAAGTAATGTAATCTCATATGCTAAAACTATATTGTTAAACAACTAATACAATAACATGTCTCAAATATATATATTGGCCTCGGAGATCAAAGCAAACCAAAAATTAAAAACATCAGTTCCAGTTGTATGGATGTTCCTCAGTGTCCTTAGTTTCATTTCGGTCCAGAGTTGATATTTTAGTTGGTACAGTAGTAAATTCATACGTCATAAACGTATCATGGTCTATGACGTCACGAGAGTCATCAACACCGCACATTAGAAATTTGTTATAGTTGCTCAGGTCTAAGAAGCCCACTCCACAGGGGCGGTCCACTAGACGTGAAATCATCATCCCGCGAGCAAAGCCGGAACATACCAGAAGAGTGCCGACGTCATCCTGCAACACAGTTGTGTTAAATATAGTCTAAAAAATGCTAATTATAGAATGTAATTGAATGAAATCCGTTTATAAATATCTAAAGTAAAATCGAGTCGGTTTTGTAGTTTAAAAAAATTAATAGCCTACTTTAATAATTTTTTGTCTGATCGCTTCAGGCGAAATACAGTAACAGAGTTACAACTTTTATGCCTTTCCTCTAAGTAAGTAAGGTGGCTTTACCACGATCGGGCCGGGTCATTTATAGAGATACCTACGGTCACACTATAAATGGCCAGTCTATTAAAAAATATTTCACTAAGAAAGAAGTGAAATATTTTGTATAATTTATTATTTGTAAATAAGTACACATACTCACGATGTTGTAAGCACCTTACACATAGAAGTCGATACACAATACTTGTGTGCTATAGTAAAACACGTGACCATAGAATAATATTTGCTTAAATAACATAAGAGCCAGGGTTAAAGCCGGTTAAACTACATATTATGACGAAATTGTAAATTAATTGTACTTACTGGACACATTGCGCCGAATTTTTCCGACTGAAACACCATCAGAATTATTAGATATTC
This sequence comes from Catocala fraxini, assembly GCA_930367265.1. Lineage (NCBI taxonomy): Eukaryota > Metazoa > Arthropoda > Insecta > Lepidoptera > Erebidae > Catocala > Catocala fraxini. The sequence continues at coordinate 11,125,450 of OV884042.1, forward strand.
TATTCACTGTGATTCACGTAAGCTTAGTGCAGTTTTATATGTATGCAGTAAGACTGAATTTTGCGCGCCATGTAATATAAACGTGACGTATCTATTGTATAATACCATTGCTATAACTTATTTGACAAATTATATAAAAACTGTACCCTGCATGGATGCTGCTGTATACAAAGGAATTTATTTTGCGGGTTAAACATTTGTTTGCACTTCTCTTGCGGTAATACGACAGCCTTCACTTTTCGGATGTTGATGAGTAATGGTATCAAGTAGCCCTGAAACATAAAGTTAGAACATGCCTAAACCTGTTTTCTGAAAAGCAGATCAACATAACAATTGGATTAAACGCATTGTCAACTGCTGTAAGTGGCTAAGTAACTTTGCGTCAGCCAATGAAATCATGTGAAATAAGTTTAATTTTGAAAATTCGCTGATCAGCACTTCAAAAACCGGCGTGAGAGTTTTAATTAGGTACAGTTTAAATAGGTTTTGTAAGCTATGGCATCTTAATGCATAATTAATTTAATCATTTGCTTTGCGATATATATTTTGGGGCAAACTATACAATATGTAAAGAAAACCCTATCCGATCCGTTAAAGACTCGTTTCTCTCTTTAAACATGCCAAGAAAAATAATTAAAAAATATCTATGTCACCGTAAAACGTCTATATAATATTATGAAGTACAGTATTGATCAGCATTTTTCCCCTTAAAATTCGGAAATTTCGCACAGACTAGCAACACTCCACTAAATGGTGACTTCTTTGATATATTTATTTTTGCTATTAAAATTCGTCGGCTTTTCTATCAAAGGTCATGAGCCGCGCATAATAAAAACGTAACAATGCCGTCAAACGCACCGCCTTAGGCACAATCACACCGCGTGTGGGATGTAACTATCAATAAAATAAAATATCGAGGTATGAAATTTTAAGGATAAAAGTTAATTTATTTGTAAAATGCAATGAAGACTCTTGCGTACAAAACTCTAACATTAGTAATTAATAATCATACGTTTTCTTCAGATTTATAAAAAATAAAAAGAATACATACATAGACTCACGACTGTATCCCTTAAGGGGTAGGCATAGGTGTATATTTATACGACGTTTTACCAGCTAAGTTTTTACTACGTTTACCGGGCACATTTTCCGACTCCGTGACCATGTTGTTGCTAAGAAATACGTAACAGACAAAAACAAATAACATTTTGCGCGACTGGTGGGAGCGATCGAGAGGTCTCAGCTTGGATAAAGGGATCCAACCTGAGACCTCTAGATCGTATCCTCCAGTTTATTCAATTAAATTCTATTTTGTCACTGACTGGCGATATTAATCGAAAATATCGATAAAATGTAAGTCGTTGCTTGCATCCCTAGCTATTATTATTGTATCCTTTAACGCGTGCCACAATTTCTTGTGCTAAAATTTGTTTCGTTCGGACTTCCGGCATTAAATGTTTTCTCTATTAGCTATGTCGTATTCAAATGCTGAATACTTTTACATGTTCATGTGTATATGAGTAAATGGAATTATGCAGCTGCGCATAGGGAGTACGAGGAACGGTTCTCTAGTCCACAAAGTTGAGCAGTTCTAACACCTTCGCATAGGCGTGTGCAATACAGGTATAGTGTTCGTGGTGATTTAAGAAAAATGTGCCGATGTCAATGTATGTTTATGTTGGAGGTGGATATGTGGAGCTCGACTAACAAGTTAACATTTTTATTACTTAGAAACTTAGATATGACAAGCTAAGCTAGTGTCATCTTAAAAAGTACGCATTAACAGAAATAATTTTTATTTTTAAAAGTAAGAAGTTGGAGGTCATTTTCATCAATGCAATATCAGCTGATTACGCCTATGCACGTGTACGCGGGCGAGCGGATTATATCAAATAATTAGGTAAATCTACTGTCTTCACGCGTATCAATATTTATTAAAGAATTACACCTACGTACTCATAATAAGCTACTGTTTAGCATATAATTAACGATCGGACAGGGTTACACAATCCAATAAAATATGTCATAATTATTAGTTACAAGAGCCTTTCCTGATATCTAAATTTTCTACAAAACTTTAAGTAGGCGTGGAATTATTATTTGTCAAATATGATCTTGAGTTCGAATGCTTCTTATTGCACTATATACGCAAACCCATTTCCTAACACGAATATTCAAGTTTAGCTAAAAGTGTTGTTTATAAGAATAGGTACTAGTCATATGTAGGAAACCCGAATAGCCAGTAATACTTTCTTTAATAAATCTGATAGTCTTCCAGAAGCTTGGTACTAGAAACGGAAATTATTATAGCTTTACACAAAATAGGTACTTACATTTCTTCTACTACCCCAGCCAAAGTATTGGCAAGATGTATCCTGAAAAAGACCATCTTCTTTTGGAGAAGCCACGCCATAACGCACTCGATTGACTACAAAATCAGTACCAGCCTCTCTATGATTGAATGAGAACTGCTGATTTAAAACAAGGAGCGCTAGATTGTCATATGACCAGTTCCAGCCCTCTGAAGTACGATTGAAACCTGAATAATTGAAAAATATTATTAAATAAACATTTATTATTAATTTAATTATAATCTGAATAGGTATGTGTCTGTTTATATACGTATATATAAACAGAAATCTACAGTGGTAAAAAAATGTGAATCAGGTACAACCAGTTTGTAGAATCAGTCAAATTACATTATAAACTACTCGCTATCAAATAATGATTGTTTTAAAAAACTGCTCAATGCCAATGCAAACTTAAACAATGTGAGCCTGTAGAAAACACGCCGATTTGCCTTTGGGTAAATTGATTCTTTTATATTTTAAATACCATTCGTACACCAAGAATGGATAGAAAAACATGCCGACGATTTAACGAGTTTAGGAATAAGAAAATAATGTCCTCCAGACCGCATTTCGGTGATAGTGGCCAACTTTAATGTAATGTTGCCATCTGTGCAGGAGGTAATAGGAGGCCCTAGTTCCTTATACGTAGTTAGAACCGCACGGCAATTTGTCATGACTGGTGTGATCAAACACAAGACCAACGGCTTTACGTTCGTTCAGAGGTACAGGTTGTACAAATCCACTAGCTCCTAACTCCAAACGAGAAGATTATTAGGATTCTTTTTGACAAGAAATTCCGTTCTTTACCGCCAGGTAATCGAACCCGTAACCACAAGCATAGAAGACGCATTCACTGCCTCTGAGTACTTCACATTATTACGTGTGAATTCATCTATAGCCATAAGATCATGCTCATAATAGCATTAGACTGTATGCTCAATTTGTATGCTCAATTGCTCACGTTATTCAAAGCAAAGTAAAACAAACGTCATTTAAGATGATTGCATTTGCATTGTCGAAGGTTAAGGGCTTTACAAATATAAGCGTTATTATTACCTTTATGTATACAGAGGTGCTGCACCGTCCGTGTTATGCCTGTATGCTCTAAGAATCGGTGAGTCCCTGCTATGACATCAAACTTATACCGTTCGCCAAACACACATGAAGCCGGTGTGAGTATCACGTGTGCTTCTATTAACGCTCCGACGCAGAACATCATCGCGTGCGACATGAACATAACCTGCACATTCAAAATAATATAAGTACATCATGTTTAGTGGTATAGCTCGCCTTTTTTTATTTATTTTACAAACTCGTAATAGCTTGTAAAAATTGTTTACGGGCCCATCGAGTGTCCTGAACTCCATGATCTATTCTGTAGATTGTATGTGCCTAACGAATACCTTGAGCTCCGTCAGAGTCATTGGCACAGATTATTCGCACGGCCGACATGCCATATTCTCGCCAAAGCCAAGTCCCCTGTGTACCGCAACTTAAAAGTGCTCAACGCTCTTCTGTTCGCCAGTTCTAACAGTGATTTGTTTGCAGGTGAATGGAAGGGGATCATGCGAGAATGTCTGTTATTTTGTGAGAATATGTATACTAGGGAATTTACAGACCCATGTTAATTTGTAACTAATGGTCCGTTTTTTATTGTCACTATTTCTTGTAATTTATATTTTTACTATTATAATTTTGTTCTTATTGTGTTAGTCTTTCTAAGTTAATTAATGTAAATGGTTTTGTATGGTTTTAATTAACTATAAATAGATAATTCTTGGTAAGATAATTACGTGATGTTTTTTTAGTTTCTAAGTTTCCTACTAAGTTATCAAATAAATATTGCTCGCCTGTTGGTAAACGATAAAGTCCCCGTAGCCTATGCTCGGAATACCAGGTATATAACACCTTCGATGCCGACGCTAGTTATAAGAAAATAAACATGGTATAAAATAGGAATCCTGATCATACTTTGAGCCACACTGTGTATAGGAAAAAGACCCATACAAATAGGTACTTAGACGGTGAATCTCACCACCATCCTAAACAGTAAGCTACCGTGGGAATGTCTTTGTTTCAGAGAGCCCAAGGGATCTGTGACAAGAAACGCCTGGACGCCGAGCTTCAACATGTCAAGCAAGTACTGCAAGACAATAATCTCCAACAGCCGCGCCGCTGTCACAGATCCCGACAAAAGCCAGCTACAGTCGAGCGCCAGCCTGCTATACTGCCTTATGTAAGGGGTGTCACTGACAACATTGGCTACATCTTGAAGCGAGCTTCAATCAACACATACTTCAAGCCGCCAACGAAGATAAGTCAATTTTTACCATCCGTCAAGTGCGAACTATCTTTATTTATTTATTTATTAAGCAATACAAAACTTACAGTGGTGTCACCAAATCGTTTGCATGAATATGTTTACAAAAATTATATTATGTATATTAATAAATTTAATTACAACATTAAACATTTCAAATAACATTAAACAAGGAATATAACAATTCTTATTTAATTAATCTTTACAAGATGCAGGGGGTCTATAAAATAGATTGTGACTGTGGACTCTCATACATTGGTCAAACCAAAAGAAGCATAGGCACCCGCATGGAAGAACACATAGCTGATGTAAAACACCAACGCTCGTAGAAGTCTGCTGTGTGTGAACATGTGCAACAGGGGACCAACCACTACCTGAGATTTGACAAACCACAGATTCTCGCTAAAGAACACCGATTCCTACCAAGGATGCTTCGCGAGGCTATTGAAATCAAAACACATCCTAATTTAATAGAGAAGATGGTTGGAATGTACCACCAGCTTGGGATCCGTAATTCAAATTGCAGTCAAACCCAAGAAGAAGCAAACCACAGCTAGACTTCATGATACTTTGAGCTCATTCAGCGTAAATAGAAACACCAATGATTAAACTATGTTTGGGTACTTTGAAATAACTGCACTGGAACCACTAACTGGAACATTGAGACAACTACCATCTTAGTCTCGCCGTGACCATAGCTGCTGAAAAGCAACCGAAACGTCGGGGAAAGTGTAAACATAAATATAAATAGTTTTAATAGTTTTAGAGTTCGAAAAAAAAGCAGCGATACCTCAGTGGGGAGACCAACTGACTGCAATGCAGAGGGTCTCGGGTTCGAACCCACGTCGCGAGCCTCTGACTTTCGGAAGTTAAATGCCTTTTCGAAATTATGTGCGTATTGATTGACAATTATCGCCTGCTCCGTGCCTCGGAGAGCACATTAAGCCGTCGGTCCTGGCTGCCATGAACATCTATGGCAGCATTTATTGGGAAAGTCAGTACCCTCTAATATCCTGACACTGGTCTAGCCTTCGGGTTGCTGTGGTCAGGTGGCAGCCGCTCCGTGTAAAAACTGATATCCAGTCAAATCCGGTTAGGCTAGAAAAGCCGACCCCAAGTGACTTGGGAATAATAAAGGCTAAGGGAAAAGTTTTAGAGTTCGAATAAACTCTTATACAACAACTTTGTCCGTCCGTCCGTCCGTCTGTCTGTTATACAACTTTCAACTCAAGAACTACAGACTCGCGGTTCAACTCAGCATAGTCAATATACCCCGAAATGACTATGAACTTTGACCTCTGACCTCAAGGTCACGTGGTATCACGTGACCTTTGCATATTACTTGAACCATTTTTTCGAACTCTAAGATTTACGGCAATTCATTGCCGTTTCTCACTTGGTAATAATTTAATTAGCTTAAAAATTAGTAAAGTTTAATAGTAGTAGTAGTGTAACAGTTTCTAAATTATGTAATAAAGTGTCAAATAAACAACGCGATAAAATCCGTATATAGTAGTTTAATTTCAATGGTATAAAAGCTAAGGAATGGGAGAGGTAGGTAGATTGGTTCTTCACCGTTTGAAACGCAGTAGCAATATGACTACTCTTACTTTCTTTAAGGTGGTGGTGAATCCCCAGTTATGTCATCTCATTCGTAACGTTATTTAATCATTGCTGACGGCGAGGCTGAGTCCGAGAAATGTTTTCCTCGATACACTTACATGCCTATCAGTGCATTTTTTTGCATCAAAATCGTTAAGTACACATACATTCCAAATAAGCTAATAAGTATAGATACTTTATGGTCTGAAAACCGTGAATTGACAACTTACAACATGTTGTGCCTCTGTTATATCAGGAAGTACTCCAATGAAACCAGCAGCATTATGGAAATCTATATCCACTGGAATTATAATAAATTAATTAAAGACGTTATAACTTTTAACTAAATTAGCAAATATTTACTATAAACAAAACAGGGAGTAATTACGCAGAGTGGCTATGCCTCCGATCTGCCCGGCACCCATTTTTATTTAACATTCACTTTATTGTGGTCATCTATTATTCCGTTTCTAGCTTCGATGATTTCTTAATTAAAACTGAAATGTGAGTTTATGTTATGGTACATTGAAACAATTATAATAAAATTATTGGAACGTAACATTTTTAATTTGCCAAGTAAGTACATTATTTATTATTAGTTATTAACTGTTTACTTTACTGTTAATTCCAATAAGATATATTTTGTTTTAGCTACCATGAACAATCATCAAATCAACAATCATCATAATAAGAAGCTATTTAGTAATTTCAACAGTAATATACTCTGATAAATTAGCGATTATAAATAACATTTTCAACTCTTTAACCATAAATCTATGTCTTGTCATACTATACAAATTAGATTTATATATTTATTTCTTATTTTGTACTCCAGTTAAGTTTCGTCATATTATGTCAACTACACAAATATATACAATGTCTTATTACCTCATTATGAACACTAATAACATATTAATACACACACTACTACTCACCATAGGTACACATACTATACTGCATGCCCATATCAAATACACATCTAAACATAAACAGGTCACATCAACCATATCTCAACTTACATCTATCCTGAAGAGCAGCGATAGCTCAGTGGGGAGACCAACAGACTGCAATGCAAAGGGTCTCGGGTTCGAACCCACGTCGCGCACCTCTGACTTTTGGCAGTTACATGAATTTTCGAAATTATTTGCGTATTGATTGACAATTATCGCCTGCTCTGTGCCTTGGAGAGCACGTTAAGCCGTCGGCCCCGGCTGCCATGAACATCTATGGCAGTCGTTATTGGGAGAGTGTCGACACAAAAGATCCCACTGGCTCGAAGTGTCGCCGGTCTGCACTGACTGGCCCCCACATAAGATACATACATACATCTATCCTGTATTCGCAATACAACTCATCGGTTTATCACATCTTTTCGACATACACATAAAAAAATTATATTAGTTATGAATCTATACACCAACGTCATTTTGAATCACAATCAGTTTTTTACATAACCAATGGGTTAAACATAGCAAATGTTTATCTTTCTGTGTCCCGCTTCATGAAGATTTTCCCAATACTTTGTTTTAATAAAATACAGACACGCGCTTGGAAAATTCGATAGCACGCATGAAATAATTACAGACCTCGAGAACTTACATATCGCTCACTCCGCAATCTGTGAAATAGACAACATTACAACTATAATAACAATACCAAACTCCCACGTTAAGATATTCCACCAAAATATTAGAAGTATAGCACGCAATTTACCAAGTTTATTAATCTTACTAAGTAGAACACAAATAGAATGGGATCTGATTATACTTACTGAATGCAGGCTACCACGAACCCACAACATACCTGTAATAGAAGGCTATACTTCTCACAAATAAAAATAACCACACCCAAAATAAGGGAGTTGTTGTACATTGTAGAAAAAATATCAACATAACTATAGAGGAACCGGCCATATCTGATTGTAATTGTATTATGTTAAAGATCAATAATAGTATCACAGTTTTGGCAATTTACAGGCCAACAGGCTTCAAAAACCCGAATAATTCCATACAATCTCTTAATTTATTACTTCTTACAATTTCTAAACATCCTAATATAGTGTTAGTTGGTGATATTAATATAGATATTTTTTTTACCATCCGTCAAGTGCCAACTACCTTTACAAGATGCAGGGGTCTATAAAATAGATTGTGACTGCGGACTCTCATACATTGGTCAAACCAAGAGAAACATAGGCACCCGCATAAAAGAACACATAGCTGATGTAAAACACCAACGCTCGTTGAAGTCTGCTGTGTGTGAACATGTGCAACAGGGGACCAACCACTACCTGAGATTTGACAAACCACAGATTCTCGCTAAAGAACACCGATTCCTACCAAGGATGCTTCGCGAAGCTATTGAAATCAAAAAACATCCTAATTTTAATAGAGAAGATGGTTGGAATGTACCACCAGCTTGGGATCCAGTAATAAAAATAGTCAAACCCAAGAAGAAGCAAACCACAGCTAGACTTCATGATACTTTGAGCTGATTCTGCGTAAATAGAAACACCAATGATTAAATTATATTCGGGTACTTTGAAATAACTACACTGGAACATTGAGACAACTGCCATCTTAGTCTCCCCGTGACCATGGCTGCTGAAAAGCAACCGAAACGTCGGGGAAAGTGTAAAAATAAATTAAATCTAAATAGTTTAATAATAATTTAATTAGCTTAAAAATTAGTAACGTTTAATAGTAGTAGTAGGGTAAAAATTTTCAAAGTTTTGTTATAATGTGTCAAATAAACAACGCGATAAAATCCGTATATAGCAGTTTAATTTCAATGAATAATATTCGCGTAAATAGAAGACAATATTAAGAAGACAATATTATAGATATTTTGCATAACAACTCTGACCCAAACTTTTCTACTTACCTTAACCTCTTGGCATCGCACGGTATATTACCAGCCCATACTATAGCAACTCATAATTAAACGTGTTTAAACCATGTTGTACTAAAGACGCGTCTTATGGCCTCCGGTTACGTCTCAGAAAATTCCATTACCGATCACGACCCCTTATATTAACATTTGACCAAAAAATAAATCAGAAGTGTCTTACAAGGTTGTAAAGCGCATTAACTATGATGCATTAGATAACAACATGAGAAATATCATTTTGTCAGATATTCATTTAGAAACAGATGTTAATATTGCTACTTCACATTGCTTAACAATACTATAGTAAAAAATACTAGAATAACCAAAGCATCAAATCGTAAAATAGTCCGCAAACCTAGGATAACGCCTGGATTGCTGAAATGTATGAGAAACCGCGATAAGCTGTATCAAAAAGCTAAAAAGCCTGATAATGACATTATAACAACCACGTACAGAAGATTTAGAAACTTTACCAATGAATTGCTTAAAAAAAATAGAGATAGAAATTGAAAATCAGAAATAAAATGGCCACTGAATCAGGTAACAAAAAATTATGGAACACACAATAAAATCGAACACTTACACCTCTAAATCACATAGGTAGCCACGCAACAGAACTTATAGATAAAGCATGTCCATCTTTATCGATAAATAAAATCAATATGTTCTTTACGAATATAGGAAAAACTCTATCTGAAAGTTATCCTCTAGTAAATAACTATAACCTAGCATCAAACAAATCTCATCCCCATTCGTTCGTAATTTTGCCTTCTGATAACAAAGAGGTAGAAACTAATATATTAAATTTAAAAATGATTCCTCTATAGGACGCGATAATATCTCATCCACCTTCCTCAGAGGATACAGAGAGTACTTGGTCCCTACCCTAACATATCGCCTAACATACTCGCCATTAGTAGTGGCAGATTTCCTAACGACTTAAAACTAGCTAAAATTCATCCCATTCACAAGAGTGGAGACAGAAGCTGTAACACAGCTAATAATAATATAATAACTACATAATAATAACTACAGGCCAATTTCAATATTACCAACGCTTTCAAATATTTTAGAAAAGATCATTAACAGGCGTCTTATTTAATATTTAGAGGATGTCATTACTATCTTCTGCACAGTACGGATTTCCATATGGGTTATCAAGTAGTGATGCGGTTCATGATCTTACAGACTTTATAGTAACAAAGCTCGACAAAAACAAAAAGGTTTTTGCAATATTTATAGACTTGGCTAAGGCTTTTGACACGGTTTTTGTCCCACTCTTGCTTAACAAATTAGAAAAACTTGGAGTTAAGGAATCCCAACTTAATTTATTATCTGACTACCTTTTGAACAGATTCCAATGGGTAAAAACTGCTAATTGGGTTAGTGATTATCTTCCTATTGAGCATGGAGTTCCCCAAGGAAGTATTATTGGGCCTACACTATTCTTAACGTACATAAATGAACTCTGTGAACTAAATATAATAAATAGTGGGGGGATCATTACTTTTGCCGATGACACAGTCTTCTATTTGAAGCTGACTCGTGGCCCGAGGTTTTCAACCATGCACAAATAGGTCTCAATATGGATCTGCATGGCTCAAAAACAATAAATTACTGCTAAACAAAAACCAAATATGTGTCTTTTTCTCTAAGTAACCACAATTTTACACTATCCGACCGACTTTCGCTAAGGGGTCACATCTGCGGCAATGCATTGCTCTATGGTTTGTTTTTGTCCTAAAATTCAGAACACTAATACTGTTAAATATTTAGGTATTATCGTTGACAGCAGACTTAACTTTCAAGCACATATAAACTTACTTACATCACGCATTCGTAAAAGAATTTTTATTTTTAAAAATCTTAGCCATGTTGCTGAATTTACGATAATAAAAAGGGTATACTACGCCCTATGCCAGTCGTTAATAACATATGGCATAACAATTTGGGGAGGCGCACCTAAAACCATTATGCTTAATCTCGAGAGATCCCAAAGAGCGGTATTAAAAGTAAGCCAATTTCTTCCCTTCCATTACCCGACCAAAGATCTCTACGAACACTGTGGCTTACTATCCATATGGCAACTGTACATCCTAAAAGGACATAGCTCAGTAGAGCCACCCGGCACCCGACCAGCACCGCCTCGCCTCGAGCGGTTAGTATTCTTTGTATGGAATACTATGGGTATACGCTCACTACATCAAATCCGGAGCGCCTAGCCTGCGGGCTGACCGCGCGCGGACGACGAGTGGGCCACTCGGTGACCACCCATTGCCTGCACGCTTGTTTTGTGTTAACCACGCGCAGTTATCGAATAGATCGCGCGCCATCCGCGTGTGGTTCACGCGCCGCCGCCGTCTGCGAGTGGCCAGCCCGCGGGTCTCATCAAGCGTGCCAGCTATGAGAGCCAATTCTCGTTTGTAAAGTTAGACATACCGATATACACGTGTAAACCAAGTGACGATACCGGATAAACTACTCATCTATTCGCTGACAACGCAATGTCAAATCGTTGACCACGCGGCGTCCACCCGTGGACCACCTGACGTTCACTGGTTGACATGTGGCCTCTAACTGTGGATCACCTGTCGTCAACGAGTAGACACCGAGCGACGAGGTGGTGCTGGTCGGGTGCCGGGTGGCTGTAATGAGCTAGGTATGACCTTAATGTGCTATTTTGAAAACACTCACACCTACATTACAGACCTAATATAATATGTAGCAAAAGATGCAAGTATGCAGTGTGCCTAGTAGACGATTTAAGACTAGTTTCTCACATAGACATTTTACATTCCTTGGCGCGTACTTATATAACAAATTTAACCGATTCTTATCCATATATTTACTTACCAAACACCAATGCAAGAAAGTCTTATCTAAGTGGCTTCAATCCTTAGATTATGAGAATACTGAAAAACTGTTGGTTATACCGTTGTAACTAAATACTTATAAATTATGCAAACACACACACACACACACACGCGCACGCACGCACGCTGTCACGCACGCACGCATGCACGCACGCAAGCACGCACGCAAGCACGCACGCACGCACGCACACAATGAGTCTAAGTCAAGAGCATCCTCCAAGGATATACAGGGTGTTTGGAGGGTGAGTAGCCATAGGCAAATGGTCGATAGGTGATGGTGTTGGCTACGTGTTGCGCCTACTTAAATAACATTTTGCCTTAAGTTTAATGAGTAATAATTTTTTTTCTATTTTTCTAGAAAATCTCCATTTTTTTGTATAAAAACTTTAATTATTTTTTTAATAACCGCTGAAATGTTAAAAAAATGATGTCATTTGTTAGTGTAGTCTTACCTTATTCAGATTTAATCATAATTTCATACAAACAATTCAAAAAGAAATAACAGTGAAGTACCAAACTTTCATAAATAAAAAAAAACATCCTTATGTCAACTTCACATGGTAAAATAAAAAAAACTTACGGTGTATGGCATTTACAAATGTTTTTAAAAACTTCTCTAGTTAATACTCTTTCGAACGGTATGTAACATGTATCATATCTAACCAGGTAACTCAACAAAAACCGGTTTGTCGTCACGAATGCATTAAAAGGGTGAAAACCTAAATTATTCAATTGAGCAGGTAAAATGTTTTGTTTTGGATGACGCAACGAAAAAGTGCAATAGGTTTAGTCTTTTTTGTCTTCTATTACTATGTATGTACTTTATTTTGGGGCAATTAAAACAAAAAAGTATTTTTTTAAATCATTTATTACAAATCTTGTTCAAATTGATGTCCATTATTTCTGATACATGCGTAACATATCTTTCTAATTTCCGTTGTGGTATGGCTTAACCTGATTTCTTGTTTCATTATCACAAATGCATTATCTATTTTTTCAATTAATTGCTCTCTTGTTTCAATGGTTTCCGTATACACTAGAGCTTTAGCACGACCCCAGACATAAAAATCAAGCGGTGTTAAATCCGGCGACCTTGCAGGCCAAGGGATGGGACCATTTCTGCCAATCCAAGCGTTGGGAAATGAATTGTCAAGGTGTTCCCGGACTGCTAATATCCAGTGCGCTGGGCAGCCATCTTGTTGAAAAACAATGGGTTCTTGATTCTGAACATTTGGAACTCCATCCATGAGTTCGGGCAAATCATTTATTAAAAAATCTAAATAATTATTGCCATTCAAATTGTCTGGTAGATAATGTGGACCAATAAGTGTATTGCCAATTAGTCCTACCCAAACGTTAACCGAAAACTTCCTTTGATGTGTCACCGCTCTTTTCTTTTTAGGGTTTTCATCCTTTGGGGCCCAATGATGCAAATTATGAAAGTTTACAATGCCTTCCCTTGAAAACTTTGATTCATCCGTCCACAGGATACTTTTTAAGAAGTCGCGGTTGTCAACACCCATGTGTAACAAGAGACGGAAAAACTGGACGGTCTTTGATAATCGTTTTCTTCTAGACCTTGCACGGAAGTGTAATGAAAAGGATACTTTCCATTAGCGCGAAGAACAGACCACACTTTCCATGGGCTTAGATTTAGTGTTGCAGCTACAGTGCGGATACTTGTTGTGGGATCTTCATCAAAAGCTTCCAAAATGCGTTCGTCATCAGCAACGTTACGTTGTCTGGCAACTCCAGGTTCACGGCGATTTAGATTGCCAGTTTCCCTTAAGCGTCTAAATGTCGTTTCAAAAGTATGACGATTAGGTTGACGTCTATTGGGAAAACGCTCTTCATAAATTCTTTTTGCTTCTCGTCCATTTCCATCAGCTTTGCCGTAAGCCATCAACATATCAGCGTATTCCTCGTTAGTAAAAGCAGCCATTAAAAATAACAGTAACAACAAAACTTAACAACAACAAACGAAAACAAAAATAATGCGCAGAGCGGAGTTGTGAAGTACAACACGTGAAGTAGCAAAGAACGACAAGTGTCGACTAAATGCACCCGACAGGGTGCGCAAGGGCCAAAGGGAGCATAATAGTCAACCGATGAAAGAGATAGCACAATACTTTTAGCTGTGTTACAATGAGACAAAACATTTTACCTGCTCAATTGAATAGTTTAGGTTTTCACCTTTTTAATCCATTCGTGACGACAAACCGGTTTTTGTTGAGTTACCTGGTTAGTTATGATCAGTGATCGGAGTAGGTAGATTGATTTTTGGTACTTGTATCATAAATGCACACAGAAAGAATAACATGGATAAGCCATTTTCCCGGAAAGTAATTCCGGTATTTCCGGATTCAATTAAATATTGTTAATGTTGGTAGTGATATTATTCCTACTCAATTCAAAATTTAAAGGAAGGTATCAAAACTAAATTAATTCATTATTTATCTGTTGAATAATAAAAACAATCGAATTCCGATCGAAGCTTTAATTTTTATTTTTTTATTTTTAGCCTTTTATGGCTAGAACTTTTATAGATAGACATAAATTGTTGCACTTAAATTTAAATATTTTCATAGGGGTCATGGTAATTTGCATTAAGGGTAGAGGGCCAATGCCTGCTGGGGTCGTGAGACTGTTCTAAGGATGCACCACAACTCTGAAACGTAAAGGGCATACGAAGGAACAGGTTGATTTTAGTCAGATTTTAGGACCAAAAAAAAGGGGTAGAATAAAGAAAAAAGATGAAAATCAACATTGTTTATTGTTAAATATGTACATTTTACATTTATTCACATTTTTAATCTTCATCAATTACAATGTCAGCATCCTGGTAATCCTGATCTTTACAATTAAAATATATAACTATGAGTTTCTCTATATTTTCTATTTTCAACCTATTTCTTTTAACATCTAAAGTCCATTTATAAATGGAAAAAGACCGTTCTACATCTGACGATGTCAAAGGAGCAAATTTTAAAAAAGGTATTAAATTATGTGCTTCATTTTTTCAATGGCCTCACTATATTCTCTAAGTGTGTCTAAATCTGGGTTTCGTTCCATAACACGTTCTATTTTATTTTTTATATTTTCTGAATTGCACTGATTTATAGCATCTCTGACGTTGTCAAATGCTAAAAGTGAATCTGTCAACGATAAATTATGCTTTTGCAATTCTTTTAAAGACAAATGAATTATAAAATAATTGTCTTTAATGTGATTTAAATCTTCTTTTAAATTTTCTTTTTCTATAATATTTTTTGCCTCTCGAATAGATACCGCATCAGAGCTGCTTAAACAAGATAATACTTCTTTTATTTTTTCAAAGTTTTGAGCGTAATAAAATGCTGCCTCTAACCAAGTGCCCCATCTTGTAACAACTGGTTGGGGCAGCGGCAAATCTGGATATTTTTCTTTTAAAATTTTGACTCTACTTGGGGCTTTCAAAAATACCTTTTTAACATTTGCTATTAAAATGTTAACATCGTGATATTCTAACCTAATTTGCTCAGATACGCGATGAAGAGAGTGCGCCAAACATGTTACGTGCTTCATTTCAGGTAAGTATTGTTTTAAATTTCGTCCTGCAGACAGCATATATGCAACGCTATCAGTGCAAAGGACAAGAATGTTACCTACCTTCGATTCAAAAGAATCTTCCCAAAAGTTTTCCAAACATTCTAACACAAATTGCGTGATTGTTTGTCCATTAACTACAGTTAGCATTTTACATGCTACCAAATAAGGTCTAGACAAATTGCTAGGATGTAATGGTTTTATTAAAAAATGGACTATATAGCGACCTAAAAAGTCTGTCGTTTCATCTAATGATATCCATAGTTTCTCATTTTTATAATTTTGCCGAATCGAATTGATTTTATTCTTAAAAAACTTGTCCAAGTAAACTTTCCGTAACTGTGATTCATCTGGCAGAGTACGATTAGTACACGTACAACAACAGGTACTACACATATATTTTTTAAAGAAATCTTGAAAAGTAGTATTTTTCATCTGAGACCACGGAATATTGCACAAAATGAGAAATTTTATAAGATCGAAATAAAATTCCTCTTCGGGCCGCTTAAACTTTCCCTGGTGTACTGCTCCTTCGATATGTCTTTTAACGTTTCCTTTATTTATAGTTTTCAAATGGCTTTCACATTTTGAACAGTATATTGTACCACTAGCGTGATCGTAAGGTAGTTCGGGATGACCGGATATCCATTTTTCTACAGTTTCAGCCTTGACGTTTGCCATATCTGAACTTTGTTTTAGAGATGGAACCTCGTATATATCACCTAAAACAAAGACATGAAAAAATTACATTTTATTTAGTTTATTTAGCTTACTCCGTTTGTTTTATTTTTCGTGGATCAAATTTAGTCATTGAAATTTCACCCTCTTCCTGTCAACCGATTGATCTAAAATTTGGTATTCGCCTTTGATTCTGGTGACAATACAATTATGTATATTCAATATTATTGTCAATCCAAAATGGCTGCCGCTACAAGATGGCGGACAACTTATTTTTTTTTCAATCCCATCAATATGGGTATCAAATGAAAGGGCTTGTTACGTAGAATATTTTGTAGAGAAGTAGATAAGGCCTATAGTAATTTATTTTACCAATACATTGCAAGAGGACACAGGGCATTCAAATTATATACGGATTCCAGTAAAATGTCGGTTAATAGTGGAGTTAGCTGAATTGCGACTACATTACTAGAATATCATAATTTTGTTTCGCACTAAGCTCACTGGTTCATACTCTATTAAAGATTTAACAATATTAAGACTCATGGTATGTTCAGCAGGTTAAGCGAACAAACACAATACTAAAAATATTCTTATAGTACATCCAAACATGCTTTATACTCCTTGTAACTAGTAAAATATTACTTACCAAAGCTTGGTTTAAATATGTAGATCCAATTCAATAGTGAAAAATCTGAGTCCGTATATTCGAGCCAAATCGTGGTTTAGAGCAGATTCCAGAAGTCAGTATGTACACAAGCCAGGGTCAAGTAACGTTTTCACAACACAGTAACAAACAAAGATGCGCACTCTACGAACCGAAGTAAACGAGTGAGCTACCTGGCATGTCGTCGGCGGGCGTACGCATTGTTCTGATAGCCGGTTATTGTACTACCCATGATCCTTTGTTCTGATTGGTCGTTGGGTTTTGTCAAATCGTGACTGTGTGCCGTTAAAAAAAATATGAAGAATAATAAAGAATAATATTGCTCATTTTATTACAATTCCTACCTTTTTTTGAGGATGGCAAATCATCAAATGACTCCTTCCACTCTGGCAGAATAAAATTCCTACATAAGTTCCGGTTTTTTTTAAATAGTCCACCAATTCCGGAGGAATGTCCATATTAATATATACGTTTCGGATCAATGACCCCATTTCAATCTACCTACTCCGATCACTGGTTATGATACATGTTACATACCGTTCGAAACAGTATTAACTAGAGAAGTTTTTAAAAACATTTGTAAATGCCATACACCGTAAGATTTTTTTATTTTACCATGTGAAGTTGACATAAGGATGTTTTTTTTTTATTTATGAAAGTTTGATACTTCACTGTTATTTCTTATTGAATTGTTTGTATGAAATTATGATTAAATCTGAATAAGGTAAGACTACACTAACAAATGACATCATTTTTTTAACATTACAGTGGTTATTAAAAAATTAATTAAAGTTTTTATACAAAAAAATTGAGATTTTCTAGAAAAATAGAAAAAAAATTATTACTCTTTAAACTTAAGGCAAAATGTTATTTAAGTAGGCGCAACACGTAGCCATCACCATCACCTATCGACCATTTTCCTATGGCTACTCACCCTCCAAACACCCTGTATAATAAAATCCCTGAAACTATCCGTAACATAAATAATACAGAACAATTAAAAAAATGTTTGTTCGATTTTTTGGTTGGCAAATGTTTTTACTCCATCGCAGATTTTATAACAGAGAGACCTGATCTAATTATTAAGCATTGACATTAACTGTAACTTGGAAATAATTTGTAATGTAATTGTATTGTTTGCTAGACTTAAGTATTTTGTACGCCAATCATTGGCAAAATATAGATGTATTTCTACCATCTTACCATGTACCTATGTTTCACAAAAATATATGTTATGATTATGAATTAGGTATATCTTAATCAGCTTGTAAACGTTGCGTGATAAATTAATAACTTAAATTATGGCTAAGCTCTAGCAATATACATTATATAAGCTTGCTGGTATCAAAAATATTCTTAAATTTAATGACACTACTGATTCTTACTAAGTAACTCGGTTACTGAGCTAAGGACATCACTAGAATAAGGGTATAAACTGTCAAAAATTTTAAAGAATTGTGATCTTGTGTCACATGCAAGACAGAAGCAAGTGAGAAACGGCAATTAATTGCCGTAATTCTTAGAGTTCGAAAAAATGGTTCAAGTAATATGCAAATGTCACGTGATGTCACGTGACCTTAAGGTCAAAGGTCAAAAGTCATAGTCATTTCGGGGTATATCGACTATCCTGAGTCGACTGGCGTTGACCGCGAGTCTCTAGCTCTTACGGTTCTTGAGTTAAAAGATAAATAAACAGACAGACGGACAGACAAAGCTGTTGTATAAGAGTTTTTTCGAACTCTAAAAAAAAGAGCAAATAGAAATGACTGTCGTCGGAATCTATTGTTGCAAAAAAGAGACAGATATAATATTATGTAGCAATTTTCTACTATACGTTACTGCACTGCTCCCTTCTGTTGGTTGGTGTGACATGCCAAGTGTCAAACTTCAAAGTGTAATCTGTCATTTTCTTGCGAGTTATGGGATTTCGAATTCGATTATTGTATATACGTTTTTGGTCTTTCAGAATTAGTAAAAATAATATTATTATATCCTTTATCGCAACTCCCACGCGATTGTCGTGTATCTCCAACGTCTAGGTTCCTGTAATACAGATAACTTATACAGTGCATTGATGAAGTGAAACATAGTGCGACAAATATTAAATCCAGTCCAATAAACTTCACGATGAACAGTATTTCGACGAATTGTCTGAGATTATTTATTTTAGTATTTACATTAAATGTTAAATTATGTTTTGGACTATATAATAAACCATGGACAGACAAATATGAAAATAATAAATGCCCTAAGTTATACCCAAAGAATTTCCTAAATTACATGCCAGTTGGTAAGTTTCTATTTCGTACCGTATGTACTACTAATACTAATATAATTAGAGATACTAATTATATTAGTTCTCAATTGAATACCTTTGGTTAAAAATACGATTAGTCTAACAGATTGATTTTCTAATATCCTTATCTGGAATAATTTGTTTAGAGTATCAGGAAAAAATCTATTGCTTATTGAAAATAATAAGCAAGCGGCATATTTACTATAAATATAATTCTTAATAAAAATAATTATACATCGAGGTTAAGCAATTGTACATCTCACACTAATATATGATAATATTACTTCTGATATGAATATACATCTATTCATCTATTAGTTTTATTAGATTTTTGAGCTTCAACTTAATTTTTATTTATATAGGAGGTATAAACAAATAATGTATGTGTATGCCTAAATTATAAATATAAATAATCTTTTCTATTATTTACAGGAATAATTGTAAATATGTGTACTATAAATAAATAACAATGATATGAAATATTGATTTAATTGGCATATTTGAGCTTACATATGTTTTTATTGCTTTAGGTAACCTGACAGCTGGCAACTACACTGAAAAGACTGGCCTAAAAGGTTTGAAGCAATGTGTGATGGAATGTTGTCTAGCAGAGTCATGCAATATAGTCTTCATATATGATGCCAGATGTTTTCATGTGGAGTGTGTCAGTGATGAGATGTGTCTGCCACTGCAGAGGACAGGCAGCCGGAAGTGGGAGTCTACTCATGTCTCCATGATACTTGTGAAACCAGTACTACCAAATGGTATGTATACTCATCAACCAAAGAAAATTACATATTGGTTTTGAAGCATATTTCTGAAGTAATACCAGTTATGTTAAGTTTTAAACATTTTAGTTTACATGTATATTAGGTAGAAATGTAGGTACTTCTACATAAAAGTATAGTCCATCTAAGTGTATAACTATGCTTTGTAATTGATAATATATCTAAATGTTACTACACTGATAAAAAAACTTGGTTTGTTATGTTTGTGATAACAACATTAATGCTCTAATATCAGCCAATAGCATTTTTCTTGTCAGTTTCGACATTTTAATTTTGTTATGTATAATTTAATTACACATGTTTGTGAACCTGTTTATAAAACATAGTATTTATTTTAGGAATACTAATATTCACAATTTTAATTTTATAATTAATATATT
The DNA here is from genome assembly GCA_930367265.1 of Catocala fraxini. NCBI lineage: Eukaryota > Metazoa > Arthropoda > Insecta > Lepidoptera > Erebidae > Catocala > Catocala fraxini. The sequence goes on from OV884042.1 coordinate 11,145,879, forward strand.
TTTGTGGATTCTTATCATTGTCATTAATAAACTACGAACACAACTTTTTAGTTATTGGTAAATGAGATATTATTTAATAATCAACTTTTTAAATTAACTAAATATAGTAATATAAGGGTACCTAATTTGATGAAATAAATATATGATGTAACAGCTTCAACACCTTATATATATAATTTTTTTATTACAAGAATTGCAACCAAAGAACAATGTAAATTGTTCTTTATTCTGGAACATCCATGATTTTTAGGGATATCTTCTCCTATGTGTCTGATCAAAGAAACTGTCAATATTTTAACTAAACTGGGACTGGTAATATGAGCTAATAGAATTTTTAACTTATAGATATCAGTATATCTTTTTATAAAATATTTATAAAGAGAATTTTTTTAGTATAAATGCTGTACTAGGGATCTCTAGTTTGATTTCTGGGTCAGGGTAAGTGCTGTTATTGCCCTAGGCCCAATAAATTATATATATATATATTTATATATATATATATATATATATATATATGCTTGGAATATATCATATAAAACCTTAGCTGCCAAAATGCAGGTGTAATACACCTCTGCTTATGCCTTCGGAGATATAGTCATGGAATAAGGTTGTAATATTTATTGGCAACCAAATCAGGTTGCCAATAAATAAAACAACTTTTTATTAAATCATTTGACAACATTTTTATTACAGAAAACTGGTCAGATATATTAGACCAGTCTAGTTATAGACAGGTAAACAACAACTTTTCGCCAGAGGAGGAATCTATGTATTCTCCATATACAAGCCGCCGCAATGATCTGCTCACCGACGATGATGAAGCTGCATTTTTATCCCGTTTCATCAACAACTTACCCACAATGGATGATGATGATAGATCCTTCGATAAATACAGAGATAACAGCGACAGTGATATGATAATGGATGCATCAAGCTTTCTAGAAAAAATACCTTGTGAAGTGGGTGCAGGTGATTGTCCAATCAATGCTGCATGCATACCTTTAGGTCTAAAAACGCGCAATGGAATATGCAAATGCGTTCCTGGCACAGAAGAAACTTCACAAGGCTCATGTGTGCAAACTATAAGACCGTTTTCTAAGGGCCCCACGATACCAGTGGATGCTATAAAGAAGATTGACGATTCTGTCGGCAAGAGTGATGATCAAAAACCTGAAACTACATCGGTGAAGACTGTCCAAACTTTAACAGTTTCTATATTATCGAAACAGGTAATACATAATTGATTCTTACAGAGAATTATGTCTCCATAAAAAATAAGTATCTTCTGCCGGCGACTCCGCCCGTATAATCTTTAGTTGTTAAGGGTTTATATTCTTTCACAAGGGAACACCGTAAATAGTTGTTATTGTCTATAATTATTTTAAGTCTTTATTAATGATATATATCATAATAAAATACTGTGGAAATGTTGAAAGACTGAACCTTAAGCCTTGTTCACATCGTAAAGAAAAACTGTGCGCAAAATGACAGCTATCTAGATACAAGGGTTCGGGCTGGACGGTGATGAGAGTGTCAGGACTTCTTATTTTAAAAATTATTTTACACATGCAAAAGTTCGTAACTACATAAAATTGCATCCAAATGACGTGCCTTGTGCATAAATACATAAGAGTTCTTGTACTCCTAAAAATCCGTTGTGCTGTCTGCAGTAGACGCAGTGATTTTTCTGTGCCTGGCAACACAGCAACGCCTTTCGTCAGTCATGTTTCTGGTGTTGCAAACCATAGTCCAGATCTTAAGTCGAGTAGTATTAAAATCATTAAATTTTTCATAATAATTTATACTTGATTTATTTCTTAGGTGCAACTGCCGGAGAATGAGGTAACGTTAGCAGCGTACACAATTCCTGATGAAAAAGCCACGATGAGTCATTATAATTACGTATGGACATTAGTTGACCAGCCGAAAGGCGGTTTTACAGGTAACATAAACGGTACATTGCTCTTGGGAGTTTTTATATATTATTATTAAGTAATTATATTTAATTTAGTAGATATAATAAATAATTGATAATATTGACAACTGTAAATGATCGCAACGGACCTCATTGGTTTTTAAACTATCTCAGACTACATGCATACTTTGAGCAAATAAAGTTTAATGTTGCGCAGATAATAAAATATACAACCCGCTAAAAGGCAATGGCGCTGGCAATTACGAATTACCAATTACGTGTATATTAACAACAATTATAGAGATTGTTGCCCTATGTATTATTTAAAACGGTTTAGATTAGTATGACGACACATAAATCAGTCCAGATGTTACAAGGCTACAATCACAACGGAATAACTATTTGTGTATATCTTTCAGTCTGTTATATTAAATAATACTTAAACCTAAAGGAATACGTCAGTTAAACATGATTTAATTTTGTTGATTGTATCAACAAAATTAAATCCATTAACAATAAAAGACAAAACCCACTGAGACAGTGGCGTATATTGCGTATATTATAGGCGTTTTTTTTAATGTACCATACATTTAAAAACCCTGGTATGTTATTTACTAAACCACCAAATTTATTTGTAATTTATATTTATTGTTTCCTGTTAGTTAGAGATATCGAATTTACTTTCCTGTAATCCTTACATAAATTATTATTAATACTAATTATATAGATTTATGGATTTGCAAACTTCGGAGTTAAACAGGGAATGGTATTTATTTAATTTTACTTCATTAGCTACTCGTGTTACAGCATAAACATAAATAAATATATATTTACGTTGTGCAAGTTAAGTCCTATTTTGTGATTCGCAATTAATTTGGAATAACGTTATTTTAAACAAATCACGTTTTAAGATACAAGCATTAATAATTACAAAAAGCTATTGAGTTTTTCTGTAAAGAAATCTCAATAGCAGCCCGGAGTTAGGAAGTTGGCGGTGTTAGACACCCCCGTGCCTCGGAAAGCACGTAAAGCCGTTGGTCCTGCGCCTGATCTCTCTCCGGTCGTGTCGGATTGCCGTCCCATCGGGTCATGAGAGTTAGGGAACAGAGAGTGCACTTATGTTTGCGCACACACTTGTGCACTATAATATCTCCTGCGCAGATGGCCAGTCTCTGTTAAGACTGGCCGCCGTGGCCGAAATTCGGTCTGGAGGACATTATTATTATTATTATTATTATTATTAATAATTCCTAATATACCTAAATAGCTGTGACAAACAAACGGACAGACAGACAAAGTCTCACTATAAGAGTTCCCTTTTGCCATTTTGGCATGGCGGCCTAAGAAGAACAGGTAATTTGCAGATTTACAGTATATATGTATAGATATCTATGTAAACATAAGCAGATAGTTTTTCGTTCTTCGTTCACTCATTATCAACACTGCTGCGTAGCGTTAAAAGTTTAGAATAAATGAACAAAATGCAAAATTTATTGTTCGGGTAACTGATGACCACGTCGGTGCTCGACGTACTTATTAAAACAGCCTTTTAATCGCCTAGTTTTATATCAGTTGCCGTGTCCCCAGCTCGACAGCTTATAACGTTCACTAAATTCAACCAAACTTTGTGGTTGCTGATTATGAGAAGGTAGTGAATAATACTGTAAATAATCACTAGCCATACCTTTCATATTTCCTGCAATAATTAAAAAGAGGAAACAAATTTTACAAAAACCTCTTTTTGCCTTATAAATACGACTCGGGCGGAATAGACACGACAATATTTGTCTTAATACTTAGCCGAGCGTAAGACAGATAATGACAGAGCTCGTGCGGCGCATATTCAAATCGGCGCGCGGCCGCCATACTAAAATTGTATGTAGTATTTGAAGTGTTTTTTGATAAATATGTGTCTTTATTTGTCAACCACAAACTTAAATATTTGGGACGGACAAATTGTAATATAACTATTTATGTTTCGTTTAAGCTGTAAAATAGGATAGATTTCTACTGTTGTAATCTTAAAATCATGTAACACCAGCTTATGTTTTTGCATTTTTCGTGCAAATTTACGTAATTTTGTAGGCGATAATATTAATTATTTTAAGTTTTTTACACGGAGTAATTGTAAACACATTCATTGTTATGGTAAATGTAAATTTTATATTTGTATTAAAAATAAAGTGTTGATTTTATTCACTTAACTGTGACCGCCTGTTTTGGCACATTTCGCTCGGCGCAGTCTTAAATTTAGGCGGTTAAAAGATAAATAGAAAATACTGAAATTTTAAACACTATTACGATTTCACTAATCTACTAATTCTCTAACCAGGTAATATGAACCAAAATGGCGCGAAAGTAACACTGACTGATCTGACAGAAGGGCAGTACAGTTTCAAAGTAACAGTGAATGGTACGAACTCGTACGGCGAGGGGTATGCTAATGTGACGGTGTTGCCACCTCAGCGGATCAACACGCCGCCTCAGGTCGTCATCACTCCGCAGACGCAGACTGTGAAGCTGCCGAACACCGTCGCTGTACTTGATGGAAGTGCTAGCAAGGTATGTATTATATCCACTATTAAATTTTGCCCGCGACTTTACTCTCGTCAATGTAGGTTATGTCAATTTTCTAACCTTTGGAAACAGCACTTTTTATGTATGAAGGTACCTTATGTCCTTTAATGTACCCCTGACAACGTGTTGGGCATTTCATGATGTTCGGTCGAGTAGTTAAGGCGTGAAAAAGTAACAAACGAACAAACTCACATTTGCATTTATAATATTAGTAAGGATAAAGCCAACCACGCACAGATAGTGGAGGCGGGCGGAGCTATACCCGTGGCGTTGTTTTTGTATTGTGCGAAGTAGTATGAAACATTAAATATCGTGTATGCAATGTTTAATACTAATATGAACAAAACAAAAATCTGCTTCCGCCTCCTCCACCGCTCCGCTTCCGTTCTTAGTGTGTGTTAGGCTTAAAGCCTGTAGGTACATTAGATTTAATTCAAAAATGTTAGTCAACTATTAAAACTATATTCTTACCGTTTAATTCGAATAGCATGTCAGTGGTTAACCACCAATTTAAACTAATATTGGCACCTATATTTTATTGTTTAACAATGGGGGCAGGTTGAAAATGTCCTAATGGTAGACATTCACGTCAGCATATCTGAGCGTATGCCAACTTGCTGTATTTTACTTTAAACAAAGTGATACTTTAACATGTGTTTCATTAGGACAGTTTGCTCCACAAATGACCCTACAGCGTATTAAAATTCTTTTAATGATAAATAAGTAGCCTACTTATGTAACTCTACTCAACTGAACCGATGTTTTACTGTTAAAACTTATTTTAAAAGTTTTTTGGACTATCGCGATTTGTACACATGTAGGTATACTAATATTATAAAGCTGAATAGTTTGTTTGTTTGGTTGAACGCGCAAATCTCAGTAACTCATGGTTCGATTTGAAATATGAATATAGTGTTGGATAGCCTATTTACCGAGGAAGGTTATAGGCTACATAACATCACGCTACGACCCACGGGGTCGGCGCAGTAATCATTAACGCGGATGAAACCACGGGCACATCTAGTACTTAATATAATGCCGGACAACGGGTCTTACTCGCGATAAAGTATTTAAAAGGTAATAAATATCTATTGATTGCCCGACGTTTCGATCGACTTGCATCGATCGTTGACTGATGTAAGCTCAGCGGCGCTTTCGTGCGCGTTTCGGCAACTACCCTCACTTGGTCACTATTATTTATATTCGCACTATCGGTATTTCGACACACAACACTAACGATGTCTACACACTGGCGACCTAAGTCACTACGGCGACGTTTACATTTGCTGATGACTGGATTCCAAGATGTAGACAAACGGTATCCATCCTCACGGTTGAAATTGCAATATTTCTTAATTTCAACCGCTTCACGTACTATACTGGCGTAATAGTGACGATCGGTGGATAAAACCTGTGGTTTATGTAACTCAATCCAGTGGTTTGGTCCAGACTCCAGCAAATGCTCGGCTACAGCAGACTTGTTTACTAACCGGTTTTTGACAGCTGTGATATATTCCTTGACTCTTTCAGCGATTGTACGTTTGGTCTATCTGATATAAGAACTACCACAACTGCAATCCACCTTGTAGACGCCAGGTGTCTGAAAAGGGATAACAGCCTTTGGAGTGCGTAGATAGCTTACTACTTTGGAGAACGTATACAGTCGTAATGGAGTATTTCTTCAGTGCTGTTCCAACTTTGTCCGTTACTCCTTTTATATACGGCATGAATGCATGCACTCTGCTGACCCCAGGTTGGCTATCCCTTCTCCTCGGACGGTGTATCTTACCCTTATATCCGTTGCGCCTAAGTACTTCCTGAACGTATGTGAGCTCACTTTCTAGGTGTTCAGGATCACAGAGGTCATACGCTCTTTCGTTCGTCAGTGATGCTACAACGGATTGTAATTGTCGCGGATGGTGATGCGAGTAGGCGTTAAGATACCTGTCAGTGTGTGTTGATTTGCGGTATACAGTGTGTCTCAGGGTGCCATCTTCTCTCACTGTTATTTTTACATCGAGAAAGGGTAACGATATGTCCACCTCCATTTCGTAAGTAAAGCGGATGTTAGGATGTATAGAGTTGAACCGCATTGCGAATTGTTCTACTTTGTGCTTGTTACCCTTCATGATACAAAATATATCGTCGACATACCTCTTCCATAGTTTTACATTAGAGGCCTGCATGTCTATGGATTCCTCGAAGTATTCCATCCAGATATTAACTTATTTTACTCAGCAAATAAACAATTTGCATACTACTGATATGTTATAATAATAGCGAGCTGCAAAGGGCCGTATATTATATGCACGCAGACGAAGCTGTGTTTACTGAAATACTCTTTAATAATATAAACGCATATCAAGTTGATACTCGAAAAATCGCCTACGTCGGCTATTGACTCCGATCCAAACCGATAAAAAAATCACCTTATCCACAGGATGATGACGCAATCATATCGTGGCATTGGGACTTGACCCTAGGTCCTATTGGGTACCAACCGCCGTTACAAGACGGTCCTACTCTAGTACTGAACGATCTCAAACAACCAGGCAACTATACATTCAAGCTGACTGTAGAAGATTCTGATCACGTGAAGAACTCGACGACGGCTAATATCACTGTGTTGAACCATACTGATTATCCTCCAGAAGCTAACGCAGGTCTGTATACTTTCTAGATAAAACTAGCTCTCCCTCGGGAACAGAACCTTTTTCTGAATGAAAGTACCCTATGTCCTTTTCTGTACAGTACGTGTATGAGAAATTTCATGATGATCGGTCAAGTAGTTAAGGCGTGAAAGCGTAACAAACAAACTTACATTCGCACTTATAATATTAAGTTAGGGTTATAAACATGGACAAGGACTGCCTCCGTGGCGCACCGGTGGTTTATACGAGTATGATTGCTGTGAATGAGTCTTGGGTTCGTTTCACCGGTCGGGGAAAGAGTTAGTAGGCTTTTTGTCAAGAAACTCTTAGTGGTGGTACGGATCCTGCACTGTGCCTGGTAAACGACAATATAAACTCTATTACGTGGGATTTAAAACCATAGCTGGCAATATATGGGTGTAATATATATCTTCTTTCCTCTTCGGGAACGCCCGTGAGTCCATGTATATACGTATAAACATGGGACCACACCATCGAGTGTCAAAACAAAGCATTTTTAGATACTTTATCATTTATAAAATGAATAACTGACCCAACAAGTATTGCAATAACAATACATCGATGTAATACAGTATAAATTAACTTGGTTTTACAGGTCAGGATGTGATAATATATCTGCCCAACAATAACCTAACGTTGAACGGGAGTCTCTCCACGGATGACCACGAGATCACCTCTTGGGAGTGGACGAAGTCCACCGAAGATGAAAATAAAGCTGTTGACATGCAAAACACACATTCACCTTACTTACAGGTGAGTACATATATATTCTTCTTACTTACAAGCGCCTAAACGACATGGTAACCTTTTATAATAATAATAAATTGTAATATAATAATAAATTGTAACTGTAGTAAACTGCCCAGGGCCAATCCACGTTGGACCCATATCCTTGTGTAAGCCTCCCAACGGGCTGGGTCCCTAACGCTTTAGGAAAATACCCCTGAAAAAGATACAAATAATAATATCAGCCTTACATTAAGCTGCGCACTGCTGGGCACGGGCCTCTTCTCAGTGTGTTAAGGGTTAGGCTATAGTCCACTACACTGTCCCAGTGTGTATTGACAGACTTCACATATCTTCGAGAACCATATGGAGAACTCTCAGACATGCTGGTTTCCTCACAATGTTTTCTTTCATCTTTAAAGCGAGCTATAATTGACTAATTAATACGCACATCACTTCGAAAGGTCAGTAATGCCTTGAGATCGAACTCGAGACCTGTGCGTGGAAATCTATCGGTCCCCCACTAGGCTATCATATAAACTCTTACCAAACATAAAAACATCAATATTATATATCTGTTCCTCGCGGTTTCACCCACATTTATGATTACTACGCGCCCGTGGTTCGTAGCGTAATGTTATATAGCCTAGAATCTTTCTCAAGAATTGAACTATCAAATGCAACAATAATTTTCAAATCTGACTGGTAGTTTCAGAGATTAGCGCGTTCAAACAAACAAACTTTTTAGCTTTATTATATTGATGTAAATTGTAAACTTCTAGATTTATGTAACACAGTCCGATATTCATATTATCGGCATTCAAACTGTAGTTCGTAATAAACATAAAATAAATTCCATAGATAATGGTTGATGTAAAAATTAGGTTTATAATCATATCCTTCCATTGTTATCTATAGACGGTTATCAATCTGGCGCATGGTGTATTTCCTCCTATTGCGAACATTATCGCTCCACTCTGTCCAATATTGAAGATACTAGCCCTTCATTATATAAATAATTCACTCGTGTTGTAATAAGTAAAAACAATAAAAATGTTAAATGTTGAGTCATTCTGCTTTTACTATATAGATTTCCAACTCGCCCTTTATGAAAATTATGATAATCATATAGACGAGATTTGGCAAAGACATAAAGAAGAAAGTCGATTTATTTCATTTAGAATTATAATTGTATGGAATGTCGCGCCTAAAAATACTACATATACAGGATGTCCGGTAATTAATGGATAACCTTGAAATGTCTTACTTATAGTAGAAATGACGAAAGTTCAGAAAAAAAATATATATATTAAAAAAGTGCAATAGCTAGTCATACTTTTGACTGTCTATCTATTAGCATAATTAGTGTTTAATAATAAAACAACAAAAAACCGGTGGAATTCATTCATTTATGGTCGTAGTGTACAAGAAAGTTAAATATGGCAAAATAAAAAAAACATATCTCGGGTATTAGTAGTTAAGATAGATTTTTCCATATTTTTTTCTGAACGGCCATCAGTTCTACGGTAAGACATTTCAAGGTTATCCATTAATTACCGGACACTCTGTATACGATAATTATTTGTTTTAGTTTCGCTATGTTAAGCGATAACTTGTATCATGGAGCTATACTATTAAAGTACGATCACTGTAATAACGTTAAATGTTTTTGTCGTTTGCGTGTCATTCTCGGCGATACGATACCTCATAAATCTGTGGTACAAGTTATGTTTAATTTGTAACACTCGCATCGTTAGTTCTCTTTCATTTTAAAAATATCGGTGTGTCAATTCTCTATCTTGAATGGTAGGTGGGTCGCTGGAACTGAAACTACATCAGCGAACCACCCAATAGTGCCCAACTCAGGCAAGAAATGCCTGTTTACATTAAAAGTCTAAAGAAAACAGGCGTCTAATTCAATATATTGTATCCTCAACTTTTCTATGCCTTCTTACCTAATACTAACTTGCTTGAACTGTAATTTTTTTAATTTAGTAGGTACTGGAACCTCACAAGGACTTCACGAGACAAGCCTGACCTAGTGTGGAGTTCATAAACAATTTTTTACTTAATTTACAAATTATGTTTTGGTAAATTTAATACTATGTGTACATTCTTCTTCTTCGTCTTTTTCTTTTCGTGTGGTTAGTGGCCAACCTCTTGTATAGAGTTGTTTAAGCCGCCCGTAGGCATCTGACATGGCTTAACGACCGCTGTCAATTTGACAACAACCGGGACCGACTATTTACGTGCCCTCCGAAGCACGGAGACGCTCAGATGAAATACCACTAAGCGGTCACCAATCTATAGACTGATCGCACTCAACGTTGCTTAACCTTGCTAATCGTTTACCGATCAGTGAGTGCAACTGGCTATGAGCACCTCGCATGTTAATGTGTACATTATAAGGTCTATTGTTTAAGGAAACTTCTGTATACGTTTTTGGCAAAATAAATTACTTACTTACTAAATTCAATATTATTAACAATTCCAGCTATCCAACCTATCAGAAGGAGTATACACGTTCGTGTTAAAAGTGACAGATTCTTCTGGCCAGTCGTCCACCGCGGACGTTCATGTTTTCGTTAAGCCACCGACCAACACTCCACCTGTAGCCGACGCAGGATCCGACGAAGTAAGCAAAAACTAGAACCAGATCTATTTAAAAGAACCCTAAAGCCGCTTCAGATGTATTTTTAGCAAGTACAGTTAGCAATTTAGGTTGTTAAACAAAAATGGCATCAAATATATATATATAAAAGAATATAGCAAAATGGCAATTAAACCTTTTATTATTAATGAAACACAGATCAACGGTTGCAAACAGGCTAAATTTATTTCTTATAAAGATACACAGATTATATAAATATTTGAATAGTTTTACACATTATTTTTACTAAGTACCATAAGAAGTATTTAATACTTTATTTTATTTATTCTAATTGTTTTGGTATCCATACTTCCACCTCACCACTTATCAAAATAATCTATACACTATTTTAATATCTGTGCTCCATTTTTAACAACATTATTGCAAACATACATATTTAAGCAATATCACGAATTCCTAATTTATTAACAGCGCAATTATGTTTTACAGAGTTTAAACTTTTCGTTAAGATATCGGCAGGCATCTCAGATGTTGACAGATTTACTATTTTTATAATCTTATTAGAAACTGTTTCTCTTATAAAATGAAATCGTACATCTATATGCTTAGTTCGTTTGTGGTATAAAGGATTTTCTGGTAACTTCTGAGCTCCTTGATTATCATTATATATTACGACAGTAGAGTTAAAGTCAACAATTTCAGATAATAAACCTTTTAAATACATTGCTTCTTTACATGCCTCTGCGATGGCCATGTATTCTGCTTCATTACTGGATAATACTATGGTTTGCTGTTTTTTTGCACTCATAGGACACTACACAACCAGACAATTTAAAACAAAATCCTGTGTAGGACTTCCTATCGATAGTATTAGATGCCCAGTCTGCATCTACAAAGCCCTACAAATCGCAATTATCTTTTTTATACATCAAGCCATAAGATTTCGTTTTTTGCAAGTATTTTAAAACTCTTTTAAGATGATGCCAATGAATAGAATTGAAACAATTATTAAATTTGACTCAACTAACGCTATATTTTGAGTAACTAACGCTATATTAAAAAGTCAAAACTGACAAGTACATAAGACTTCCTATAAATTGTGGATAGGGAAACTATTTGTCAACACATTCTGCCTTTTCTAATTTTAAATTAAATTCCATTGGAGTATCCTTAGTATTACAATTACTCTTATTAAACTTTCAAAAGTTTTTTTACAAATTGCTTCTGGTCAATGGATATAGAGTTATTTTCATATATTTTACTCGCATACCTAAACATTTTTTCAACTGGCCAAGGTCTTTTATCTTAAATTTTGACATTAGTTTTTCTTCAAATCATTAGTCATCTCTTTACTATCCGAAAAAATGAAGAAATCGTCTACAATTATTGCAATGAAAACGTGCCCTTCTGTACATCTTTTACTATAAAGACATGGTTCTAATTTTGACTTTATATAATCTATTTCAATTTAATAATAATTTATCTTCGCATTCCATGCTCTGGCAGGCTGTTAAAAAAAGTTGTTGTCCATAAATTGCTTTTTTAGCTTAAGAACACAATTACTTGGACAGTTTAAACAAGATGGGGCCTGCATGTAAGTAACCATTTAAGAAAGCTGTAACTACATCAAGATGAGTAATTTCAAAGTTAAGTTTAACACTTATAGCAAACAATTGTCTTAGTGTTGAATATCTGAGGACTGGCGAATATGTCTCTTTTTCTGTTGATTCTTCATAACACAACTCCTGTTCATCTGAAACACACAAATTCATATGACCATATCTGTCACGCGGTTTCCTGGCACGTTTATCCAATAATTGAGTTTATATCATCAGGTATCGTAATTTATACTACTTCAGATAATGTGTGATAAGAATTCTCTTCATCTGAACTGGTACTCAATCCTGATCCACATACATATGTAGAATCATTCTGATCTGTGATTGTTCTTACGCTTTCTGCTTCAGAATTTTCCTCCTATACTGATTGTTAATTTAAATCATTTATTTCCACCTGAGCAGTGTTGTCACTTCTCTCCATCTCCATTATGACTACGTCTCTACTTGTACAGATTTGCTTGGTTTCTGGGTTATAGAGTCTGTAACCTTTGGTATTTTCAGAATACCCTACTAGTATGAGTTTGATTGCTTTCTTATCTCATTTTAATCTCTTATTTTTAGTAATATGCATCATCGTAGGGCTACCAAATACTCCAACATGACTGAGGTCAGGTTTTTGTCCTGTCCATAGCTCAACTGGTGACTTTTGGCTTAAACCTGTTTACCTGTAAGACCTGTTTTTCAGATATACTGCCATGTTAACTGCCTAAGCCCAAATGTTTCTCCATGTTAGCATCAAAAGAAGACATCTAGCAACAAATAACAGAAAGTATCTTGCTTGTCCAAGAGATCGAACCTCCATTAGGTCGCCACAGATTTGAATGAACCAAATCTAGCATTTTCTGACTTCTGTGATTTGATAGTTGAAATGGTAAACGAGACTGCTTATTCTCACAGCATACTTCGCAATTCGATTTCTGAATATCAGCCTTCATATCATATGAAACTCCTCCTACTATGCCATATTTCATTTTCTGTAAATCACGACTATTGATATGTCCTAGCATTCTATGCCATTGCTTGGCATCCACCGATTGAGCTGCTGCTACAAACACCTCCCCGACTTAATTGTATCCAGTTTGTACACACCACTTTTCAAGTTTGCTACTCCAATAAGCTCATCCCGTCGATTATGAATATAACAAACATCTGTTTTAAATATAACTTTGTTTCCATTAGCTATCAACTGGCTTACTGATAATAGGTTGGTCGTTAGATTAGGTATATACAAAATGTTATTTACTTTAATGTCAAACTGAGACTTGTGTACTTTTGTGGTGATTTGTGTCTCTCCGGCGCATGAAACTGGCACAGTCATATTATTAGCGACTATAATTTCCTTTAAATCGTGTACTTTTCGAATTTTCAATAAGCTTTTCTTGTTAGATGTTATATGAGCGCTTGCTCCTGAATCTACTTACCAGTCTTCCGTATTAAATTCACTATTGAAAAAAGCAGCACTAATAACATTTAATTGTTTTCTTTTAGTTTAGGACATTAGTTTTTGTAATGTCCAATTTTCTTGCATGTGTAACATTTTAATATTTTCTTGACAGATGACGTTGATGTATTGCTCATATTTGGCAATAGACCTTTTACGTGGTTGTCGGTTTTATTCTTATGTTTCGACCATAAAGCGACTTCACTGTCAATTGAAATTTCAACTTCAGAACTCATATCAAGTAGCTTTGTTTTTATGACGTCCGTCAGAATTAATGGCGATTCCAGAATATTCTATTGCCATAATCATGGGTGCAATTTTTCTGAAAGCCTCGCCAATAGCAATGATCCAATCCATTCTTCGTTGATTTCAAAGCCTGTACCTTTTAATCTTTGCGCAGTTTCCACTATTTGACTAACATAACTTGTTATGATTACACAGTTATCCAATCAAATTGAAATTAACTTTCGAAGTAAACTGATTTTCTCGTAAATCCACTGTCACCAAATAATCTTTTGAGTTTCTGCCACAAATCTTTGACGTTAGTTTCATTTTTAATATACACATATAACTTCGGATCGATAGTCATGACTAACTTCGCTTTCGCTTTTCTGTCTTCTACTTTACGTAGGTCGATTGGAATGGCGTCTATATCAATCCCTTCCAACACAAGAAAATTTCTTGTCGCAAAGGCCCCATCATCATAGTTTTCACGACCTTTTAATTTCGGCACGTTTACTATGTAACTGCCCGACGACATTGTCTGTACTTTGTTACAAATTACACGATATAAAATTCTAGGTTTATTCTGGGTTTATACTGGGCCCATAACCTAATGAAACACACAGATCAACGGTTGCAAACAGACTAAATTTATTTCTTATATACATAATTATATATTTAAGATACACAAGTAATATAAATATTATGTAAAAACTGATATCCAGTCAAATCCGGTTAGACCAGAAAAGCCGACCCCAAGTGACTTGGGAATAATAAAAGGTTTAGAGAGAAGATTTTATTTATTCTAATTATTTTGATATTCATACTTTCACTCTTATAACCATTCAGTTCCTAAAATATATTTAATAACTAAAACAATTAAAGCGCGTCAATGTATATGGTGCTATTTAAAATAACACTTTAGACAAGTTAAGACGGACACTGACTACTCGCATGCAGGACATTACAGAACATATAGCCAGTTTTGTGGCAAACGCATGAAAAGTGTATGCCACTCCGTTAACCCTCATTATTCTGTATTAATAAAAATTGATTTCTCAGCCTTCTCTGAAGTACATGTTGATAACATTTGATGTGTAAATTCTTAATTTAAAAGGATGCCAGTGACAAATACTCAGTACATTATAATGAAGATTATATGAACTAAAAAGCCTAACAACTAAATATATTCCTTGTATGATATCTACTACTAATGTGTATAAAATAAGCATGCCGGTGGCAGTTGTTGGTCAAAATTGATAATCAATATATTAGAATACCTTTAGATTAATGATCCTTATTTTAGCGACGGTAAAATATATTATCATGAATCAAAAGATTTTGGATTTAATTGATTATTATTAATTTTGACCATTAGAATACAGAAATTAATTGTATAATATGTTTATAGTATGGTATGGTTTAGGCGGCGGCGGTTGCATGCTGGCTAAGGTAAAATCAATAATGTTCCTTAATAAAGCTAACTTAATACATTTCAGGACCCAATTTAATGGATGTACTATACTGCAGCTCAAAGGTTGAAAATTTGTAATCAAATTTTTATGCACTTTGGATTACGCAAGTCAAATTTTGATAATTGCTAAATAGATTAATATCTATTAAAAAACGCAATTTGGCATTAGTCCATAATGCCAAATAGCACTTATATTTTAAAAATAATTTTCTCTTATAATAACATGTGATTACTAAAATTTTACGTTGAGTTAGTTTGCAGTTGCAACTATAATTTGAGTGACTAGTAATTTAAATTAAAGAACTTGTTTCTGTAATATATTTTCCACTCTCTAATAGCTGTTCATCAAATTAAATAACTATTAAATGATTCGTTGTAATTATGTTGTTTTCTAAATTAAGTGTCGTATAATAAATAAAACAATTTATTTTTAAATACCTACCAATAAAATAAAAGCAAACATGATAAAAAGTTTGTCAGTTTGCTTAAAATTTACTAAAAAAGCAGATCAGTAATATATCTGACTGACCACGGGCATATTCAAATCAGCATATTCAAAAAAATTAAGCATCAGAAATTTATCATTAATTTAACTGAACAAAAAGCCGGATTTTGGCATAGATCATTCTACATCAGCACTATATGTAAACCACGTAGCAGATAACCGTTCAGTAGTTAAAAGTGCAGCTAATATAAAACTCAAAATTATCGCGATAAAACGATTATTTGCCTAAGCAACAACTGTAGCGTTATCCCAATATTACTACAATTATAACGAATCATGTCTCTATTCACAATATATAGGTTATAATAAAATATAATTGCAGTTCATATCACTACCTCAAACGTGGATCACCCTGAACGGTTCGGCATCGCACGATGACCATAGGATAGTCGCGTACACCTGGCGATGCCTGTCCGGTCCCACTAATTCTAACATTGTCAATTTTAACGAGTCGGTCGCCAACGCCACCACCCTTACTAAAGGCCAGTACGTCTTCTCATTGACTGTCCTCGATGATAACGGGAACTCTGCATCCGATAACGTCACCATCACCGTCACTCAAAGTAAGTGTGTACATATTTTTGAATAATCACCATTGCAATACATCACTATTATTTTTAACTTTGCATGAATGTGCATTTTAATGGGATTTATCATACTAATTGTGTGTGAAATCTTTATCTTATTTCACTAGAAAATTGTTTCTTTATTTATTTTGAATTTAAGTAGATGCATCTATTATGGGGTAATTATTATTGTCACTTTATATTGATTTGTAGTCAGTAGTAGGTATCGTTAGCCTTCGGGTTGCGGAGGTCAGGTGGCAGCCGCTCCGTGTAAAAACTGATATCCAGTCAAATCCGGTTAGACCAGAAAAGCCGACCCCAAGTGACTTGGGAATAATAAAGGCTAAGAGAGAAGAAGAGAGAAGAAGATATTGATTTGTAGTCAGTTATTATTGGTTTTATTTGTTTAAATCATATTTAATAAGCCCTAGAATAACCTGGTTTATTGCAGTGTCACGAATATTTGGGTGTAATGTCTACACAAAACTCTGCTACAATTACAATACCAGCATACGTTATTTGTGATATGCTACCTATTTCTACAAAGATCTAGTGCAGGCTATATAAAAAAAATATAAGTTAAAACCATAGACATAAAAGAATACACAGAATTCGAAATTCAAAAGATATCATATGCTGCCTGTAATTTCAATTTGTCAATTATCTACAGATAAAAATAGTCCGCCTAAAGCGGATGCAGGTGGGGACCAGGTGCTGAATCTACCTTTGTCAGTGTTGATACTGAACGGTTCTAAATCATCGGATGATTTCCGCATCGTGACGTGGAAGTGGATGAGATCGGGATCAGGTTTAGCTGCGGGACATGTTATACTGAATTCTGATACGACGCCTGTGCTTATGGTAAGTATTAATAAATTACTTTTTTAATTTTAGAAATTATCAATTTTCCACTGCCCAATATTAGTGGAGCATTTTTTTTTCAATTTTAATTTATATATTTTGTAAATAAAACTTTTGTCTAAGTATTAATTTTTATTATGTTATTTAATTCACAATGTTTGTGTCAACATGAATATTGAAAATATTGGAAAATCCTGGGATGATATTTATTTCTGAATTGGATAATATGTTATTGGATTAATCGCCCATATCATATTTAGCAGACCCACGATCTAAATCCGAAATGAGACCTAATCATAACTGGAAATAATGAACTATTAGTAATAGAAGTATCATAAACTAGGCGCTAGGCAGGTATAGTGACCAAGTTACATTATTATATTGTTACCTGTCATTTTCTACAGCTAACAAACATAGAAGCAGGGAGATACGTGTTCGAGTTGACAGTAACTGACGACCAGGGTGAATCGTCACGTGACACAGTGAGCGTTCAGGTCAAACCGGACCCACTAGAGATGAACTTGATGGAACTGACCCTCAACATCCCCGTGGCGACCTTCACGCAAGGACAATTAGATTCCCTCGTGCAGAAGATGACGCTGTTGCTGAAAGATGACATCAGGGTCAACGTGACTGAAGTTCGAGGACAAGTCGACTCTGGAAACACTCAGTTGATTTTCTTCTTATCAGAGCAGGTGATTTTAAGTTTATATTTCTTGACACTGTAGACAATTCTAATATTGTGTTATAAATACGAATCTGTTGGTAATAGGCATTTATGCCTTTAAATAGTGAAAACTTGTATTTGGCTGTCTGGATACAACATATCACACCAGTAAAACCGTTTGGCTTATTCCTTTCTCTAAAACAGTCAAAGTGACAATACATCACATTGCGATAGACAGCCATCCGTTAATGTGCTAAGGATATTTATCCATCCTACTATAAAGTGCAACAAACGAAGCTTGAATGCTATCCTCCGAAGCAATCAGTGTCAGTGACGGATTCATCGACTAGGATTACACTCCAAGCTTAATTCGACATCACGGTAAAGAGGATTCTCCAAAACCTTCCTAACGATGTGCATAATAAGCATTTAAAACTAATATCCAAGTGTGGATTTGATGGTGCCTCAAACCAAAGCTGATACAAGCAGAAAATGGAGAAAGCAAGATGATTTCATTTTCATGACATGCTTGGTGCCACTAAAACTGACTGATGGAGACAATACTTTATGGACGAACCAAACAAACCAAAACCATGGTCAGCTTTGTATTGTCGTCCAGTTCAGTTTACTTCTGTGAAGGAGAGCGAAGTAGTCGTCATTGATCACAAAAGACAAATGGATGATGAAATGAAAGGTTTTATCGTATTGTGTCCATAGCAGTCAGCAAATCACTTAATCACTTTTTCAGACTCAGTAGAAAACTAAATTGTTATTTAGTAGATTAACTGTAAACAAAGTTTGGTAACGGCATCAAATGACTTGTTTTAAGGCATATTTTATTGTTAAACAATTCTCTTGATAAATATTTTATAAATATCTTGCTCAATCATAGCTGATGAAGTTTAGGTGTACTATACACCCCTGCTTGTTTTTAAATGTTTTTAAGTACTTTAAACAATGTGGTGATCAAAACGTGACTATGGTGAGTATAGATGTGAAAACGGCTAGTGCATGCGCTGTTTCTGAAAATACCGTTTATAATATTATTAAATAACAGAAGGAAACGAATGCTCTAAAATCGCCTGTAAAAAAAAGAGCTCGACTATCTACGATTGACAAATTTGATGACTTAGACAAATGTGCTATAAGGAGAAAAGTGCATACATTATATTTTAAAAAATCGAGTTTCCTATATTAGTCAATGTTATGTCACTATGTAATCATGATGCAGATATTCCACCTTTCAAACGTACTACTCTCCATAAAATACTCCACGAGCT
Organism: Catocala fraxini; assembly: GCA_930367265.1. NCBI lineage: Eukaryota > Metazoa > Arthropoda > Insecta > Lepidoptera > Erebidae > Catocala > Catocala fraxini. The sequence goes on from OV884042.1 coordinate 11,165,015, forward strand.
TGGTTTCGATTTTGCGAAATGGGAGAGCAGATCATTATTACTAGAAAGAGACAAGATCGTTATATAGCGACGAAAATATCTAAGAAAAATTAAAAAACACAGGGTAGCTAATAAAAATATACTTTCTTGATGAAACGTGGGTAAACGCTGGACACGTTAAAACATAGTCATGGTTAGATTCGATGATCAATAATAAGAAGGATGCTTATCGAGCCGGTTTATCTAACGGTCCGGGAGCTCCTACGGGAAAAGGTAAAAGGCTGATCGTCTTGCACATTGGAAGTGAAATAGGATTTGTGGAAGGGAGATTGCTATTATTTGAATCTAAATCAAAAAAAGATTACCACAAAGAAATGGACGGCGAAAAATGTTTAAACTGGTTCAAAAATATAATACCAAAAATTAAACCGGGAAGCGTTGTCGTCATGGATAACGCTCCCTATCACTTTATTAAATCCGAGAAGATACCGACATCTCAGTGGAATAAGCAGCAGACAATAGACTGGCTTTAAAGTAAAGGCGTGACAATGGATATATGTTATTTAAAAAATGAACTTATGTTGAAAGTTGGTGAAATTGCCCCGCAATATAGTACGCAATACTATTAATATAATCGATTAAATATAATAAATATTTAGTCGACAAAACGGCTAAAGCAAATGGCATTGAGATTCTTCGCCTGCCGCCGTACCATTGTAAACTCCATCCAATTGAGTTGGTGTGGGCTCAAAAAAAAAATATTTTGCTGACAATAACTCAACATTTAAACTTAAAGATGTAGAAAAGCTGTTTTATGACGCAATGCAGCAATAGACTCAAACAAATGGAAGAAATGCTGTGACCACGTGGTCAGTGAAGAAAAAACATGTGGGACTTAGACGATGTTATGGAACTCGCGGATCAGAATTCTTTTATTATAAATGTTGATGAAAATTCTGACAATACTGATTAAATTTTAAAATAATTACCTAATATTAATATTTGAAAATACTGTGTAATAGAAAGTTTGCTTTAATATTAATGGTATAATTTTTACCCCTATATGAATACGCCTTTACTTTGCAGTTGCACTGATGAGTCACTATTTTCTTAACGCGAATGGATTATAATAGAAGCAATATCCGCTAAATAAACCGACACTTAGAAATTTAATTCCCTACGTCTATGAAAGCCGCTTTCAGCCCACTGTGCGGAAACAAAGTCCCCTTTGTCTTATAATATGTAGTGATATTTAATTTTGTGCAGATACTAAATCGGTAGGTGCGATCAGTCTGAGTAAGGATATATTAGCCTAAACACAGAGCTAATAGCTTGGCGTACACAACAGAACGCGGCGGTGGAGGGCCTGCGCGCGCTGGCGCTGGCGCGCGGCGCGCGCGGCGCGTGGGGCGCGTGGGGCGGCGGCGCGCGCGTGCGCTCGCTGCGCTGCCTCAGCGCGTGCTCGGGGCGCGGCGTGTGCGAGCACGCCACGCGCACGTGCCGCTGCGACGCCTTCTGGATGCAGAGCCTCTTCTCGCAGCTCGATCCTGACGCTATGCCTGATTGCGGTATGTTCAATCCACGTCTAATCAGTTTCACTTAACACCTGAATTATACCTCGGTTTCTCTTATCTCTGCCAATTTTAAAACTTGTTTATACACTGTTCATTGATTTATTTCTCTCCATTGGAGTTATTACTAATTAAGTGTACATAATTATGACATACAAATACAAATACAAATACAAATTATTTATTTGCTTTAAACAGGGTGATACATAAGGTGGTTTGTAACAATTCAAGAGAACAAGCCTATTTAGCTATAAATACAGCATGCAAATATTAACAAATGTTAAAGCGGAAAAGCATAATATTTTAAGTACATCATTACAATATTTTTACTGGTTTCTGTGTATGGATTACTTCGGATAAGCGTTTCTAGGTACTGTTTTGATTTAAAAACTCTTGAACCGAGTAAAACGCATTTCCTATCAGCCATTTTTTCAACACTTGATTAAATTTATTTATAGGCAATGTTTTGAAACAATCCGGAATTTTGTTAAAAACTTTAACGCACATCGAAAGACTATTTTTCTGTAGCCGGCTTGTTCTAGGTATTAAGCCCAACACTAATCTATTCGGATTTCTGATGTTATTTCTGTTAGTAACGTCTTTTGCTTGTTTAAATGTGTTGGGGTTTTGCTTTACAAATTTACAAACCTCTAGGATGTACAAACTCGGCAAAGTGAGTATATTTAACTTTTTAAAGTATGGACTGCATGATACATCCGGGGCAATGTCGCATATGGATCGTATGCATCTTTTTTGTGCAATAAAGGCCTTTTGTATATCCGTACCGTTTCCCCAGAGTAACAACCCATATCGAAGTATGGATTCGACGTACGCATAGTAGGCTGTGCATGCCGTATTTTGGTCAGAAATTTTTGCCAGTTTATACAGGGCAAAAGAAAACCCATTTATTTTATTTGTTACCTTTTCTATTTGCTCTTTCCAGTTTAGTTTATTGTTAATTATTATACCTAAAAATGTACTATTATTAGCCATCGATAGATTTTGTCCGTTATAATTTATATGAACATTATAATTTTTTAAATTATTGAAATTAATTATATGTGTCTTAGATATATTTACTTGTAACTTATTATTATTCATCCACTCTATTATTAATGTCAAGGTATTGTTTATGTCAGTTTCGTGTTGTTTTATTGTACTATTTTTGTTTGTAGTCACAACGACAGATACATCGTCCGCAAATAGTATAGTGTTGTGCTGAGTAGCATCAGGTAAATCATTGATGTATACTAAGAAGAGAAGCGGACCCAATACACTGCCTTGGGGGACTCCGAATTTATTCATAGCATAATTAGACCTATTTATTTCAACACAATTTTTTGAGTTTAATTGTGACACATCAACACACTGATACCTATTTTCTAAATAAGTTTTGAGCCAGTTTAAAGCTGGTCCCCTGATACCGTAGTGCTCGAGCTTCATAAGGAGCTGTTTATGTGACACAAAGTCAAATGCCTTTGACATATCGAGAAATATTACTGTTGCATACTTTTTCTCATTTACACTCTGAAGGATATCGTTCACTAGAGAAAAAGCTGCATCCCTGGTAGATTTATTTTTCTGAAAACCATATTGATTTTTTACAATTATGTCATTGACGTTAAAAAAGGAAGACAACTTATCGTGCATGACCTTTTCAAAGATTTTTGAAAATATCGGTATTATTGTAATAGGCCTATAATTGCTGATGGTCTTTTTGTCTCCTTTCTTATACAGAGGTTTTACCACAGACTTTTTGAGTTTGTCGGGAAAGGTACCCGTTTCTAGTGAAAGGTTAACCAGAAATGTAAGTACTGGAGCTAACTCTTTACTGCACATTTTTACAATTTTTGTACATATACCGTCGTAACCCTCAGATGTCGTGTTTTTAAGGCACCCAATTAATTTCAACATGTATGACTCATCTATAGGGGATAGAAATATAGAGTTTGGCTGTTTATTTCTTATACATGTGTCACGAGTGTTATTTTTTAATACGTTAGTTGTCGATGTAAAATATTCATTGAAATTGTTAGCAATTTTTAAGGGATCTGTGATTAAGTTATTGTTTTCGATTATTTCATTAATATAATTTGCACTACTTGCGGGACAAGTTTCACTCTTTATGACGGACCAGGTCGCTTTACATTTATTTTTGCTATTGATGACGTAGTTTCTATTACTAGTCCTTTTAGCGGTATGAATACATTTCTTTAATAACCTGTCATACCTCAGATACGTCTGCTTAGCTGTTTCAGATTTACTGGAATAATATTTTAGCCGCAATTTTCTTTTATAATTACAGCTATTTCGTAGTCCTTTCGTCATCCAATTTGTTTTTTTTGATAAATTTATTTTTACTTTATTAATCGGAAAACAAAGATAGTACAGCAGGCATAAATAGTCATAAAAAGTGTCGAAGGCTAAATTTGTATCAGTTTCATTGTAGTAATTTAAATATTGAATACTAGATAGATATTGGCGAAACTTAGTTATATTATCAATAGAATAGCACCTTTTAAAGTTGTATACATATTCGGGTATTTTATTTTTGTATTTTACAGGCCATGATAGAATTTGTGCAGTGTTGTGATCAGATAAGCACAGAGGCAATAGTGACCCTGATGCAACCATAATATTACTGATAATTAAATCAATACAAGATTTTCCTCGAGTAGGGTCGGATATGTGTGATATTAAATTATATTTAGTCAGAATGTCCATAATATGTCGGGTTGATTGATTTTTAATGTCAAGAGTATTAATGTTAAAATCTCCAGCTATAATTATATTACTTTTTGAATGTTTACATAGATATTTATACAACATAAGGTCAAAATTATCTAAGAAATATTTAAGATGTCTACAGTTCCTGGAAGGAGTTCTATAAATACAAATTATTATTATATTATATGTTATTAATTTAATGGCACAGAGTTCAAAATGGAATATCATTTTTAAGTCGTCAAAAGTTGTTATACATTTGAATGGGGTACCCCTTTTAACTAATATGCATGAACCCCCTCTCTTATTTGGTCTGCTGTAATAGGACGCGAGTTCATAATTGCAAATATTAATGCTTTTTTCCGTACCGGTTTTGACGAAGGTTTCCGTTAAACATATTATGTCAGGATTAGCTACATTCTGTATGTTATTTAGTGTTATCTCTAATAATTCTTTTTTCGAGAGGATGCCATGGATGTTTTGATGAAGTAGTGTAAGTTTATTTTGCGGGGTTGTCTCGAAAAAACAGCACTTCATTTTCGCATGTTGCGGAATTATCGACAACCAAGTCAGAGCACGCACTTTTGTTAATATCAGTACAGGGCACAGAATTCTTCGTTTCAGAGTTTTTAAATTTAAAATAGATACATACATAAGTAATAAATATTTAGATTAGAAAAAATACATAACAAATGTATTTATATCAATTTATACTTATAAAACAAAAACTATATTCCTTGAGAGAGGTTTGTATTAGGAACTAGTACATGTACTAAACACATGTATTAAAACACATACTCAAATCAAACTTTGTAAAATATTCATATATCCATATAATATCCATCTAAGTATTTTGTATACAAAAAAGTTCCAGTTATAAAATCAAATAAATAGAAGCTGGCGTACCTTAAGGGAGCGTCTTAGATCCGATACTGTTAGGAAATCGCTCTTTGTGTTAAGATACACTGTAGTCACGACAATGGCGTAGCGTAGTATAGTATATTACAATAAATCTAACATTATTGCCTTTATTGCATCAAAAACCTTATTGCCTTGAATTATGATACATTTTCGTTTATTTCAGCTGTTTAATAAATGGGTGACTATAATTTAATTCGTTTTAATTATTTTAAGGATAAAAAATTACCTATATTAAAAATTGCTGGAATTGATTCAGTAGCCGATTTTGAACAAACTACTTTCAGGATGTGCGTTTATTATGTTACATGTCGTATAGCTTTGAGCATAAATTAGGTCATTATCCTTGTTAAAACAATGCTCAACAGTAAAAAAACTCGTCAGTAAATAAAAAAGTTCTGTGGCTTTCTTCTGCGTACCGCTTAAGAAGTTGTTTTGATTTTACCATCATATTCATATTTAAATTATCATTTAAATAATGACCAGTGCGTCTCTTCTAGGTGCTATATTCATTTTCTAAGACAAAATCTTTATTTTCAGACAGGATTTTTTCGAATTCTTTTCTTTACTGCTTTGATCGCCTTTTTCGTACGAATACTATGTGGGCAGCCAGATAATTTTCGGTCACAAACATGAGGTTTCATTGTACCTATCAATAGCCGGGTACATAAACACTCGACTAGTACCAAGCGGATGGAGAGTTACTATATTGTGTAATGCTATCACAGCAATTCGATTCTCTTTATCACCCCACCCCATTTTAATATCACAAAGATATTTAACACCGATTGGCGCGAAAATGCGAAAACAATGAATAGTAATATAAGAATAGATTCCAAATTAAAATGTAATATTGTTTGATTTTTTAATTGTAACATTAAGTATTTAAACCATTTTATGACGAACGACAGGAATGGGCAGATGAGCAATACACAATAATGATGAATGTTCATGCCGAAAAGTTCTTTAGAATGACTGTATATTACAGTCTTTTAAATTGAAACACCTAAATAAGAGGGTGGCAAAATTTTCTTCCGCCCCGGGCGGCTGACACCCACGCTACGCCACTGAGTCATAAACAAAGATTAAAACTGATGTAATGTGGTTGCTTACCACTGCAGCTATCTAGTACTTGTTCTACCTCTTTGGGATCAGGAGTTTAATTCATTTCATATTAATTTACTGTGAAATCGATAAATATCACAGTATGTAAATTAATCGGTCCTGTTTGCGATAGCGATCTGATTGACTTCGTGCGGTACCTAACACTGGCAAACATGCGTCAACAATATATATAACTGTGATTAACCGTTTGCCAGACATCCGTCTCTGTCAGTAAACAAAGAAGTTTATGAATTTTTGTGAGTATGTAAAAACAATGACTGATAAAATATTGTATCCTACTGTATGGATATATCAGTTAAAATAATCATTTATTCATGCAAATATTCCAACAGTGTAAATAATTACAGTGGTTATACTAAATAAGATTAATCCTTGCTGTCGTTGTCGTGTCGAATCATTTATTATAGCATGGTGAAATTATTGAGTTTTAATCGAAATATAAAATAAAATATACTCAGAATGTATTTAAGTTACACTTTTTGTAAATCGACATACACAGATTTGTTTATATCTGATAATAATTTCGGTCTGCAGACTGGTCGGTGGTGTACGCGAGCCTGGGTGGTATAGCGGGGTTGTGCGCGGCGGGCGCGTGCTGTTTCGGCTGCGCACGTGTCACCCGACGCGCATGCGCGCCACGCAAGCCGCGCGCCCGCCCCAAGTACCGGCTGCTGCCACTCGCCGAACACGAGGAGAAACCTTGTGAGCCACTTTTATGTACTTTTAACTATTCTGTATAGGATATTCAGATGATATATAGTTAATGCAGCCAAAGAACTGCCTTCAGTAAAAAAAGCAATATACATGACATGATTTCAAAGTCATCATGTAGCACTGTAACAGTTAATGTATTTATAACTAGATTTTGCCCGCAGCTTCGCTCGCGCAAATATAGGTAAGGTAGTAACAGTACTTTTTTCTGGATGAAAGGTACTCTAAGTACTATTCTGTACCTCTGATAACGTGTATGCGAAATTCCATGATAATCAGTCGAGTAGTTAAGGCGTGAAAGCGTAACAAACCAACTCACTATCGCATTTATAAAATTAATTTGGATTAAAATTCAATTCATTTTCTTACATATAATCATTGTTTCAGTTACGAGTAAAGACGTATCAGAAACAGAGACGGACTCGGACGTACTATTTGAAACAAAAAGCAAGACAACATCGTTCGCGACTCGAGCGATGAACGGCGACGCTTCGCAAGGCAACGGTTGGAAGAAAAACGGACATTATAAAAGCTCCCGTAAAGTGAAGACGTAGCTCATTGCTTTGCGCCTCAGCTGCCTACGGATACAGTCAGCTCTCGGTAAATATAACTATATTAGATAATATATATATATATATGTATATATATATGTATATATATATAATGTAAAGTATAGTTTGACCAAAACCGCTGTACCGCGCCTTGCCTTAGATATGTGCGCGGCGAGACGGGGGAGGGGTGGGGGGGGACGCAGCCTAACAGGCTGCTGTCATTCGTCAACGCTGACGGCAATCTCTCCCCGTCTCGCCGCGCACATACCTAAGGCGCGGTACAGCGGTTTTGGTCAAACTATAGTACCAAGCATTGTTAGAATTTGCAGGAAAACACACATTCCTAGAATTGGTATGAGAGATTAAAGTGACTGTGAAATTAGAAAGAAAGTTTAGATTCAGGTCGAGTCGGCGTTTGTTCTGTATTTGCTATTATATTTTAAGTTAATATTTGTTTAGTACTGTTAATACCAAAAATAAACTTAAAAATCGACTTATATCGTACATTACGATTTGGAATAAAATTATTGAATGCCTTTTTTTACCAAAACCAGAAAACACTGTTCTTCTAATATTTTCTAATTTATAAAAATTAAAATGAATTGGCATATTTTGCATTATTAGATGTTGCTAAAAATGCCAATCCGATTTGTTTACCTTCCCCTTTCGATATGAACGCTAAAAATGTAATAGCCAAGTATACAAGAAGATTTACACTGTAAATTCTAATACTGTTGGTATAGCTACTCAATAGCGGGAACAGGCAATTATTTGTATGGACTGGAACAGAATCGAACGCGTATTCAAGTCAATGATGAGGAATCAGTTTGAGCTGTGCTAATATTGTAAAATATGTTGCCATTCAAAATAGTGTGTATAAATATAATTTAGAATTTTAAACAACGAACTTAAAAATTACAGCGGTTGTCGCTATTTTGAGTTGGTTGTCGAATCTATAGGCTAGTAAAAGACGCTAGAGTAAATTGTAATCAGCTGAAGTCGTTCATGTGCAGACTTAAGACTTTGTACACATTGAAGCTGGAACCGCATTGTTGACGAATGTAAGTTTATGTATACGAAATGAAATCGCCTATAGTGTAGGGATGTGAAAATAATCGATATTAGAAAAAGCTCGAATTTAGAAATCATGTTTCAGTCGTTTACTATTGTGAAATAGTCGATTGTTCATTAAAATATGTTTATTTTATTGATGAAAATTATTAATTGAATATGTATTCAATTAATAATTTTCATCATTTCATTTCATATTAAAATTTCTAATAGAATTGAAGTAGGGGAAACAGTATAGTTATTGGCCAGATAAGCGACCACCCGATGAGAAAAAATAAATTAAAAATAAATTTATAACTTGGAAATAAATAAAACTCACGACATATGTTTCTTTATTAATGTATTTACTAAACAAGGTGCCTTACATAAACTTTTGTTAAATATTATAATAAAAATGTGAACTTAAAAATAAAAATATTAAAATCACAGTAATTGGCCATAACATAGCAGTTATTGGCCGTGAGATCACATAGCTATTGGCCACATTGAAAAATAAAATATAAATAAAATTTTACCACATAAACATTAACTAAAACATGTCTTCATCATCTTCAGAAGATTCAGAATTATCACCAGAGTCATCATTCAACGAAAAACAGTTGTGGCATACAAAGCCAGAAAGCTCATCGTCATCCGGCATATGATCAAGGTGTTTTCGAGGAATGCAATGACGATGATAATACTTTTTACAGGAACTACATACTAGTGACTTATTTTTATCAGCCAAACGCCGGCACATGTCGCAAGTAACCAGCTCTATATTGGATAAAATCCTAAGTTTACCGTCGTTTTTAATTGTAGTCGTAGTATTTTCTTCTATAGAATTTTCAGTCTTTATATTAATATTTCTATTTTTTGATTTCTTTCCTACGCCTTTATCTTTTTTGATCTTCAGAGCGTCTTCTTTCTTCTCCTCTCTTTTTCTTTTCCTTTCCATTTTTTGATTCTCTTTTTCTTGCTTTTCCATCTCTTTCTTTTCAATAGCTGATCTAAAATTCTCAGAGGTAATCACAAATGGAGTCTTTTCTGTCTTTCGAATGAACTTCCTTCTATTTTCTGGGGCATTTTGTAAGTAGTCACTAATCGACTTATTAACATGAGCAGTTTCTGCCATTGTGGTTTCAGTGGTAGAAGTGGAAGGTTGGCACAAATCTGTGGGAATTTTGGTAGGTGTCATGGTAATTTTAACTGTTGTCACATTATTTTCACTTATGAGATTTACATTTGTTGTGTTATTAGCTGATTGTATTTCAATATTAGTTGATTCTGTCTCTGGAGGATCACTTTGAAAAAAACTCCAGAGTTTGAATAATGTTGGAGAGGAACTATTCTGCATTATACCTTGAGATTTCAGTGCTTTCATCTTGTCTATCATTTCGACTCCTACAATATTTTCGAAGTCTTTTAGAGTCATGACCTTGTTTTCGTGCTTGTCTACTGTTTGTCTGTCTGTCCCTTCAACATTTTTCGGTGCACCTAAACATTTTGAGTAATCAATTGCATTCTCATCAAATGGACACAAGCCACATGCTCGAAAACCATTTATTATAGTTTCAGATTTTAGGTTGTCAACAACGGTTTTTAAAATCATAGCTATGTTGAGCTTTGTTACCACCTCTCCAACGTTTTCTGATTGAAATTTGCGTACTGCTTTTCGATACATTTTCTTTATTGGTCCAAAAACGGAAACGTCTGCTGGCTGAGTGATTCGAGTGGTATTAGGGTAAAGAGCTATCAATTCAACTCCTTGCTCTTTACAAGTCAAACTAAGTTGTAATGTAATATGACTTTTATGGCCATCAATAAAGAGGATGACCGGTCTTTTTATGTTATTTTCAGCAAGATATGGTGCAAATATTTCAGTAATGAATTGGTTAAAGACATCTGCCGTCATCCACCCTTTATCACTGCGTCCGATGCCCCATTTAGGTGGCACTGATGTCGCAATTTTTTCAGGCAGTCGTTTGTATGGAAACACAATTAATGGAGGACAAGTCCTGCCATCGGCAGAAAATGTGAACAGCACTGTAACATTTTCTTTGGGGTTTCCTTGGTCCACAGCATAAACATTTTTATCTCCTTTAGCAGCTAGCACGCGCCCCGTAGAAGGACAGAGTTGGAATCCTGTCTCGTCAGCATTGAAGACACGCTTTGGATCCTGAATTACGTCTAACAGGTTTTCGCCAGTCATGTAGTTCTTTATTTCAAGAAACCATTTTCTTATGTCGGTTTCAGACACACAGGCACTGGCTTTGGTAACCCCCTCACTGGTTCTTGGTACTAAAATGGGGTGACGTTTTAAAAAAGCTTTGAGCCATCCCTGACCGGGCCTGTTGTTAAGAAAAGGAGTAACGCGTGGATTTTCAGTTAAAAACTTTTGAACTGTGTCCAAAACGTCATCGGACTTCCTAGGAAATCCTTTACGAGCCATATTAACTAACCAATCTGTGATAATAACTTCTTCATCATCTGTTAGATACGGTGTGGGGCCAAATTGAGATTTTGAATTTGGATTTTTAAGTTTAAATTGTAAAGTTGCTCGGGGTATATTGTATTGTTTGGCGACTGCTCTTAAAGACATTACTTTTGTATTTATTTTTTCTAAAGCCTCGTCCAGGGCCTCTTTGGTGTATTTGGGTATCTTTGGCATATTCTTTTCTTGTGTACCTGAAAAAAACAAGTAAATATTCTTTTTTGATAATTTATCCAAAATGAATTAATAAAGCATTATAGTTATTGGCCTACCATTTCTATAGACTAACTTTGCAAATGATACAGTTATTGGCCTAAGGCCATTAACTGTACATAATGGCTGAAAATTTTTAGAAATCGTACAGAATACTACTCAATGTAACAGAAAACGATACCTTTAATAAAAACGATACTTTAACTTTTTTTTGTAAAATACAGTTATTGGCATAGGCGGCCAAACACTATAAATGAATGAAAAAATTGTGACAGCTATTGGCCACTACAAAATTTTGAGGTTATATACAAAATAGGTTATAATTCACCTTAAATATGTTTATAACACACAAAATAGCTATATTTTTTAAAGTTCAAATAACTGATTAAGTACATACACATTTCAAAATATCACACAAAAACATCAATGCTGTCTTAACATTTTTTTTACAAACTTACCTGACTTTGTTCCTCCGGCAAACGATGACACATTGGAAAAGAACCAAATAACCTAGCGGAATTTCGTTAAAACTTTTTGACAGAGAATAAAAGTGTTGCCATTAAAAAGCTTTCAAATCTACTATTTGTAAGGCATATTGCTAGTTTTTTGGCAATAAAGTTGAAATGGCTAATAACTGTAAAGGGGCCAATTACTATATCGATTCCCCTATGTACTTCAATTCTATTAGAAATTTTAATATGCTCTGTTTACTCTTTCAAGAAGATCATAACACTAATGTTGTAATGTTCAATAGTTTTCACGTAAATTACCATGTACCATATAAAATATAATACATTCAGGATTATTGCAGACAATGTTGTATATTGCGGTTCCAGATTCGTGTATGCGGAGAATAAAGTGTAAGATAAGTTAATGTCTCGGTTGAAATGTAGGTAACGTAAGACCTGTTAAAAATAGTAAAATAAAATAACCTGCGCTACAATAAAATATATAATGATTACAAACAAACATTTCTAGAAAAGCGAATCATAAATATACATTTTTCTCTTCTATTATGTCCCTTTTATATAAGTGATCAGTTCATAATAATACTATAAAACGTAATGGCTATGAATATATGTATACCTACATAGTAGTTCGTAGAATGTAGATTAATCATAGGTTTTTTACTTATTAACGTTACATAATTAGGGATACTACATTTGTTATCAATTGAAAAGACGTCCCATATGTTTGAGAATATCGAAAGACTGCTTATAGAGCACATTCCAAGCACAAAGTAATGATTAATAAATTGGAATAGATAGAGATCCTTTCAATGTCTTAGGGACTCATGACATTCGTCAGCATTTGGTCACTATTATTCAGTTAGTTATTTCGCACAAATTGAATAACATCGTAACTGTAAACCGTATGTTTTGCAAAGATACGTAGGCGCTATAACAACCCTTACTATTTTCGGGTATGTTTATAGTTGCATAGTTAAACATTTCAAATACGACATGAAAGGTGTGACGACGAAATGTTCAAATACGGAATTATTGGCGTGTCTAAGATTATATTTTGAAGAGGCCTCGGTCCTAAACAACCATGTAGGCCATCGCTGTTTAGGACATACCTACACATTCCTAGAGGTTATACTTTCTGCGGTGTGCTCCAGATAATTCTGAGGCGAGGAAAGCACATCTGGCCAGTCCTTATATAAGCTTATTGTAGTTATTGACATACAATGTTATTCGATTTGTGTTGATATGGCAAATTTCACAAGCTATATTGTTAAATAAATGCATATTTCAAATACGTATTGGTATAAGCGTACATATGCAAATGGCCATTCGATTTAAATATGTGTCTATTGGATCTTAGTGATTTTTTACCGTCGCTCGATATCAATATCTTTGAAGGCCGTTATTTTTTTGCCGGCTTTGTTATTTCCTCAGTATAGCGTTCAGTCACTTATGCAGCCAGCGCAGATTGTTATAATGTTCAGCTGCCTATTCTACTGTTGATCTTGCGCTTACGTGTACCGAACGCTTACGCTGTAAAAACGCTAGTGTGAAAAGGCTCTTGGTTAACCAAAACAGTAAAACTATGATCTACAAATAAATATATTGTGAATCAATGCTTACGTATGTCATAAATCCATTAATATATTTTTTTATAATTAAGTAACAAAATGTCTAAATTATTATATGTACTTAAGTAGATAGTGTTCCAATAATTTTATAAAGCTATGTAGTAGTATATATCTATACAGGTTATGTATAAAGATTGTCTAGACATATAAGGATTGAACGTATCATTTAAATCAGAGGTTCCCAGACTTTTTTCTCATAGACCACTTTCAAAATTTAGCTGGTTCCGGTGGACCAGTAGCTACATTTCTACCATACTCCAAGGCCAAAATTTAAAACATTGATTAAATCGCTACGGGCTGACCTTTTTTTTTTTAGAAATTATCGTGTCGAAACCTGTCACGGTATGCGGGCTGTTTTGGTAGACCCCCGTCGAGTCTCCCGTGGACCCCTAGGGGTCCACCTGGACCACTTTGGGAACTACTGATTTAAATCATTTAACAAACTGTCAATCTCAGAATAACCACATTACTTCAAAGTAAATCTCTGAAAATATTTTAATCTGTTCGATGTATTATTTAGGTTAAACGGAAGATCATTTATCCATATTATTTTTAGATCTAAATTATACAACTATAATTGTTAAATAAAGGTATTTTTATTCTCCTATAATTAGCTTGCTACACTGTCACGTTGAAAGCGTGTTCAGTTTTTTGTTAATATAGACATAATTGAATAATCTAGTCGTGATAAGTGATATATTATAGATTTTGGCACTATTGCGTATTGTTTGTTTATGTATAATTTACTGTGATTTTGATGAGTACTTATTTTATAATTTCAATGTATTTTAGTTGTACTTAAATAAAGTCGCATTTATGCTTTATATCTGTTATTTCAATTAGTGGCACGTGACCGTAAAATTTAATTAGTACCTACCAATTATTTATTGGTTAAACAATTATAATGCTTGAATGCACATTTGGCGCGTGAGCGAAGATATTACGGTAAATCGGCAACTACTTTCGAACTGTACCTAGCGTCGTATTGATTCACCTATTAACTTCCATTAAAAATGTTCTCGAAATAATACAATCCTTGCGGAAGTATAGGTAAGTGCCTACTAGGTACTCACTACATTACATACGTTTAGGTAGGTACTGTATCAATAGACAAACTGCGTTTATTAACATTCATTTAGAATTCCTTTGATAGCAATTATAGCCAGTAGTAAAATCTATATATATATAAAACTCTTCCGTTACTGAGTGACTGACAGACAACGCACAGCCGAAACTTCTGAACGCAAGAAACTGAAGGCATGTATGTTCCTTGGAGAGTGTAGGGGAGCACTAAGAGAGGATTTTTGGAAATTCCACCCTGAAGGGGGTGAAAGGGGTAAAACCCCGTCTCCCGGTCTCCCCGTGACCATGGCTGCTGAAAAGCAACCGAAACGTCGGGGAAAGTGTAAAAATAAATTAAATCTAAATAGTTTAATAATAATTTAATTAGCTTAAAAATTAGTAAAGTTTAATTGTAGTAGTAGTGTAACAAATTTCAAAATTTTGTAATAAAGTGTCAAATAAACAACGCGATAAAATCCGTATATAGCAGTTTAATTTCAAAGGGGTAAAACCCGATATTCACACGGGAACGGGACTTACGCGGGTGAAACCGCGGGAAAACTACTAGGATTCTATGAAAACCATCTACTTTTTAGAACTGTACAGGTTTATCAAAAGCTACAACTCGCAAAAATAGGTATAACAAAACGCTGTTTGTAATAATTTCCCCAAAATAGGACATACCTACGTTCGGTTGTAAAACTGTCTCAATACCAGTCGATAACGACCGCTCAGCTGATTTATAGTACGTTTAATGTAACGGACAAGCTTTTTGACTGCACATGTAACACAGTAACTAAATACCCCCAACTTCCAATGTGCCAAGTAATGTGGTTTCGAAGACCGTTGTAAAATAATGAAGTATTTAAAAAAAAACATTCTCTTGTTGCGTCAGTTGTTCCAATGTTTGTAAAATCCCTCGTAACATAGGGATTACCAGTTCCCATAGCGTATTATAATATTATATCTGTGCCATAGTGTGAGGGGGTTGTCATATTGAAGGGAATTAGTAAGACTACCTCTCTTAGTATTAACGCAGACTTACATAAACCTACTGGTTAGTATTCATATTTAACTTATGTTGGTTGGATGATGAAAATGAAATAATTAAAACATTTTAGATCAAAACAATTTATTTATTATCAAATTTATTGCTTTCTTAAAGTTAAAGATGGGCTATAAGCATTCATACACAGGTGATTTGAACACTTCATTGATGCATTTAGGCAATATAGGCACTCGAGCACAACAAATAGGCACCGGAGAACAGACCAACTAACATATTTCCACCAATTATTTCGTCATACCAATGTTTACCATAAACTTCTGTCTGTGTATAATCAATCTTTCGAATATAACAAGAGTTAACAGTTTAGTCGCCTAAATGTTAATCAATGATGCCAATAATAATTGTATAACACACGAAGTAAATTTTAACTTTCACTACACTAAGCTCTATTATTCAAAGATCACCAATTAATGTATATTCCATTTGGGATCTGAGTCTTAGTTGAGCTGGAATTCTTTGAAAGTGTTAGTGTGATATAAGAATCGGCACGTGTTAACATTAAATACGATGCACGTAGAAAGCTTATGAATGTTAATTCTATCACTAGCCAATGTTAATAGAGAGCTCTAAGTATAGCTACCCTACATAACATTTTTCATGTAATAATATAATTATGTATTTTAATTAATTATCTTCACTAAATACATGCATTATTTACATATTTAGCCATTACACTAATATCTTATGCCATATACAACATATGGAATAACTTATTGTTCTCATCAATGTATCATAACTAATTAAACGATAAAATTAATTAAAAACATTCAAATATTATTTGGAATGTATTCGTGATAAATATTTGACTACAAAAGCTTTGGAGTTTGGTCAAATTAAATAATTAAGTTTAATAAAATAATTAAGTATTATGAATTACGTAACATGAAATTCGTATAAAAAAAGTAATATTTCTAAATAATAGATGACACACGAAAGACAAACTTCACATATAAAAAAGTACACAAAAAGTAAATAATATAACTGTTAATTTGTAGATAACACACTTCAGACTTCAAGCTTTGTGAGTATTTTGTATATTAATAGATAATATTCTGTACTTGGCTTTAGTACAGAATATTATCTTAATTAGAATTATTATGACATACATTATAGATGAATGAGAATGTCGAATCATAGTGGTTTGTTTATTAAATTTTGACATAAAATACCTAATCCTAGTAGGTATAAGATATTAAAAGTAGGCTTATTATTAACTTGCAGACTGATAGCTTATTATGTAATTTATTGCTGAATTCAATCACAACCAACATCTCTATACTGTTATCTGTTCTATCAATATCTTGAGTAATTATATTGTTATCAACAACAGGTTTCTTGTGTATGAAGATAATTGTATAATAGCTATTGTTAATACAATAGCCTTTAAGTAATAACAATGAATATATTATAACAGCTTTGTGAGTGTAGGCATCTTAGCTAATTGTTTGTTCACTGACCTTGAGCAACTTATAACTTTGCAAGACTCTGCACAACCCAAAGGTCAAATAAAATATGTTTAAATTAAATTTCATAGTTTACATTTTGGTGCTACATACCAGAGTGAAGCTTATTCCACTAATTCTGGGATATTACTAAAACATTATGGCAGAGAATCAAAGGAATGTACACAGACGAAGGAAGCCCTTCCATCCTTAGACAAACATCTGTCACGCAGACTGCTACGTTCCACAAGAAAAAACCTACGCCACCTAGTGGGTATAATAACGGGCCACTGCTCACTTAACAAGCACCTGTTCAACATCGGCATCACTGACAGTCCCTTATGTAGAGGCTGCATGGACACCAAGGAGACATCGGCTCACTTGCTCCTACATTGTAAAAGCGTGAGCAACCAACGGGCGAAACTCCTAAACAGTCCAGAAACGATGAAGGAAGTACTGTGCAACATCGGTCCCCTATTATCTTTCTGGACGGAGCTGAGGTGGTATGAGTAACCAAACAATATTTCGCGTAGGCTACTTACACACAATGGCCCAATTGTGGGGCTAAGTGCGAATAACAGACATCCAACTATGGCAGAGAATCCTAGTAGCACTGCATACAATAAGAATTCCATGATTACCTAGGTAATTATAGTTGCTACTATAAGATCCATGAGAACTTCATAAATAAATAAAAACACATCTTATGCCAAAATAGTATTAAATATCATAACACTGGAATTTGATTGATTTATATACTAAAGTACAATACACATCAAGTGGGGTTACTTAATATCACTGGTCTAAATGTTAACCAATATATTACTATGAAATAAATACATATAGCATAGTGGCTACTTAATTAGCCGGTGGATTATCATAGACCTTTATCAAGTATATGGAATGACCTTTACTATCTAGAATAATAAACATCTTCCATCTTCATTTCTATCTTTTCTATTCAGAAACTCATAAGCAACATATAAACATACAACCTACTTTTTAACCATTCACCATTATGATCAATTTACTGATTAACCCCAAGACAAGAAGTGCGGGTTAATAAAGCTAGGCTATTATTAGCTAAGTTATCTATTTCCATTATTTGGCTTTCTTCTTACCAGATCTGACAGTCTTTTCAACTTCAGTAGACCAAACTGACTTATTAATTTTCTCACCCAAAGTGTATGCAAAACATGCTAAAGCAAGGCAGAACACATAGAAAAATATTCTGACAGGCCAATTAAGAACATTCAGAATAGGGTATACCCAACTGTTGGTTTTGAAGTAAATTATATGTATCCAGACTAGATAACACAACATAAATAAGGTGAGAATGGAAATCCCAACTTTTCTTGATGGATACATTCTGAATGATGTAAGGAGATCAATCAGTATAAACACAATTATATTGGTGTGCATCACATGGTTTAACCACAGAGGGAAATATGGATCTATACTTTTAGGCAGGATCAATTCTCTATCAACAGCATAAATCCCCCAGAATGTGAATCCAACAAACATGGCCAATGGGAACGCTAAAGCGCTAAACACTGTGTCTTTAGCTCTTCTGACTAGCGGTTTGTGTGATGGTGATGGTTCATTTGTACCAAACAGATCATTAAGCAGCGCCAAAGTGAAGTATGTTGTCTGTATCATCTGTAATGAAAGAATAATAAGAAGTTTGTTATACTGGCAATCACAAAACATGTTTAAATAAATACAGGAGAGATTATATAAGACTTACTGCATCTAAATAAGTCAAATACTTGAATTTTCCACCATACGGTGTCACGGAAGTTGACGTACTAGGTATATTGACATAGCTGTAGTCGTAGTAACATCCATAAAAAAATTGGATTGCTCCAAAAAGATGAAATGATGTTTTTAACATTATGGAAGTTTCTGTAAATAAAGAACACTACATAAACTTTAGGTATTTACATTGCAGCATATTCGTACTGTAGAACTAATACAAGACACAATAATATGCGAATTATAATATTTTCTACATTAGACGAGCCGTTCAGAACTAAGTCACTGGTCAATAATTAAATACACGGTTAGCGACGATTTCTAAGAATTATAATTCACTTTCAATTCTCATATATCTACTAACCCAATTAATTTTGCCAATATTTTATTTAGTTGAATACAATTATATATCTCAGCTAATGCCACAACACACACCGATGAAATCGAAATAATTGAAATGAAAGCGACGAAAAGATATCTCACAAATGTGACAGTGACAAACCGGCCACGATAAATTAGGTGTTGCCAGATATTTTCTATACTCAATTTTACTCAATGCTCTTTTGATTTCCACCAATTATAAAATTATTCATATAATCGATTGCATAGTCGAAAGATTACTGAGATACGGAAATCTTAAAAAAAAAGATAATCTCAATATTTTATATTTCTCGCATGTAGTGTTACGTCACGGTCGTTATTTGGATTGAAAAACGTCATACGTATAGACATAAATGGGAAGGGAGAGCCAATGACAGTGGTATGTACTTTAATGCTCAACCCTGGGTCTATAGGTTGTAGTATATTATAACCACTATTGCATTAGATGCCTTTGTGCTTTGAAGACATCTACGACACGCAGGCAAAGGTGAAACATAAATTATTTTACGTCATTTACTATTAAAGGTGTTTTTTATTAGGCTTGTATTATCCTCAAACCATTAACGTACATATGTACATACGTATCCTAGGAATTTCTGGTGCCAACCCCGTAATGTGCGGTTTCCACTTAAACTCTAGAGTTGTATGTAGGCCTTCGCTGGTTAGCGGCTGGCCCTCCTCCGGAAAATGCCCACTACTACTTAGATACGCCAATGTCTGAAACCCTCCGCTGGCTGAAGCTGAAACGAACTTAGACGACACCAATCCTCGTACTAATAAATTACACATAACTATATACCACCCGCGTTAATCATTATAGGTGGCGTGCCTGTTGCTGTTACACGGTACATTTTAAGAGTTTGTGCTGCTATTTTCTTCTTATTGAATTGCCTAATAAAAACCCAATAACACTTTGTTCTAACCAGGAATCGGATCTTATATCACGCGAACAAAATTCATACTACGAGAAAATGCAGTAATTTATACGTAGACATCGTATATGTAAAGAAAAATCACTAACATATAGAACTTTTAATAAAACAGCGACATAACTCGAAATTTAAACGTTAGGCAATTCGAACTCAAATATTTGTGTGACTAAATTCTAATATTATATTGATGTGTAAACCTTGTTGCAATTACTTGAATTGCAACAAGGTTTAAATTTGTTTAATCCATAATAGACAGATACGACAAGAAAAAATTTTTTTTTTATTAATTTGCCTTTTAATTTTTTATTCATAGATTTACATAGCAGATTTAGAATTTAATATTAAAATTAGATTTAGAATAAGCATACAAAGAAGCGTATAAATAAAAAAATTATTAAAGTAAATTACTAGACACTTAGTAAAATGAATTAAAGTTAAGCTCCAATCCAGAATATAACATGATTAAGGTTTAAAGTAATAATAAGCAAGATTATAAACAGCATTAAAATGATTAAATGGGCGGCAGCCTGGCGTACGGTGGGGGCGCCAGGTCGGGCACGGCGGCGGTGAAGGCGTCGCGGGGCGGGCGCGGGCGCATGTAGCGGGGCGCCACCGCCGGCAGCTCGGGCAGCGCGCCGCGCACGAGCCGCCGCAGCTCCGCGTTGCGCCGCCTCAGCTGCGTCACCTCCTCGTGAACCTTCTCCCGCTCTGAGTAACAATAGCACAACATCACTTCGCTAAATCTTGAGTATCACAACATCATAGAACTGCACTGCATTGCTTTAAGTCGTCGCCTCGCCACTGTCACCGCGCCGAGTGTTGTGGGTTCGATCCCCATACGAGACAAAACTTTGTGTGATCCAGAAATGTTTGTTCCGAGTCTGGGTGTTATTTGTGTCAGGAAATGACTCAGGAATAATACTTAGTGGAGGAGTTGCTTATTTAAAATAAATAATAAAACAGTAAATAACGCTGTCTTGAGTATCACAGTATCATTACGCTAAGACTTGAGTATAAGTGCAAAAGAAAGCTTCCAAAAGTAGAACACTTCGCAATTTAGTTATACATAATGTACCAGCTCACTGAAGTGCAACTGCAATCATAATTGCTATTGCACATTTTACAAAGTACCTACTGCTCTGCAATATTATTACATATTATATTGATAATAGGCTGACAACATTTATTTTATAAGCCTACTAAGCGGTAAATCTGACTTAGAGTTCTAGAGCTCGATTTCAAACCTTGTAATATTATCAAATAGTTGTTAAGTCCAGTCAAGACTCCGTCCCAAAATCTATCTTTATCTGGTGGAAACACGTTCTTCCAATGCATCCAGTACTCGTCTATTTCTTCGGGTGTAATTTGGCGAGATGGCGTTTCAAAATTTGGAGGTTTCAAGTTATCCCTGCAATAGTTTCACAAATTTGTTAGTAAAAATTTACCATTTACCCACCTTCCGCGCGAAATAATGGTCTGACAAAAACTGAGAGGAAAAACAGAACAGATATCATGTTCTATGCGAATGAACCAGACCTTGTAAAGGTCTTTGAAATGAGCAATACAAGTTTTGAATAATTATTAATAATACGTAAGAGAAATTATTAATAAATACTAACAATATATTGTAAAGCTTCTTTTTCTCCGGCGGCACGAATACAGCAATAAATTCACTCAAAGCTGTCAAAACCTGCATTGGCTCTATTTGCAAAACATGTCCCACTAGAAAATAAAATAAATAAACCCGGTAAATATCTGTCAGAAATAATGAAACTAGACAAAAGAGAAATATATACATATGTCGGAACGGCAATACTGTTGCGTTGTAGTTGGGACACTAGCGCAATCTAGTGACACAGAAAGGCATTAAGTTGGAACGCCAGCGCCATCTAGCGTCGGTAGACGGAGTCTACGAGTTGGCGAGAGGGGCGGACAGAGCTCAGTCTTCGTGTTACCGTCAACCAGCGCACACCTCGTAGGAACTGTCTCGCGTTTCATTAGTGATAAGTGCTCTTAGTGTGAAGTAGTTGTTAGTTGAATTCGAATACAAGTTATCTGACTACCTAGACCTACGTGGTTTCTATTGATTGTAACCAATATTGCCCACTGCTCGTCCACGTGCATTGATCCTATAAAATAGCTGATAAGGACGGGATAAACGCTGCTACTCCGATATATATAACATTTTCTTCGCCGTTACATCGTCATCGTATAACGCTGAACCATTAAACCATTTTATTAATTTTTTAAGGCAGTGAAAGACCAACAATTCAGACTAAATACATTATTATCAAGCGTCTGCAGTAGGCAAATATGCTGTTTTATAGTATTGTTTGAATACTGACACGGACAGAGGAAAGGGCATGCCGAGATCGGCTTCGTGCTGGCAGTTATCGTCGGCTGTGAGACTACTGTGACTCTACCACCGGCTCTTCGTCCCGCCAAGGAGCCTGCGTCGGGTGTGCCGCCAGTCATCATGATACTTGCGGCTAAAAATAAAAATACCACTAACTTAAGTCTCCAATTACATCAGTATGATAATTAGCATTGTCATAATTAGCGTAGTCAAGAAATAGCAACCCTGAGAAAAGTCGCAGAGTTAAAAATCACTGACTATATAGAACCCTATGACTGTACGCTGTAGTCGCTTATAATTCACGATTATTTAAATCGTTTATGTTTTTCTGTCATTTGGTAATTGAGTTGTAAACTTCCCTATTCGTACAATTGTCTGTGGATCTAACGATTTTTGGAAGCGGAAGGGTAGACATTGGCGCCTTTGGCGTATTGGCTCTCGACAAATTATCACTAAACCACCGCAATATAATTATAAGTATAGTACCTAAATTATCTATCTACTACTACTATTACTATTATACACGATTTTACTAAACTTACCCTGAGGATCGCCACATTTTTGCATAATTTCATCAGCCTCACTCATTAACAATTGGTCGGCTGGAGATAATTCACTTCTGTATAATAATTAAGTTAATATCAATTACATTGAAGACTAGAAGTACAAAATATTTAATAAAATACTTTTACCTGAATCCAATATGGGCTGATCGGGATGTACTAGCCGAGATACTTCTAACTTGCATACTCGGACGACCTCTTAAGGATTGCCTTGCGACTGAAAAACATAGCGAGCTTTTACTTCATGAGAAATGTGAACGTATATATTTTCAGCAGTAGATGGTATAAGCATAATGTCATGAATCACATACGAGAATATCTGCTATATGGGATCAATAAAAATGGTAGCAACGGAACCGCTAACCACTAATGGTATGACTTGTAATATGGAATAATTGTAAATATGGTTTTGTTTTGGAAAAAGGTAATAAACAAATAGTAGAATAATTATTCGTTCAAATGGGGTGCCATAACAATGGCCTTCGTTTATTTTTTTATATTTTTTTTTCCATTTTTTTTCATTTAAAGTATGTTTTCTACTAATGCACTTCTGCTTATTCCTTCGGGTTATTTATGTATGTTTATTTATGTGTAACTTTATATATGCTTTCTTGTCAGGTAAGTGAGCGAGTCTGACATGCACTTGACTGGTGTTTTTACCATTTTCACACAGACTCATTAGTATTTACAAGGCCTTCTGCATGATCTTGCACTTTGTACATTATATTATGTAGTGGAACATACTTTTGTTGATTGTGCTTGTAGACTCGGCACGGGTGGCATCCGGTGTCGACCCTTCAGATGGCATCGGCACATCTGTTGCACCTTCCAGACTGATGCAAATTGGACAAAATGAATAATTCAAAAATGTCTTGCACAATAGGTCTACATCCTCTTCTGCTTCAATCTCTAACGCCTAAGGAAAATTATAAATATATATCTATCTATATTGACACTGATTCATAATACATATATAGAAAAAAAAACGTACCATGAAAATAGCATCGAGCGTGCACAAATTTCTGGAACTCAATTGATATTTCTCTATAAGTGTTAATAGACGATCTTCTACTAAAAACCCCGTATTGTCTGCCACAAGTTGCAGGATATGACGAATCTAAACATGGTAAGCCATTTATTATTTTAAGATCATTTTATTGATATATATTTGTTTAATGTTTAGCATTACCAATTTCTCTTTAGCTACTATAGTGTCGGGATCCGTATATTGTTCTTGTACTTCTTCTGTTTTCTTTTTAGCGGCATACTCTTGTTCTATAAAAAGGTATAAATGTGGTTTTATGTGTTAATAATGGCATAAATGCCTATTTCCTATAATACATAGTTTTTATAACAGATTACATTCGCAACGGTCAGGGAAATCTTTCTCCGCTTGCGGCACTTACAGCACTACACACTACACACACACAGCAAGACTGTGTACTACATTCTAACCAATTTTTATCCATACATACTAATGACGATTTTTAACTTACGTTGTCAGGTGACATAGGGTTATCTTATTGCTGTTAGTGGCAGATGATTTAAGCCATGGCTTAAATCATCTGCCATGGCATGCCGTCAAATAGGCTGATGCTGTGGCACCGCCTATTTGACGGCATGGCTAAATCAGCAAGACCACTCTTAAGGCTAATTAGGACGTTAGCTGAAACTTTTCTTAATTTTTATGTCTTGCCGTAATGATAATTAATCATAAAGATAATTAAAGAAAAAATTTAATAGACGTTTATTTTATCTTTATAGTTACATGTGCACGTACTTACCGTATTTATGCAACGGGTTCATCGGCGGCGGTCCTGGCGGGGGTGGGGCCGATTCGGCTAGAATATGTGCATGCAGCGCAACTTCTCCCTGACGCAACTTTTTGGCGATCTCCAAACATCTACCCGCAGACATGCGCCATACTTGCGAGAACTTATAATGATTCGTATTTGAAAATTGATCGGACTTTTTTTCTAAATCGTCCATGGTTTGCATTAATTTTACAATTTCAGCATCAGCTTTTAGTTCTTCAGTAGTGCCATCTTCAGCTGCTTTTCGAATTTTTGATCTCAAGGAATTTGCTATATCTGACATTTTATTGAGTTTCCTTTTTTGCTGAGATCTCACAAATACATTTTCCTCTTCACGTTTTTTGAGCACCTGTAAGATTTAAGTACGTACGTATGCTATACCTATGCATGGTGAAAGCAGATTGTTCCGATTTAAAGACAATTTTGTATTTTATTTTGCAAATGGTCTTAGTTTCTTTATCAAGAATAATAATCTTATGGCCAGTCCCACAGCTGACAATTAAAAGTTATCCGAAAGATAAATCGCATGCTGTCTCACTCTTGTTAGGTTATAGAAGAGAGATGGCGAGACTTTTACTCTTATAGGTAAATAAATACTATTTGGAGGTGGTGCGACAAGCCCTTAGTCTTTTAGACCCACGTTTAATAAATAGGATAGCTGGAATATACCTGATAAGTGTAACCAATCTTTTCGGTATTAATTATGCAGGTTGCCTTAAGCTTCTCTAGTTCTTGCTGCAAGTCCTGGATCAATGATTCCAACTCTATCTTTGCATCACGATATTTTTCATGATGCTCCCACATGATCGAATCCACCACTTGCTTGTGTTCTTCTAGCTATCGTTTAAAATGATACAATCATAAATTAAAAAACAAACATTTGTTTCTTATATTTTTCTTAAATTCATTCGAAATTATCCACTTGGGTACCTGTATGGAAAGCGCAGTCTCCTCTCGTATCCTTAAGGACTATTATCTAAGATGGAAAACTCACCTCTTTTTACCGGCTAACCAAATAAGACCGTAAGTAAGTACTAGTGAATGATATTTACTAAGATAACAAATAAACCTACATACGTTTCACCTAATCGTAAACAGATAGGATAAATTAACGTATTTATAAGAAACACAGATTTAGAACACGCTATTATTAAAAGCTTCACATAGCAATATAGCGTACCCAGTAGGCTTCAATTTAGCCTACGCTGCACATGACCGCAGCGCTGATTTTAGATGAAACGTGCAAGTAGGTACAGCTACTACCTACATCATATTAAGAGCAAACTTAGCCCAATGAACTTCAGTTCAATAAAATGTAAACTTATATTTCTAAACCTGCTCAAATCTGTATTCCATGTGAGCAACTTCTTCTTTATCCCGTTGTTTATAAAGTGCTTCCCATCGCTTGTTGTTGTGGTCTATCATTCCATCTCGCTCGAGGTTAATAGCTAATTCTATTAGGCTTAGTTGTTTTTCATAAGCTCTTTGCATTATCGTTACTTGCTTTTCTATTCTGTCCGATAGCTCCTTGATATCATTATCCTAAAAAAAAGTGTGGTTATCAAATATAAGTTTATCTTAAATAAGAAAATAAGGTTTAAAAGATTACGAGACGATCAAGCAGCTTGAAGCAAGCACGTAAACTTTAGCTTGAGTCAAAGCTGTTTGGTTGTTATAAATATTTGCTTGATGCTAGAATCAAGGTACTCCGTAATTGAGGCGCGCTTAATGAAATATAATTATCATTTTTGCTTGACACAAAGGCTTGACGTGACTGTTTGATTGTGTTTAACACAAGGTTGACTATGTAAAGTAGTGCGTCCGAAAAGCGTATACCTACCTACAAAACGTGCCACGCTCAATCAAGCAGCTTGAAGTTTGCATCGAGTACACTCTACGTACTTATTGTTAGGCGGTATGTTTATCTCATAAGCTATGTATAATATCAAGAGTATTACTTGTTTGTGTAAATCCTCATAATAGGCGGCGTCCAGTCGTTTTAGATCACTTTTAAGTTTAACGATAAGTTCATCTTTTTGTAGGAGTAGTTCATCACATTTTTTCTTCTGTTCTTTCATCTCGGCGTCAATGTCTAAGGGATCCTTGATAGATAACATATGTTCCCAATGCGAAGAAATAGCTTCGTACTGTGTTTGAGCGTCAAGTGCTTCTTCTTCTATCTTTTGGTTGGACTCTGTTAACGTAATAAGTAGGTATACATAGGTAGATACCTAAAAATTATTAATAATTACGTAGGTAATTAATACACCGTGTTTCATGAGAACTTGGTTTTCGTCATTGTACGCTATCAAATGCTTTAGGTATGCTACATGTGGGGACGTGGATATGCGCATTTACTAAGTAAATATACATAAACTTAGCTAAATTTGCCAAGTATAGATAACTTAACCCGTCAGGGTCGAAGGTATAATTAGACCACAATGAATTTTATTATAAATAGGTACGTAATTATCACCTTTCATTTTCTCAAAGAATTGTGTGCGACGGACGACTTCGCGTTCATCCGTTGTGACCTTGACATTGGTGACCTTAGCAGCGCCATCTAGTGCTAGACGCTGGAGTTCTTCTGCCGCAGCTGCTGTCTGTTGCTCTATTGGACCTGCCGCTTCTTCTTCGGCTGCTGATTCCTCCGCTGCCTGTTCAGCTCTAAGTGGGAGGAAATGAAATGCAATAAATATCTACCTAATTACACTTTATTCCACCAACTACTTTTAACCTTAGGTTGTATACAGCATCTCATTGGCAGTCTGTTGGACGTCCTCTTGGTCAATTTTAAGCGGAGGTACTATCTTTACTTGTTTCTCCTCTATCATGTAAGGCCGTCTTACACCAAATAATAGGTAATGTCTATCACTGAGTACGGTCTTACTTGTGTTAGGGTATCAATGCAGGGGTGTGTGGCCAGAGAACCTCCTAGTGTGCCTGACGGCTGCTGGTCCCTTCTACACTTTTTGTGGGATGGAATAGCAGGCGTTGGGCCGGTACACCCCGGGCAACTCGGGTAATAATGTCCTTTCGGGGGCATTATTACTCGTGGCTAATACTCTGGCACGCGCGTAGGGAACCCGAGGCAATTTGTCTCGGGGTTATCGGCCCGCGAGGGCCGCGTTTGGGGGTCTCTCCACGTGTTCCTCTGAATAGCAGAGCACACGTGGATGTGAGACGGGGGGGATAGAGGAAGAAAACCTCTTTAAAAAATCACCAGTGGGGGCTGTAAGGCTGGGGCGAGTTGCGTAGGCGTCCTGCCCAGTCGGTTTTGGGGCGGGTGGATCGGTCCAGCATGGACTCCCATCCGGCCCAACAAGGGGGGCACAGAGGAAGAAAACCTCTTAAAAAAATCACTAGTGTAGGCCGTTAGGCCAGGGTGGAAACTTAGGTTTCTACTCAGTTGGGCGGTCTTGGGGCGGGTGGATCGGTTCAGCATGGACCCCCATCCGGCCCAACCCGTAACCCTGAACTGACAGGACCGGGGGCCTTCGGGCTGCGAGGAAGAAAACCTCTATAAAAATAACCCAAAGCTCAAGCTTAGTGGCCCGGCGAGGGGCTGTATGGCTGGGGGGAACCCAGTCATTAGGGCCACTCAAACCCAACTAATAATGATGTCGGACACTAGTGAAATACTACCCCAGGGGGGTACCGGGCGCTCAGCGCCCGGAGAATCCCCCACGGAGCCTTCGGGCTTCGTCTGCCCCTCGTATTCTGGGGGGGGGCACCCAACATCATGCCAGCGCCGTGCCGCGCGAAATATCCGGCACCGAGTATTCCGCGGAGTCGGACACTGACGCCGCGATGAGAGTCACCTTGGGGTCAGTCCCGGACAAGGCGACTCTAGCGCGAAAGCGCAAGCGCCGCACCCGTCGGACCCATTCAGGTTCCGACGGAGAGTCGAGCGCAGCGCCGATCCCAAAGGTTGGGACGGCCCGAAGGGGCAGGGACCGGCCCGGAACACCGGGGCCTTTCGGCCATGCGAAGGCGGCCGAAGAGGCCGCAGCTAAACGCGCTGCGTCAGAGCTGTGCGCAGAGGAGGAGGTGGCGCTGCTCGCGCGGAAAATACGTCCGCAGGGGAGTAGCCCCACCCCGAAGTCGGTGGCAGAGGCGGTGCAGCGGGTCCTTGACGGTTCCGAGATTGTGACGAAGGTGGCGTCCAAGTCTCGGAACCTCAAAGGGACATTCCAAAAGCACCTCAAGGAGGCGGCGACCGCAACGAAGGCGTCGGTCGATTATCTGGCCGACAAATTCGCACGGCTGGAGGCGGAAGTGCTGGAGCTGCGCCGGGAGATGGTGCGGCTCAGGGCCGAGACCCGAGGGCGGGCACCTAAGGAGGCGCCTCAGCCGTCCGGTAAAGAGCTGGACATGCAGGCGTCCTTCTTTAAATATGTGGACGCCCGCATAGAGGGTCTCGGCGACCGGCTGCTGCCGTCGCCAAGCTATCGGTCGCGGCTGCAAGCCGCGCCCCCTGCGGCTACTGCTGCGGCCTCCAAAAGGTCACCACCGATGCCGCCGGCGCCGCCATTGGGGTCTGGTCCCACGCCCCCAGTAGGCAGTAAGAAATCTGGCGGGAGGAAGTCTGCCAACGACTTTCCGCCCCTTCCATCACCCAGGGCTCCTCCGCCCCAGAGCTTGCAGCGAGGCCCCGCCAGGCCCGCGCCCCGTACGCCGTCAACCCCCGTGCCTTCCATCCCTCAGGGTGAGGGTTGGCAGACGGTGCGAAATATGGGCAAGGCTCGCCGCAAGAAGGCCAAAAAGGCCGCTGCGGCTGCTGCTGCGGCTGCTACTACGGCTACTGCTGCGGCAGTCACAGTTGCAGTAAGACCTGGCCCCGTGAACCAAGGCGGGGCCAAGAGAAAGAGGCGGAGGAGAAACAGACTCCGAGCGCCAAAGTCAGCTGCCGTGGTTATCACGGTGCTACCGGAGGCGGCTGAGCGCGGCCTGACGTATCAGGCCGTGCTCTCCACGGCGAGGCGGAACGCCGAGGACATTACGCACCTCGGAGCCAGGGTCCGCCAAGCTCATACAGGAGGCCGCATCCTGGAGTTTCCCGGAGCTGACGGAGGCGAAGCGGCAGACAACATTGCTGCTAAGCTCAGGAGTCTGTTTCCTGAGACGGATGGTGTGAAGATTACGAGGCCGGTAAAGTGTGCAGAGATGCGCATCACCGGCCTCGATGATTCGGTGTCCGCGGAGGACGTCTCTGGCGCCATTAGCGCCAGAACTGGTTGTGCCGTGGACGCCATACGGATTGGCACCATCCGTCCCGGCCCTGGAGGGGTCGGTGCCGTGTGGGCGCAATGCCCTGTCGCCGTGGCCAAGCTGCTGGCTGACGCCGGGCGTCTGCTCGTGGGCTGGAGTTCGGCCAGGGTCCACATCCTGGCCGCTCGGCCCATGAGATGTTTTAGGTGTGGGGGAGCTGGGCACGCTCGTATTAAGTGCCCTAGCCCTGAGGACCGCAGCGACGCCTGTTATCGCTGCGGCCAGCCTGGGCACGTCGCTGGAGCGTGCAAGACGACCCCGCACTGCCAGGCGTGCGCGGCAGCTGGTCGAGCAGCTGCCCACTTCCGTGGCGACAGAGGGTGCAAATCCCCGCCCACAAAACGCGTAGAGGGGGGCAGCCCATCGGCCCCGGCTGCCACTCTATCTTCTGAAGTAAAACCGCCCTCAGCGGTGGAGGAGGGGATGTCGACCTAGTCATGGACCAGGACCGTGACTATCTCCTCCTCCAGGCGAATCTCAACCACTCCGCCCGAGCGCAGGACCTTTTCCTGCAGTCTATGGCGGAGTGGTCGATCGGTGTAGCCGTAGCCGCGGAGCCATATTACGTTCCTCCCAGCCCCAATTGGGCAGGCGACCGGGACAGCTCCGTGGCAGTCGTCGGCTCCACGGCGCCTCGTTCACCCTCCCTCTCAGTTAAGGAGAGGGGAGCGGGATACGTTGCGGCCGCGTGGGGAGGGGTCATAGTCGTTGGTGTGTACTTCTCCCCCAACAGGAGTCTGGCAGATTTCGAGGCCTTTCTCAACAACTTGGAGGCCTCGATACGGCGGATATCATCTAGCCGCATCCTTGTGATGGGGGACTTTAACGCAAAGTCTACTGCGTGGGGGTCCCCCCGCACGGATGTCCGAGGAAGGGCGGTTGAGGAGTGGGCCGATGCGGCGGGCCTCTGTTTGCTGAACAGGGGTGCCGTCAACACATGCGTGCGACGGCAGGGGGGGTCGATAGTGGACCTCTCGTTTACTACCCCTGCCCTCGCCGCACGCGTAAGGGGATGGCGTGTCCTGGAGGAGGTAGAGACCCTTTCGGACCATCGCTACGTCCGTCTGGACGTCTCCCTGCTCCGGGACCATAGCAGGGGTCATCGCCCGTCGGCGGGCAGAACTTCTCGCTTTCCGCGGTGGGCTGTGAAGAGGCTGAACCGGGACCTATTGGAAGAGGCAGCCATAGTTCAAGCTTGGCTGTCTCCTGCACCCCCGTCTGGGGAGGTAGACGCTGGGGCTGTCCGCTTTCGCGACAGCATCCAAGCTGTTTGCGACGCGGCCATGCCCCGAGTGCGACACTGGACCCCGAAGGGGGTCTACTGGTGGTCCCAGGAGCTGGCGGACCTCCGTGCGGCCTGCATTCGTGCCCGGAGGCTGTACACACGCAGCCGAGGCCGTCGCCACCGCGATGAGCGAGAGGAGGGCCGACTGTATGACGCGTATCGCGAAGCGAAAGCGTCTCTGCAGTCGGCCATCTGCCGCGCCAAGGAACGGGCGAAAAGTGAGATGCTGGAGGGTCTAGACCTTGACCCCTGGGGGCGCCCATATCGGGCGGCGCTGAACAAGCTTCGTGCGCGGGGCCCCCCCCTTACAGAGACTCTCCAGCACAACTTCCTCTCCGAGGTGGTCGAGGAGTTATTTCCTGACCGGGCAGGGCACATGCCTCCGACAATGGCCCCATCGGGAGGCCGAAATCGGGAGGTGGACCTTAGTGCTACCCCGGTTACAGATGCGGAGATGGGGGCGGCTGTCTTGCGGATCCACTCCAAGACGACCGCCCCTGGACCTGACGGTGTGCCGGCGCGAGCTCTCGTGCTGGCCCTCGATCACCTGGATGTCCGCCTCAGGGAGCTTTTCGACGCGAGCCTGGTGTCGGGACGATTCCCTGAGTGCTGGAAGGAGGGGAAGTTGGTACTGCTGGCCAAGCCGGGACGGCCTCCAGAGTCGGCCGCGGCGTACAGGCCCATAGTGCTGCTGGACGAGGCGGGCAAGATGTTTGAGAAAATTCTCGCCACCCGCATCGTCCGGCACCTGAGCACGGTCGGTCCCAGCCTGTCGGACGCTCAGTTCGGATTCCGGGAAGGACGTTCGACGGTCGGGGCCATTGTGCGCCTGAGAGCCGCGGCCGAGGAGGCGGTCGCCGGCGGCGGTGTTCTGTTGGCGGTGTCTTTAGACATCGCCAACGCGTTTAATAGTCTGCCATACAGCTGTGTCCAGGGGGCGCTTCGATATCACGAAGTACCTTTTTACCTGGAGCGGCTGGTGGCGGACTATCTGAGAGGCAGGAGTGTCCTCCTCGAGGTTCGAGGCGAGGTTTGGCGGCGGCCCATGTCGTGCGGTGTTCCACAGGGATCGGTTCTTGGTCCACTCCTGTGGAACATGGGGTACGACTGGGCCCTACGTGCTGTCCTACTCCCCGGGCTGAGCATCATCAGTTACGCTGACGACACCCTCGTCACAGCCCGTGGGGGTACCTTCGAGGAGGCGGCCCGTTTGGCCACCGTGGGGGTTTCCCAGGTGGTCGGGCGTATCGAGGCGCTGGGTTTACGGGTGGCTACTAACAAGACGGAGGCCCTGGTCTTTCATGGGCCCCGTCGCAGTCCACCCCGCGGCGCCTCGATAATGGTGGGCTCGACGCGCGTTCCCGTCCAGGCCCACATGAAATATCTGGGCTTGGTGCTGGACGGAAGGTGGCACTTCGACGAGCATTTCAGACAGCTCGCCCCGAAGCTTCTCGGCGCTGCGTCCGCCCTTGGGCGGCTATTGCCAAATTTGGGCGGGCCCAGTGCTGGTTGCCGGCGACTTTACACGGGGGCTATCCGGTCGATGGCGCTCTACGGCGCACCGGTGTGGGCGGACTCCCTGACCGCTCAGTGTAGGACTCTCTTGCGGAGACCGCAGAGAGTCATAGCGGTCAGGGTAATACGTGGATACCGCACGGTGTCGGCCGACGCAGCTTGCGCGTTGGCCGGTACACCCCCGTGGGATTTGGAGGCTGAAGTGCTCGCCGAAGTGTTTGCAGTGAGTGAGGCGGTGCGGGAGGAGACGGGTTGTCGTCCCTTCCCGACAGTGATTGAGTGCGCGCGCAATCGAGCCCATCAAGGCATGATTTTAAAGTGGAAGGCGCGGCTGGAGGCGCCCTTGGCTGGTTTCAGAACCGTTGGGGCCCTCCAGCCGGTATTGGAGCGGTGGGCAGGGCGGCAGCATGGGACCCTTTCCTTCCGGCTGGTGCAGGTGTTGTCAGGGCACGGTTGCTTTGGCAAATACCTGCACACGGTCGCTAGGAGGGAACCGAGTCCCGTCTGCCACCACTGCGACTGTGAGGAGGACACGGCGCAGCACACGCTCGAGCAATGTCGTGCTTGGGCGGTGCAGCGCCGTGAACTCATTGAGGTTGTGGGTGAAAATCTCTCGCTGCCGGCCGTGATCAAAGCCATGGTCGACAGCGAGAGGAAGTGGGCAGCGGTCGCGTCCTTCTGCGAGGACGTCATCTCGCAGAAGGAGGCGGCGGAGCGGATCCGTGAAGAAAGTATCCTTGCGGATCCGAGCCGTCGCCGGCGAACCGGGCGGCGCAGGCGCGCTTTCGCGCGCCTAATGCCGCCATAATGAAGGCCGCGGGCGGGCGAACGGGAATCGCCCGCCCGCCAGCAATTGAGTCGGTCCGACGCCCTATGTAGTGCCGGGGCGTCGCCGAGGCGTTGTAGACTGCTGGGTGGGTCGCTGAGGTAGTAACTTTTACCAGCGGCCCATCCAATATAAAAGGCAGCGAGCGTGCACACCGTGGGGTTTTGGTCCGTAGGCCCGAAGAACGGGAGAGCCGGACATAGCCCTCTCGCCTCCCCTTGTGGCGAGAGGGTATGCATCAGGCGCATTTCCCCACGAAAAAAAAAAAAAAAAAAAAAAAAAAGGATATCAATGCATCGATGGTGCACCTATACCTATATAATAAATGCAACTTCCATACATGTGACCACAAAACTTGAAAAGTAAAAGTAGTCGTTTAATTGACTTAAATTTTTTATAAATATGTATTTATAATACTTAATCGTGTTTTTATATACTTTCTATCCTGAAATTCCAGAGTGGCCACGTTTAGTTATTATATATAATACATTAAGGCAGATGGTAGGTACATAGAAACTGCAATCTATTCTAGCCCCATGTGTGCATGTATATGAATCATCTTACTTTTTGAGAGCTTCTTGCCGTCGCTTGATACGCAAACTCCTAGCAGCTTTGCGCTCACTGAAGTCCACGCCAGTGACCTGCGGTTCTTTGGGCGCCAGCACATCATCGACATCATCTTCGTATAACTTAGCCATATTTAATGTTTATCTAAAAATATTTACACAACGCAATGTTGCTTCATTACCAAAAATAACAACTGTCACATGTCAGCGGTTGAAACAAATTTCCATTGTAGGCACACAGGTACCTATGTACTTACCTCACCAAAAAGTAGGTATCTATTTAAAAGGAATCTCTGACAAAATACTACGCAGAGGGCAATGAAAGTAATGAACAAATACTACGTGCTTAGATACTGCATAAACGTTCGACTTGTTACTATAGCAACGGATATTTAGATGTTGATTTCTCATTACCTACTACATACCTACTAGGAACTACTAAACTATAAAGAAAATATTACAAACTACTATTGACTTATATATTAACTACAGAATATGTGCCCATATTTATTTATTTAAGGATTTCCAACAGAGTGTCTGTGTGATATCGTGGTACAATAAAAAAGTTATGCACGGATGGCGTAGGTTTAAGTGGTCGCCTCGCCACTGCCACAAGGCCGAGTGTTGTGCGTTTGATCCCACACGGGACAAAAACTTGTTCTGTATTTGGGTGATCTTTGAGTTAAGTTGTTTATATTTTTGTAAAGATGCCCACGACAAGAATGTGGAAGTTGTTAAAAAACATAGAAGAAATATTTGGCGTAGCTATAAGCTGTACTGGATGGCTATTCAATCGATCGCCAAAAATATTTTAGTACCTAGTAGCACGTCAAGTCTTATTCTTAGTCTAAAGACAAAATAGAATAACGGGTTTCTATAATATTGTTACGTGCTGGGTTCGAGGGACAAGAATATAAACAATATTATTATATTTACACGTTTTATTCTAACACACAATTAAATTTAACACTTTCTGTCCCAGAACAAAAGTAAAAAATGTATTCGTAAGTCTACCTACAATTTCGTCCTATATATATATATATGTCGTTTCTATGTATAATATGTATGTATTTACAAAAAATAAGTATATATGTATGTTTATCCATTGTCTAGTACCCATAGTACAAGCTCTGCTTAGTTTGGGCTAGATGGTGTTGTGTGTATGTGGTAGAATATTATTATTATTATTATCACCTTTATTCATCACTAATCAATAAAAATTACATTTTTAAATATATTTATATAAAAAAAGCACATTTAAAAATATAAAAATTATGGAGACCCACCCGCACCGAGACAAGGTCCAAGCTGTCGGTGGTTAGGGATCCAGAGAGAGGAACCTCCTCACCATGCGTGCCGTATCTAGGAGGACCGCCTTCTGCATCTTACCCCTTGACCCAGGCACCTAATGCGAGCCTCTTAAGATGTTGGTCGAGGCTCTTGGCTATTAGACCGTTCACCGTAACGACTATCGGTACAATGATTGCCGAGTCCACATCCCACATATCGACAACCTCGTGTGCTAAGTTTAGGTATTTTAACTGTTTTTCCTTATCAGCTTTCACGAGGTTGCCATCATGAGGGATGGTGATATCGACAATCATTGCACGGCGCTCTGATCGATCTATTACCACAATATCAGGCTTGTTGGCAACAACAGTCCTGTCCGTGATAATAGATCGATCCCAGTACAGTGTGATATGGTCCTTTTCGAGAACTGGTTCTGCCACATACCTGTAGTAAGGCACCTTAAATCAAATCAAATCAAATCAAATCAAATTTATTTGTTAAACACAGGTGATAATGAGATGTTACAAATAATAGACGTGCAGTTCTGCGTCCTGCCAATGTTGGCGTACAAATATTTACATGATTATACAAAACATATTAAAAAAAGGTAATGAAATATACACAAATACACAATTCTTCAAAAAAAGCAGACCTAAAAACTAACACAGTTTATGGAAAATACATTAAAAATAAATTTTATATAACATTAAATGTTGTCGTTCAGGAAGTCTGTAACTGAATAATAACACTTTTCAGTCAACAATATTCGTAATTTTTTTCTGAAAAGGCTTATATTAAGTGTTTTTATTGTTTCCGGCAGTTTATTATATATTTTCGGCGCTAAACAAAACACACTTTTCCATAGGAGCGCTGTATGAACCTTACGAATACATAATATATTGTGTTTACGTCTACTGCGTGTGACGACATCTGACATTTTAATAAATAAATGGGGATTTTTCTTCACAAACAATGCTACTTCATATATAAACATAAATGGAAGTGTCAAAATTTTATATTTATTATTATTAATTTTATATTATTATTTTATATTTAATTTTATATTGATATATTGATACCTCGACCTCTACAAGTTTGTATTTCAGAGCAAGTTGCTAATGGATAATTCTGGCTACTTGGTTATGCCTGTGCAAGTACTCGCCGTTAGTAAGACGAGAACAGCCGGAAACTATATGCCCGAGGGATTCACCGGGTTGGTGGCACGCCCGACATATGTCAATCGTACCATCCCTCAGGATATATTTCCGGTAGTTATTCGTCTTGATAACTTTGTCCATAATTGCACAGACAAACCCTTCGGTTTCCCCAAAGAGGTCACCGAAGCGTAGCCAGTTCACGGAGGCAAGAAGGTCTACATCAGGGCCATATAGGGCCTGGTAGAACCTACCGTGAAGCTCCTTGCTCTGCCATACACTCTTGCGGTCGTCAATGCTCAGTACTACAGGCATGCGCCAGTTCTCTTTAGCCAGATTAAGCGGAGTGAGTCCGTTATCCACGTTCGCCTGAAGGAAATACTCTCTAAGGTTGCACACCCCACGGTTATGGAGGGTTTGGCATTTAGTAAACCTCGACCTCCACATTTCCGCGGGATGTACAACCTCATCACAGACGAACGAGGATGATGCATTCGGTATGCCGTCAACAGTGTACGGACCTTCCTGTCCAGGGCGTCTGAGTTAGAGTCCACTTGAGTATGCCAAAGAAGTATAAAAGAAGCGGCATGACCCAACCGTTAAAAGCACGCACCTTGTTGTTGCCTGATAAAAAACTGTTAAGTACTTTTCTCAGACGACCAAAGAAGCGCTCCTTCAACGACAGCCTCATGTCCGCATCATTTATACCCAAGGCTTGTGACATACCTAAGTATTTGTAGGTATCAGTAATGAGAAGCGATCTTAGGTAAATGGAATCTGAAAGTTGAATGCTCTCATTCCACTATCCTCCCCTGCTTTACATGCATGACTGCACATTTATCCACACCAAACTCCATGTTGATAGATTTACTAAAGCAATCAGTTACTCTTAATAAGTCTATCAGATGTGAATCAGTGCGGGCAAACAGCTTTAAATCATCCATATATAGCAAGTGTGATACGACCTGACCGCCTCTCCTTAATGTGTAACCTAGCCCTGAACCCTCAGTAATGTACCGAGAGTGTTCAACGCTAGGCAAAACCAAAGAGGACTCAGACTGTCACCCTGAAATATACCTCGCTTAATCTGTATTAGGTCCTCCCATCGTCCAACATAGTGCCTATGTTGGATGATGGGAGTTCTTGGAGCCAAAGAGCCAATTAGATATAGATTGTCCCATGAACAATAAGTTGTTTCCTGGTAAGTGTCTTAAGGTCTTGAAAGAAAAGTCATTTTACAATATTGTAACAGATTTAATATCAAATGTTTAATACTTAATACTATGTTTTACATTTAACTATATAGCTAATATAACTAGCTGTTCTCCGCGGTTTCACTTGTGTTATTTTAGGTATGTATTGCAATAACAGCGCCATCTATTGCATCCCATTGTCAATATTAACCATCCAGAGATCCACTCAATTATCCATAAAAGTCATCGACATCGATACAACCGTTTAGGAGCAGTTCAGTTACATACCCACATCCAAAATTTTATACGTAAAATACATACATATACAGTTCACATACAGTTTATTGTATGTCTCAAATATTTTATGTAGTTTGATCGTAGCATTAATTACCAACGCTTCTGTATTAAAACATTTATAAAGAAATTTTTTTTATGCAATAAGTAGGTATATTTTTGTGAATAAAATCATAGGTCTAAGTAAACTTCTCTTACGTTATTCGAACCATCATGCATCTCGCAAAAAATACATTATGAATAATTATTTTAACATACCTAAGTATGACCATATTCTGCGTAACGAATAAATATTTTATGTCTACTAAAATATCTTATAAAATGTAGTAGTCCTGGTACATCTTCAAATCTATCATTAACAAAACTGTGATTAAGTAGTATAATCATAATAATACTACTAGATTGTAACATAGATTGGAACCTGTTAATATGATAAAATAGTGTATAAAAAAAATAGTGCTACTCGATGGGATGCTTTACCCGCGCGCCTTTTCCCATCGATTAACACTGTTACATACTCGATGCAACTTTTTATACCCATCCAGTAACACCAATACTTAGGGTGTTACCTACTCGTTGGGACAAAAACGAAAAACGACAAAAATTCCCAACGAGTAACACTGTTACACGTTTGAGTGCCGAAATTTTAATTTCTGCCGAATTATTTCAATGAAAACTTAATTGATAAAAATAAACATACAAGTAGGTATATGTTTATGTATCTACATATGTTTGTTTTGAATATTATTCCATTATTTCTTATAATCATTCTCCAATGGTTTACAGTAGTATATTATAGTGAGAATGTTGTAAAACTATAAATGATTCGTAAGGGGTGAATCCCAGCTACGTCTGCCAATAAACTATAAGGCAGAAGTCTTAATTATTGTACATTTGATGTTTTACTGTGAATATAGTTACACTGCATTTTATTTTTGTTACTCTCCTTCGAAGTTGTATATCTATGCCTCAATGTCATTCGAGGCTACCGCACGAGGTTGGCCAACGTAGCCTGTAGGTTGGACCAGAATGCGATCGAAAGACTGCTGATACAGTTACAGTTCCAGCGATCCACCCACAGCAAGAGCAGCGATATTAACACTCGCGACCAACGATGTATAAACTACAGATACATTGCCCGCGCTCCGTAGCGGCAACGTGAATGCAAGGTAATTACCAGAATTCCATTTAGTCACGTACCAACCAGTGCCGCGGTCGTACGTGACATTAAAATAACGAGTGAATAACTTGCTCAACAAAAAAATGCCGTCCTGTTTTTAGGAAATGTTAAAATTATACTGTAACTGTGAAAGATAAAAAAGTATCACTTCATGCGTAAGTATCAAGAGAAATGGGTTTTATTTTATTCTTTCGATGCCTTCTAATAGCGGCTGGCGCCTAAGGTAAGTCACGTGCCGTTTAGTTCGCGCTCGGCCAATGAGCATGCACCACAGAATGACAACGTAATTAAAGAATTCCGTACTATGACATTTAATTTTCTTTCACTTTCTTCGTGCTTCTAAGTAGCTGCTTAGTACCGATAGTATTTACGCTGTTTTCGAGTGCTGTGATTTTCATGCATGACGCGTTTATTTATATTACGTCATTGCACGCGACACGAAATTTACAAACTAAGGTAGGAAACTTGTAAGTGAGAATAAAACACAAAAACCTTTTATAAATTGTTTACTTAAATTTACTTTTTGCTGTTAAGGATGATACCATCGTATTTCTGTTGGAACCACTTCATGGCATCCTCCTTTGTCAAACGATGGGGGAACCCAACCTTGCCAGTCTTACGTCTTCTATGTGCTACGTTGAATCCTGAAACGAACGTATTAAAAACGTAAAATCTACGATCATACATAATAGTTTCGCATAGAGGACTCATAAGTAAAGGAGCATGATAAGGTTACAAAAACTATA
This sequence comes from Catocala fraxini, assembly GCA_930367265.1. NCBI lineage: Eukaryota > Metazoa > Arthropoda > Insecta > Lepidoptera > Erebidae > Catocala > Catocala fraxini. Next base: position 11,205,143 of record OV884042.1, read on the forward strand.
CTCGTACATCATTAAAAAAAAACCACAGAACACGGAATACTGGGCTCTCGCGCTTAGTGACAGACGGCGCCAAGTCCAGACGTCACCGTCACTTCGAGATTTGTATCGCCTGTGCAGTTGTCATAACACATATCAATTGTATAAAATATGGCAAGCAAGTATCTATTTACCAGTAAAAACTAATGATCTGTGCTCTGAGATATAAGTATCACATAAAAAGATAAATAGGAAATAATATTACAAATTAACCATTATCTTATAGATATAATTCTATAAAATTTGTGTGTGCACCATTTCTCACATGAAAAAAAGCAAATGTCTTAATGTTCTATGAAAAAAATGGTATATACTCTAGCACATATTTTACAGAGTGAAGCTGTTTTATAATCATCACCCTTGAACAAATGTGCATATAACTTTTAAATGTGAATATAAGAACAGTTTAAAATAGTAGTATTTAAAATGTATCTAAATAAATAAATCACTATTACAAGTAGCTTACTACACTCCTAGTTTTACTTATTGACTTTGCTTAGATTTCTTGGTCGCTGTGCTCCAAATTTAGGCACTTTAAACTAACAGAGTATGAAGACAGCAATCTAAACAATTCTAAAACAGTTGCAGCTCATACATTTACATACAAAATAAAGTATTTGATTAATTATATTTTACCTGGTCGGCCAAGTACAACATAGAAGTCAAGACCATAGATACCAATAGAAGGATCGTATTTGATACCCAAGTCGATGTGTTCTTGAATACCGAAACCGAAGTTTCCTGTGGCTGAGAAGTTGTCACGCCTCAGCTCATATTCTCTGACCTGGAACAAAAAATCATTTTAATGTTATTGATAAAATGTACCGTTTATGATAGCACCAACAACTTATTTTTTAATAAATTTCTCTTACAATATACAATGATTAATTTGAGTGTAACTGCTGTGCTTGAAATGTAAGATTAATTAATAAATATTCATAACATTTGGTTTAATTAATCATATATAATATAATATTCTATTAGATAATGTTCTATCAGCTAGACTAATAGCTGTAGTAGCTAAATAAAATGAATATTTTGTATACAGAATAAACAAAATGTTAATATATAAAAAGCATGAAGTGCTCTGTTAAATATTTAGCTATTTAACACATTGAACGCCATGCCGGTCATAAATGACCGCGAACAATACATTTTCTATTGTGTCTGCTAAATGGCATTCAATGTGTTAAACTTGCCAAAGGTCTGCACTTTTATAACAACAAACATTATTAAGCAGCTACATTCCTATTCAAAATCTCAAAATCTTTATAATTTAATATCAATTGAACATTTATTATTTTCTTTCTATTTCTATATCTATTTATATTTGATATATATAGTCAAAGGATTTCTATATTTTTTTGTATTATGATAAAAATGTTTGTAAATGTATTATAATCTGTATTTTGTAATTTCCGTAAGTATTCTAAACAGTAAGGGGTTAGTGCTCAGAAGTTGCAAATTGGAAATGTTGTTCTAGCATAAATTTACAAAGCTTAACACAATTTGTGTTAGTCTTGAACAAATTTATGCAATTTCAATATCAAATATTTTAACCTATGGTCTGTCGAAATCACAGACATTAAATGAATCATCATCCATCTCACTGGCAGACATAACATTCACTTAAGTCGGGTTCCTATATCAAGAAACTTTAGCTATTAAATATTGATATATTTTTATAGACTATGTGTAAAAAAATCTGTCCATAGGTAAAACAACTTGTTTCTTGAATATAGGAACCAGTCATTTTGGAGTCCCATATAAGTGTTTGAAATGAGCAAAGATTTACTATTAAAATCTTTATTAATCCATCAAGAACTATAAACGGGCAACAATAGCAAAATTTCATCTGGTTTTTGAAGCCTACCCTTCACAAAGTGATTGAGGTGTCACTCAATATTTATTCCACTGTATGTTACCCTATTTAAAATAGAAGGTATCTATCAAATCAAGCAGTAATCATACAGTATACATGACAATATCTTGTTTATACACATTGATGTGCTTACTAACAACAATTGAAAGAATAAATTGCTAAATATATTTTATGATACTATTTGTCACTGGTTGAATGCAAACTATATTTTGTGTTGTAACCTAAACACAAAATTAAATATGCTAATTATAGCAAAATAAAAGAGAAGGTAAAAATCATATGTACTGATAAAAAATTACCTTAAGTCCCCTCTCGAGGATCTCCTCAGCCTTGGCCCCACGGACTGTGCAATGGACAGCAATCTTTTCATTACGACGGATACCAAAGGAACGTACAGTGTACCTCGCCTTTGAGAATACTGGCTGTTGTCCAGTAAGCTGTTCCAACACCTGGAATAATACAATTATTATCATAAGTATGTGTAAATAATCAAAATCTAAAACAACAAGTTGGCAGTGAAAGATACTAAATCTCAAACTAGAATACAGATTTTGGCTCTTTGAAAACCCTTATTACTCATTATCAGGTGTATGTGGGGGGCACAAATCACTGCTACTATTGTACCAAGTGTTTCAATAGCTTAATCAGCCACAGGACCAAAAAGTGTAAACTATTAGCTATAAGCTATTATATAGCTTGACACTACTATTAAATAATGTTTGCTATTACAGCCAAAGTTGTGAAACATGTTAATTTATTTATGTTTCACTAATGTAAAAATACCAATTTAATAAAATAAATATGTTCATAGTTATACAGTATACAGTTGTCATTTCCATTAGTATTCTGAACAGTAAGAGATTAGTGTTCAAAAGTTGCAAATAGGAAATATTTCTCTTGCATGAATTTACAAAGAGTAACACAAGTTATGTTAGTCTTGAACAAGTTCATGCTTTTTTTACACACAGATCATCAGATCTTTTAGGGGCTATATAATTTAGCGAAGTCCCTTTGAACAGTTACGACTAGCTTAGCTTTATTATAATGCAGTGTGTTTAGCTTATAATAATCAATAATGCACTTGGACACACTGAGTAAAGCATTGGTAACCTTTGTATAACTCGAGTATAATAATTTTTATTATATACTGTATGTATCTATATTTTAGTTGACATTATTGCAAATACAATGGATACAAGTAGTAACTCCATATTAAACATCATGGTGTGGTCAAGTAAAAGTATCAACATGTTTTCAGGGGTTATATTTTGAAAAGAGAACAATTTCCGTCGCAGTACAATAAAAAAGATAACTAACCTTAGCAGCACGAGTCAGCCTGTCACCAGACTCTCCAACACAGATGTTCAGGCAGAGTTTCCTGATGTGAAGGTTCCGCATAACATTTTTAGAATTATCTTTAGGAGGCTTCTTCTCCTTCTTGTCTTTCTTCGTCGCGGGTGGTGGTACTCGCTGAAATACATATTCATAGTTTATGGTGTGCACTCAATATACACTTGTCTTTATAAAATAATCCTTGTGATAATAACACTCAAGTCTAGGTTATGCCGAATTTCCATTCATTACGAGTTAAAAACAAAAATAAGATATTAACAGTGAGTAATGCACTACAGCAGACATAGCAAGATATATAAATACGCTGAATGTATTAAATTTTAACTGATTCGGACGGATAAATTAATATAGAAATCAAAAACACCCACCGCCATGGTTACAACTTATCAAAAAGAACCATAAACAACCCTACCGCAAACGTCAATGTCAAACTCATACCAGAGACAAATATATGTAATGTATGTTTTTCATATTCTAATAGAACAAGTGAATTTTAGTCTAATGCTTTGATTTGGCTTTGGCCCCTGCAAGTTACTTTATAAAATTATAACAAAACCAAAATAAAAAACCCAGTGGCAATTGCGATTAGCTTAAGTTGAATTACTAAGTATGAGTAAATGTAATTAATTCAATATAATGTTCGTACGCATTCAATATATGTAGAATAATGAATGAGTTCTCCCGGTATGCTATTAAAATATTCCGAACACTGCTGTCAGTTTTCCTGTTTTATCGAAAAATACAATATAACATGGATGAAATAATTTTATATTTCTACTTTTATAGGCCTAGAAGAATTTAATATAACTTAAAATTTATATATGTAGAATTTAATTATAACATTATAATTTAGCTTTATTAACATATGTATAATTAAGTCTACTTCCATAAAAAGATATAAATCGAGAGTTATTGAGTATTACCACTATATATTTATATACCTTGAAACAATCGAACCTACTAACAATGTAAAACTAACATTTTGCATTTATCTAAATAAAGTTGTATAATACATTGAAATTAAACTGCTATATACGGATTTTATCGCGTTGTTTATTTGACACTTTATTACAAAATTTTGAAAATTGTTACACTACTACTACTATTAAACTTTACTAATTTTTAAGCTAATTAAATTAATGAAAAAAAAAAAAAATTTAATAATAATTTAATTAGCTTAAAAATTAGTAAAGTTTAATAGTAGTAGTAGTGTAACAATTTTCAAAATTTTGTAATAAAGTGTCAAATAAACAGCGCGATAAAATCCGTATATAGCAGTTTAATTTCAATGAATAATATTCGCGTAAATAGAAGACAATATTGTATAATACAGTTTTATTTCTGGCGCAATCGTAATGCTACAAAAATATCCGAAATAAACAGATAAACTACATATTCTTGTTTACTAAGGCCGACTTCCAACACCCTAGAAACGAGTCGTCTTACCTACGAATAGTAAATTTTTGAAACATACTATAAAAAAATATACGTTCCTCAAATAAAAGAACTGAGTCTAAAATGTATTGAACTGCCCGTTGATGTACTAAACTGCTGGCTTAGTCCAAATTATATGACGTTATTATAAAAGTAAGTCGTAGGTTATCATCACTTCAGATATACGGAAGACTGTAATTAAATCCGCAGTACATTATAAAAGTTACATTTACTATATAACTTATATAGAAATTTAGAATCTAGAGGTTGGGCTAATTACAACACAATAAATTATAATTATATATTAAGATACGGATTAACGTCATACGTCTTTGGTGCGAACCTTGTATATAAACAGAAATAAACTATACTGACTTAAATAATTAGCTATTATAAATATGATATTTGATATTAGTCAAATTTAAGAATAAATATCTAAATGTATCAAAGCGAGTTTCAGGCGCTGATATACATACGAATGCAATATTATTACGTGGTTATTCACATTGGAAGGCAATAACTGTAATACCTACTGATAACGAGGCTCGGATATAAGATGCCAATAAAATAATTTTATCCCAAAACGAATTAGGTAATCTAGTAAGTATTCAATATAATTCAATATAATATAATATACACATAAAAAATATGAAAGCAAAAAATAAAACTTGCGTCTATATTATAAGCAGGCATTACATATCGTCAATTAATATTACTAAGCTGTATGCGAGTCTGTGATGTGACTCCTGTCAAACGAATTCTTTATAGGTGTCAATAAGGTTCATGTTCGCCCGGTTCGCCGGACAAAATAACATCGACCATCAGGTATGCTCGCTCGTAGAATAATAATGAAACGTTAAGTTAGCGCTTATGCTATAGTTAACCCACTTATTAAATGCCTGTAACATATATTGTTCTAGTCAATTTACAAAAACACGTTTTCTTATAGGGAAAAGGTGTATTTGTAAGTCATAAAACTCATAAACGATCACACATGAATTTAAAATCAACACAAATATGCACTACATATTACTTCACATTATTTATTATAACGTTAAATGTTCCAACACATTTTCAAAGCGAGGGTACATTAATAAGTATAATTACTTACCTACATTTACATACATTATTGAACCGTGTTAATGCATTCTAACTAGAACGATATCAGTTATTGCTACAAAAATTTCAACATTCTAATTATTGTCGTACTAATCTAGTTATAGCTTTGCGTATCGCATTTATAGTGGTATAGAATTATTAATCTTGTAATTCCTGTTATAAACGCAACAGTCGAACACAAATCTCTGGACTATTACAAAAACAATGGAGGTACCACGAAAAACCAAGATTTTAGCAAATAAGAAATATAAAAAGTATTATTGTTCAACATGCCATATATTCACCAACTCAGATAATCAATTAAATCAACATCTGGAGGGGTATCGTCATAAACATAAAAGATTATGCTCTAATCCGCACAACGCCGATAATTCTAATGAATGTGAATGTAATAGTCTTGTGTATGTTCCGGTTTTCATTGTTATTTCCATAACTACGTTTATTTTTTACTATACTATTGTAGCGTATACATAGTACTTGACATCTATTGCAAATAATTATCATAAATAAAACATTAAATTGTAGTTAACGACGCCTTAAATTTCGCGCCATAATTTTAATTGGCGGAGAAGTCGTCCCCAAGCGTTCACGGCTTCTATGCGCACGAACGAACGCGCAGAACAATGAGGTAGCAGCCATTTTATGTCGGTGTCTAAGAAAAACATAATTCGAATGGCCAATCTTAACGAAATTGTGTAATTAGTGATATAATTTATGTGATTCTGTATACACTACTATATTTAGGTGTTTCTTTACTTATGTGAGTAGAATATAACTTTTGCTATACATAATATATGACGATATAATAACATAAGAGCGCGATGAAACCTAACATTTTGCTTAAAAAAGGAATAATAATAAATTTGTAGCTCATTCCCTCCATGCTTTATGAAAGGTTGCCGTATTTCCAATAGCTACAAGTCTTTCGTTTGCAAACGATGTTTATGTTTATAGATAGAAACTAAAAACTATTATCACAAAGTACTTTCTGTCTGTAAATGTAGCTCGGGATAATATGACATAACTTTCACCAAAACGTCGAATAAAGTAATATAAACCCGTTTTGTTTACATTAGGCTTGTATTGGTTACTAAATTACTTGTCGTGTGACAACCGGCGTCGCGCAGCCTCGGCTTGAAAGTTGGGGACAAAATTCAATAACGAATTGGCCATTTTATTGATGGCCGGGGGGGAGGCTGGGTGGAGACAGTCGGTCGGTGAGCTTCCGCCATATTTTGTTAGAGATTTTAGTTAATTTCATTATGTTTTGAAATTTTGTTTACACTTGCATATACATATTATCTACCGATTACTCAGTTATCACTAGTTATAGAACGAGTTTATACATATCTACATAAGCTATACAAATATGCTAAAGATAAACTATCTATTACGTTTCGCATACATATAATTATATGTGCGGCTTTTTACGCACATATCTACAGTGCTCAGTCAATGGCCTTACTATATATTAAATAAAACAGCTATGTAACGCAAGTGTTAATGTAATGTTTCATATTCTATTATAATGTTGTGAATTTAATAGCTGTGCCTACCTGTATGTAATTTTTGTAATTTATGTTCATCCTAATAAATGTTTATTTACTATTTTAGTATTTTGTTAAAATAGCATGGAAGTAAATAATTAGCAAATTATATTATTTTTGTTGTAGAATTCTTTTTATTTTATTTTTATTTGTGTTGTTAATCATGTAATAACCTGGTTTTGTAATCGTGTTTTGTTTTAATTATATATATTACACGCATAATTAAGCTTTTTATTTTAAAACAAGTCTACCATTTTATTATATTTTTTGCTTTAAGGTAATTAAATGCATTATTTTAACTTACGCCAGAATATATGATTAAAAACAGACGTAATTTGGTTAAAACATTACTATTTTATATTTTTTGCTGTTTAGATTAACTAGGTAAACGATTTTATGTACATAACTATACTTAATTATAAAGCAGTCGAATATATATCGTTTGTCCATAGCTATTTATATTTAATTAAGAACATTATGTTAAAACGATTCAAATTTATTTATTTTACTTACATACATAGATTCATCAAAATAATGCCATATAGGGTGATTTACTAGAGATACAAATTAACTAAATAGGTAGTTATTTAAATTAATTCTAATGATAATTGCTCTAATAATTAAAAACAAGACGACGGCGGCAAAGGGTTTGTATAGTTTCCCAACGCCTAAATGTTTCAACGCCAGATGATTAAGTGGTACTTTACAAAAAATTATATTCTTCTGTAATACCAAGCTTCTGTATTCTCAAATCGAGTAAGTTTAAACATTGGGCGAGTCTGACTTCCGGATCTCTTGTTATGCCTGGTAAAGAGATGCTGAAGACAACGTATCATCTGCATAGGCAAGATGTATGTATTCAAATGTAATTCTTTTCAGGTGGCAGAAGTTGAAAATGGGGGAGCAAAGAGGTCGCCATTAGTTTTCCGGCACACTGGGGCGTAGGCGTCGGGGGTGTGGCACGGGGCGTGGGGGTCCCCGTGCCACCCCCTGGCGACCTACTCGCCACTATATCCATGTTTGAACAGCAGATCAAGGCTGAACCCATGAGGTAAGCCCTGACACTTAGCTGATAAATATCTGAAGTCCAGGGGTACCCAGTGGTAAGATCACATCGTGACCAAGAGTTCAGTAAAAAAAAATAGTAATAATAATCTGGTTACCTCTGCACTACAATAAACATCCGGGCGGGTGCAAGATGTTAAAGCTCTTCTGTGCATCTGTGCCTGTTTCGCCGGATCAGGTAGCAATAGGGAAATGTGCAAAAAAAAACTGATACATGGGTATATATGCACGTGCATTTTTTTTATAAATACGGGTTACACTATGTTTGTATTTGTTCAAGTGTCGATATTGGCGCAATGGTCAACAAAATCTATTGTATAATGGTCATAAAATGGGCTTCTATAATGTAGTCTGTAGATTTTAGTTAGAAGCCATGAGTAAAATAAAATGATCATGTACTTATAGGACATGAATAAATCGTTTTTTATTTTGATAGTTTTCTAGAAACTATGTAGACTGTAGTACAAATTAGAGGAAACAGTACTTTCATGTTAACTTGCTGACCATGGGCCTCTTCTTTTTCAAGCCACTTTCCTGGCCCATGCAGTCCTCATCCACTGCTTCCCCGCAACACAGAGTAAGTACACAATTCCAGTGCGGGGTAACGTAATAATTTGCAACACAGCTTGGGCCATAATTCCGAGGCTTACAGCAAATGACGATTTATCTATAGCAGAAGGAAAGTGACCTTGATCTCCAGTCAGGACATGTACAGAGTCCAAGTCTATAAGAACGGTGATCAAGCTCTGTGCGTACGCCGTCGACATCGACGTAGTATTATATTATTAATTAAGGTTTTAGTTGTGTCGCACACTTACTAAATAAAAATTCTCACATGAAACCTTCCAAGATCTTAAGCTTTTATATCTTCCACTATAATTTTTCCATCATAAGATTTAGCAACTGGTAACAAAAATCTCAATTTCGGTAGCCCGTAGCAGAACAATACTTAGCCTGCACAAGTTTTGCATTCTATTTAGTACCATAGATTTACATCTATGTAAGAGATCACAATTAAATTGATATGTATTTACATTGCAGTTTTTACACAACTCATCCTCACGTACACTCTGGTCCCCCCACAATAGTCCGATCAGATTCAAACCACACAAGCATTATCAACATGAACCAACACCATCAGTCACATCAAGAGGATTCAAAAGACAGCCTCATAGTACAACAGCAAGTACAACATCAACAGGATCTCATGGAACAACACCAGCAACAACAAGAAATGCAACAACAAGACGATGAGGTAAGTGCTAAACATGACAAACATTAGAGTCAAACTCAAAAATTATTTATTCATCTAGGACACAAAGTAACATTTATGAACGTCAAAGAAGTAGAAAAATCGTATTTCCCGAATTTGCCGAATTTTTCGAATTTTTTGTCTTTGGTCAGTGCTATCTTTTTTTTTTAAATTCCTTTCAGCAGCGGAATTACTTAACATTATGCCTGCTGTCTACTATACAGTGTGTATAATAAACCCTGTCCAATCGTTTAAGGTGTTATACAGTAGCTTATTATGAGTACGTAGGTGTCATATCTTAATAGATTACCCATGGCAACACCGACAATTTATAAATCAGAATATCTAGGTATCACTAAACTTTATAAAGGTTCACCGCCACCGCAGCGTGCCACGGCGACTCCTTTGAGAAAAGCCGTCAAACGTTAGCCGACGCGCTGCGCACAGGTAGTCTACAAAGGGACCCCTCGAAGATCGTACATTAGGGTAATCTATACTAATATTATAAAGCTGAAGAGTTTGTTTGTTTGTTTGGTTGAACGCGCTAATCTCAGGAACTACTTGATCGAATAGAAAAATTATTTTAGTGTTGGATAGCCCATTTATCGAGGAAGGCTATAGGCTATATAACGGCACACTACGACCAATAGGAGCGGAGCAGCAATAAAATATGTTGCAAAAACGGAAAAAAATATCTTATATGAAGCAGACGAAGTTGCGCGGGTCAGTTAGTTCTTTGATATAAACCAGTCGCCGCGCGTGCACGTGCCACTGTAAAATAGTAACCTATTTATTGTACGCATCAGCTGATTTTGCGGATATTTATAAATAACTGCAGCATTAGGAAATCTTTTTGTTTATGAGTAATTTTTAATTTGGTTTATCATATCTAAGCACATAACTTTAATTAATAAAATATCAACTGGTTGTAAGCTCCGCCGGTCGTGCTTTACATGTCCACCTCTAATGTCAACACATATGCGGCACCGTTTTCTTAAGGCACTACGAACACTACGCAACACAGTTCAATTTGATTTTATTTCTTCGAAAGCCGTCACAATCAGAGCTCGCATTTCTACTTCCGAGTCACAAATTTTAGCATACACAATTTGTTTTACATGTCCTCACAAGTCTGCGGCGGTCAAGCGGTCTGCCCGCATCAATGTGATGCGGCTCTTCTCCGCGAACACTGCCTGTATTGTACACGCGGTTGTGAAGCCGTTGGAAAGTGCGTTCCGACGGGACTGCTAGACCTTGTGGTCTAGACCGTTCCTAGTACTCCCTACGCGCAGCTGCATAATTACACTCGCTCCTACTGCACATCAACATGTTAAAGTATTCAGGGTTAGAATACGTCATATTACCTAACTGGGAAAATACTCAATGGCGGAAGTGCGAATGAAAGTGATTTTAGCGCAAGACTGAGTACGAAATCGTTTGCATATATTTTACCTAAGAACAATAATAATAGCTAGGGATGCAAACAAGGATTTACATTTTAATCGATATTTTCGATTAATATGACATGTCAGTGATAAAATAGAAGTTCTGGTTTTCATGTGTATGTAACGTATGAAAACCAACGCCTCAACGCCGATGCCTATTATAAGGGTTCAAACATAGCAACGTGGATGTAATAACACACCCACGCCTATCCTTTCGCGGACACAGGCGTGAGACTAAGTAAGATTTCTTTTTTAAAATTTTATATCTAAAAAAACCGCACAATTACATTAAGTTGAGTTTTGTAAGCAAGAGCCTTCATTGTATTTAACGAATAAATAAACCTTTATCTTTAAAATTACATACTTCGATATTTTAATTTGATCGATAGTTACATCCCTCGCGCGGTGCTTCTGTGCATAAGGTGGTATGTTTGGCGGTGTCTGCGCTTTTGTTTGACTACACGCCGAACATGACCTTTGACCAAAGCCGACGGTTTTTAATAGAAAAATAAACACATCAAAGAAGCCGCTTTTTAGTGGAGTGTTGCCAGTCTGTGCGAAATTTCAGGATTTTAAGGGTAAAATTGCTGATCGATCCTGGGTTACAAAATAATATGTTGACGTTTTATAATGATATAGTTTTTTTTTCTTTTATTTATTTATTTTATTTATTTATTTATTTATTTGGGAAAACAAACAATTACACATCAAGAATTACATAGAAAAATAAGATACAGAAATAATACAAATGTGAAATCAACCACGTTTTCCACAGATACTCAATGAGACAATTTGGTAAATTTTAACACTAGCGATATATTATAAACACTAATAAAAAAGAAAGAGGAACACAACATAAAAATAAAACAAATACTCATATAAACAAAGCATCAAACTGCCACTGCGCTACATAATAAGTGTAAATACTATGTTACATTAATTTTTCAAAATGTTAAGTAAACTTTGTCGAAACTTTCTATGTGGTAAAGCAAACAGATCCAAACTACAGAAATTCCTATTAAAATTGCTAGTAATGCGACGAAGAGGCGCACGCAAGCCGGCATTTGTACGACTGGAAGTAGTGGCAAATACAGGTCGCGTGCGCACCTCGCGTCCCTGGCATGTTCTGGGAACTATATAACACAACTTGTTACAAATAGTCAAACAATCATACGAGTTATTACATAAGTCATACAAAAATGTAGCTTCAAGAAAAGTACGCCTTGAACTCAAGGAAAGCAGGTTGTATTTTTTTAGTAATTCACTATAAGAGAGATAACAACTTTTTAAACAACGATAATGCATAGACTTCAGAAATTTACGTTGTATGCTTTCTACACACTACCTGGTATGTTTATCAAGGTAGAAATAAGCCCTTAATGGATTGGACGGGGTTTTGTATACACACTGTATAGGAACAACATTATTGTCAAGAACTCATGCCTGTACAAAATAACAATTGGTTATAGTCTAAAATATTAAAATGTCTTTGTCCGCCATGATTCTATGCATATGTACTTTAAATCCAGAGCTTTTAAGCTCTATGACTCAGCATTAGAAATCTAATGAACTCACATGTTAAATCAGGTCTTCGGGTATACTAGTAGGTAGGTACTAGAGATTTTGCATCATATCCTTCCAATCATCTTTAATAGTGAATAATACTAAGTAATTGCAATTTCTCCGTTCTGCGTATCATCTTTTTCAGTTTCAGTAGCTCATAGAAATATCGAGGATTCTAAGCTTGGTTCAAAATCATGATTCAAAATATGTAGTACCTATTAAATTATTTTGAACATTTCGACTTGGAATAATGTCTGTCTTGTACCCGTAACGATTATTTGTGTACTGTATTGTTATTAAAATTATGTACATTTGCAAAGTTGTTAATAGATACGGTCACCCAGACAATGGGAATGCTACTAAAACTCGTTTCTATAATAATCTTTTTTTAGTTTCAATAAGATAGATAGGTAATAGAAACGATGTTCTAAAAACTCTATTATATTCAATTTTAATGAACGCCAGATAGATATGAAATAAAAGTACTTATTTAAAATAATGTTGATTGTTTTTAATTTTGAATAATCTAAATTATAAATTAACAATAGCTTATAATCGTTTACGTGTTTTAAAATATAACCGTACACAATCATGTTTAAAAAGTCTACCTAGCTTTGGTACAAACTAAAACCTTTAAGATATTTGTTTAAAAGTAAGTATCTTAAAAGAAATAAGAACCGGGTTTTTTTTACTAAGACCCTTAATGCATTTTGCAAGCCTGTTTTTTTATACTATATAATAATTATGTAATTACGTATGATGATGATGATGCGGAACTTTTTACATTCGAACATGAGACATAAATTTTGTTTTCAAAGTCTATTTATTCGCTAGTTAGGTCAAATTAGAATATATTTCTATACCCTTTAGAAAATGACATTGAAAAATAAAGTATTTTAGCTTGAGATTTAACCATTTTTTACGCGGATACGTTTATTCTTTTACTAGATGTGCCCGCGGTTTCACTCGCGTTTATGGTTAGGTACTGCGCCGCCCCCGTCGGTCGTAGCGTGATGTTATATAGCCTATAGCCTTCCTCGATAAATAGGCTATCCAACACTAAAATAATTTTCAATTCGACCCATTAGTTCCTAAGATTAGCGCGTTCAACCAAACAAACAAACTAACTCTTCAGCTTTATAATATTAATATAGGTTAGTGTTGTTCTTCAGTACAGCAGCTTTACAAAATTGAACAATAAGACGATTTGGTCATCGTTTCTACAATGTTAAGCGATGGATGGCAGTCGTGACATTCTTATCCGCTTATAAAAAACATTTAGGTATTAATTTTTGTAGTAGATAATTATAATAGCTATAACTATAACTAGCTCTACTTGATAAAGCTGAAATGAGGAAGTTGCATATTCTAATTATAAAATAAATTTATACTTGGTGCAAGAGAAAAATTTGAAATATCCTCGACAAAGAAATGGAAATGAACACACAAAAGTTATTGACGACATCTTGAATAGTTACTGAGTGACGTGAATGATTGATTCCCATCATTGTTTAGAATCTTGTTGGAATATTATTTTTACATACTTATCCGATTGCCAGCGGTAGGGATGATGCGACAGTGTTCAATTCCCGGGTCGTGCAAAGTGGTATCGGATCTTTTGTCAAGTAATTATCAGAACAATAGGCTCGCTTCGTCGTCGTTCGTGGGATCTAAAATTATAGTTGTCGAAATGTGGATTAGTTTACCTCTGTCTGCGCTTTTGGGGTAGGTACAGATGCAAGGCTCCATTAACCAAAGGCATAAGATTTACATAATCATGATTAAACTAAAATCCGTTAAATATAAATAATGATTTAAAAAAAAACTGTTTGGTGTAGTTAACTTAACTACTATCTTTTTAAATTCTGAAAATTGACCTGTCAGCGTTTGAGAACGTATTAGACAACGCGTGTAAAGCTGGTTACTTAGTTTCTTATTGTTTATTTTTTGCAGCTAAGCTTCAAGGGAATGGAAGATGAAGGTGTTGAAATGGATATGGATGGGCGACAATGTTCTCAGGTAAAACACACCTTACTTCTTTATGGGTTTCTTCATAATTGTTGGGTTCTAAACATAAAGATATAAATATATCTTTTGGATACTTTTACTAATTTATATTAAAGGGGTGATCCAATGAAGAGTGTCTGTATCTTTGAAAACTGAATTTTGCATTAAGGTTTTATACACATAAATAAAATTGTATATATACAGGATGTCCCAGAAGTCGACGTTAAGCTGGAATCAGGTAATCAAACAAAAAAATAACTTACAAATTTTAAAAATTATAGGCTTGTAAAAAGAACATAGATATCTACACCTGTGACGGTCGGTTTTTAGCTTCTGTTAGCTATTATAACTTAGCCTGTTACCTGATTCCGGCTTAACGTCGACTTCTGGAACATCCTGTGTATTTAAATTGCTTGTATATTATAATTTATATTAAATGTATTATGAAATATACATAATATATACATACATATTATAGAATTGTAGTCAATGGATCACCCTCTTTGGTATTATAAAAACATATTTATGTACGAATATTTTAACAGGGTATGGGAGTGGACATGGGATCAGTTCAAACTAAAATGGAAGTGTCGAACGGGGGTGGGCAGTCGGCACCACGTTCCAAGCCTCAGGCCTGTAAGGTGAGTGACGGAATAACGGACTAATATTAACTATAGCCATAGAATAATAACGTACAGAACCACACTTGTATGCTAAGTATTAAAATTGACTTTGTATAATGATTGACATGTTGGCCGTTGGGTATCAGTCATAACAAATAGGTACCGTTGTATTTTTTTATATGCATGTACTTTTCTTTAAATAAAATGAAATAAATAATGGTTTTATTTATTTATTTAATTTTATTTAAATAAGACTACTCCCGCTAGGTGTAATTTCTGGTTCGCAGTCGATCTTTACAAACATTGAAGCAAAAGACACAAAGAACATCCAGACTGAGAATAACTATTTGTGTACTGAGTCAGGGTATTCTAGGTAGGTATTCCATTCTGTGCGTCATTATTTTATGGCTGTAACACGCATGATCTGACGGGCTATTTACATAACACGGCAATTTAGGTCTGACGTCTAGAATTTATATGAGTTAATATAATATTATAGTTTACAAAGTTCACATATATTTTCAGGTTTGCGGTAAAGTTCTTTCGTCTGCTTCTTCTTACTATGTCCACATGAAGCTTCACTCGGGCAATAAACCCTTCCAGTGCACTGTAAGTACAAAATTAAATATAATAGATAATAACCTGTGATTTTCTTAGTAGATAATATTGACGCCTATCACAGAAAGAAATTACGGCTATAATTGCTAACCTGTAAAACAGCAGTTATCGTAGGTGTTTTGATTTCAGCCTTATGCAAAGATAATAAAGTTGAGTTTCAGTTGTGATTTAGACTTTTTGTCGCTTCGCCTTTGTCTCCTGACTGCAGTGACTTTAAGGCTGTATTGCCTTGACTTAGTTTACCATTAAAATTCGTTAGAGAACATCTCTAGAAATAGAAATTACTTCGCGTCTATGAGAAGGAATTGACCAAGTCTGCAGTGAGCTCAACAAAGGTTATTGTTCACGTAGGTTTGCGACGCAGCTTTTTGCCGCAAGCCGTACCTGGAGGTCCACATGCGTACCCACACAGGGGAGCGCCCCTTTCAATGTGATCTCTGCCTCAAACGTTTCACTCAGAAGTCCAGCTTGAACACGCACAAACGTGTCCACACAGGTCAGTCCCCACCATCACACAAACTTGTTGCACTTATAAGCATCTCTGTGTTGTTGTTAGGCATTCAAAAAACAGATACTAAAGTACCAACGGCACAATCTGTGTTCCCTAATAAGTGTTCTGTTTTTCGTCCGCCTAAATAAATAATATTTTTCAAACATTATTAATATTCGGTGTGAACGCCTCTAAGCTCGCATTAAAATGTATTTGAACGCATTTGTGCAACGTTAAAGTTCGTACGCTTGAAAAATATTGATTTATTTGATAAACGTTTGTATTATTTTGAAACTATACAACATTGATGTTAATGCAATTAATGTAATTTCCATATTTTTTATCTGTTTATTCGGAAAAAAGTATAAAAGTTACTTAGTATTTTTTCTGATTTTTAAATTTAAATATTGTAATTGCAAAATAGAAAGCCTATATATTGAATATATTTAATAGGGATGTTAAAAGTTCTGAAACAAGGATGGAGGTATTAGGACAATTATATGGAAGTTACATTTGAACTACACTGGACTGGACATAGTCAGTAAACAAATTCCCATATTTTAAGAATGTACCATGAGGGGATTGTTTAAATATTATGAAATTGGATTCTTGTATTAATCTTTGATCAAGTTGACCTCCTCCTGTTGCCGCGAAACCAAGTGTTCAAAATTATTTTCTTTTCAAATTATTTGTTTTAAATGTGTACCGATTGGCTACCTGTTGTTGATTATCGCTTATATCCTGTTTTGACGCCCTGATAAAGTGAGCTATTTTGTATTTTATATGTATTGTCTTTTCTTATTATTATTTGTATTCATACCTATCATTTATTATATTATATACTAGATGTGCTATACTTACAATATATTTATGTATATTGCGAGGGTAGTATGTTATATTTGAATGCACCTATTTTATTCTAATATGTTATCGTAGTGAGCATATTTCTGTTGTGCTTATATTGTTTAAGCGGACATTTCCCACCAAGTCATTGTCAAGAACTCTTTTTAAACAGTAGATGATAATGCCTTTCTTTTCTTTTGGAAGTCTTTACTGCAATGAGATATTACTATTTAGTTCTTTTTATTTTCATATAGTGCTTAATGTATACATAAGTAAGCACGCGGCCTCTGGACGGAGCTTTTTACGAGTTTATTGAGACACTTATATACAGTATTGTTTATACCATCCATTTTATTCTTATCGTATTCAATCTTATGGACAACCTACACTAGCCTAGTAGGACACTGGTGCGACACACAATCCGCTGTAATAGTTGACAATACATATGCTTAACATACGACATGTGAATAGTTTTTGAGTTGTGCCAATAGCTAAAGTCGTTTCGCAAAAGATCAGGGCGTGAGGAAGGCTTCGTTGATGTGAGGTAAACAGGGGGAGGTAAAGAACTCACAATGGATACTTGCGATATACTGCGCGCGGTATATCGCGCCTGTCGTGTCGTGGCGTGCGCGTCACGTGAGTCGCACGTGGTGCGCAAATCGATTGTGTGTTCTTGAAGATCGTGGTGTAGAAACAAGTTGTGAGAGCGTGTGTTGTTGGAATGTGGCCTGGGTTCTAGATGAGCACATGCGCGCGTTGATGGTGAAGGACCGGCCCTACAAGTGTGAACTCTGTCAGATGCGGTTCACGCAGAGCTCCAGCCTCAACCGACACAAGAAAATTCACACGGGTGGGTTGATGACGTCATCTTTATCACCGCCCCGTGCCGACTCTATCGACAGCAGATTACACTCTCCTTTCTGCCACTCGGCTCCTCAAGCCACTTTATTGTTAGTCCGTTCAAGTTCAATGTAAGCCGTATTTTGACTGATTCGATGGTTTCGTTCAGAGGAACACAAACGTGCGCTGCTGGCTAAGGAACGGCCCTACCAGTGCGGCATCTGCTTTGTGCGATTCACCCAGAGATCAAGTTTGGGCCGGCACGGAAAAATACATACCGGTGGGTCCCTAACTGCCTACTTGTGCGTGACGTAACCCTTGAGGCAGAACGGTACTAACGTGTATTCTGTTATAGAGATAGCCACCTCCCCCTGAATGTGTGTGAATGGTTTCATAACTTACATATAGGTAATAATGAAATATAATTGTTTGAGAGGGTGCTGAGATGCTATATCGAACTCGTATAACTTATAGAGGAGCACAGACGAGCCCTGTTAGAGAAAGTGCGGCCGTACCAGTGCCACATCTGTTTTATGCGCTTCACTCAGAAGTCCAGCCTGGGACGACATGGGAAAATACACACTGGTAGGCATTTTCCCCTAAAATCCTTAAGTAGACAATGAATTTGTTAATGTTCGTTAGCTCACGTTACTAGGCAGTAACTTGTTAGCAGTGCGCGAGCTGGACGCTTGTTTTAGCTGAATTTTGTTGGTATTTCTAGAGGAGCACATCCAATCGCTGATCAACAAAGTGCGCCCCTATCAATGCGACATCTGTGACAAGCGGTTCACTCAGAAGTCCAGCCTTGGCACTCATAAACGTATACACACCGGTGGGTCCCTTGATATTTCATTTATTTTCGTTCCGGTCTCTAAGCCACAATGCATAGTTGGTTGCTTAGTGTTAGATTAACTTACAATGTGGCTTTGACACCTATGTTTTGTGAATAGTTTTAAGGGCTCCCTGACCTAAACTTTTATTTTGAGTGTTGATTTATGAACTTTGATTAGCGGTTTGGAAGTGATTCGCTCGGTGGTAAACGCACAGTACGCTTAGGTTACACACGCTCAAAAACTATTCACAAACAGTAAAGTAAAGCATGTGTACGTTGTGATGATTTTCGTTAAGTTATAGGAGAGAGAATGTCTGATGGACAAATAACGTGGCTCAAATTCCCTCATGGTAGTGCTCACGTGGAAGTGATCGGTTACGGTTGCTGACACCAGTAGAATTATTTGTCCATCGTGGTTTTGTTTTGTTTCTCTGTCCCCCTGTCCGTGTGTTGGTCGGCGCAGGGGAGCGGCCGTTCCAGTGCACCGTCTGCCTCAAGTCCTTCACGCAGAAGTGCGCGCTCAATTTGCACGAAAAAATACATACGGGTTAGTAGCCCACATATATTATAATCCGCAGTATTCCTTTCGGTACGACTAGCGTTAACTTACGACTCGTCATGCAGTCATTTCATTAGCGTCACGCTTCGTTCCTATTTTTCCGTTGCCCGCCTAACCCGTTGTTTTACTCTCCCTGTTTATGATAGCTTCCATCTCGTTGCTTTCGACTAACATCTCGACTTCTTTAACTCATTCAAATGCGCGCTTTACGTACTTCTGCATTCACTGATAATTTCCCGCCTATCATATTATTAATAAATATAATCTGCCGGTCACCCGCCCTCTTACCCCTCTCATTCTGCATACGACTCGGTGTTTAGCATTTATCATTTTATCATTTCTTCATGGATATTAATTCATTCACAAAAGCGGTAATGCAATCGCCGCAATGACGCACTTATTGGCGCCTTAGTACCTAAAATGGTGCTATCAAAATTGGGTGAGCAAAATTGGGGCGAACGGTCGCCGCGCGCGACAGATGTGGTGGGATCGGCTGGCGGGCGGCCACGGGCTCGTGCCCGGCGTCGGCGACGTGCGTTACTCGCTTTTGTGTGTGCACTGGGCGCAGTGCAAGGGCGACCTTTCGCGTGCGGGCAATGCCCGGCGGCGTTCGCCCGCCGCCCCTACCTGGACATTCACATGCGCACGCATACAGGCGAGCGGCCCTATCAGTGCGACGCGTGTCTGAAGCGCTTCACGCAGAAGTCCAGCCTCAATATACATAAGAGGACGCACACAGGTGGGTGACAGCCGCGGGCCGGACTGGCCGTCCGCCCGCCCCACGCCTCTCCACTCGCACTCCGCCTCTCCTCCGAATCTCTCCCTAGTACACGTCTCTCGCGTCTTTACCTTCAATCGTTCGTAGCGAAAGATTTGGAGCGGAGTAAGCGGCGAGCGGCGACCGGTCCGCGCCGCGATCTCCGTAGTGCGAGGGCGTCTAGCGTCCTTGCGGTCTCGCCGCCGCTATAATATATATGTTGGGCACCAGTCCAGGGCAGACCGTTCCAGTGCCTGTCGTGCCCCGCCGCCTTCACCTGCAAGCAATACCTGGAGATACACACGCGCACCCACACCGGCGAGCGGCCGTATCAGTGCGACATCTGCCTGAAGCGCTTCACGCAGAAATCCAGTCTCAACATCCACAAGCGGACGCATTCAGGTACGTGAGTGGCCGGCGAGAGCGGCGCGGCCGCCGGCGCTAGGGACGTATGAACGTATGTGGGCTACTAGTAGTGCGCGCACGCGGGAGGCGGCGCCGCCGCCCCTGCCTAACCCTCCCACTCGTCCACAGTGCAGGGCCGCCCGTTCCAGTGCCTGCAGTGCCCCGCCGCCTTCACCTGCAAGCAGTACCTCGAGATCCACAACCGCACGCACACCGGCGAGCGGCCCTACCAGTGTGACGTATGCCTCAAGAGATTCGCGCAAAAATCTACACTCAATATACACAAAAGAACGCACACAGGTCAGTCGACAACGCTCTGAGCACGCTTCTGTTCATTTTATTTGATTCGTACCTTCATGATCACTTGCTAATACTGTCTCATGTATTCTTAAACATAAATGATTTGTATTTTTGACTTTCAAAGTTGTCGGTGCCACATAACGATCTAGATAATGGTAGTCGTGTGAGTATAATGACATGTGTAGATTTACTATATGAATAAATATAAACTAATGATGTGCGGGGTGTGGGGTGTCAGTGCAAGGGCGGCCGTATCAATGTATGGAGTGCCCGGCAGCGTTCACTTGCAAGCCGTACCTGGAGATTCACATGCGCACGCACACGGGTGAAAGGCCGTTCGAGTGCGATGTCTGTTACAAACGCTTCACGCAGAAATCCACGCTCAACATTCACAAGCGAATTCATACCGGTATGACTATATACACTCGCGGCATCCCTACATAACAACAACTCCTCTTGTAATTATATTATATACTTACGTGAATCACTCCCGTGATTCGCACTAGGCGCTTGGTTTTAGACGAAAAACATATTCACACCTAAAACTTAAGGATGAGTTATTTTAAGTTACAGAACCGCTTACCTACTTACTTTTTTAGAATCTAGAAAATTATATCATACTTTAGCCCTTTACATTATGTATTACAAGGCTAGTGGACTCGATAATTTTTTAATTATTTCTGTTAAATAGTTACATTACTTAATCTTCAAAATACAAAGAACTTTTGAAATAGTCTTAAAAATAAATAAGATACAAACATTTCAAATGTAGTAGTATGGGTAATTGTTAAATAGCAGAAAAGAATGCAAGATACAAACTGTGACGTAACCGGTATTTTAATGCAGCTGTCCGAGGAAAATAGAGAGACAACCCCACTACAAACCTACTTTTTCGAAAATGCAAATTTAAAATATTAAATACTCTATTAACTTGCAACAAATTTTGATAAAGTTTGCACAAAAATATTTATTTTAATTGCTATTTGCTCTTGTGTGTAAAAATACACAAGCAAATAGCATAGGGACTAAAAGAAATCTTATAGGCTAAGTTTAATTTTGTAAAAAAAATATTTCAATTTTAAACATAACTACCCATTTTGAAATCAGAAGAATTGATTGATTTACTACAGAGTAAGTACGGGTTCAATGTGTCTTAACTCAGTTCAATAGGGTACCTGCTAGTAACAGAAAATGTTTTTCGGCTAGCTTAAGCCTGAGTGTAGTGGATTGACAGTGAAAGCCCCTTAAGTTAAGAAGACGGCAAATTGCTATACAGGTAGAAACATTGTCATTCTGAACTTAATGATGTGGCACCGACAACAAAATTTCGATTTTATTTCTCATTCGCTACATCATCACTTGAGTTCCAGTATCGTATTATTTATTATAATTTCTTCGCTTACATTCATTAATTTCAGACTGCATCACTCTCTAATTGCATCTTGCCGTCTTTCTAACATCATTTGCCTTTCTCGCTTCTCATTTCACCAGTTGATTTTAAATTATCACTTCATTGCTATCTTTATTTTTTTTAAATAGCGTCGTCTCCATGTCAAGTTTCACAGAAGAGTATTTGGTGTTTCAGGTGAACGCCCATATGCTTGTGATATATGTCAGAAAAGATTCGCTGTGAAGAGCTATGTAACTGCGCACAGGTGAGTCAGAACGAGATAACATAAAGCCTAGATTATAAGCTTTGTTTATAACGCGTTGTATAGTTTATACCTTCGTTATCTGTCAGATATGAACCTAATTCTGCTTGATAAATATATAATCTAAGTACGATACGGCCTGAAAATATATTTTCTAGCTTTACATAAACGCAATATCCGATCGAAATAATAAGGGTTCCACTGATCTTAAACTAAGTTAGTAAGTATTTGATTAGGTTAGCATTAAAGATAAAAAATACCAATAAAGTAGCTACATATTTATTAAACTAGCTTTTTGCCCGCGACTTCGCTCGCGTAATAGTATGTTAGGTTTGATTATGTTAGTAACAGTACGGTTTTTACGGTTTACGGTTTAAAAAATGTAGCCTATGTTACGCAGTGATAATAGAGTCTGCTAATGGTGAAAGAATTTATAAAATCGTTTAAGTTGTTATTGAGTTAAATCCTTACAAATAAAACATATCTTACCTCTCTTCTATTAGTATATATTTATATTTATATTATAGTATATATATAAAATTGACGTTATATTTATTTGAGTTCAATATGTCTAGATGTTATGATAATTCTAACATGGCACTGAGTGTCTTTAAAAAATACTTAAGTATTGTCAAAAACGTTTGTAATAACAAAAATTGTATTTTTATTCTACTCGGTCGCAATCTCACTTTCGCACTCAGCCTTTGTTTAATGGTCGTGTGCCAACTCGTTGCTTTGAATGGTGGGTGGGTCGCTGTACTTGGAATTGTGCCAATCCGTCCTGCCTCAACCATTTATTGCAACAACGTTTCCAAGAGACGTCACAGCATTAGTAGCAAACCTGAACGGCTTGTATTGCTATTAGCTATTATTATAGCTTTATGACATACTAGCTTTAGCCCGCGGCTTCGCTCGCGTAAAAGTAGGTTAGGTTAAGTTAGTAAAATAACTGTTCTTTTTTAAAATATAATATAGCCTATGTTACTCGGTGATAATACAGCTTTTTAATGGAGAAATAATCTATAAAATCGGTTGAGTAGTTTTTGAGTTAAATCCTTAGAAACAAATTCATAGATTTAGTAACTACTTTAGTTTTATACAAGCAGATCTTTAGGAAAATAACAAAATAAATGAAATATATTTTTTCAAATCGGTTGAGTAGTTTTTAGTTAAATCCTTACAAACTAACACCTTATAAAAAATCTAATCTTTCATCTTCATAATATTAGTATATACAACAGTGGCGTAGCTAATTAAGACGGTCCCTGTATCAAAATTTGTTGGGGCCCAAAGGATTAAAGATCGTGGATAACATTTTAGGAATTTTCGGAGCCCCTGTAGCCTTGGGGACCCATATCATTAATACGGCTGATATTGCTCCTGATAGACAATTAAATTGTGTTTGAATGTGTAGGTGGTCTCACGTGGCGGACAAGCCGCTGAACTGCGACCGGTGCTCGATGACGTTCACTTCCAAGTCTCAGTTCGCGCTTCACATCCGCACACACTCGTCCGGCTCCTGCTACGAGTGCAGTGTCTGCGGACGATCCTTCGTCAGGGACAGCTATTTAATAAGGTACCAACATACTAACACTTATTTTAGCCTAGATTTTGTCTCATATTTTGGAACAGCTTTGTTGTTATATATATGTGTATGCTGTGGTCTCCTATAACTAAAGGAATACACTATACAAAACTTATGTTCATTTGTTTGTCCAATTTTGTGTATAGTCATTGTCGGCGATCCTTGTGTAAATAAATAAATAAATCCTACGTTGAACTCTTAGCCATGGGCAATGAAATTCTTGGTGTTACGGTTAAATGATTTCATTAATATTTAACACTCTTACGAAAAGCCATGATTCATCAAAATAGAAAAGCCCAAAACAGATGGTTAAAAATATATTAGGTTTGAATTTAATGCTCTGGTTATAATTTCTGGTGAAATGTGGATATACACACTTCTACTTGCTTCTTCGCAGATATAGACGTGAGACTATATATTATAATATATCATCACTATGTATGTCTTTTTTGTAATAGACACCACAACCGTGTCCACCGCGAGAACCACAGCAACGTATCTGCTAACAGCATGGGAACTTCGATCGCCACCAACACCAACAACTCGAATAACGGCGCCTTCGACTCCCCTGGCGTTTGTGACTTAAGGTAAACAGTACTTATAAACCCCATTCTACTCATGCTTATCCACGCAGTTTCTTAATGACTGTAGTAAATTTTATTCTTTCTGCGTCCAACGTTTTGATATTTGCCAAAGCACTAAACACTTATATTACAAATTAAGAGTGATTTAAAAAACATAATAATTAATAAGCAGAGTAAAGTCAAATAAGGTCTAATTTGACTTGCCTCACTCGGTTTCTGAAGGTTCAAATCAAAGTTTTGTTAACAGCTCAAACACTTGTCAATTACTTTCGTGAAATAGTTTCAGATAGTCATATGTGAATCACCCGACACAATCTCAATATTTTACTAATTTAAAATAATAACATAGCAATAACTAATGTCGTAAATAATAACGGGCGATACTTTTCGCGGCCCACGTTCTCTCTTGACCCCGACCGGCCGCGTAGCGCATACCACGCCGATCAGCTGGGCTTCGTTAAGGTCGTAGCACACATATCAACGCAAAACTGCACTTAATGATGCCCGGGGCAGTAGCAGAAATACCATGGCAACCCCTGCCACGCTGGCCGTGGCCTTTTGTAACATCATGGGATTACATAGTCACCTTAATGCTGTTCACCACCATCTCGAGACAGTAAAGCCAGCCTTGCTCTTCTTGACCGAGACGCAGATATCGTCTCCAGCAGACACTTCCTACCTCACTTACCCTGGGTACGGAATAGAACACTTCTTTTTGTCTAGAGCGTGTATGTCAGAGACGATATCAGCTCTCGTCGCCTCAACAATCTTGAAGGTACGCACCTCTCCATCTTATGGCTCCGTGTAGACAGCGACGACCACCCCCGCGTCTATTCGTGCCTCTATGAGTCCCATAGCGGTGACACCGAAACTGACCGACTCATTGAGCACATCCAGATGGCTTCAGACTTAGTGCAGCAACGGATCCCGTCCGCGGAGATCGTTTTACTTAGCGATTTTACCGCCCATCACGCCGAGTGGCTCAGTTCCAGTAAGACCGATTATGCGAGGAGATCTGTTCACGACTTCGCCCTGGCATATGGCTTGACACAACTGGTTACCACGCCCACGCGAATCACAGATGTGGAGAGCCAATATCCTTCACTGTTGGACCTTCTGCTGACTTCTCATCCGGATGGCTACCACGTATCTATTGGCACCCCACTTGGTTCCTCAGATCACTGCCTTATCCGGAGTACAGTGCCTCTCATGTGCACGCCGCAATTGCGTGCTGCACGCAGCCGCCGTGTGTGGCACTACAAGTCAGCAGATTGGGATGGGATGCGGTCCTTCTTTGCGTCCTACCCTTGGAGACACACACACACACACACCACACACACACCACACACACACCACACACACACCACACACACACCACACACACACCACACACACACCACACACACACACCACACACACACCACACACACACACCACACACACACCACACACACACACACCACACACACACCACACACTCACCACACACACACCACACACACACCACACACACACACCACACACACACCACACACACACCACACACACACCACACACACACCACACACACCACACACACACCACACACACACCACACACACACCACACACACACCACACACACACACACCACACACACACCACACACACACACACCACACACACACACACCACACACACACACACCACACACACACACACACACCACACACACACACCACACACACACCACACACACACCACACACACACCACACACACACACTACACACACACCACACACACACACACCACACACACACCACACACACACACCCACCACACACACACCACACACACACCACACACACACCACACACACACCACACACACACACCACACACACACACCACACACACACACCACACACACACACCACACACACACACCACACACACACACCACACACACCACACACACACCACTCACACACACCACACACACACACACACACACACACACACCACATACACGCCACACACACACACCACACACACACACCACATACACGCCACACACACACCCACACACACCCACACACACCCACACCCACACACACCCACACACACCCACACACACACATACACACACACATACACACACACATACACATACACACACACACCCCATACACACACACACCCCATACACACACACACACCACACACACACACACACACACACCACACACACACACACACACACACCACACACACACCACACACACACACACGCACACACACACACACCACACACACACACACACACACACACACACCACACACACACACACACACACACACACACACACACACACGAATTATGTTGTTACTATAATTGCTTTTTCTTTTTTGTTTTACGTTTCTAATTTAATTTTGTATTTTTGTTTGTATAAAACTACTTTATTTTTTCTTATCACAGCATGCAAATCAAATTAAATAAAAAGGTCTCGCATCGCATGTAACATTAACAATAATTTTTGTACTTTATATTTCGGATGAGCGGAGGATCACAAGCATAATTTTGCTTAAAAACTCGGAATGCAATCTGTTATTTATTGTAGAAAATGAAATAAACATTTTAATTATTATTATTATTATTATTAATACCGTTTAGTTTGCTTTACATACTTGGTATTTGAGAATGGATAAGATTGTCGCGAGAAATGCGCCGCCACGCCGGCGGATGCACGGCGCCGGCGAGCGATCGCCGCATGAGCTCGCCGCTCACTAATAATAAAACTCAAATGACCGATAAGAAGAAGACCGAGAAGATCAAATGCCGCGGCCAGTCGGGATCGAGAGGGAATGTAGGTCGCGGAAACTACCGCCCGTTATTATTAACGACATTAATTATTGCTAGGTTATTTTTTTAATTAATAAAATAATAAAATAGCCTCGGGTGGTTAACATATGACTATCTGAAATAATATCAAGAAAAAAAAAAGGTTCATAAAATTTTCCAAGAAAAAGTAATTTAATAAAACAAAAATATTGTCAAGGATATTCTATATCACCAGGAGAAGGCGCGGTTAAAAGGAATTACACGATTTCAAAATCACTCTGTATGTATAATACATCTATAAATATAAATATCTACAAAAACATTTTTAATTAGGCCCCAACTTTGTCGAGATTAATGTGAGTTTGCTTTCCAGCTTTGTACCAATGGTGAATCGCTACATGACATCCCAAGGAACGCAAGTATCCATGCAAGATACAAGCAAAATGTCAGCGATGTCGCCGCAGTCTATTGCATCTATTTGTAAGTACTACTACTTATTAAATAAAGAAAAATATATTATAATATGAGCACTCTCAATCATATTTGTAACAGAGTGTTATGTTTGTTGCAGCGTCGCCCCCTCCTTCTCATACTCCAACGCCCCAACCCCAAATGTCTGGTCAGATGCACCTTGCAGACTGATCGCCAAAATAGGTAAATATTACATTGATTGCTAAAAATCTTTATTTCCGGTGTTAACGGTTTCAATGATTAGTAAATTACACTTATAGCCTTAGATCAACAGTGAGTTATTCTACAAAATCAGTTAGTTTTAATTCGGTGCCAAGCCCTGTTTACTATACATTTGACCGATATTGTTATAGGCAGACCTGTATTTGAATAATGTTTGTTCCAGCTCTCGGTTGACAAGCGAGCAGCCAGAGTGCAATATTATATATTTGGCAGCCATCAACAAGAGCAGCTATGATTCATGATCATATACAAAAGGCAGGAGGAGCCAGGCGGCTCTCCGGCTAAGATCGTCAGCATGGACTCATGCGTTTAGTTTTTTTACGTTACGTCGAGTTATTTATTTATCCACTGTTGATTTCGTCGGCCGTGATGCGAGCTAGGCAGCGCTGGATCGTACCCGAGTGTCGTGTGGCAGAGAGTGAAGTATCGAGTTGGTTTCGTTACGCTTGTGGAATCCCTCGATAACACCAGGTGGACATCACAATAGAGACGAGGAAGTAGTGAGTAGTCATGTAGCGGTACCGCCTATGATAATATGCATTGTGATTTATACCTACAACTGTGATTTATCTATACCATCACATGATTATATTAATTTCCGTGGTGGCGTTCATAAATCAATACTTAAAAGTCTCATCATGATAGATTGTAGGCCTAAAATTTTTGATCTCATATTCTAATTTGCTTAGTGATAAATTTTGGAATCGTAAATGGTAAATCTCCAACTTTAAAATTCTAAATTTTAATGTTCGTCATTCGCTTGTCATCGTCATACCCATCCTTCATTAGTCGTAGTGAAATGTAACAATATCTTATTGCGATGCTTTAACTTAGAACGTGTCAGTGTATATGGAAGTTCAGTAATTTTATATACAACTGTTACCGATGAGAGGTAAACTATTTTGAGCGCTGACAAATTGTAAAGGACTCTAGTTGATACTCTTCAATTTTATCCATAAGAAAAAGTCAGGTTTCATATAAAAATAATAATAATAGTAAATAAGAAGTACAAATAATAATTCCATAAACTAGCAGAGTCCTGAGAGGCAATATGAAAGCTTCACAAAATTAATAACTTTTAATATGATGTTTATTGGAGAAATCCAGAGAAGTGCCTGTTGCAACATAAAATTGGCAATATTTTTTAAACGTATTACGTTCAGAATAAAATTATGTTCAGTGTTCAATGTGTGTGGACGTTGCTCAGAGTCCGTTCTAGTGTCTCACGTTAATAATGTTAAGTGAGCACGTACTGTCGTGTCGAGTCGTAGTGTTGTTGTGACGTGGGCGTGGGCCAGAGCGTGGGTGTAGGCGTGGGCGTGGGCGAGAGCGTTGCATCAACAGAGAGCATAATTTGTGAAGCTTCTTACTAAAACTTTGTGTGCCTTCTAGCGGATAGCGACATTAGGCAATATCAATCATAACACCATTGATAACATCATTATTTTTTCAAATTTCTGACAAGATTAAATATTCATATTAAGGGTAGAGTCATAAAACATCGTACATATTTATTTACCCATGTAGGATATCGCCGTATCTATTTAACAGAGGTATTTAGGCGAAAAGCAGAACTTTATTTCCAGTACTGTTTTCGAGTAATAGTAATTATGAATAGATATAGTGCAGTAGTCTTCCAATACCTTGAGACAGTTCTTTTGCACTGTGCAGTGCAGCTAAAGTGTCCGCTGCGGGGGTTCCTTATGGTTTGCCATTATTGATATCAAAGATAGATTGGTGCCATTTCTATGTAAATGATGTGGTAGTGTAAGTTTAGTTAAGTCTGCAGGTCAGGGTAGAACTGGAAATAAAATATTGTAAGAGTTCTTCTAATATCGTAATAGTGTTATACCGACATTTGTACCCATTGTTTTACAACTTCCCGTATTGTTACGTTCGATACATTATTTTATTTCCACGATGTGTGTGTCCATGTGCTGGGTCAGCAATGTAAATAAATATTGGTAGGGTTTATTTATTCAAGTATATCGAAGAGAAAACCATTCAAAATTATAATAAGAGTGTATGATTTGTAGGAATGTTTCATTCTACGGTCATAACAAATATCGAACTGAGAACATAATTGAAATTAATGTTAGATTTAGCGCAGAACTATACTTTGGTACTATGAAGATCAAAATTTCTTGTAGATGTACATAAGTATACATATAATAATAATATATACATATGAATGTTGTTTGATAGTCCTCAATATTTTTTTATATTTTGATAGTTCTGTATTTGAAAGAAACACGAAAAAATAGGCCAATATCTCATTATCATTTTAAATAAAATATGTACACCGTATGTTAAGGTAACTTAAAGTAATATGAGGATGCATTTAGTTGCCCACAAATATTAAGATATAACATCTAAACTTTTCCGTATATTATAAATTCTTAAACGTTTTAGTAAGTTTCTTACCAAGCCATTGATAACAGTATTATTTAGACAAACTAGATCTTGGGTTTAACAAGTAGAATAAATCTCTCAGCTACCATTATAAAATGATCACCATTGAAATTTTAAAACCATAGTTATCAATAGTTTGTATGTAACAGCATTGGTAGGGACACGTATTAGGTGCCTTTCAATGCTGATTACCTTATATAATTATTATTATCCATAGATATTATGAATGGAAATAGAAACACCAACATAGTGACCTAGGTACATAAATACATATACATTATATAAATATATTGTCGTCTCGCCGTTCTCCGATCACTCGCCCCGGGTGATTGTTTCTATTTGAATTCTAGGATTAGTAGTAATATATTTTTGTTATTATTATATTATGTTCACTGTCTTTATGATTGTTTTATCTTTATTATTATATTAACATTTACTATCGTTGCTTCACCCAGCCGAGTGCATATGAGAGCGGGGGACATGAGGCCCTCGTCAACTACGGGATGTACTCTGCTTTCTCTATACCTATAACAGAATAATTCATATATTTATATTGAATAGGAGAAGTGTTATCTGAATGGATACGAGTCGTAGTGGACAAGGCGCCTATAAAGTGCAATGAAGGGTGTAGGTTGCCTCTTGATTTCTAAGAGCTGCTAAGTATACGTTGGACTGGCAACCTGCGCGTCTTCACTGTCTAACTATTTTACATACCGATGTTAGTTAAACTATATGTTAAGTGGTAAATATTGAAACCTTTGAATTTACGTAATCGCAAAAAAGTGGTATGAGTTTTTCTCTTTGTCTACTTATTTTTGAACCGTAGAAAAGACTGAGGAATTCACAACGTTAAAAAGAATACTCACGAAATATTGGCAGTGTTAGATTGTGTTTGTTGTTATTTTGTTGTTAACATCTGAGTGGTTGTGGTTGACGGACCAACCAGTTTCTTAGTAAGCCGTTTGAAGTTTTTGTTAAAGAAATCGTACATATCCTTACCCGTGAATGTAAAACGTATACTTCCCTCGTCGAGGCAGACTACTAGTCTAGGCGGCGGCGAGTGACGTCATGGCGCGCCGCCGACCAGTTACACTAAACTTGATCGTGGTAGTTTTATGAAATAACAGTGAGCCTTGTGTAATCATAATGTCTAAGGTACATAAATATTTAGTTCTATTGTATCGTTAGATTTACGTGAACTTCCGCTTTGCCAACATATTGCGTTGCTTACATTATAATCATACGAGAGTACAGCCTAAGGATTTTAACTTTTTTTATATACTGAGAGCTATTTCTAAGTCACTGATTTTATACTATTTCTAATTATACGCTAAACAAAAAAAAAATACTTGGCTATAAGCCACACTTTACCAAATTTTGGAGTAATATACATCCCTTTAAGTGCAATTTTTTATTAAAAATTCAACAAACAAACATCATGGCATGATGATTATTTACGCGGTCATTTAGTTATAGCTCTTCAGAGTTTTGATGACCAATATTTTAACTACAACCGTTTTATTTTTCTTTTTATTGTTAAAATTTTTAGGCTAGTTTATATTTTAAATAAGTTAGATTTGTTAATTGTGGTGTATTACATTTACATTGCACGTGATTATAGCTCTCACAGCCTCCTTTACAGGTGATTTATTTAGTTATTTTTGTAGTCTGAAATGATTGTGATAAATTTATTATTATAATTATATTGGTTTGTTTAGTAGAGCTGGAGTTTCATATTGTTTATTGTTGATACTTTGAGTATACAATCTGCAACGTGAGGTAGCAGTAGCAACTAGGGTAGCGGTAGGGCGAGGCTGTCAGAGCATCTATGTAGTCAGCATTATATATATGCTTTAATGTGATTTTTTAAATGTACTCTTTATTATAGTCTCATCAATCAATATTATAATTAGCGAACTAACAAAACTTTTAATTTTTTTCAGTTCATAGTGATTTATATTGAGATCAAAATAAATACAGAGTTTATATTTTAATTTTATGGAAAATATACATTGTAAAATTATTCTTTAGTGCTCATTTTGCAGAGCTCTATTAAAAAAAGAAACTATATGAATGCAAAATAACAAGTCACGATTCTTTTAGAAGTCGCCATGTAGTGGAAAAAAATAAACGTGCCATGATATTTGTGGCTATTAATTTTGTTTTTTTACACCCATTTTTCTTTCAGTTCGACCCTAATGTTAAGTCTTATTATAAGTAAGCCTTAGTATTAAGAACGCATTAATAGTGTGTAACGAAGTGTGATTATGGGCAAAATTAGAATTTACAAAGCGAATACAAATATTCGAATCTTTGTTAATTATATAATATACGTAGATATATGTATATGTAAATATAAATGTACATACTGGGTAGACGGTATGGGCTCACGCGGTATGGGCTTGTTGGGCGGTATTCGGTAGTTCTTTTTTAGATCGTCCTTGTACTTTAAAGTCCTTAAGGTACGTCTATGCCAATATATAATCAAATAATTAACCAATATCATAGTTTAATTCGAATATTCGTTAAAGATACGTTTGAAGATTGGAATTATTAATCGTAACCACCCATTGCTCAATACCAACCATGCCTTGCGTCAAAACAAGTTTAATTGCGTTTCGAATTATAATCAATGAAAACGATTTGATCAATATTCGGATGTAGGTCTCTGCACTACATCCGAATACTGATCAATTCGTTGTTATACTATTACGAACATTCGAATTTCTGTTTTCGTAGAATTGCACCTCGCTAAATAGAAGATTTATTATTTGGACTAACTTAAAATAATGTATTCGTAGTCGTAATCCTTAGAGAAACGGAGCACTTGTGTCATACAGTTGCTCCAATTACCTAAAGAGTCGAATAATAAAGTTAAAACACATTAAACAAAATTATGTTTTAAAGAAAACTGACAGGCTTTTGCCTGTACGACGCGCAGTGGTTGCGAGTGACGCCTTACAGATAGGTACACCAAATATTGCAGCAGATGTGATACGCCACCTATACGGGGCAAGCTATCGTTTAAATTTGAACTACATGCAGTTGTTTCTGATCTGGGCGTATGAGCCAAATGTTTTAATTAGGTATTCTTAAATCTTTTGAGTCACGGATTAGGTGTCTTTAGTAGCTATTTACGGGCGATATAGGTATACAAGGATGTATCTGTAAGTATTAAAGGCGTGCAGGTAATCTACCATGACCAAAAGCTTGGTGTCATTTGTAGCAAGATTTGAATAGTGCTATTTGCATTCTTAAATCCAAATTGAAATGTAAGCCGGATATTGTTGCATTAGACACCTAGACAGCTGTCTCTTTAATACACGCATCAAACATCGTACCTACGATATTTGATGCGTGTAGGTATTCAACCTAATAATACCTACCTAGGTAAACAGAAGAATGGATGTTTGAAGTAAAAGGCTTCAAGAAATAGGTAGTGAGATAGTGCGGGATTTGAGCAGAAGCAGAAACAAAAAAATATAGCATTTGGTAAATAGCATGCAGACGCTGTTCTAGGACGATGCTGTGGTTCATCATGGCATTAGTGTCAAAACCACGCGACCAATATCTTAATGTTAAAACTTCGTATTTTCAGTTATACTACCTACTAAATTTATACTATTAGATACCATAAGTTAAAAAATTGGCACCTAGTTCGTTCAAAATGTATAACTTTGTTGTCGCCATTTTGACGTCATCATGAAGCACACGAAACACCAAGTCGAAATACCTATATAGTGAGAGATAGAGGTTTAACACATTCGCATCCTTATAACTTTTAAACGTTTCTGCATACGCCATACCGCCGCCATACATTTTATGCCCCGCTAGCGGGGTCCTTGGTAATACAGATGCGCTGGGGTGAGCCGACGACGCCGATGTGGGTCTGTGGTATACAGCAATTACATAGTCTTAACACAAAACACTCTTGTTATAAGGAATATGGTCATAGTTCTTATAAATACCTATAAGATTCCTGGAAGTTTTCTAGTGCCGTGTTCTAGATAGAACGTAGGCCTCCGTGGCGCAGCGGTAGTGAATGCAACTGCTGTGCATGAGGTCTCGGGTTCGAATCCCGGGTCGGGCCAACAGAAAGTTATTGTGTTTTTCTGTAAAAAAAATCACAATAGCAGCCCGGAGTTAAGAAGTTGGCGGTGTTAAACACCCCTGTGCCTCGGAAAGCACGTAAAGCCGTTGGTCCTGCGTCTGATTTCTTTCCGGTCGTGTCGGATTGACGTCCCATCGGATCATGAGAGTTAAGGAACAGAGAGTGCACTTGTGTTTGCGCACACACTTGTGCACTATAATATCTCTGTCTCTGTTAAGACTGGCCGCCGTGGCCGAAATTCGGTCTATAATAATAATAATAATAATATTCTACCACATACACACAACACCGTCTAGCCCAAACTAAGCAGAGCTTGTACTATGGGTACTAGACAATGGATAAACATACTTATATACTTTTTTTTTTTGTAAATACATACATATTATACATAGAAACACCCAGACCAAGACAAACATCCATGTTCATGCACACAAATGTTTGACTTGTGCGGGAATCGAACCCGCGACCTCAGGCGTGGCAGTCGGTTACACTAACCACTACGCCATCGGTCTGGAGGACATTATTAGAACGTAGGTACACATACTAAAATATGGGTAAGTAAACATTTTTTTTTACATTCGCTGTCATCATGAGACCTAAATAGTCAACCTTTTTAGAAAGTTTTTTTTAAATTGTTTATTTTTCATTGTATTTCTGAACCTACATTTTCACACCCTTTTATTTACAAATTTTCTTTATACTTATTCTTTTTTCAGATCAGCACGAGATTACCAAGCGTGGTAGTACCTAATTTAATTAGCGAAACGCAAAATGTTACATAATTTCGAATCTCAGAATATGTGTACAGAATATGAAACCTTGCCAAAGAAAACCAGGGTGGCAACAGACAGCCAGGAAACCTGTGTCTCGCAAGATGAATTACTTGATTCTCAACCTTTTGATGATTTATCCTATTCTAGAGAAATAGATAAATATCTCCACAAAAATATCACTATCGCAACAAGAGAAATTGGTACTATGAATGACGGAATACAAAGGTTGTACATGAGTGCAGAAAAGCAATTTCAATGTAACGAATATTTTGGGAGAATGGTAGCATTGGAGATGTCAAAGTTCCATGGCAATCCACATTTAATCTAGTCAACAAGTGCTTTTTTGGTCAACTTTTGCCAGCAGTCTCGAAAAAATATGAACGAGGTGTCATTCGATTCGAGATGGCATATAAATGACTTTTGAAAAATTCAAGTTCCGCTTGCAATAATTGCAAAAGTTATAAACAATTAACTAAAAAAGGAGGTAGCGTTTTATCAAATGTAAAAAATGATTAAAAAAGAGGAGAACCTTTCCTAAAAAAGTCTTGATTCCCGGAATTGTAAGACCAATATTTATAATTTTCCCAGAGGGATAAAATACGGCGAAAAACGGGTACTCTGGTTTGCGCAAGCCACGCCGCCTACTTCGGACACTTTATCAATCAAAATTATTTAAGCATATTAAATATAAAATTTAAGAAATGAAAAAATTCAGAGGCCTTCTGGATAGATAAATGATAAAGTTCACCTT
The DNA here is from genome assembly GCA_930367265.1 of Catocala fraxini. Lineage (NCBI taxonomy): Eukaryota > Metazoa > Arthropoda > Insecta > Lepidoptera > Erebidae > Catocala > Catocala fraxini. Next base: position 11,241,495 of record OV884042.1, read on the forward strand.
AACTATTTCAGTCTCAATACTTTCGTATAATTAAAATTAAATAAACTGGCTAACAAAAGTCACATTCATTTTCAAGTTGCTTCGCGCGCATCCTATCGTACGGGCGTGTGTTATTTAAGTGCAGTGCTAATGTCGGTATTGTACTTACGAAATGTCTACAACAGTGAAGCGTGTTGCGTGCAACGTCATAATAGACGAATTGCTAACGTATATACAAAATAAAGTGTCTCTAGGGGATATGGATACAATGATTAAGTTGTGTAAATCGACTTTCGACGACAAAGAAATCAAGCATTCGAAGTCATTGCTATTTGATTCGCTCTCGACAAAACAGAGAAAAATTCTACGTAAGAATAAAGGCAAAGAGGAGAGAGATCTGGCGACATTATAAATGTGTTTAAATCAATGGAGCCTGACGAAATTCCAATTTTTGCGGCTCAAAACCTGGCAAAATTACCCCCTATTACTTTCGACTACTTAGATTGTACGAAGTTGTTAAAAGATATAGAACAAGTTCGTGCCGAGATTGATAAGGTAAAAACAAAATAATATGCTACACTCGTTCAGATCCATGAACTGAGAATTGAATGTTTGCAAAGCAAAACTTACCATTGCAACCAGAATCGATTTGTAACGTAAATATGAAGAAACGGGGTGCCAGGGGTCTTGATAGAGGCCCGATGGAGGCTTTCTCATCAAATGAATTCAACGTTACACGATGATAGTAATAAAGATTTGCTACAACCAACCTACCCTGATGAAAATAATCAAGATTCATTGATATACCGAGATATTGAGCGGGTAGGCGCGCGATTGCAATCAGCTGCGCATGATTCACTCGTACAGCAAGCGCCGTCAGTGAATAGAAACAAAACGCCTACCGCCGCGAGTCCGTCTAATACCGGTTCTGTAGAGGAGACGTCAGCTGCCAATGGATCGCCCGCGTCACAAGTGCGACAGGTGATTAGCAATAATGAATCAGATAACGAACCAGTAAACAAAGATTTACCTGAAGTAAATGCAAATAATGATGACGGTTGGAAAACGTATGAAAGCAGGAAAAAGCGGTACAAAGCTTCAAAGTATCGCTTTACTGGAAAGAAAGGTATAGCCTGCGATTTAGAATGTAATTTCAAGGCTGCGGATACTAAAGTTCCCATATTTATTTCGAATATTCATAAAGATACTCAGGAGAGTGACATTGTTGATTACATTCGTAAGAAGCCTCGAGATACGGTGAACTTGAATAAAATTAATACAAAGAGACAAACAGACCATAGAGCATATAAATTCTTCGTGTCTGAACATAACTTACTATTATATCTCGATGAGAAATCATGGCCGAAAGGTATTATTTTCAGACGATTCGTGCATTACAGGAACAGAGGCATCTCTGAACACGGCCCGTTAGGCATCAAACATGGATGACTCTTATAGATTCGCCTCTTTTAATTGTAAGAATGTGAAACGTTCCGTGGATAGCATTAGAGAGTTATGCCAGACATGTGACATAATTGCCTTACAAGAGACCTGGCTGTTCCCACATGATGTCTCTTACCTAAGTACCATTAATAATGACTTTGGGTACACTGAGACATCGGCGATCGACACGGCGGACGGAATGCTGCGGGGCAGGCCATACGGCAGTGTCGCGCTGCTATGGAGGAGCAGCCTCTTCACTAATGTGTCTGTGCTACGATGCGATAATAATCGTGTTTGTGCGGTGAAAATAATGAATAATGATCGACCGATTATTGTGATTAGTGTGTATATGCCTACGAATGCAGTGGAGAACTTATCTGAATTCACAGACTGCCTTGGCACGGTAAGTGCTATTATTGATGAATATGGTGTAGAAACGGTATTTGTTATGGGTGACTTTAACGCCCACCCCCGTGAACTATTTTTCAGAGAGTTTATAAGTTTTTGTAATGAACAATCCTGGACTTGTATTGATGTGGATATGTTAGGATCTACGTCTAATACATACACATTTGTGTGTGAAGCGTCTGGTTCTGAAAGATGGCTAGATCATTGCATTGTGACGCATGCCGCGAAACACTGCATTTCTAATGTTTATGTTAAATACGATACATTATGGTCTGATCATTTCCCCTAATTCTTGTGTGTAACCCGAATTTGCTAACACCTAAATTACCCATTGCATCTAAAGTTAATAAATCTGTAGTGTGGGAAGAACGCACCAAGGAGCAGATCATAATGTATAGTAATGAATGTCACAATAGTCTTTATTCTATTGACTTGCCCACTGAATGTATTAATAGTGCGGATTACTACTGTACTGACCAGAGCCATAAGCGTGTATTGGACAGACTTTATAATGACATTGTTGCTGCATTGAGAAGTGCAGCATCGGCAAGTCGAGGAACCAAGAATGTGCGCGAGAGAGGCTTGCGCATCATTGGCTGGAATAGGCATGTCAGAGACGCTCACTGGGCTGCTAGATTACGGTTTCTAGAATGGGTTGAGTGCGGTAAACCTAAAGTGGGTCGTAATTATGCCGAAATGTGTGAAACTCGACGGATATTTAAAGCTCAATTAAAATGGTGTCAGAACCACCAAGAGCAAATTAAGATAAATATTCTGGCTACACAACACTCAGCGTGCGACTTTCGAGCTTTCTGGAAAACCACAAAGAAAATGAACCCTAGATGTGGCATACCGGTGAGCGTTAATGGTGTGAGTAACTCCAAGGACACTGCGGTCTCATTTCGTGAATATTTTCTTGTACGGTCTCCGTTGGGGAAGGCGCAGAAAATGATCAGTGCTAAGGGGTTAGTCGGCAACCCGGTAAGGAACCGTTTTTCAGCTGAAAATGTGGCTAAAGTCATTAAAAGTATTATTAGAGGCAAATCCCCAGGGCACGATGACCTCAGCATTGAGCATCTTCAGCACGCTGGTCCTCACATATCTAGAGTCCTCGCAATGTTTTACACCCTGTGCGTCGGCCACTCTTACTTGTCATCAGAGCTCATGAAAACTATTGTGGTGCCTGTAGTTAAAAATAAAACTGGATATACCGCAGATAAGAGTAACTACAGGCCAATTTCATTAGCGACGGTTATCGCGAAGGTGTTTGACGGTTTGCTGGAGGCACAGTTGAACAAACATATTATACATCATAACAATCAGTTTGGGTTTCGACCGACATTGTCTACGGAGAGTGCAATACTGTGCCTCAAGCACACCGTCAGTTATATACAGCTCGTAAAACACCGCTTTACGCTTGTTTCCTCGACTTGTCGAAGGATTTTGACCTGGTGTCCTATGATATCCTATGGAAAAAACTGGAGGACATTAACTTACCACCAGAATTTATCATTATCCTTAAGTACTGGTATGGACACCAGGTCAACGCTGTTAGATGGGCGGGTACATTGTCTAATCCGTATAGGTTGGAGTGCGGGGTGAGGCAAGGAGGTTTGACCTCGTCAGTACTCTTTAACCTCTATATTAACGCATTGATCGTCGCACTCAGCAGCCAGCGAGTCGGCTGTTATATTGATGATGTCTGCGTTAACAACCTGAGTTACGCAGACGACATGGTATTGTTGAGTGCGTCGGTCTGCGGGCTTAGAAAACTTAAAGTTCTGTGAGACCTATGCTGGTACTCATGGCTTAAAATATAATGTGACCAAGAGCCAGTATATGGTCTTTAAGCTGGTAAATTGCAACCATATCATGTGCCCCCTATTCGACTGTATGGTAGTCCTCTAACTAGGGTAGAACAATTTAAATATTTGTGGTTCATAGTTACAGCCGACCTTAAAGACGATACTGACATTGAACGGGAGCGAAGGGCATTGTCAGTACGAGCGAACATGATAGCACATAGATTTGCGCGCTGCTCTGTTGAAGCTAGAATTGCGCTATTCAAAGCTTATTGTACTTCGCTCTATACTTGAAGCCTATGGACTATCTTCACTGTGAAATCATACAATGCTCCCCGCGTACAGTTTAACAATGCGTTCAGGTCTGTGTTGGGACTACCTCGCTACTGCAGTACCTCAGCAAAGTTCGCCGAAGCACGAACTGATTGCTTATACACAACAATGCGCAAGCTATACACTTCTTTAGTTCGCAGGGTGCGGGCTAGTTCCAACACAGTGCTGGCAATGATTGCGGACAGGCTAGACTGTCCTTATATGCGAAGGTGCTGCGACATACATGTCGCAGCGACAAAAATTTAATAATTAATAACTAACACTTAGGCTAAGTTTTACTAACAACTATGAGTTTTGTGAACTTGCAATAAACGTTTTATTATTATTATTATTATTATTATTTTGCCGCTGAATGATAGTCCTCGCGGCCAGCATTTGTTTGCGAACATGTACGTGGTTGCGATCATTTATTTAGGAACATAATTATCTCGTCTACGAGTAAAACTACAAAATTGATTGGGAATTTTAAAAATCGACAATAAAAATAGGCCAACTCCAAATGTTCCAAGCGAGAGAGTACTTCGACTTAGGTAGTGGCATGCAAAAAAAAAAGAAGTGTAACTTTGCCTCCAGGTCCTTTAATAGAGACATTGCAAGGGCGAAGTCGGAGCACATCGGTAGAATTGGCGAGAGGCTTGAGCGTCTTCCTTCGGGAACTCGTGCATTCTGGTCTCTTGCCAAAGCTATCGAAGGTAATTTCTGTAAGCCATCCTTTCCATCTCTACACATGGGAAATTATTCATTGGCCCACGACGCAAAAGAGAAAGCCGATCTTCTGTGCAAACTAGTTGCATCCAACTTGATTTTGGATGATGGGTGATAAGAACCGCCTGCCTACCATACCACGGTATGAGGGTTGTATGCCGAATATCCCGTTCTGCCAACGCTCAGTGCGCTTAGCACTTCTATCCCTTGATATCCATAAGTCGAGTGGCCCTGATGGAGTCTCTCCTATTATGTTGAAGATGTGCGCTCGAGAGTTGGCGCCGGTCTAAACGCGACTATTTCGGCTCTCTCACTCTTCTGGCATAGTCCCGACATCATGGAAGACAGCATTGCTCAGCTGATTAGTGACCAGCAGTATGGCTTCCGTAAGGGTTGATCGGCTGGTGATCTTCTAGTATACCTGACACATCGTTGGACTCAGGCGATCGAGACAAAGGGGAAAGCTTTGGCGGTTAGTTTGGACATAGCGAAGACCTTCGATCGCGTCTGGCACAAAGCGCTTCTTTCGAAGCTTCCTTCATATGGGCTTCCCGAGAGATAATGCGAATGGGTCACTAGCTTTTTAGCAGACAGAAGCATTAAGGTTGTAGTCGACGGCGAATGCTCTAACTCTATGTCTGTAAATGCTGATGTCCCGCAACGCTGTGTGCTATCGTTCGTGCCTATTCCGCCTTCATAACAATGATATGTTGCAAATTAGCAGCATTCATTGATATGCGAACGACAGCACAAACGATGCTCTCTACACCGGCCCCGCTAACATCTCTCGGGCAAACGTCATTGAGAGCCGAAACAAACTTGGGTTTGAAATTGAGGAGTCTGAAGAAAGTCTCGGATTGGAGCAGATTTAATTTGGTCCGACTTAACACCACAAAGACAAGTCTGCGCGTTCACCGCAAAAACCGTGCCGTTGGTCGTATCTCCTCGTTTTGAGAACATCCCCATAACTGCCTCAGCCAATATTAAAGAATATATATGAATTCTTGGTGTTGACATATCGAGCGAAGTCCAGTTCTGCGTCCAGTGCAGAGAGTATGGCTAAATTAGCCTCGAAAAAGCTTGACTTGCTCAATAGATCGAGACAGTATTTCACGCCGGCCCACCGCCTACTACTTTATAAGGGGCAGGTTCGGCCTCACATGGAAAACTGTTTTCATCTTTGGGCATCTTGGCTTTCATCTTCATCCCAGTACCAGCTTTTCCCTCTGGACCGCATTCAATGGAGAACGACTCGAATCGTCCACTGCTAGGATGTTTCATATCGGCTAAACCCCTTGGCGCTGCGTAGAGATGTGGCCTCACTATGCATCTTTAATCGATTTTATCGCTTTTATTATGGGGAGTGCTCCGAGGAATTGTTCGGACTGATCCCTGCCGCCCCGTTTCGCCATCGTCCTACGCGACAGCATTTTCATTCCCATCATTTAGATGGTTAATGAGACAAATTTTGTGATCAATGGTTGCCAATCTATTTTGAAAGAATCCATCAGCAGATTCTCAATTTTTGTATTGCGGCACATATAAAGTAAGTAGGTGTTATAGTCATTCTTAGGTACAACAACAAAAAAACGCAAATATTTATTATAGAAATATTATTTTACTGGTTCTATCTTAAATCTAACAATCTACAACAATTTCTTCTTTCACAACGTTAGCGTCTACTGACGGTGCTAGTGTATTATCCACAATTGGAGCTGGACTTTTGTAATACTTATTGCTAGCGTAATGTTCCTTCAAATATTCTCCACCCATCTCATAGTAATCTTCTTTGGAAACGCACCAACTTTCAAACTCATTGCTGCCCGCAAAATCCCTTGCGCCGTACCAAGCGTCTAGACTTGGATTTTTTGCCATTACAACTCTGTGGGTAGATTGGAATGGCCGCATCTCGAGAAGTTCTCTTTCAAGTCGTTCTTTTAAACCTAAGAAAATAAAAAAATATATTGACACTAGAAGACAAGTGACCATATGACCACTGAGCATTATTTAAGTTTATTGATATTTTAATACACACCTGGGAATTGTGAACAGCCACCCGTAAGAAACACATTATTAGCTAACAGCAACTGGTCTTCAGGGCTGAAGTGTTTGAATACGTATTCCATAGTTTCCGCCAATCCAGCTTCTAGATTACCCATCATTGATGGCTGGAACATTAGTTCCGGAGCTCTACAAAAAACGATAATTATGTAAAGATATTAAGGGCTGATCACTATGTACCGTTTTTAACTGTTATGATTACGATATTCACCTAAATGGCTCAATGGCGAGATGTAATTGATGGTGTTGACTTGAATTAGCTGGAGGTGGTTCATATTCACGGAGAGCTTCTTCCAGTTCTAGAAGGCGTTCGCCGTCTGCTTCAGAATCGGAGTCCGCTTCACGACTTATGCTAAAAGAAGTAAATTTAGAGTAGGTTAATAATAAGTTGCCTACTAGGTTTAACTAGAGGGTCAAAAGGAAATGCGGACATCAAAACATGAAAAGAAAATATTTTACAGATCTATAGCTTTCGCGCTGAGCACAGACGAAATATCAATGTGCAAAAGATAACTATTTATAGCTCGGAGTGACAATATTATCTCAGAAATCATCATCTCGTTTTGCCCTGTGGCCTCCAAAATTTAATCAGAAAGGTTTTGGCTATGCATAGGCGTAGTAGAATCTAATAAAATTATAGAATATTATTAGTTTTGTTAAATATACATATTGGCAGATATTTGAAAACGGTAGCCTAATGGATAAGGTATTGGACTTGCGATTGAGAGGTCGCGGATTCAAATCCCACTCATTGTACTACTGACGTGAACCCACTCCTAATATAAGCATTCTAGTTTAGCTGCAGAGGTTAACAAGAACACTAGTAATTTAAAACCGAAATTGCTAGTAATCTTTGAAAAACAGTTTAATTACCGTAAGGTTTTACTCTCTATAATAATTAAATTCCAAAAAATGTTAATAAATTTTGCTCTAGTGACATTATTTAAGGAGAAGAAAAATAGGAATCCGTTTGTATGGACTAAGTATCTGAACGCTGTTCGTATTTCTTCGCCTCACAGTAAGTAGGTATTTACTAGTGGTCGCGCAGTTTTTATGAATGTTATAGTTTTCAAGGTTCCGTACCCGAAGGATGCCAAAGGGACTGTATTACCTACTGAGCCTCCGCTGCCCGTCCGTCTGTCCATCAGCGGGCTGTATTTCATGAACCGTAATAGATAGAATTGAAATTTTGAGTGTGTATTTCTATTGCCGCTATAACAACAAGTAATAGAAAAACCAAGATGGCGAATACTAAACTTATTATTATTATTATTATTATTCTTGTACGAAGGTACGGAACCCTATGTATACGAGATCACCTCGCATTTAACCTGTTGTTAATAACAAGTCAAATGGATGGATATTTTTTAAAATTTAGGCATTTACTGGCTGCGGTTACGTCCGTGTAAAAAAGTGGCGACGTTCTTGGAAAACGTTTGATAAGGTTAAAACAAAAAGTTTAAATATCTCTAAATATTAAATAAGACTATTATGTACCTACCTATTACCGGAATAACAAAATATAAAAACTATATAAGCATGTATTTATTTTGGACATGGTGCAATAATGGATTTTCTGTTTGCCAAGTTTAATACAAGTCTAATGGTATTCTGTTACCTGAACGCTGAGTTTAATCATATTTATTTATTTATTTGGATCGCCAACAAATGATACACATTTCTTACATCTAAATAATAATTTACGAGCATGCCTTGTGCTCATTCACTTATGGGCAGATCTAAATAATAATTTACGAGCATGCCTTGTGCCCATTCACTTACAGGCAACCACATCTAACAAAGATAAAACTGTCGCCACTAAAAATAAATAAAAAGCTCTAAATAAGTACCTACATTATAATACATAAAATTAAAAAGAAAGAAGAAATAGTCAAGCTAGACTGTTCGCGACAACGTCAACAGTAATTTAAGATTCATATTATGATTATAAATTCAATACGTGTTATTTAAGTATACTGTATCAATAAAGTTTATAGTTCGGAAATAGTGTCGAATTAGGTCACTTATAGACCTAATTAATATAGTTAAACAGTGTAAATAACGTAATAATATATTTTTCCTATAGTTTATAGAAATATTTTGTGAATATGTAAACATTACTGATAAAATGTACATTTTTACCTCAAGTTAGGTATATTAGGGTTCCTAGGTCATAAGGCTTTAACCGGTCGTATACCGCCGGCTCGCATACCAGCCGGCAGATTTGTACCCGTCGTAGGCCGGTGGCTCGCATGCGAGCCACCAAATTGGTTTTACGTTAGCTTAAGCTAAAGCGAAGGCGGCGCGCGGCGTTTTGGCGCCAATTTGGTGGCTCGCATGCGAGCCACCGGCCTACGACGGGTACAAATCTGCCGGCTGGTATGCGAGCCGGCGGTATACGACCGGTTAATAAAAGGTTTCACCTGTTGTGTTTTATTTGTGCGCTAAGAAAGGCGCTATAGGATGTTGAAGGAATTATATTCCTATATATCATAGTTCTAAAGTTATTAAACTTTTTCTCTTTACAGATATAACCGCAAGTTTGATTTTCAGCATGACACCTAAGATATCTATACCTAGACCTAACTTCCGAAAGATGAAAATAATAGCACTAGCTAGGTCTTTTCGTGCCCTGCGCGGCACTGGTTGTACCATCGCGCTAGCTAGCATAGTTCCGTAGCTATAAGCAGAAGTATGTAATTTTTATAATTAAAATAAAACTTGTTGAACAGTGGTTTCTGGCCGGCTCTCGTTACGGTAAAGATCTGAGGTACCTAAGCGACATAGTATCGGTTGATATTAGGTGCTCAAGAAACCTCATCTTCAAGCCTCAAGAACCGAATGGAGCCAGCCAGAAACCTCAAGACAACTGAACAGTGAAGCATGTGCATTATTTGATCGAAGCCCCGACCCGCACATCGTACAACACGTCTTTCAACGCCTCCACTCCGAGACCAGTAACCGCTACAGTACAGTTCACACACCGTGTATAGGACGTCAACGACTTGTCGGCTGTTATCGTAACCATCGCCATAGTAACCTGAGCCCCGAGTTCGCCCGTCCGGTAAATAAACTAAAGATGGAAATTCAAATTTAGCCTAGTATGGTATGATATGAGGTTGAGGTATATTACATTAAAAATGATGTAGGTAGTTATAGTGAGGTACCTCTTGTATGCGTCCCAGTCGGAGTCTTGGTTGCCGAAGTCGTCGCCGGCGGCGGCGAGGCGCGAGATGACGCGCATGCGCTCGGCGGCGGCAGCTGTGCGGCGCCGCACCATGGCCGCGCGCCGTGCGCGACGCGCCTCGCGCCGCCCCACCAGCTCGCGGTACTACGTAAGCACGAGAGTCATACAGAGAGAAGTCGTCGCCGGCGGCGGCGACCCGTGAGCTGACGCGCATGCGCTCAGTGGCGGCGGCCGTGCGGCGCCGCACCATGGCCGCGCGCCGCCCCACCAGCTCGCGGTACTACGTAAGCACGAGAGTCATACAGAGAGAAGTCAAAACAAGTACCGCACTCTTATTAATGTGTGACTAGTGTTGTGAATAGGTACTCTTAGTTAATTCAAATACAATATTTGACTCCACGTCGTAATGGTTAAAATAGTCACTTCGCCACTGCCACTACGGTGAGTGTTGTAAGTTTGATCCCCACACGATACAAACATTTGTATGATCCACAAATAGTTATTCCTAGTCTGGGTGTTCTTTATGGCCATTGTTAGAAAGTTTGTAAAGCCCGCGGTGGACTTTACAAACTTTCAGGAACACACCTTCACACTTTACATCTACAATAATAAAAAATAATAAAAGGCTGTAAGAGTGAGAAAGCCGACTTCAAAAAAAATATATCGACGATTATATCAACATTTGATCACGAGTCATGCATTTCTCAATATAAAGACGTTAGCACTAAAGTTCGCTAACTGCGAAGGTCTATCTGAAGCCACAATACTTAATATAAATAACTAGACACATAAAAACCGATGAAAATATAATATTACTAAACTGAGTCTTAGGTTGACTTGCACAACGGCTTACATAATACTTTTAGCACTAAACAGATTTAAAACATCGTGCCATCTCAGTCATCTTCAAACGGTTAACAGCGACAGCATAATATTTTAAATCGGTTTAGCGTTAATCGTATTTTGTAAGCCGTTGTGCAAGTCAATCTTAGTCTTAGTAGACACAAGCAATCACGTTCACTAACAATGTTGAAACAATCATTTTTCTATTAGATATGCATAAATAGATGAAAGTTACGAATAATATTTATTACGTTTTTTAAATAATATAGCCAATTTTTACTAACACACTCACTTTGAGAGTAAAGGAATGAAAATAAATGTAAGCAAGACGAAAGTAATGGTATTTGAAAAGGAAGAGTGCGTGACGATGTGTAATATTATGATTGATGGAGAAAAAGTGGAGCAAGTGAAACAGTTTGTATATTTGGGTACTTTGTTTACAAGGGATAGTAAATATGAGCGACATATTGAAAGGAGAACGATTGCTGGCAACAAAGTAAATAGAGCTCTACGTGCATCTATGAACAGTCTAAATGTATCCGAAAAGGCACGTTTGGCTGTTCATAGAGGATCTTGGATCTTGACCCGACACATTTTTTGTTTTTTTATACCACTAAGCTAGCAAACAAGCATACGGCCCACCTGATGGTAAGTGGTCACCGTAGCCTATGGACGCCTGCAACATCAGAGGCATCACTTGCGCGTTGCCGACCCTTTAAGAGAAAAAGGAAGTGGGAAGGAGAAGGAGAAGGAGCAGGAAGGCGGGAAGATGGTGATTTGGCCTCCGGCACTCTCACTCACCGAACTAAACACAACAGTAGGAATACTGCTATTTCACGTCGACATTCTGTGAGAGGGTAGTTCTTCCCCGGTCGAGCCGGCCAATTCATGCTGAAATCAGCGAGGCTCTACTACTCTGAAAAACATTCGTAAGGAAGGCCGCCCGCGCACCGTACCTGCGACGAATCGCTTTTAATCAGAGCTTTGTTAGTGAATTATTATCAAGTGAAATTGAATTCAAAGACTAATTAGTTCGACCTACGTGTTTGAGACAGTATTTTACCTTGATCGTCTACCTAATTTGAATTACTTGTACAAATTGTTTGCAATTAAACTGATTTGTGATAAAAGAAGACTTTTTATTCGGCTCTGATCCCTGAAGATGCCCACGGTATCCACGATGAGTTCTGATGAAGGCCCTCACATATATATTAGTTTGCGTACTGCATAATAAACAAATATGTTTGCTAAAATTAAGATTAATGTCAAGCGTAATGCCTAAGTATTTTATACAATCAGTTGCAGTAGCAGATAGCAGACAATTATGATTGTGAGCAATAATGTTGTTTATGTAATATACATGTTTTTGTTCCGCATTGAAAAGTGAATATATTTAGTTTTTATGCATTTAGGGTTAAACAATTGTTTAAGAGCCATTTACTGATAGTATTGAAACCTTCTGCAGCTCGCTGATAGGCTTCGGTGCGTGATTGAGCGGTGAACAGTATTACTGTATTATCCGCGTATGATATTGTAACCCCGTTCCGAAGATACCAATTACACAGATCATTTATGTAAATAAGGAAAAGTGTAGGACCGATAATACTTTCCTAGGGAACTTTAAAAGAAGTATTTGGAATGTCTTTACTGATGATTTCGCCTATTTTTACACATTTCATTATCGGTCAGTTAGATAGTAAGCAATAAGTTGTAGCTTCTTCGTTTCGTCCAACCGATTTGAGTTTTTTAAGCAATATAGAATTCGAAACACAGTCGAATGCTTTGGCGAGGTCCAAGAAGATTTTAATTGTACGCATTCCCCTATCCAAGTTAGAGGTTATATGGTTAGTTAGTTATTGAACCGCATGATTGAATCGTTGTGGTCTAAATCCAAACTGTCTGTCCGAAAGAATATTGTTTACCTCTAAGTATTATATTAATCTACTATTAACTTTTCTAAAACTTTGGACAATGTTGGTAAGATAGAAATTGGTTTTTAATTGTTTAAATCGCCTTTATTGCCAGTCTTATGGACCGAGATAACAACAGCTTTTTTTAATATTTTAGGGAAAATTACTTGGGTCATACATATTTGAAATATATGAGTAAAAGATCGGGCAAGAAAGCGATTAAATCTTTTGATTACGTTGGTAGGGATATTATCCCAACCAACTGCACAAGTGTCCTTTAGCCCAGAAATTACATTTATAACTTCGTCTATCTCAGTTTCTAGCAATACAAAGGATTTAAGCCTGGACGGCGGATAAAATTTGGTGGGAGGAGACAAAAGTAGATTTCCTGAGAATGAAATTTTTCCTGCTAAGTTTATGCCGACGTTAACAAAAAAGTTACATTAGCTTTGCTGGTCGCCTGTCGAGGGATTGTACCTTTTCTTTTTTTTACGGGTGGCAAACCTACCACCGTTTCCTTGACAAAACCGCTATCGACGGGGCCGCGCGAATCACTTGCACATGCGTTCGCGACCCCGCCGAGGTTTCGGCCCGCCGTATGAAACGGCAGGCCACTATGCGAAGAGACCTACCCATTGGCACTTCTCACTCACAAACCCTACTGTCCCCCCTCCTAGAGGGGAGACGAAGTTGACACATAGGTGCGCGTGACCGTGGCGCACGCCGCCTCTTGGACCTGTTGCTGATCGGATGGCGGGCAGGCCCACGAAGCCCACCATCCCCAAGTCAAACCTCAGGGTGGCTGGAGGTCGTCTCGCGCCCTCTGGCGCCCGGGTCTGCAGTTGGGGAGAGGGTTTGAGGGTTTATGTCTGTGAGTAGTTGCAGAATAAGTACTGAATTTAATGAATTTCCAAACTAATTTGCTATTTATGCCTGCCTTTTCTAATTCGGCCTTGTTATAGTCCAGTTTTAATTTCTGTAACAGATTATTACAAAAGTTCCGATATCTTTTGTATGTTACTAAAATAATCTCATTCTCAGATGACCATTTAGCTTTTGCCCTATGCCTTATACATCGCAAAAGACCCGGTGTAATCCAGGGTTTTATGATTTTGTATTTACTGCTTAATTTCATTGATTCGGTATTTCTATTAATTGCATATATACATTTATATACATACATATATAAAATAGTTCAATGAAATGTTCACGTCAGCGGAAGAGTAAACAGGAGTAAAGTCAATAACACGTATGGCCGCTTCTAGATTAGTCATGTTTACTTTTGTATAGCTAGGCATGCAACTATTTTTAGGAAGTGATAGTTTTAAAGTTAGTAGGACAGCTTGATGATCTGTTATACTTGAATTTGTGACCAAAGTAATAGATGGATAAATTGTTTTAATAATAAAATGATCCAGACATGACCCACTTTGATGTGTCGGATAGGTATGAGCCGGCAAGAGACCACGGAAAGAACAAATATATAGGTAATCATGTCCTCGAAAATCCATTTTTCCTGGCATAATATTTACCTTAATATCCCCTGTAATTATTATATTTCTATAAAGGTTAAACTTATTTAAAACTAAATTGAGTGAAATTTGAAATTTGTCAACATTTAAGGAAGGGGGTCTATAAATTGCTAAGATGACTGTGTTAAAATTAATTTTAATTATCAAACAGTTGCAGTCTTGGATCTGTGGTTCCTTTACGCTTACATTTAAATCACTTTTTATATATACTACCACGCATCGTTCTGGTTAATGTGTTTCTCACTACTATATACCTTATAGCCATTAAGGGACGGTAAACTCGTTACCCGCTTTGACAACCAGCATTCTGTTAAAACAAGTATGTCACAATTTATATTTATAGTGTGCAAGAGTACTTCGAAAGAAGTTATGTTTCGATGTATACTACGGGTGTTTTGAGTGAGAATCGTCAAGTTTTTAACAGATTTAGGTAGAAAGTTCTTGCAATTTTCTAATCCGCACATTTTGGCTTCAGATACGAAAGAGTCGAGGTCATTAATTATCTTATTAGCCATAACTTATAAATACCTTTATTGTGCTTGTTACCACGCGGGGACGATGCTCTTTGGCGGCTTCATAGTTGATGGAATGTATGTATTTGTCTTCAGCATACTTCTTAGCAAGGCAGCTGCAGCTTGTCAGCCTCGATGGCGTAGTGGTTAGTGTAACCGACTACCACGCCTGAGGTCACGGTTTCGATTCCCGCACAAGTCAAATATTTGTGTGCATGAACATGGATGTTTGTCTTGGTCTGGGTGTTTCTATGTATAATATGGATGTATTTACAAAAAAAAAAAGGATATATGTATGTTTATCCATTGTCTACTACGAATAGTACAAGCTCTGCTTAGTTTGGGCTAGATGGTGTTGTGTGTATGTGATAGAATATTATTATTATTATTATTATTAGCAGGGCAGCTCATATCTCCAGTTTGGTGGGTACAATGTTTCTTAAACCTCTTACATGTGGCACATGTCGGAAGGGCAGATTTCTTAATGCATTCCTTGATGCAATATCCTGTCTCGCTACAGTGACCGCAAGTAGGGCTTGTTTCCAACAAAACTTGGCTGCATGCCCGTACTGCTGACAATTGTAGCACCTCGTTACCAGGGTGAAATCTTTTACTTAACATGATGACCAATTTATAAACACTCGTTCTTGGGTTATAAGGGCTTTTCGAACGCTGGATGGTACTTGAACTATATAATTACATGCAGTAGTGTCCTTTCTTTCAGACTTGACTTAGCTTAACTGAGGCAAAGAACGAGTCACGTGTTTGTCCAGGAAATTTGGATGCCAGGTTCTGCTCAACAATGCACTCGAAGACCTCTCTCTCATTGAGTGCAGCAGGTACGCCAATAATGGTTATCCTGGGACGGCGTTTAACTGTCTCTTCTACAGTCAAGCCTGATGAAATCAATTTGCTTGAGCTCTTTAATTTCTCGATGTCCTCTTTGGTTTGAGTGCTAACTACAACTCCACCGTTTTTAATTTCCTAAAGCATGTAACTTTAGTTCTGCCGGGGATGTGACAGTTTGTAGTAATGCCTTGGTGTCGTCACTCGATTTATTTCTATCGCTCGGTTAAATGACTACGGAGCTAAGATTGAATTGACGAACAAAGTTATTACCACCTTTCTTCACCATATCAGCAAAAGAGCTTTTTTCGGGAGGAGGTTTGCAGCTCACTTCAACTACATCTTTGAAGTTCTAGATTGTTTCGGCAATCTGGTCTATTTCCTGGAAGTGCTGGATGGCCTCATGGGCCTGGATAGCTTTTTGCTTCAATGACTGATAAAGCAGTGAGATGTGAGATGTTCCGTGGGTATCGTTGCGGCATAAATTGGTGACGCGCATCTTTTGCTCACTGTTCATTTTGCTTTCGGCTGCTATTGTGCCAACTTTACTCAGGTATTCCTCGATTTTAAATACCCATGAAGAACTTCCGATGGCGCCACACTATTGGGCGGGATTTCGACAATTGGACGGTCTGGGGGCGACTGCGGTGGCGGGGGACTTGTTCGCAAAAGTTGGCTGTGGCCAAATGGACAAAAGCTACAGCTCGAATTTGGCATCATTTTAAACACTCTTATTTGATTAGATAATTAATGTCTAAGTACATATTTGCAGTATATGTAAATAAGCGCAGATCACTCGCGACACACATAGTGCTGATGACAAGAAATAATTATTATAATATTGTTTTATAATGTTCAAATGCAGCGTAAATTCACAAAAAACCAGTCCGCGTCGGATAGATCTATATAATTTTACTAGAATAATTTTCATAGACTATTTTTAATAAAATTTTATATTTTAACTACCACTTGGTAGTTAAGACTTTATTAGCAGTTAGTAAAACTGTATAAAAATATAGATATTGCAACAAAATCCATAAATAGGTACGTACCTACATAATTCGTTCTTGTAAGAGATAATTCTAGATTGAAGCTGTTGTAATCAGTTTGGGAAATCTTTGCCCAACAAAGGGGCTAAAAATTCGTGTCAATTCAAATGGATCGGACACATGTTTAAATTATATTTTACTAATACATACATAACATATGTACCTATGTCATTATATATGTATATCATACCCACATTTCAGCATCTATAACAATGTTTTCCATATGGTGGGCACCAGGCCACGAAAATAAAATACCGGGTCGCAGCAATGTCTCATTGTTTATAATCAATCATACTCGTTTCCTGAAGCAAGGGACGTCTTGCTTTTGTTTCAACGCAAAACGCTCGCTTCGCTGTTGCACTAAGGAGTGAGTGGTAGTCGTCACGCGTCCTGCGTAGCTTTGTGTAAAACATTGAAATGTGCTTTTTTATTTTCCCTATATACTGGGAGGGTTAAAAAACGTGTGGTCACAATGGGGAAACATTAAAATAACTGGGTCAGGGCATAATAAAATTTGAGCAACGCTGATCTATGATAGATGTAACAAGTAACAGCACGAACGCGCACGTTATTAGGTCACCTATTGCGGTCAACAAGATGCCTGTGTCTTGTTGTTTGTGCGTCAACTGATTATTTTCTTACACCACTGGCCGAACTGGAAAAATATATAAACGCATATACATACCTTGATTCGGGTATCATTAAGCCACGCCTGAAAAGCCTCGGGGTCAGTAGGCGGATTCATTCTGCCAGTATGCCGCGTTTCCAAATTTTCTTCAGCCGTCGCGGCTGCTGCAATCCTTTGTTTATTCTTCTCTATACGCATGTTGATGTTTGTTAATTGTCTCTGTCGAAAAATATTCGCATATTAATACGTCATATTATATAGGTACGGTCGGCCAAGAAAGTGGTGTACCACCCTAAGATTGAATGCCGCTTGCAGATTCATAGGTGATAAAGATTACTTTCGCTTGCATATCGATTTCTATTGCCATCTTTATCTGATTATTGATAACGATGATTACTGTATGTTACGTTACAGCTGTTAGATATTAGTTTGAACTTGATGGAACCAATGACGTAAATCAATGGCGGGGGGATGATATGTAATTAAATTGTTTTCCTCAAAGCACTGGATAATAAATAGTAATTACAATCCGACAATTTTGTAAATACGTGACATATTTGTTAAGTTTTACGACAAGTGCTGTTTAATAAACCTTACAATTATGTAAAAATTTTACATGTAATAACATTACAAATATTACCATTACAAATGTTGTTTAATAAACGTTAACATGTGTAGAAAACACCTGTAGATTTCGATGACAAATTTGTATCTACAAATTTGTAATTGTAAAGGTCTGACACAAGGCGAGTCCACCTGTGGGAATTTACAAATTATGTAAACTTGTAATTACTACATGCGTTCAATAAAACAGTTTATTTCGGGATTAGTTTTTATTATATTGTCAGGAAAAAAAGGTAAAAATAGATGTAGGATTAGTTTTTATTATATTTTCAGAAAGAAAAGCTAAATTAGATGCGGGATTAATTATTATTATATTGTCAGAAAGAAAAGCTAAAAATAGATGTATCCTTTTATTAAATTGTCACAATCACTATTAAAATACTTAATATGAAAAAACATAATCATAGTCGTATGGTCAAATTTGGAAGAGGTTGAAAATTACAAAATTAGAAACTGGTGTAATCGCCATTGGCTTCTATGACCTCTAAAAGACGAGACCTCATTAAACCAACAAGCTGTAAGCAAATATCGGTTCCTCGCGTTTCCTCTGAGACTGAATTACAGTGACTAATAAGAGCTTGTTTGGTTCTTTCATTTTGATGCGACCATATTTGGACCATAAGACTCCAAAGATTTTCTATCGGGTGTAGGTCCGGTGATCTTGAGGGCCACGGAATTACCCTTACGTTAGTGTGTGAACGAAACCAGGCTCTTACATTCTCACATAATGAATTGAACAATTATCTTCATCAACCAAATTGTGGCACTTCGTTCTCCGGGTAAACATTACGGACTGTCGATGTCGGTAGCATTGCATTTTGAAGCACGTCGATATAATTTACAGCCATCGCTCGAGGAGGTAGAGCACAATTCTCCTACACCATCTGCACTAATCCAGCCCTAAATGTTTATGGAAATTCGACCTGATTCTCTATTTGGGATTACATGATCATCTCTATACCGTGTTGAATTATATCGCCAAAGGTGTAGATGTCCATGCTGACATGATTTTAACGTTTTTCATCACAAAACACTACCAATCAAACTCTAAGTGCTCTCTGGCGATGTTCAGACGAGCAAATCTGTGAGTCAAATATATTTTCTTGGCGTAATGCCTGTGGTGCAACCCTATGTAATGTAGATGATTCCTTATTGTTTGGGCACTCACACCGAACATCTCCGCAAACTTATTTTTCGGTTTAAAACTATTGATTTCATATTCCCGTCTCATAAATTCTCTGTCGTTATTGGAGAGAGCAGGCCGGTGACCACTTCTTCTGTGATCTAATAAACTTCCTTCCTTTCCTTCACGACGAATCCAAAACCGGACACTACGTCTCGATATATTTAAATTCCTCGATATCGCACTACTACTGCATCCCTAATTAAATTGGGCAATTATTTGTGCCCTTTCAGCAATGGTCAAGTTGGCAGGCATTGAAGGTGATATTTAAATGCAGTTGAATAAAAAATAACACGGAAAATATGTCGAAATTCTGAGGAAAATAATAGAAATTACTAAAACACACAAGTGTAGTTTTTTTTATCAAATAGAATTTGGTTGTCTATTTAAATAGTTTTTATTACTATTGTTTAGAAAAATTAAAATTTTCTCTGTAGAAATTAATGTCTTATCCATTTATAACAAAGGTTAAAACGTCATGCACTTATAAGTGACCTATGACGTATGAATACTTATCAATTAGGTTTATGTCATTATTATGCATCTCTTTCAGTGATATCTTTTGTAGTATGAACCATGAACCTTGTTGTAATTTTCGAAGACTAGGAATCTATATCAGAAATGGTACACCACTTACTTGGCCGACCGTACCTATGGTAATAACTTTTTATTTTTAATGAAAAGGTGGTTTTACCTGAAGATCCTCATAGCTTTTAATATCGAAACCTTTAATAGCTTCATTAAATTCGTCTGTATCGCCATCTTCTATCATATCCTGTAAAGAACATAAAATATATATAATTTAGAAATCCATACCAATAATACTATTATGTCAGCCTTGTGACATTCACTGGTGAGCATACGCCTCTTCCATAGATATCTACAGCGATCGACGCTATGATGTGTGCATTTAACAGACTGCCGCCAAATTTGTTAGGTCGTTTGTCTAGTTGAAGCGTGAAGCGCTACGTTTGCTTGTGCCTGATCGCCATTCAAGAACATTAATTTCCTATTTAAATGTCCTACTATAAAGCTTGGACATCAGTCAGCCATTAGAGACGCCTTACAGAGTGCATACATTTGTCTCTTTCTCGCACATACAATGGTAATGCTTTAAGAGATCTTGGTAAGACCATGTCACTAAACATTAGATGCCATTAAAAATTACTGCTTCAAGCTGTGTTTAGGAATAAGAGTCACTAACTTCAACAATGAGGAAACGACTAAAGGAAAATAACTTTTTGTGTTTATTAAGCTTTTACAGCTAAACCCTTGGATCGATTTCAATGTATATAGTATGGAAGTATTTCGAGCCCTGAATATGAACTGTCTACATTGAAAAATACTGGCAGTGTAGTCATAAGGGAAACCTAGTTTTGCTGTTCATGTATTGTCTAAAAGACCATGGTTGTGGAGTGAGGCCGCAGTGAGACAGGTGGTCGAAGTTAAAATTCTGTATCGTGTCATGATGTTTCATTTTGTATAATCTCAATCTTTATTTAATATGTTTTTCACCTTTATTGCTAGAAGTTGGTTCAACTGCTCTTCATCTTCTGCAAGTCTCTCCTCGCGCTTTCTTGCGTTTATTTCTAACAACCGCCGAGCCATTTCCTTCTTTCGCTCTTTTTGTTGCTCAGCTGGAAAAGTAACACAACATAACACTTTTGCATAACGAACAACCCAACCTGTGACCGCATTCAAGCTTACACTACCGCACGAACGAGGCAGTGCAACTCGTAGATATTTATCGAAATTTCTCTCTCTCTTTGTTTCTTTTCGTTGTCCAGTGTTTTTTAATACCAGTCAACAGAGGCCTTGCCAATATTTCTGAAGGTGCTATTCCATATCCGAGAACCAGACAGCGCGTTACGGAATGGGTATAATATATAGCTTTGTTTCGCGCAATTAAAGAAGTGCTGTAAATAAATTCTAATTCCTAGGGACGTACCGGGGATGGTGCACTGAGAACGTACTACGTAGGGTACGTGCAACTTCGGCAACGCTGATTTATAAATGTCAAACACCTCGTTTTTTATGGGTAATCATTATCAAAATGATAATCACGTTAGAAAAGGCAGGTACCGCAGTTGATCGCTGATATGATTATAGTTCCAGTGATTCCGCCACTATGCAAGACAGCGAGTTACAACATCGTGGTAAGTTTAGTCGGTAGAACGCTAGGCTTTCCCTTGATTAGGCCATACATATCCTCTTCTGCCCCCCTAGAGGTGCAGTAGTTGCATTTGTGTCCTCGCCAAATAGTCGGCCAATTTTTGGCAGCTAAATAAAAAAAATATAGTCACTGTTTTTACCTGTTAGACCAGATGAACTAGCTGCTTGCACATAAGGCAGCTGTATTCTCTTCACATTAGCCTCATAGTAATCAGGATTTGCCCATTTTCTAATCTCTTCCTGATAATTCAGCGCTATAGAACTGTGTTCTTGGAGAATTTCCTCCACTCTCGACATAGTGATGGCGTTTACATGCACTGGGTACTTCAGTTGCAGTAATTTATGCAAGTAGTATATAATTTCACTTCCACCTGAAATGCAAGAGAAATATAAAATATTAATAAATTATCATTATGACTAAAATGGCTCCATGGCATTAAGATAAGTCATGGTGACTTATCTATCATGAGAAATATACAAGTAAGGCATACATAGGTGACTATGGAAGTATGCTTCGAAAGGCTACATAGGTGCTTGAATGTGTTTGGCTATTCTCAGCAAATAGTAGTAATCTCTCATAGCAAAATTTGGTTAAAATATATATTAATGTGCTTCTTGACTACCACAGTCAAAGAAAACACTTATTCTTCATATCAAATATTATCAACGAAAGTATGTGGCACAATCGGACATTACAGTATTTTAGCCTTACAAAAATATTGATTAAGTGTTATGGGTACAAATCCCACACAAAAATTTATGTACAATCCATAAATGATTATCTGAGCGTAGCTTGTGTGCATTATTTGTATGTTTCTAAAGTCCTCTGTGACGGAGGATCCCTAATACATTCACGCCTGTTTCCCAAAGGGGTGGGCAGAGACTACGGATTTCCATTTGCTACGATCCTGACACACTTGTCTGGCTTCATTCACTTTCATCACATTCCTCATTCACGCCCGTCGGTTCAAGGTGCTCTTAACCTGGCCTTTGTCCAAAACGCCTCCGATCTGATCGAGAAACGTTCGCCTAGGTCTTTCTCTTGCGACTGTTCCATTCACACTAGCCAGTTCTTGGCCAGTCTTTCCTCGTCCATTGTTTCTACATGCCCAAACCAGCTTAACATACCCTTTTCTATTCTTGTCACTATATCCACTTTCATGCCGCATTTCTCTCTAATCACACTATTCCTTATTCTATCTTTCAGAGTCACACCACATATATTTCTCAGCGCTCTCATTTCTACAGCATTTATTCTGCTCTCGTGCTTCTTTTGCCATACCCAACTTTCACTTCCATACATAAGTGTGGGCACTAATAGTCCTCTATGAACAGCCAAATGTGCCTTTTTGGATACATTTCGACTGTTCATAAAAGCGCGTAGAGCTCCATTCGAATTGTTGCCAGCAATCGTTCTTCTTTCAATATCTCCCTCATGTTTACCATGCCTTGTAAACAAAGTACCCAAATATACAAACTCTTTCACTTGCTCCACTTTTTCTCCATCAATCATAATATTACACATCGTCACGCACTCTTCCTTTTCAAATACCATTACTTTCGTCTTGCTTACATTTATTTTCATTCCTTTACTCTCAAAAGCACCATGCATAATAGTTATCATCGCCTGCAACTCTTCTGCTGATGACGCAACTATTACTTGGTCATCGTCATAAAGAAGACATTTGACAAGTAACTCATTCATTCTTAATCTCCATTTACAATCTTTTAAACAATTGTCCATGTATAGGTTAAACAGCCAAGGTGACGCTACACATCCTTGTCTAACACCTTTTTCTATGCTAAACCATTCTGTGTAGGTCCCATTTATCCTAACACAAACTCTGGAATCATCATAAAGAGATTTCAGAGCTTGCGTGAGTTTGCTATTCACTCCATACATGGACAATACCTACCAAAGTTCATTCCTCACCACTTTATCATAAGCTTTTTCCAGAATCCCTAATACAGAGTTCTCTTTTTTAAGAAGAGAATTGTGTAATTGTGTAACAATTATCTAGTTATTAACAAACCCATTCAACCTCACCTAAATTAATCCTTCTTGCATGCTCCTCAATAATCTGTCCTCTGACAACAGGTATTATGTGTATAGTATGATAGCCGCAATTGACAATAAGTGCACTGTCTCCAATATCATTCTTGTACATACTGAACAGGGAATCAACTCCATAGCTTACTCCAGGTACACTGTAGCCCTCAAACAACAGCTCTGACATTACTGGAAAGTATAAAGATATAGAGTTATTATTACATCTATCTTACTACAACTTTTAATAATATATGTTAATAGGGTCTTTTTTCGTATTTAAATTATATACAAATAAATGTTAATTTAAACAAGGAGAGCTTCATATTATATATAGAGCTTCATATATATTCAATATTAAAATGTATAACATAGATTAATAGGTATATGATATGATCCCCAACATGTGTGAATTCTGTCAACAGCAGCATTGACTTCTGTATCACATCATGCATTACCTACATTTTTCAACCTGCTGTTTAAACCTTATTGTGACATATTGATAAAAGCATTGTGTTTGGATGCCCATATGCTCAAGGACAAATTAATATTGTTTATTATAAGTGGTTGATCCCAATATGTCAATAAAAAGCAATTATAAAAAAGCTATTTGTTATGACAAGGATAAACTAAAAATGTATTTAATTACCTCTTACACACTAAGTAGGATATTGATCCATTCTTTAATACTTACACTGTCTACAATAATTGGGTGTAACAAAGGCCTCAGTTAAGGCAATAGGATGAGGCACACTGCCATCACTGTCTATATCCAAATGTGAGAAAATGTAGTCAAACACTTGCTCTTGTGCCTCAAAATGTGTCACTACATTTTTATCAAACTGAGTCTTCAGTTGAAACCTGAAAACCAATATAGTAATCATGTTTTATAAAAGAAAGGTTATACTTTGGAGTATTATACAACAAATAAGAATCTAATTAGAATTTTGAGGAATGGAACTCATTAGATACCTGACAAGAAATTATGTTGACAGGTACAACTAAACTTTATCAACTAGTGACAGAGAATAAGCAGAGGGAATGTTGGTTAGCCAGTGGCATAATGAGTGGTCTTGTGACATGGTATGTTCAAGGATTGGACCAGGAATGTGGATAGTGGTACCAACAAAGAAACACCTCTGTCTAGTAAAGGACAGTATGGCTTTAGATAAAGATGTTGTAGCAGATTCCATAAAATACTTGGTAAGGAATATGATTTGCTAGGTGCAAGTAGTAGACTATTTTATAATATGACTCTACTTTTTTAGATTTTAGTTATAAGGAATTGTTGAAATAGATTGTGCTATAATACTATAACTACAATATGCTAGTTACTTAATTTCTAAACACAACAACATTTAACCTGGCCTTTGACAGAGGTTCTCATATGAGCTGCTGCATTTGTACATGTATTTGTTACCGGCTCGGATACGAGCCACCAACTGCGCACCACATTATACCTAATTTTACTAACCTTAACACTTAAAACTGATTGTTTATCAGCTACAAAATATGGATTTGATTTTGTAAAGGACATATCATAAGGTATTATAAAAATATAGATACAATAGGTTCAGGAACAATGTAGAAACAAGTAATATAAAGATGTGAATCAGGCAGTTTAAGTTTATATAAAACTATTATTTACTTACTAGAATAAACAATATTATTTTTGACTTAGTCATTTAGAATTATGGTGTGGACCGTGTCTCCTTTCCAACCCCAAGCAATAGGCATATTTGAGTAAGAGGAATAAACATTTCAAATCTTCCACGTAACCCAACCATGAACCGTGACAATAACCTGCTTTAACAGTTTAGAATCCCTACAACATTACTAAGTATATTATTATGAATATATTTTACATTTGTCACAAATATAAGGAACTCACCTTACAGCTTCTATGTTCACAATATCATTGCCAATCTGAATCGGCGGAGTAACTGGCGGTTCAGCATCTTTCTTACATCTATCCTTCCGTGGTCTAGCTATTAGGTTCTTGAAAATCAAATTTGGCTCATCGTATATAGACCATCCGACCCGGCATTGATATGAACCTTGAAATTATATAAATTATTGAATAAGCTACTATATTTCCATTTATAATCAATAACACTATTAAAATTCTAACCATTATCAATCACTAATGGTATGTGTCCAAACTTTAAAGTTGGACTGTATTCATGAACGATGTCTGGAACCGTCTTGTAGTCTTTTAAAACTAAAACGTTTTCCATAACATCCACATCCATTTTATTATAGAAATTATAAACAATTTAACGAAAATAAAACCTCGGCCCGGTAAACGAAAACCAAACACAACGCTGAATGTTGATACTTCATACTTGATTGATTTAACAATTGACATCTACCTGTCATAATATGACATGTGCATGTGACTCTCACTTTGATTTTTTGTTAGCGGCTGTTGCATCCGTGGCTACTTGGCTTTTTAGATAATAATAAAAATATTAGATTGTGGCGCTTATAAACAAATTTGATATAATTATTAACTTAAGTAAGAATTACGTATTCTAACGATATTCGATATTCTTAAATTGTAACGATAATCTAGTAAGATGGCGTTGGACTTCCACGCAGATGTCTCAAGATTGAACCAAAGGCGCACATCTAACTTTTCGAAATTAAAGTGTTTATTAAATATTTTATTTTGGCTTCCTCGAGCAGAGAAGAAAAACATCGTAATGAAACCTGAAAATTATTCGAAAGTGTAGTCTGTATGTTTGTCTGGTAAGCCTAAACCTTCTCATTCTTGAAATAGGTGCGTGCCTGTCTGTGGTCCGCGCCCAGCAGTGGGTGTTTATACATATATACAGGGTTGATATTATTATTATTATTTATATTATATTGATAAAAGGATGCGTTATTCGCTCACCTATCACTTAGACATTAAATACGAATGTAACATATCAGTTTTGTAGCAGTAATTTGCTTATCGGTTCAGTTGACCAAACAAGATACAAAGGACGATGCGTGAAAGCGTCCCCCCATCGACCAACGGATTTGAAATGTATTTCAATTAAAAACTCTTAGTAAGATAATATTTTTTACTATGGCAACATCTCTCAAAAGTACAGAATATAACGAGAAAATCATGTTTTAATATAAGATACATATTATTTTTGGCACAAAATAACAGTTTGTGTTTCAAATTATTATACTTTGAAACACAAACTGTTATTTTATATAATATAATTACATATTATCTTTGTTATTTATATACTTACTGCTGCCATAAATATTGTTACAAGAAAAAAAAAAATTCTATTGTTTAAAACATTAATAACTGTAATGTGTGTTAGTTTATACATTAATATAATAACATTAAAAATATATGAAGCTCGTTCAAAATTATCTACATTTCAATTGGCTTTAATACAATCCTTTATACGTTGAGGCCAGTTATCGACACACGCATTCTCTCCATGGGAAAATTCTTCACTGCCAATCTTATGGATTGTTTTAGGGACTCCAAATTATCATGGCGTTTAGAACATGCCATACTCTCTAAAACCCATCATAAATCATAATCCAGCGGATTAAGATCGGGACTAGATAGCCAGTCTTCAGCTCTGATGAAGTCCGAAACGTTCGTTTACAACCACGCTAGGTTGGATCGAGCTTTATGACCCGGTGCTGAGTCTTGTTGAAAGTACCACTCTTGGTTATGTAACATGGTGTGGTTAAGAGGCTTAACCACTTTCTCAAGAATCGTATCCTGATTCACTTGTGCCTGAGATTCTTAGCATAATCCACATTCAAATCAACACACCTAATCTGTCGAATGATAATGTACAAATAAAAAACTTAAATAGACAAAGAGTGGCTTTTGTACCAATGGAAGCAAATATTCCTCATTTTGAAGAATTTCCTCGTTTGTCCGAAGAAGATGTTTATCTTTTTGCTTTAGGAAGCTATCATATCAAGCTTGCGAAATCACATTGGGCGGAGCACTTACGCAACGGACTCTACCACATTGAATTATACAGACAAACTGAGCTGAGTGATTTACATTTATGTAATATACCTACTACAAAGAAATGTGTGGTTGGTCCGAGTTCGAGTACAATCGCGACATGTAAAGTCACGCATTTATTATTTATATATTTTAATAGATCGTGATTATCCTCGTGATAGAAATGCTATTATTGCTCACTGGTATTGCACATGCCTTACAGAGAATCGAACTGTAGGAAGCTGCGCACATATAATTTCAATTGTGTGGTATAGTGACCGTCACGTAAAAAGAACGCTGGCCGTTTACCTGCGCACTGAGCGATTTATCGATCAAATTGGCGGTATGAAGGCGCGAGACAGGGGGACGCGACGGTCCGGCAGTATGTCTATGCGCGCACGCTATTGGTTCCTCAGTTGACCCATGCGCAGACACATCGCCTCCACTGTCGCTCAGCGTTCTTTTTACGTGAGGGGACGTATACATGGTGTTAGGGCGTTACATTGATTTTAATCCACCGTCAGAACATGAACGTCAAGATGGCGGGACTCCAAATATCATGTGAATAGGATTTAACCTCTTGTATGCCGGAATACCAGACATAATAGAAAAAGCATTGTGTCTCGCGTAGATCCACGTTCCGGCATACCACAGGTTAATACACTATTTTATACTTTTATAGAAAAATTCTACACATAAAATTTTAAAATATTCTATAAAAAAAGTGGTTTATTTTGATATCAAAATGGCGGGACCACTATTCAGTTAATGAAAACACATGGCGTGATCTTAAACTGAAAGCATCAAATTTTAATACGATATAGTACCACTACGGTTTAATCGTTACTATACTTGTATAACAGCAATTTCAATTAAAAAAATGTTTACTAAACGAGATGTTTCACTTTTGTATAGGTCTCCGACTATAACTTGTACATCCTCAGGAAACCGGGAAAATGTGCACCTAAATACATTTAGTTAAGCGATTCTTTATTAATTTCTAGTAATTTCGTTGCGCAAAATAAAATATAATATGTTTGACGTTTGTCGAGCGGACTATCTATGACAAGTTGGTTGATGACATATAAACATAACCTAGAATGCTAGAATTGTCAGAAGTATAAGAACTCTTGCTGGAATAATATTCACCAAATAATTTATAATTTTTGTAAAAATGATAGGATAAAAATGAGGAAATGTATGATTTCAGGAAAGTGTAATAAGAAACACCAATTCAGCATTGCAATATTTATTATCAGTCAATATGACCTTGACAGCTAATGTCAAACATAAACAAAATGTTTCGTTCCGGAGTGCACCCTGCAAAATCAGTATTATATAATATAAATATATTTTTATGTTGATTGTTTGTTGAAAAGATGTGTATGATAGTTGAAATGAAATAAATGATAAAACACATTTATTGTTGACATACATAATTATATATTTATATATTATTTACATTATTATATAGTAGGTACTTTCGCACAGTTGATATGATTTATGAACGCATACAAAATTATATGACCGACAACCACCGCCATATTGAATATAATGGTAATAATATAAAAACTATTATTTTGAAGCGCAAACGTAATTCGACTTAAATTCAGGAAATAATATTTTTCCCGGATTCCTGGTACTTTTTGCTATTTTTTGGCTGATAGTACATTTCATAGCCGAAAATGAAACATCTCCTTTATATCACAAAAACGGGTCTCATACATATTTGGTCATCGTGCTTTGTTCAGTTGATAAAAAGAACCGGATTACCGATATAATCATGAACCCAATGGAAGCACAAACTCGGCTCGTATTATTGCCTGTACATTATCATAATAATTCGGCTATTTATGTTCATAAATAATCTTAAAAAAATATTTTTTAATAAATCAAAATGCAATGCACCACGTAAAAGCAATTAATAAACGATTTATTTAATTGTACCTACGTAAAATGACGGAGACGTACACGTAAAATGACACACGCACACTAACGCCGACTTCAAAGGCCTGGGTGTGGCAAAATGTTATTATCGGAAGGGTTGAGCCTCCACCTCACTACCATTATCAGTAATCTTGTATGGAATAGTAAACGAAAGTTGTCGGAAATTATTTTGGGCCCCTAGCTAATTGCCAATATCTCAAGGAACATGGGCGAAAAGTAATATTTGTAAACTTTCGTTTACATACTATTCCATACAAATTTATGAATATCAGATATATTTGATATTAAAGCCCCTCCAATATTTTCATAAAGTCGACGCCCCAGCTCACGCTCGAAAGTACATGGACATAATGCAATAGTTCAACAACGCTCTCTATGCGGGCTCTTATTAATAACTAGGTTTAGTAGCAGTAGAAATCATCTTAGCGTATACATAAACATAGAGCGCGCATCTCAGAACATAACTAAAGACAGACAGAACATATTGATTTGCAACATCAATATTTTCTGTCTGTATAGAAAGAGTATATTACTGTTTGTCTTAAGAGGACATAATATCAGGTGGATAGATGAAATAATCATCACTTAAAAACTAGAATGAGAGGCTGGGAAAAGAAAACTAGTGGATACACAATAACATGATGAACTTTATTCACAATACTGATGTAACCAGTTATCACATTACAAACCACTAATATGCTATTAATTTCAAAATCATTGAATATATATTTTCACTTCTATATTTTAATCTTTACATCATTAAACCTTTATAGGAATGTGTACACTAACTGTTGATCAAACTTAGTGTTAATTTGTCACCTTTCTTTTGTGTGTAGATCATCATAATAAAATGTATAACTGTCGCGTATAATACGGATAAAGATTAGATACTTATGTCAGAATGGAATAGAGGCACATTATTTACATTTAATACACACTATTTTATTGCTAATGCGTTAGAAAGCCCGGTATCATTCAAGACAACAATAATAACAACGAATTAAATACTTCTTTTAAATATGTAACATGGTTAGGCTTTAGCGCCGACGACAGTGCCCGCCTGCTTGTCGATTTGCTCCTTTTCCAGTTGCTTGCCAAGGTATTCCCTGTAAAAATACAAACAAATTATAATATTGTTATTTGTTTCACTTTCACCCATATACCCATTCCTAATACGTTAGGAAAATACCCGGCCCTTTGGGAGGCTTACACGGAGACATGGGTCCAACATGATGGCCCTTCGAGAGTTTTAATCAAAGGTGGGATGGAACACCTACAGCGGCACTAGCCGCAGCAGGCGTAGGACTATTGATACGTATGGATTCTAATAATAATAATAATAATAATAATAATTTATTTCATCATTTGATTTTAACAATTTTTCTCTTAATCTAATACATAAATTATATAACGTGATTTAAATACGAAAAGAGAATTTGATGACGACCGTACTAGTATAAACTGTGCTACAGTCGCCAGCGCCTTCCACCTTGAGATTGTTACAAATAAAATTTCATTATTTGGGCACATCAAGAAAAGAGAGAAATACAATTAAAATCTAAAACATTTTGGTTTTGACTTAACTAATACATTAACATAATAGGTAGTATAATATTTAATTAATATATAGTTAAAAACTGTTACCACTCGAGTGATCATCAATAAAAGTAATTACAAATAATTGTCCATGTGAGCTAGTATGATGTGTGTGAATGTATGTATGGTTGGTGTGTGTATGTGTGTGAGTGTGTGTATCTGTGTGAATTGATGGTGTGAGTGCGTGATGTCTGAGGAGTGAATATATTACTAATATAATTATAGTTTAAGTATAGGAATTTAATAGGTCCTCTGTTTGACTATAGTTTAACCCTAACAACCACTTACGTAGAGTATCCTTGCATTTATTGGTGGGTAGTGCATAGATGTTATTTGCTCGATTTGCCGTATTATATAATTTATTGCTTATAACGTAAAATTGATTTTTGGCAAGAGTTGTACGATGCGGAGTAACTGAGCAAACTTTCGTTTTGATTCGCTTTGTAATCGCGTTATAGGTAATACTTTTATGCTTCCGGAGTACAGTTGATAATATAAAAAGTTGTCTGACGGTTAGCACAGAACATTCGGTGTACAGAAGACTAGTGTTGTACCTACGTGGTTTACCTAGTATCACCTTCAATGTGGCCCTCTGTGCACGTTCCAAAGGCAGAAGTGTGGTCTTGCCAATACCACCCCATACCGTAATACAGTATTGGAGTAGGCACTGAGCAAGAGCATGATAAACACATAGAAGTGTTTCAATATTGGCAGATGCCCTGAGTTTTCTAAAAATTGGAATCAACCGCCTTACACGGGTTGTTAAAAGCTTTATATGAGGTAACCAATTAAGAGAGCAATCTATTGTAAGACCCAGATATTTTATATTTGCAGTACGGGTTAGTTGAGGGCAACCGCATCCATTCTGTAGTTCACAGGTATGTGCAGTTATTTCAAAATCAGGAGGCGGTTGAGTGTTTGTACGGGGTGTAAAAGTAACGTATCTTGTTTTACTTATATTTAAAGTTAACAGATTATCGCTCAACCACATCATCACCTCCCTAAGCGCATGCTCTGCATGGTGTTGAGTCTCAGTCCAGTCCCTACCAATATATGGGCTATGGGTAAAGGTGTTTGATGGACTGGTATATTCGTAACTATGGATGACTAAACGGCGTCTGTCCTGAATACTCTAATAGCATCAATCGAATGGACAGTGTCGCCAACTAACTAGATGGGCTCCCTGAATAGCCACCCTATGGTGGCTATTCAGGGAGCCCATTCATTCAGGGACCAGTGTTGCTCTCTACTGCTGGCTTGTATGCCTATGCATACAAGCCAGCAGTAGAGAGCAACACCGGTGCAAGCGGCTAGGGGTATTGAGCGGTGCGGCGCTGGTTTCATCATTACGGGTCTCGTGACAACGGAGACCCGGAGCGGGTTTACCCGTAGTTATGCCCGAAAATGATACTTCCACCCCCAAGCATGGAGCTCTAGCGGCCCCCTCTGACCGGCCGATCAAGGCAAGCCAGAGGTGAGACCTACGGGCGCTCTTGAAGTTCCACCCCAGCCAACCAGTAACGGCAAGCCGGGGACGAGGCCCTAACCGACTCTGAGGCATTCAGGACCGCAGTGTCGCCACTCACATTCAGCTTGCTACAAGATGCCTTGCGGTTTGTGAGCTTTTATAAATAAAAGATGGTGATAGATCTTTTGTTTATATCACAAGGCGAAGGTGGTAGTTTTAAAGCTAGTGTACTGTGCCCTCCGGTATCGCGTTAGTCTCATGAGGAGATAACGACTGTCCCAGAGAGGGATATTATTATTATTATTATTATACACAGTATTTTATGCATCCGACTTTGGTGTAAATATCTAAGTCAAGTCGTAAATGTATCGAGAAATGACGACGATACTTGGTATAGGGAATTATGGCAATTGTTTCGCAAAGTAGGCAATGTCCTTATACGAAAGAAGATGAAGTCATACGTAATCCGACGCGATTTATCGCCACTTTATTGTAATATTACATCTTGACCTTATCAGATTATGTTGTAATCCTGTTTACACTGATAACTTCTTTAATCCGATGTTCTGGAGTAAACATAAAAAATATAACATAATATTCCTGTGTTGTTTACATATATTTTTCCGAATATATTATAAGGTTTACACTTTATTTAAGGACTTCTTTGAAGTACTGTCGAAATAGCTTAATAAAGGTCGCAGTGAATCATCATCGTTGTAAATTAGACGAGTTATTGGCATTATACAGCAGTAAATACAAGTGGCATGCGTTTTGTGGGTGTCTTGTCGTATCCTAAATTAAAACATAAAGTTAGATCAATGTTTATGGGCACTTACCAGTTGTGAACCATGAGTTTCTGTACAGCCAAAAGAGCCTCATATCGCACGTTAGGGTCATCGTGGCTCAAGAGGTACATGACACGCTGCTTACCACCCAACTGTTCAATGATGCTGTCAAAGAAATAAATGTTAATATTTTGTAAAGTAAACAAGTTTTTTTTTTGTATTTATGCTTTAATAGTTGCACTGCCTAGCTTGCTTTTTGTGCTTTCTAGCTTCACTGGATTGACTGCTTGTTTAGTATAAATGCAAACCTACTTTACTCGCCTCTTCAAGACGAGTAAGGTGCCAATAGTCTTAGGCGATAGCGCAACAGTCGTGTAGATCCCTAAGACAAGTCTGGTGGGAATC
The DNA here is from genome assembly GCA_930367265.1 of Catocala fraxini. Lineage (NCBI taxonomy): Eukaryota > Metazoa > Arthropoda > Insecta > Lepidoptera > Erebidae > Catocala > Catocala fraxini. The sequence goes on from OV884042.1 coordinate 11,274,936, forward strand.
CTTCACGTGGTTGCCCCATATTATTAGTCTAGTTCCCTCTGAAATAGACGTAACTAAAACCACCAGAATACCACCACCAGCCTGGGATGGAGAGGTCATGTTCCGGCGGATCCATCGTCGAACGACAGACGCTGGATAGTAATGACCTCCCGTGTTTGTGCCGTGCGCGGGGACCCGTACGGAGGGATGAAGGAGTCCTGGAGGTTGAGTGGTGATAGTGGTGTCGCTGGTCGCCTCTTTGGTCTGGATTTACTCTCACACGGGAGGTTGCAGTCTAGCCAGCTGTGATCAATCGGCTGCGGTGTCCGCTCATGCGGCCGCCAAGCGAGTCTCCTTGGGTGAAGAGGTTTCCAGCCGGCAGTGCTCGTTTCCCACCTCAGAGGTTTGGGGTGGAGCGACTTGTGCTGTACGTCTCGGGGACTGCTCACACGGGGACGCTATACCTTGCTAGTAGCCCTGGTGCCTGAACAAGCCATCTCCAACGTTGTGGACTCCGTGGCAGGTGGGGAGCCGGCAGGTGAACTCAAAGGTAGACCAAAACATGGACTCTGTCACATCTACAACCAAAGGCTTGACCGATAAGGGCGAGCAATTAAGGACCTCTGGACCCTTAGGGGGAGATGGTAAAGCGGGTGTAGGAGCTGCACGTGGGAGCACCTACATACCTAAGTGACATGGTCGTGATGGCCCTAGTGGCTGTCCGAACCTGAGCCAAGGGAGTGGTGCTCACCCGGTGCAGCCCCTTCTAAAAGGGTAAGGGAAGTGAGCGACGAAACCGTCGCTCAGGTCGGTGACAACAAGCGGGCCAAGACCCAAGGTGACTCCTACAGGGAGGCGCTGACGGGAGTCAAAATAGCCGTTGTTGCTGACAACTTCCCTGACGCTCTATTAGCAACAGAGCAGGTAGAGTCTATACGGGTGGCCATTTGGGACCTGTTAGAGGCCACGCCGGATCCCATACCGGCTATTAGTGTCGGTGCACTGTTCGGAGGAGCTCTGCACTTAACATGTGAGGGAGAGAGCTGCAGAGTGGCTTCGCGGTCTCGACAGGAAAACCGTATGGGAACGTGAAGCTCAAAGTGGTCAGCGTCAAGGAGCTTCCAAGGCCAATCAAAATGGCCTGGAAGACCAGGATGTTGACCTTGCTGTCCCTGCTTAAGGACCTGCGAGTGAAAGGTGCTGGGCACGCAGGTCGAAGAGATGCACACTAGGCGCATCATCCTGGTGGACAGCGTTTCAGCCGCGGTCATCAAGGCAGGCTTCTCTCTCCATGCTGGCATGGACAAGAGCACGTTCAAGATCCTCGAGGATCCGAACGTGCAGAAAGTCCCAGTCGATGCCAGCGTGGGGGAGGAGGCTCTTGCTGTGATAGAATCACGGGCAAAGGACGAGGAGGAACCCGTAAATCCTGCTGTGGAAGAGACAAGTACGGCTCTCTGCACCTCATCGCCTTGTGCATCCACGAAGACCGACGACATAATTGGAAACATTAATGGTCTAGATTTGTCGTCGCCGGATGCCGCGGAGGCGATGTTGAAAGAGGAGAGCAGTGGGGGCAGCTACCACCGAAGGCGCTACCGTATAGGCAGACCGTATGGCGGGACTAAGGTGCATACAAATAAACCTTCATCACTGCATCGGGGCGATGGCCGTTCTGGCCCGCCATCTGCGAATGAATGAATATGATATTGCCCTGATTCAGGAACCTTATGTTAAAGAGGGAAAGATTAGAGGCTTGGGTGGGACGGTAGGTGTAATTTTTAATAACTGTTCCACTATGATATGAGGACATGTGTATATGTCAGAAATGGCATAAACGCAATGCCCTTATACAATTTCTGTTCTAGGGATCTTACGACAGTCAAGATCGATGTGCTTGGGAGCGGAGGGCGGGATACTGTAATCCCGACCTCTGCATACTTCGACTATTTGGACAATGAAATAGTATCTTCGTCGGCCTCGATGGCGTAGTGGTTAGTGTAACCGACTGCCACGCCTGAGGTCGCGGGTTCAATTCCCGCACAAGTCAAACATTTGTGTGCACGAACATGGATGTTTGTCTTGGTCTGGGTGTTTCTATGTATAATACGTATGTATTAAAAAAAAAAAGTATATAAGTATGTTTATCCATTGTCTAGTATCCATAGTACAAGCTCTGCTTAGTTTGGGCTAGACGGTGTTGTGTGTATGTGGTAGAATATTATTATTATTATCTAGACAGATAAAGGACCTTGTTAAATATGGCAGCCGGGAGAACCTGGACATGATCCTGGGGTGCGATGCCAACGCACACCACACACCTTAGGGGAGCACGGATGTGAATGTAAGAAGGGACTCTACTACTGGAGTATGTGGTAAGTACCTCTTTACAAATTCTAAATAAGGGAAACAGGCCAACGTCCGCTGACTGTAGGCGACCTGAGGTAATTGAAATCACATTAGCCTCCAACAGGGCTAGCACTAAGATTGTCGAGTGGCATGTGTCTGATGAGATTACCTTGTCAGATCATAATTACATAATATGCTTTAAGTATAGGATGCTGGTTCCAGCTCCTACAGCACGTAGAGGGAATATCAGAAATACGGACTGGAAGTCCTCTAGGAGTGACCTCAGAATAGATCTCGAGGATTCTAAGGGTAAGCTCAATTCTATACTAGACATCGAGTTAACAGCACATAAATTGGTCCAGACTGTGAATATGGCCTGGACAAACAACTGCCCTGAGAAGGAAGTTAGGCCTAAGAGGGTACCGTGGTGGACGCCAGAAATGGTCAAGCTGCGGCTAGAAGCCAGGCGAGCGATTAACGGCACGGGATAGAGCCAACCATTTGCAAGTGGATTGATTGTATACTCAGGGGTAGAATCATTAGGTCTGAGTTGTTATGAGATGAAATGTATGCAACGACAACCAAAGGCTGCCCTCAGGGTAGAGTACTCTCACCACTCTTATGGTGCTTGGTAGTCAATTCACTCTTAGAACAACTCAACAAAGGTACGTACTTAACGGTCGGATATGCGGATGACTTGGTGATACTTGTCAATGGAAAATTCCCGAGTGCGGTATCTAGTCTCATGCAGAAGGCCCTGATTGTGGTGGAAAAATGGTGCAGTAGTAATCATTTATCAATTAACCCAGGGAAAACTACTGTCGTGCCGTTTACTAGGAAGAGGGATCTCACAGGGTTGGAAACTCTCTCCATGTATGGTACGCAGTTACAATGGTCCACGGAGGTATAGTATCTAGGCATGACCTTAGATAACAAACTAACGTGAATACCTCATGTAGACAAAGCCATAAAGAAGGCCCAGCGAAGCAACTGTTTGTGGCCCCCGAGCCATTCGTAGGACTCTCTGAGAGCACCGTGAAAGCAGCTTTGAATGCACATGGCAATGATAAAGACAGGCTAGAGTGGATGGTCCTTAGGGGTCTGGAACACTCCAAGAAATTCATTGCAAACAGAGCCACGGGCTTCACCCGGAAGTTCTGCAGGTATAACAAGAGCCAAATACGCCTGCTCACAGGAGCGTTTACTGGCCATTTTGGCACCAACGACTTCCTGTGCAGATTGAGATTGGCAAACAATTTAATCTGCAGAGCCTGTGGTGAACAGGACGGGTCCATATCTCACCTACTATGTGAATGTGACGCGTTGGCCTGATTGAGGATGAGTCTGTTGGGATTGCCATATCCAAATCCTGAAGACTTCAGGCTTCTCCCTCTGAAGTGTACGCTGCGGCTGATGTAGTACATTCATAAGGAGATAGCTAAGGGATAGATCTTGGGTCGACACAAAAGATTCCACTGGGTCGAAGTGTCGCCAGTCTGCACTAACTGGACCCCACATAAGATAAGATAAGATAAATAAGATTTTAATATAATAACAGACAATATACGAAGCATAAAGACTGCCTCGTTTTTTAGTCCGATGTTATAAGGTGTCGCCTTGCCGATGGTGATAATTGGATGCAAACATGCAGTGCAGTGTTATGAGTATAGTCTAAAAAAGTGTTCGACCGATAACAACCTAAAACGTAGACAATTTATTACATCAGCATGCCCCTTTAGGAATATACAACTATTAGTCTATGTACATATTTATAGGCATCTCTTGGGTGACTTGATAAATTAATATAACATTCATTAGCGACAGTTAAAGATTATAAAAAAATTTAGAAGATATACCGACTATTTTAACCTTAACTATTTTTTTTTATCAGTTATAGTAGTATCGGTAATAATATGTGGATTTTATTACACAATCAGATCATAGTTCAAACCCTTAAACCTAAGCATTATGTTGATAATGATACTGGTTATGCAATTACGTAAGAGTCTTATAAGATCTCTGTAATGTAATGTCTCTGTATGAAGCTTTATTACGCAATTGTTAGATTTCCGGACAAATAAAATAGAATAAAGGTCTCGGTACGTACTGCTTGCCACGAGGGTAGTGGCGCACATATTCGCCGACGTCGTAGCACGCGACGGCCAGTACGACGGGGTCGCGGCTCTTCTCAAGCAAGTGCACCAGCGTACGTAGAAGCTCCTGACCGCGCTCGTTCAGACGCGCTGCGTTCTCACGCCAGAACTTAGCTGACTTATGGACAGGGGACCACTCCAAACTGTAAACAACACAAATGATGAACAAGAGCAGTGATAATTAGTTAATCTATAATACTCCAAACAATGTAGCACTGCAATTTCTAGAGTCCACGTGTATTTTAATTGCCGATTTATTTCTGTAAAACAATGTTGATTTGTAAATTCGTAATACAAAAACTAATTTAATTTTTGATGATCCATTATTTATTTTTTATGTTTCATTATTTAACCGAACAAAATTTTCTCTGATCAATCTTATTGATTCTTAGAAAAAGCAAACTTACGGGTTTTAATTTAAAATATTTGCGGTACAATGACTGCAGTTTTAAATTACACTGGGCAGTGGGCAACAAAAAAAAAGTATAATTACTAGATTTAATTTACATTAAACAACATTAAACATTTACCTGAAATGTTTACTTTGTATGGATTGACACTGGTTCTTGAGATATTTGACATAAACGCGATCATTTAAAAATAGTTTAAGTTGTACTAATTTGAGCATACCTAACCAAATAACGTTTTCTATCCTCGTAGATAGTTATAATAGTTTCGGTTAAATGAGATATTAGACCTTAAAGTTATCAGTTCGTGCACTATTTTAAGTACATTACAATTATTCTCCTAAATATATGAGTTCGTAGCGAAAGTCTTGAGTTAACGATCACAACAGCTTTTGTTTTATTTGTGGCAAGGTGGGTATACTAAATACCCCTGCTTCCTATGTCTATGGGCTAGTTGCGCAAGAAAAGATCACTGGAAGAGAGAAAGGTCTAGCCTTTGAGGGAAAATATGGTGGTGGGAAAAGCAAATCAATGTCGTTAATAAGCAACTTATAAGCCGAAAGAAAATCTTCCACCCCTTCACATCAAGCTTGGGTTAGTGAAACTGTTCATCAAAGCCGTAAATAAGACTGGTGACTGTTTCAAAGTATGTATGTATGTCAAAAATTGCCAGCCCTGAGTAAGAAAATTTAAAACAGGCATATTTTATAGGCCGCAAATCCGCACCCTTATAAATGATACAGAGTTTAAAAGCCATATGCCACAGATATAATCAAAAGCTTGGCTATGCTTTGTATTAGAAGTCAACTAATTTTTGATAAAGTTCCAGAATATCCAGAACAATGTGCTAAAATGCTTCAGAATTTTAACCGCTTAGGAGCAAATAGGAGCGTTCAATAAAATTTTTTAACGTAGTCATTTGGACAGATTCACGGAAATCCTTGGCGATTACAGCAAGGAACATGGAGAACGGTTCCATCAGAACATTAGAACATTGAAAGAAATATACCAAGGCCGATGGGACAGCCATCTGATGGCAGGCATGCTTGAGTTTAATAAGAGATTGTCCTGAACATAAACACAACAGAAAAGCTTACAGATTTTTGTAATATTTTTTGTTAATAGCATGTGTCTTAATTTATCTTATCGTTATTATATAGCCGCTTCTAAAAATATATATTTTAATATGTAGTTGTATGTTTATTCCGACCTTCTTTCAGTCAAATAGTTATAAAGTCATCTCATAAACTAGAGTCAATTTAACAAATCTGATATTTTTCTCGTATTCAGCATACTGAACTTACACAAAATTGAGTTCAGCTAACCATGCCGCAAAATGACTGTTCCCCAGTGTTATTATATAGATAAATACTTGATATTGAAGGTGTAACGTACCGGCCGCTCTTAACTTCGGTGGCGTACTGGTCGAACGAGCTAAGGTCCTGTACGGAGGCCTGGAGGCGTTCGTTGAGGAAGTCAACGTCGTGCATGATGTCCTCATCGTCAGAGCGCTTCTGGTCCAGGATGGACAGCTGCTTCAATACCTTGCACTGTACCATGGCGATGCAATGTTCCTTCGCAACCTAGCCAGTAGAAAAAGTATGTTAAAACGACACTGATTAATGTCATGAACTTTTTATTATAAGCTAAGCAACAATGATTAACTGGAAACCGACCAATGAAATTTTGCTACAAAAATGCTAGATTAATTATTATTTTTGTTATAAAAGATAATATACAAAAGATAAACCACCTAACCTTTTCAAAGGATTAAATGCAAAGTAAAACAAGTGAGAAACAGCCATGAATTGTAAATCAGACTTCGAAAAAATGGTATCACGTGATCTTGAGGTCAGAGGTCAAAGGTCATAGTAATGTCAGAGGTATATCGACTATGCTGAGTCGAATGGCGTTGACCGCGAGTCTCTAGCTCCTACGGTTCTCAAGTTGAAAGATGGTATCACGTGACCTTGAGGTCAGAGGTCAAAGGTCATAATCATTTCGGGGTTATATCGAGTATGTTGATTCGAATGGCGCTGACCGCAAGTCTCTAGCTCTTACGGTTCTTGAGTTGAAAGTTGTATAACAGACAGACAGACAGACGAACGGACGGACAAAGCAGTTGTATAAAAGCTTTTCGAACTTTAAAAGCTAAACTTCTATACTAGGTTTTTCTTCAGGTATAGATGGTATTTTTTTATTTGCGTTTGCTCCTTTGAATACGTTTTATGTTTCGGTATTCTGGCTTTACTTAGACCTTGGTGGTGTGAATAAAACAACATATAAAACATAATACAATACCTGTTGGTCTTCAGGCTTCTCAATCAGGTTCCTGAACACAGCGAGGACAATGCGGGTGACTTTCTCCTTAACCGAGTCGCTGAGGATATCAGCAAGAATGGGGATGGCGTTGAACTTGTTCATTTTCTCAGCGAGCAGCGGGTTGAAAGTCAGCACCCACAGGCAGAACACGAGCTGATATTGCACCTATAAGTTACCAATTAGAATGTAACCATTATTATAAAATAGTCTTACATATAATAGCTCTAATTTAAATATTTTGAGAACATTGATCCCTCATTCAGTTATTTAAAGACAGTCAGATAAAATTTATAACAGCAGATATATTTGATGTTACTCATTTTATATGCTATCCATGTGACGAAATGACCAGGTCTGTGTTAAGTTAAGTGGTTGTGATCTGATGATAAACACTTACCTGGAAGTTGACCCTGGAAGCCAGAATGGACAGCAGGGTGGAGATGCCATCAACAGACAGGAAAGCGAAGCGGTACTCGTCGACGCGTAGCATCATTTGCAAGCAGCGAGCCACTGACTGGATGTAATCATTGTTCTGTGTACAAAAAATATAAAAGAATTTAACAATAACAATTCAAAATGTTCAATTCGAAAGCACGGCCCAAAGAAATATAATTAAAAGCCAACCCTATAACAACGAGGATAACTCGAACAGCAAATTATATAATTAAAAACTGCAGATAAGATATGTTCTTCACAATCCTAGCTTTCGGTTATAACAAGAGGAAAGAAAGAGTTGAGAAATTGACATATAAGAAAATTAACAATGTTTATTCATTTAGTATGTTTAAACATGTATAGTAGTTATCTTAAGTTTAGAAGGTAAAAATATTAAAATGTTACAAACTGCCTCGTACATAGTAAAATGAATAGACCAAATATATAACACAGAAATTTAATGCCCGGTTATTTTGTTCCAACAACCAAGATTTATAAATAGTACAAGCTCTTAAATCATCCAGAAGTCAAATAACGAATGTGTTGTTGTAAAGATAAATAAAAGTGTAGGTACAAGTACAACTAAAAGATGGAATCTACAAGATTCGGCGCGGTGGCAATGGCGAAGCGACTACTTAAACCACTACGCCATGCGCTATCTGCGCAGGCAAGCGAATCTTTTTTTTTATGCCGGGCCAAGTTTGAATCTTTAATACACGGCGCATTAGTAGTGGCGAGGAAACCACTTCCGCCACTGCGTCACCTGCCTAGTTTAATCCCGACATCACTTTGATAATCATTTCACTATTGAATACAAGGTCAATATGTGACCATAATGACCATATTATGCTTCTGTTGTCTATTAAAAACGCCCGTATATTCGAAAATTCTTTACCGTTATCAATGCACAGTCATTTTTACAAGTTTATCAATTATAGGTATTAAATAAGAATTCCTTGCCTTTATTTTTTGTATATGTATACATATGTATATAGACGATGCGATTTTGTGTACTTTACATCTTTACAGTTCCATTTAGCTATATGCTGTAGAGTGAGACGAGTGAACTTGAGTGTTAACCATTGTTGGTGCGTCATTTGTTCGCTATATCCATAGATGATGTCTGTCAGGAGATATCTTGTAAATATTAATTATTTTAGTTATGAATTGTCTAAAATGCACTACTTTTCATCTAAAATTTATCTTTAAGAATTACAGATATGTGTAAAATGTATCAACTTTACATTGCCAAATATAGAGTCCTAACATAAATATAAATTTAAATAATGGAGTTATTACTTTCGTACAATCGACAGTTTTTCTAGGTTTGACTTTAGATCACTAAGTTCAGTGGGGCGCTCATATATCGTGTCTTGCAGGGAAACTTAGCTCGGAAAATAACACAGCTTACTGATGTAGATACTGCGAGACTAGTATACTTCAATTACTTTCACAGTGTCATGTCCTACGGTATATTATTGTGGAGCAAGGCAGCTGATATTGAGACAAGTTTTATTCTCCAAAAGCGTGCAGTACGTAGTATTTATAATTTAGGTCGACGAGTTCCCTGAAAGCTCGATTTAAGGAAATAGGCATACTTACTGTTGCGTCGCAATATAATATATTTGCTAACATTATGTTTATTAAACATAATATTCACTTATATAATAAGAATAGTGGATATTCATAACGTAAACACTAGAAATAAGCATAAGTTAGTCGGCCCATATCATCGTTTACATAAAGTTCACAATACATTTGCGGGACTCGGTATACGTTTTTTAATAAACTACCTATTAATACAATTAATTTACCATTGCTTAAATTTAAAAGCGCCGTTAAAATACAGCTGATTCGGAAGGGTTATTATTCAGTCAACGACTACTTAACTGACAAAAACTCATGGCATTAGTTGCTTGTTGCATTCAGGATTCAAAGATCTGTATAAGTCAATTTAGTAATGTAAAGGTACCTCGTGATTATGTGATGTTATCAAGTATCCTGCTTCTCATTTTGATTATTATTGAAAACTACAAATTCTCAACCGCATTTAGCCACGGACTGCCTTTGCATTATCACAAACACTTACACGTATGGGCCATCATGCCATCCTACTGCCACTTAGATTCATATTGAAAAATATAACTAGACCCAAATTATTTAATCTCTATAATTTGATTAACTTATTATTGTTATTATCTTTAGTTTTTTAAAGTCAGTAGCATATGGTATAATGGTTGCAACAGCTTGTTGATATAGAGTTGTAAAATACCTACTGAAATTATATTTAATTGTCGATTTAAAAGAGTGGTCGTGAGTTTCTTGCAGGTTTCTTCTCATAGGCTCTACCCGTTGCCTGAACCTAGCAACTAACCTAAATATAGCTTCAGTACTTAGTAAACTGACTAACCTATATATTTTGACGTTCATAAGTGTTACTTTGTAACCCAAATGAATAAATGATTTTTGACTTTGACTTTGACATAATTATGCTGATTAGGAATTGCCAATTTGGTCAGCAAACCCAAGCAATGTCTTTGTAGATCTCATTAAAATTCTTACATGGTAATTTACTGACTTGGAGGAGGCCTATTTCCAGCAGTGGACGTCTTTCGGCTGAGATGATGATGAATTTACTGACTTAGACTTTGGTGTACTTTAGTAGATTTAGTTTTTGGAACATAATAATCTAATATTTCAAACATATCTTTTACCTGAAGAAAATGAATACATCATTATTGTAGTAAAAGATTTCCCAAAACGGAACTAATATTACTATTAATACTTATAGGTGTTATAAAACAATAATTTTCTATATCAGAGATAATACTATACTAGTATGCTATACATTAAATATAATAAATTACACACTAAAATAATAAAATTAATATTTACAAGTAGGTAAGCAATTAATCATTCAATAATTATTTTAAGCTATCATGCACAATACCTTCACATCCTCCTATTGCATGCAAGTGTAATAATGAACAATATTAGTGTAAGCATGCATTCATCTTGACAACAATGCACATAGTGTTATAAAATACACAATTGTTAGGAGCACTGGAATAATTTACTAAGGAGTTAGTCATCACATTGTTATAATACAAGATTTTTGTTTAACACTCATTGTGTCGACATCTACACAGTACAGGAATACCTTATGCAGGCCGGGGGGCAACTCGTCATGCTGTTTCAGGTCATCAAAAGAGCTGTACAGGCTCGAGTACTTCTCCTGCCCTGCGTCAGTATGCTCTTTATCCTTGTGATGATGTTTCGGATGTTTATCGGCCGCGAAATTCTGTTTTTCGTGCAGCAACATAACCTGCTCGGCATGCTCTAACTCGGCAGACATTTTCTCCGCCTTACCAGAAAACAAACCTCTCAGTGACAATTCAACCGCGTCATCAAAGCCCCAACGATGCGTGATGCTTGCACGTGATACTCACAACATTTTGTTATGTTTCAGTCAGTTTAGACACATTGATGATGAAGTAATGCCGATTTGGTATATGGCAGTAAGCATTGCCAAAATAAGATACTGAATTATTAAGCTCAGAAAATTAAGAAATACATCTGCTGACATAAGTGATTTTAGATAATAATGATTTATAAAAATTTGTATTTATTTATTCATACATTGGAAACAGATGGTGATAAAAAGTGAAAATTATAGTGATTTAGATTAGATAAGAAAAGAAGATGAGGTGAGATTACCAGTGAAGTCTGCCATGATTAGAGTGTCTTAAAATCTTTTCCTTATTTATAATTCTGGCATAACTGATGTTACTTAACCTAATAGAGTTAATGCAGTTTTATACGTCAATTTAAGCCATATAAAGTTTGTAATACTCAACTTGATCTACTTGTACTTCTAACCACTTAGTAGAATTATTGCTACAAACATCAGTATAATCAAAACAGTTTATTTATGGCCATCATTAAACTAAGTAAAACTAACAATTAATTACTTTGTGAAGAGCATAAGAAAGAAAACTGAATTTATTCTACATATCAAATAAATATTTCTGTCACTAAAAGGATCTTGAATGACTATATAGTATTAAAATACCATAGCTTCATTTACTCTATATTTAACAAAATAATATTATCTTGTTAAAATTTTAATGTTTGTTAGTGATTATAATATTAGTTATTATATACAGGGTTGGCATTATTAAATCACAATATACAGGATGTCCCAGAAGTCGACATCAAGCCGGAATGTAAGAGGCTAAGTTATAATAGCTACCAGAAATTATTAAAAAAATATTTAAGTTATGTACTTATTTTAAAAATTATAGGCATACCAGTTTATTTCAGAAATATTGTGTGTTATATAATATACCATATATACCATTCTAAATATGGAGGAAATTCTTTATACTGATGCTAAGCTGCCTTTCCAAATAGGTGACTTAATATTGTTTAAATCTTGTCTTGTTGCTGTTTCATTCTCAATTATGTTTTGTGTTATCCACAATTTAAGTTATGTGACATGTTTAATAAAATTGTCTGTGTCATAGCTTTCAATGGCTTCTATTTCGATAGTATAATTTCTATTAATAAAGAGGAACACGGGAATAATTGTTTGTCACCAAAGAATACACACAATGAGCTCAAAGCAAAAAACACACAACCAACTAACTTTCACCAAAGAAAGCATTGCAATTAATGCATAATTCATGTGGAACAATAGACAATTGTAAAAATTAATTAATAATTAATATTATGATTATTTTTATTAATCTGGGATGATAATTTTTTGAAACATAGTGATTTTCCAACCCTGTTTATATAATTGTTAAGCAAAGGAATGATTTAAATAGAATGTAATGTATTGTATCATAATGACATTTATCAGCCAAGCTTAATGGGGGATGCATAGTATATATAACCATATTATAAAAATTAAATCATTTCAATTATAAAAAATCATATCATATTGGATGCATGCATACCAAACAGAACCAAAAAAACTTCATGCAAATAATAAAATGCAATTTACATGGTAGCTATGCAATCTGTAGTTTAGTAGAGGCACCCATAATTTGAAACTCACATTCATTTTAAGTTGTTCCTTGAGCCAGGACAGGTAGAAATGCAAGTCACTCTTCTCCATTAGATGTGGATGCCAGCAAGCCAGCTTGGCAATGACTCGGGCAGTCATGTGCTGCACAAACTCATCCTGGCGATTGAGAAGGTTCAGGAACGGCTGCCAAGCATTCCCTGACTTGGCTTCGCGGAAGATCTTCACCCTGGACTTGTCTTCCTACGAAATTCAAGCATAATATTCACTGCCTGCCTGATAATAAATATTAATAATAATAATAATAATAATAATAATAATAATAATTATAAATATTGTACAGCATATACACTGCTTATAATATATGATGTATACATATAACATTTAAATTATTATGTATAACTCAATTATGTATACTCATAATCTTGCCTTTAACAAATTTTATTTAATTATTAAAACTTATTTGACAAGGCAAGCTCGAGACTATACTTTTAATCCTAATTTTTCCGTAATAATGTCCATTGCTAAAACAACATTCAAGTTAAAAAAAAAGCTCTTTGAATAGAATTGACTTGGGGATTGTCTATATTTGGCTCTTTTGGACGACAAGGTTGCCGACCACTGGTCTATGGAAAAGAAAGTAAGTAGGTTGTGGTAAGTTAGCCACACTTAAAGACAGGCAGGTCAGATATTGAGCAATATACTCTTCTAAAAATACTTACAGAAAGGATGTCATCAATCAAAACAAGCAGATACTGGATGGTATGGTCTTTGCTGATGTGAGTAAGCAGATTGAGAAACACTTCAGCACAGGTCTCTGGGTTCTTGTCAGGCAGTTCTTTCTGACCACGCTGGTCCAAGTTGACAATAAAATCATGGTCACGCTGCGTGATCATCTGTGACCTGATAAATTGATATACTGAGATTAGGCCACTAAAACAACGACATCAGGTACTCAGAATTTAGAATCAATACTTACTGCAGATATGATTGCCAGTTGATCTGAGTTTGACGGATTTCGCTGGCACGTATTTGCAAGACGCTGGTGGCCGCAATCATATCTGAAAAACATTATGCCTATAAAACTGCCGTCAGATGCCTGGAGATCAGGGATACTTAGGAGCTAATGCGTAAGAGTACTTACCGATTTTATCTTCACCCAGCGACGGCATAAGCTTACTAACATTTTCATCTCCAATACCAGCCATTTTGGCTACTATTTATTGTAACCAAGTCTGTTATTTCCAAAGAAGAATCGAAAAACTTTATATTTGGAAAAAACAGATAAATGAAGACAGCCTCAGCTGAGAGGTCTTGTGACTAGCAGAATGACGTTAGATTTACTTACAGCGATAATAATCCTCTTACCTTCTCTGATAAACACAACTCGTGCTAGAAAAAAAGAGATAGCAATATGAATAAAACGGTTGTCAGCATTGTCTTTACCAGCAAGTTGGCAAAATTCAGAAAAAAACAAATGTGTCAATTACTTTTTTTTACTAGCAATGTTTGTATAATTGAGAGTATAATCATAATAATAGAAATACAATATCTTGGACGAAATATCATAAGTAGTATTTTATTATCTCAATTATTTAAAATGTTTTTTATAACATTGAATTAGCGTTGACCCAGAAATGGGGGCAAATTTATCTCATCACTGACGAGGAAGTAGAAAGTGATCAACTATTTTCTCGTTTAGGAACGTAGAAATCATATAATTCTGTGTCAGTAAAAAGATACATCATTATATATTATAATAAATTTAGTTCAGCGTTGACCGGCACGTACTTTTAAACGAACGTTTGTCGCAGGAACAAAAGTTGTCCGAGATGGAAAAAGTAAATGCTCGACTCGCTCGCACACTTGCTAATGGCCAAACTCATTATTAGTTTAGTGAAATAATATAAATGGAATCTTATACATTAGTTAGATAGCAACTGCAGAAAGGTCTGCCACACTAGATATACTGATCGTAGCAAGTATTACTTAAAAAATCAGCATGGACACACAACACCATAAATATCCAAAAAGTCAACGTGAACATTTCGCAAATGGATTGCATAGCTGTTTTATGTAACTACTAGTTATTTTACAAACAGTTCCATTAAGCTGGATTGCCATTGCGTTCGCACGCTAAGTATAAAACAAATTATACACATAAACCTTCCTCATGAATCACTCAGTCTATTGGCGAAAACCGCATGTAAATCCGATCAGTAGTTTTTGAGTTTGCTGTAAACAGATAGACAGACGTACAGACACGGCGGGTGACTTTGTTTTATAATATGTAGTGATATAGTAATGTAGTGATTACTGTTACAAAGTAATATACTGAACTATATAATCAGTGTTAGAGTCATTTTTAATTATATTACTCATTTTCGACTTTCTGCTTTGGCCCCCATTATTGTGGTTATGAGTTATGTTATGACACAGAGCCACAAAATACAAAATTTAAGGGCCTATTACACTACGCGGTATTCAGACTGTCTTACCAAGACTTGTCTTAACGTACATAATATATTAGACAAGCTCAATATTACACTGCGCTGAATACAGGACGCTAACTCATTCGCAAGGTGCACGTCGTCTTTGACGGTTGTCAAGGCAAAGCCGCCAAAGTTGATGATATGTGAATTGAATTAAATAATTAAACTGAAGATTTCTCATATATAGGGGAACCTGTTCAACCTAGAAACCACAATTTTTCAAAACTTTACGGGAAGAAAACGATAACAGCTATTGTAATGAAATACATCTTATCATAAACTGTTATTATTAAGGTTCATTATATAAATAACTCCAAACCATAACAAACACCAATCTAGTAAAAGCAAAGATTAAAAAAAAAAGGGTTGTACGTGGCTCAAAGTACAACATGGCTCAAGGTACAACATGGGTGATGTACCTAGAACCCACCCATGTTGTACCTTGGTCAACCGAGAGGAATCGCAAAAAAAAATCATACTTATTAGTAATTAATAACATTTTATTTACATAAGGTGCTTAAAAATAATTTTAATACTCTGTTCAGCTTACGAAACTAATAATGAACAAAATTTCAATTAAATATAAATTCGCAACATAAACTTTTTAATCTGTCATATTTGCATCTGTTTTAAGTAATTATATTTTATACTTATTATTTGCATTATTATTATTATTATTTTTATTTACGTAGTTATTTAACATAATGAAAAGAGTATTTTAACAATAATCAGTCTTATATCATGTGTATTTTTAACTAATAATTTAGGAACTTTTGGTTTGTATTATTCAGTCGGTTTTATTATAAACTAATTTAATTAATTAATTACGTTAATTAATCAACAAATTCCCAATATTTCTCCATTTCAGGAACAGTAAAAACTTTCCTAGGCGATGTTTATAATGCCTCTATAAAGTGGATCTTGCTATATTAAATTGTTTGGCAGCACTCCTCAATGAAATCTTTTTCTTTGATTTGTTTTATAGCACTAAAAACTTTTTCTTTATTAATAGTGTCTCGTTTAACTTTGTTTTATTTAGAGGCATTTTACCTGGAACAAAATATTAACGTATAAATAATACAATAATAATTAATAACGCATGTGAGTAATTGGTACCTTGGCCATGACCAAAGTACAACGGGTTTTCGTGGCTCAGGGTACAACACCCCTATCAATCGATGCATAATCATTCATAATAATATTTAGGTTAAGTTTGCCACACATTTGTTTACTACGTTGTAAACGTCACAAAAACAACTTTTAACATTACTTAAATTTAAATGATAATGTTGCATGTAAATCGAGTAGTTTAAGAAATAAAACCAACAGAAAACTTACTTTTTTGCTGTAAAAACATTAAAATCTCCTCACACCAAAACGCCGCGTAATGGCCACCTGCAACTAACTTCACGTCTACCAGTAATTGGTTAACTTTACCTTGTCATAGACAAAAGGTTGTGAAGTACAAGAACATTTTTAAAAAAATCGATGACATCGGGTTACATCATGGGCTTAGGTACAACAGTTTCCCATCAATAACATTAAATATAACTTCTTTTTCCTCATATTAAAGAGTATATGTTTTATTCATTCAGCACCAAAATCGCATCTGCAGGCTTATTATTCACTATGTCTGTTTACCAGTGTCGGAGACTTAAGGGGCGGACTAATAAAATGGCAGCCATTCTCTCATGGAAGGGGCAAGAGAAAATTGAAATAGTGATTTGTCGATAAAATACAATATTTCACCGCCTTAAGTCTCCGACACTGGTAAACAGGCATAGTGTATATAACAGATGATTCCAGATGCGTGTACAGAAATAAATATAAACCATGTAAACAATAAATAACTTAGGTATATGAATAAAATTTACTATAATAGTGCCACTATATAATATTTTATGTTTGTTCTTAATGTTATATTTTATAGTTATTAATAATAATTTGCACGCGCTTTGTGGCATAATATGTTGTATTTTTATAATTTTTCTTTCTTTTAATCAACAACATTCATTCAAAATTTTATAGAAATTATGACAAGGCGGGCATCTATTATAGTAAGAACGTGAATTGGTTCTGCTTTACTGTTTAATCAACATGGTTATGCCTTCCACATAAACATGTTGATTAACACATAGCAATCTTGATCTTAAGAATATTGTACGTACTGCAAGGGTATTTAAGATTAGTACATAAAAAGCATATTCTTTTTTAAATTCAGCGTGACGAAGTAGGTACCTACAGGAAAAACACATTTTAGATGCTAACATCTGGCACATATTTTATGGGACTATATTATGGTAATTAATGCTTTAAGATAGGAAATCAGTTGGATATGATAGCTCATATCCAACTGATTTCCTATCTTAATTAAAAATTATTTATACGATATGCTAGCGCATATCGTATAAATATAAAACAATATATCGAGAAGATAATTTAGATATGTCTATAATTTCCTTTTAAGCAAAATTCACAAAGATTTCAATAAATGAGTAATACAAATTTAAAAACTTTTAAATATGTTTATTTAGTACAAAAGATTTAGGTATTCAAGAAACCAAAGAATTCGTATTAGGTAAGTATGACTGTATAGATAAGTAGTGTTTAAATCGGCTATATTAAGATAACTCCTTAATAAATAAATAAATAAATAACACGCTACGGACTGGAAAGTATATTTTTCGAGCGCGCTATTTTATACGTTATGTTATAACGCGCTGCACGGGCACGCTAGTAGCGTCATAGAATATAGTAGCGTGGAGCCACACATACATACATACACAGATTCACGCCTGTTTCCCAGAATGGTAGACAGAGACTACGGGTATAGCGTGGAGCCGTGGAGAATATAACCTTGAAATGCGCTACTTTAGCTGTGGGGCGTGTAAAAATATATATTCTAATAATAGGCAAAATAAATTCAATGAACTCTCCTTCATACTTCTGAGCCTTAGGACTGGCTATAATTGATTGACTGTGACTACTGAATAATAATAATGATAGGTTCTATAATATTTAAGTAATTATAGTCGTATTTAAACGTTCAATAGTGCGTAATTCGCATGAGCCGGCCGGAATAGCATAGTAACGTAAACAATGATAATACGTCATATAGCGAGCGGTGGCACGCGGCGACTGACTAGCTTGGACTAGCTAGCGTATCTACTATCTAACGCGCTAGACGTCGCTCGCCGCTTGCGCAGGCTTGTCATCGCACAGCGCGCTAGTCGTTATACCACGCTATGCATAACAGACTAGGCATAAGCATATACAGTGTGTCCCAGAAGATGTGAATCAAATTGTAACGGACGATTCCTTAAGTAAAGAACTTTTAAAAATGCTAAATAAAAACAAAACAAAAATTATGTAGTGTTGTTGGTCAAACGTGCAAAATATTCTTTGGTGCAAAAAAAAATATACCAAAATAGTGCAGCGATTTCCAAACTAGATCAATTTAAAAAATATCGTTTGTTGTTTGACGAATCAATCCTTCACAAAATATTAATGGTGAATAAAATAAAAATAGGCATAAACGAAGCCATGTAGTTAAGGCTGAAAAGTCGTACTTTTTTAAAAACATTTATTTTTATATTATAATCAAAGTTCATAATTTAAAAAAAAAATATTAGCGCATTTGAAATGTCCTCACTTAAGGAATCTCCCGTTACAATTTGATTCACATCTTCTGGGACAACTGTATAGCGCGACTCTATTTCTAGCGCCGAGATTGAAACGATGTAGCACGCGCTATGCGTTGAGTAAATATTATAGCGTGCTATGTTATGACGCTAGATGCTATATTAAACACCACTAGTATAGATGCTGGTTTTGCTGTCCAGACATAAAATTTCATTATGTCGAGATTGTGGTTCTTTAGTCTTGACTATGATATTTAAGGCTATACCTAAACAATAAACTAAAGCGAATATTTTAGTAAGATCAAGTTATTTTATATAGAAATGTTAGTCAGTTTATTCCAAAGAATAATGATGACCTATAGTTGAGCACAGTTGTTCACTTAACCGGTCGTATACCGCCGGCTCGCATACCAGCCGGCAGATTTGTACCCGTCGTAGGCCGGTGGCTCGCATGCGAGCCACCAAATTGGCGCCAAAACGCCGCGCGCCGCCTTCGCTTTAGCTTAAGCTAACGTAAAACCAATTTGGTGGCTCGCATGCGAGCCACCGGCCTACGACGGGTACAAATCTGCCGGCTGGTATGCGAGCCGGCGGTATACGACCGGTTAAGGAGTGTTAGGATTAGGACTGTTAGGAGAAGTCATTATTCGTCTGAGTAATCCGAGTTGTGGAGTTTACGTTGTTCACTGATTCACTTGACATTTTAAAGTCTGGTTCTGCTACTAACCGTTTCGACTATATTCCAGTATAAGTGTATAATCTATGATTATCAACCATCACGCGTTTATTATATTATACTATTCGTGCAATGGAACAAACCCCTAACGAAAAAAATAACATGCGAGTACAGTACAATACAACCAAGTACAACCCTGCTGAAATTACTGAAGTAATTAGAAAGGTTACAGAGAATAATTAATTTTAGTATTTCATATTATATACAATTATAACTGTATTATTGTTGTAATCAAATTGGTAGGTATTTATAGCACAGACGGCGCGTTACGTGACGTGAAATAATAATATAATCACATTTTATTCAATTGTGGATATTGTTTATCAACAAAGCAAAGTTTATCACTTTTGAGTTAGTATAAAAGCTTGCTTACCATTGAATCCATCATCGTCCAAAGAACGACGTGTGCGAGTACCCATATTGTTCAGAAAATCTAAAAATAGACTTCGTAAAAATCACTGTACCTTAATAAAAATATGTCTAAATATAATATGATTCATAGTAAAATTATTAGTAGGTATAAATTAATAAAATTTGGCTTTATAAATTGCAGTATCATAATTTGCGCTGTACAAGTCTTCGTTGAACTGACATATTCGGCTGTAAATAAATTTGGGAACTGGCCAGTTCTTTTGTCATCATGACTACTTTACAATCAGAAGATTGTCAAACTAATGACTTAAATGACTCATTTCCGATGGCTATTGAATCGTTGCGTTTGCGGTTTCCATTAGATAATTCAATGCGAATTGTATTTACTGGCTACTACAATGGATATAATGTAGAAATAAGGTCTGTTGAGGAGATAGCACTGCTATACCACATGGGATGTTTCGGCAAAGGATCTTCATCGCGCTCACAACCAAAAGTTGCCGAAAATGATAATAGTCCACGTATTATGCGCAAAAGACAATTCCTAAAAAGAAACTACTGGTTTAAAAAATTTGCTGGCGCAAGTACTACAGTAGATGCTGATACCTTTATGAAGGACATTGATGAAATAACAGCCAAAATTATTAGTGACAGTGAAAAGAGATCAAAAAAGGATGTTATAGATTTGGTGTCTAGTGATGAGGACTATGGAGGACAATCCAATTTTAGTCATGAGACAAAAACCTGCATGGATCAGTTTCACAATCCAGACAAAGAGGATATTGTTGTTATAGTTCCTAACAGTGATTCAGAGGAAGAAAACTACTTTGCAAACATGAAGCCTAAATGTTGTTTAAATAAAATCAAGATACAAGAAAAATTAATGCTAACTCTGCAAGAAGCATTTTTCCTGCTTTATGGTCTGGGTTGCTTACAGATAGTGAACCTTGACAATACTATGCTTAGCATAGAACAATGCTGGGATTTATTTGCAATAGCTGATAAGAACTTCATTTTGAAATATGTGGTCTTTCATTATTATAGATCAAAGGGCTATATAGTAAAGACGGGAATTAAATTTGGTGGCGATTATTGTAAGAATTCCTCTAAAATATTACTTTTATATCATTTTTAAATATTTGGCTATTTCTTTATTATTATTTAATTTTTCAGTGTTATATAAAGAGGGTCCTGTTTTATCACATGCTGACTATGTAGTTGTTATAAAATCTGGCAATAAATGCTTTGACTGGATAACAATGCTTGGTCATGTCAGAGTGGCAAATACTACAGTAAAGGTACAACATATAGCATTTTATTCTTATAATACACCATAGGAAATAAGAGAGACAGAATTTGTTTTAACCTATTACTTGCAGTGGTGCACCTGGTGGCCAGATAATAGGTTTTTAATTATGTCTGGCATTCCAAGATTGACGGGTTGAATAATAGAAGTTTCCTTACGTTTTTCAAATGGTATAATTATTTATATTGTGGGCAGGGATGCCCAAAATCTTAATATAATATTACAGCAAGAGTGTCACTGGCAAATGTTACATGCCGAGCTCGATCTCTTGGGTAATGTGCTGTGCCTGGGTCCATATATATTTTCTTTTCTCTCTGCATTCTAGCTGGTTCATGAAACAATTTAATTTGTTTATAATGATTCAAAATAACCATATCAAGGCAATTAAAGAAGCTTGTGTCTGGATGCTGGCATCTAATCCTTGACTTACAAATTAATATGTAATATAATCTGAATTAGCAATATAATTAATGTGAAATATCCATATTTTGCTAAAATAATGAAAGTCCTATGTACATAATTAATCATTGTACAATGACCTAACATCAGCAGATTTAAGTCATCAAACAAAATTAATTAATGTATTTCTAAATTTGTGTAAATATGAGATAGTTAATTATTTTTCAGAAAAGTTATAGAAATATACTTATATTACGAAAATGATCTAAGCTGGTCTCTAATAGACTGAATTTGAAACTTTATGGAGGTATGTAATCTGAATAGAAGCCTAGTATTTGAATGGGCACAAGATAATTATTATATGTCCATTTCAGAAAAGTGTAATCGTTGTAAAATTATGTGACAATTTTTATTAGTAAATTATTCTAATATTTTTATCTTCAAGGTGTAAACATCCTAACTCCCATTTTGTTGCAGGAAATATTGATTGCAGAAGTTATAGAGCCTGAGAAAGATGATATTAAGTCTCCAGATAGCTTGAACGGTTACAGCATACAGGAAATATTATTAAGTAGGAATTTACCAGTTACAATAAATGAAGATGACTAAATGATTTTTTATTTAAATATATTTACACTATTCTAAG
The DNA here is from genome assembly GCA_930367265.1 of Catocala fraxini. NCBI lineage: Eukaryota > Metazoa > Arthropoda > Insecta > Lepidoptera > Erebidae > Catocala > Catocala fraxini. The sequence goes on from OV884042.1 coordinate 11,297,202, forward strand.
ATAACAACAACATTGCTTCATTATGCTCTTTTAATAGGTTTCTTTATCCCAGTCCTTCTATATTCACTTCTTTGGTTTAAATATTCTTCGGTACATTGATTTTTGAAATCTTCATTTTGGTACCAAACGCCGAGGCAATTCTTTAGAATTGAATTTTGATTCCTACATTTCACAACCATCAAAATAGCAGACTCTTTGCAGCATTTCTCAAATTCGGCTACCTCTTTGGTGCACTTTTCTGTTTTAGCTTTTTCTCTGATCAGTTTAGGAATCATTACGTCAACCTCTACTTTTCGTAGAGTTCTGTCGTCGGGATCACCTAAAATAATTTAGTAAATTAATCCTCCGATTTTTTTAATTCATAATATATTACAATTTTTATCATAAACTACCTAAGCCTTTAGGCCCCTCTGACAGCTTATTAGGGAGCACTGATTTCGCAGTCATTGTTATTTATACTGACTTACAAGCGCTGTTACTGTTATTATATGTGAATAAATATGTAACAAATGTAGCCGGAATAGCGGATTTGTGATAAAACTTCTAATATAAATTGTATTTTGACAGATGACACTTGACAGACGTCAGATGTTTTTTTTTTTGTAAATAGAATAGACTAAGTTAATTTATTATCTCTGATTGTTGCTGGTTTCCGCCACTCGTAGACATGACTGTGTTTTTTAACATCACAGCAATTCCAAGGAAATACATTAGCTTCCTATAGTAAACAACATAGGTGGCAAATGAGCACAAGGTCTGTTTGATGGTTAACGATTTTGTAACCTACGTGAAAGAATCTCACTGAACAAAACAATCAATAATACGTTGCTACCTGTGAGTCTGTGACTGCTACTACTCTTTGCTGCTATTTTATGTACAGACTACAGACTAAGCCGGCCCATTCATGCTAAAACCAGCAAGACTTTGAACTAATACTCAAGATTTCAGATTTTACAACAAGTTTACTACATACAGCAGCAATTTATATAAAATGTTAGATATTTTCTGATATGGACACTATACTATATCAGTATTTAGTACTGTTTAAAATGACATTGTCAAATGTACTGTTCAGTATGAAAAGTAAATACTTGATGATGAAACTGATATTTTTAAACGTTTTGATACCATCATAGTAATCATAATATGATTACAGACATATAAAAAGTAGTACTATGATGATATCGACAAAATTGGATGTGGGTTCATCTTAGCAACTCTCTCTCTTCCTAGCTCTCTTCCTCTCATTTTAGCAACTACACAGAAAATAAATTAATGTAGCTTTATTTCAAAACGAATAATTAAATGAAGCTGAACAATTACTAGATAAAAAACCCAAAAACACTTTTCTCGAGGCGGAAATCAAAGCCGAGTCGTCATGCGTAGCAATCGCTTTCATTACTGCTTCGCTACTTATGTTCAATAAATATTACGTACACTTACGTATTTGTTTTCATATAAGTAACATGTATGTTATCACTGTTCGCCGGATTTTTCTACGCCATTTTGCGTTTATTGATTTTGTGTAAACAATATAATTAGATTCAAATCTAAGTTTTAAGACAGGTGATCTACATAATTATGTGAAGCTTCGAGAGTTGTACTAAGTTTAAATATTCACAAGCTAAACACCAAAATGTGAAAAGTGAACATAGTCACTCTGGTACTGTTTAGTCTTATTATATGTTCGTGAACTGCTGTAAACTGTGAGGCATTTTCTTCAAAATCTGGCAACACATTCATGAGATTGCAGTTTCGACGTGGGCTGTCATTTTCAATTGCCACAAATTGAAAGCATTCGTTCCTTGTTTCAAATTCTGTTCATTTTGGTTTTTGGCCGGAATTTTTCGGCGTTATTGTAAATGATATAAAGTTCTTTGTGTAAGTATTTACATGTATAGTTTTATTTAAAATAGATCAGACGTTTGAGATAGAAAGTTGGTTGCGATATCCGTTGTTGATTATTTTTATATGTATGAGCTACGATGATTACTTGATGAGTTTGCTTTATTTTAGAGAGTAGATAAATAAAAGTGCACAATGGATCGTCTTTTACGTCTCGGTGGAGGAATGGCTGGGTTATCACAAGCGCCACCACCAACCGATGCGCCTGCGGTTGATACCGCCGAACAAGTGTACATCTCGTCTTTGGCCCTTCTGAAAATGTTAAAACATGGTCGCGCTGGCGTACCCATGGAAGTTATGGGACTTATGTTAGGTGAGTACTATTTCATGCATATATTTATATATCAAGTTCAAGAGCTAACAAGAAGTGCTGTATCATCATGTTAAATTGTTTTTGATATTTGTGTTGCTTAAGTTAGGTTCATACATGCCCTTGATCAGCCGTGGTGATTTCCTGATCCTACACAATTACAAACATGTAATTCCCTTAAAATATTTATTTTCAGGTGAATTTGTGGATGACTACACTGTCCGTGTTATAGATGTGTTTGCCATGCCACAGACTGGTACTGGGGTGTCTGTAGAGGCTGTTGACCCTGTCTTCCAGGCTAAGATGTTGGATATGCTTAAGCAAACTGGCCGCCCTGAGATGGTTGTTGGATGGTATGTAATAAACCAAGACTTCAATAACATAGTATGTAGCATTATAAAACATATAACATAGTTCATTACTGACATTAATGGCTATACTGGCCATACTGCCGTGCAGGCTCTAAAATGCAGTATGAGGAAAAATGTAGTTTTGAGATAACCATAAAAAAACATTTTAAAGCTGTATATTTTATAATACTAAATTTGCATGGTGGGTTATTTATTACCACAAGGACTAACTAATAACAAAGATTAAATTTGAAAAAACAATATGTTATTTAGTTTATTATATTCAGAATAAGAAGGTTTTTTAAAATCATGACAGTTACTGCACCCAAAACATATGCAGATTATAATGCAGTAAAAATACTTGATACTACGAAAACTTGATTTATACACTATTTTGCAGACTATTTGCAGCATAAGACTTTCTTTACTGCATTCTAATTTGCATCTTATACTAATTGTTTATATTTGTAAATTTCATAACTTATGCGTAGGTATGTCATGTAGGAAAGACAAACAAACAGATATTTTTGTAGGTATGAAAATAACATTTATTTTTTTACCACTTGAGCTAATTCTGACTTAATTATAGGTGTTCTGAACACATGCAGTTTTAGCTTATTATTATTACACTTAGATAACATGAGATCTTTTATGAAACTACTTTATCACGGTTTACTTTGCTTTTTAAACTATTTTCTGACATTTCGGGTGCTTTTCAGCATCCATGGTCGCAGAGTGTCTATTTATCATGAGGTCTTGATACATTGAGCACTTTCTGCATAAACAATAATACCACCCGGTAAAAATTATCTGCAATTTAACTTCTACCATAGACACTCGGCGAACATAGATGCTAAAAAGTACCCAAAATGTCGGCAAATACTTCTAACATAATTTAAACAACAGAATAAATCGTGATAAATCTATTAAAAGTAGTTTCATTTCTGAATATTTGGTAAATTTAAGAAATCATTTAAAAATCTTTCACTTTAATATAGCATATTTATTACCCTCAACTAAAATGAACCACAAAAAATTAAGGAATGAAAAATAACATAAATGACCCATCTCTAAAAATCACTCATAATCAAATAAAAAATATGGTAATTATAAGAGATTACTCACCATATTGTACCATACTAATATAAAATTGTACCTATGTATAATGAATGAGAATGGTCCCCATGACACAGAATCCTAGTTTGGGGACCAGTGTCTAGAAATAAATGTCTTTAAACTTTCGCGACTTGTATACATTATACACTGTAATTAAACAGGTCTTAAACGCGATAATATTAGGGGTTAAAGTATGAAATTGCCGATTTTTACAGAAAAATTGAATCTCATTTTTTTCTAAGATGTACCATATTTATTTAATCGAAATATTTACCCTTATTATCAGGGGTCGGAATAGGTAGAGTTTTTAAGTACCAAATGACGTCAAATATGCTACTACGAAAGCTGAATATGGATATTCCCTTTTTTTAATCCCGGGATTGATTTAGTATTCTAATTTTGTTTACCTTCTTTGGACACAAAACATTTATTTTCATTCGAAAAAACATAATTAAGAATTAGTGTCAAAAAATATTAAAAGTTTATTAATAAAATACATAATTACAAAGTTTAAACAGTTACAATAAATTAACAATGAATGGAATAGTGAAACTTTGTAAACAGCTTGGGAACATCTGCAACCGAACTAGGTGGTAACCTGTATCCTGTATGTAATTTATTTATTTATACAAATATATAAAAGAGATTAGTTCCTGCCTGGTAAGTCAGATAGCAGTTTTTGCTGCTCAACACAGCGTGTATGCCGCGTAGATATTATTTCTTTCTCTTTCTATATTACTACCGCTACAACGTGGGGTGCGTGGTGGACGTTGCGGGATGAAGGGATGATCGGTTCGGAGGAAGGGTGGGGTATACATTTTGGCTCACTCGTCTGCTTCGGTTCGTTGAGTGTGCGTGCACTTATTTTCGCTGTTGGATTTTTATATAAATTGACCTTGGCTTACGTTTTTTGGATTGAATCTGTATTACTTGACGATTCTGGCTATGTTTATTGGACTGTGACTTTTAAATTTTGATAGTTGTGTTGTGAATAATACTAAACACACGTAATATTTCTACTGTATTTGGATTTAGTTTCAAGAAACCTACAGATAAGGTGAGTTTCAATAATTTTAATAATTTTATAATCTCGATTACATATTCAATTTCATTTTAAATGTATATTTCACATAAAAGTTCAGTCTAGTCTAGTGCTAGTTTTTTCTCTTTGATCTAGCTACATCGCTTAAACTGCTGTTAAATTAAAATACTTTGTGTTCAAGATATTTTTTTGTGTTTTACGTAGGTATTCCATTTGCACAACAAGCCAGCAGCTCCGTCAGTTTGTTCGTGGCGTCATGGAACACCTAACTATAGGGGAAGACGTTGTGCAAAACTGGATCAAAAACGATTCAGATTTAATCTACGACCATGCAAGTGGAGCAATATTTTGTACGAAGTGTGAAACTTCTGTAAAAGCTACAAAAAAAGCAATTTAGACCGGCATGTTAATGGAGCTACACATAAAGGAACTCGAAAATCACTAATGGAAGGCTTCTATTTTGATTTAATTGAATTTTCAATTTCGTGTAACATACCTTGGTCTCAGGTCAATAACACCGCATTCAAAAAGTTATTTTACAAAATATTTATGTTGCAAATGCAGTGGCAGATCTGTATCTGACGAATCGTTAATGCGAAAAGTTTATTTATATAATATTTACAAAAACAATTCCAGAAATCTATACCAAAATAGGAAACACCAAATTATGGGTATCCTTAGACGAGACAACAGATATATTAGGTAGATACATGGTGCATTTATGGTCAGGACTTTAAGTTCCTTGAAACCATACAAGCCACACTTGATAGCTTGTAGAGTATTAGAAAAAGTAAACGGCAATACAATTTCTCTATTTGTTATAGAAACTTTTCAAAATATGTGGGGTAATTCTTTTGAATCTAGAGTAAATGATGTGTTGATAATGTGTACAGATAGTGTAACATACATGTTGTTAGCTGGGCGTATTTTAAAAAGTAAATTTCCAGGTCTTGTTCACATTACATGTTTAGCTCACGCATTGCACCGCCTCGCTGAACAAATAAGAGTTCAATGCAAGAAAGTTGATACTTTAATATCGAATGTAAAATAAACAAAAGTCTCCAAGTAGAGTAAACATTTTGAAAGAAAAATACCCAGATTTACCTTTGCCTCCACAGCCTGTTATTACAAGATGGCTAGAACCTGGCGGCTAGAGGCATCATTTTACTATGCCAAATATTTTGACAAAATATAAGACGTATTTACTATGTTAAACAACCAGGATGCACTTTGTATTAGAAAAGCAAAAAATGCAATGAACAATGAAAATTTACAAAAACAATTGATTTATATAGAGGAAAACTTTAATAATCATTCAATTAGCCCTGGCAAACTTGCAAAAGCAAAACCTGTCTATTACGGAAGCTTTAGAAGTTGACTGACAGACTCACATCGGTTGACGTTGAAAGATCATTTTCATCATATAAGTGGTCTTGGGTCTTGCACCCGTATCGAAACCGATTAAAAGAAGAAAACATTGAAAAAAATATGATAATATATTTTAATTCTTTAGTACATGATGTGGACGATGAACCTTTAGCTTCTATCAGTGTTTCTAACATAGTTGAAATAGATTCTGATTGATTTGTATATACTGTTTAATAAAAAAATATATACTTAGAATCAAGTTTGTTTCATTTTTCCATCTCTCTACTCTCTTTGCACATAAAATAGAAAATAATTAAACTTTATCAAGCCAGGCAGCGAGTACTAATATTCCGTCAAGCGCCATTCGACAATCTGTATGAGAGCATTTTGTACTGTCTCCTGGAAATATATTTTTTTATCACGTATAAAATTGTACAAATCACGTAAAAAATGGTAGTCCGTTAGAGCAAGCTGAGAACGGAGGATGACGTATGGTATCTAACTGCATCTCCTGTAGAGTTACAACGGTTTCTCGTGCAGTGTGAGGTCTTGCGTTATCATGGAGCAATAATGGTGAAAATCGATTCACGAGTCGGGGCTGTTTCACTGCCAGTTTCGCCATCATTGTTCTAAGTTCGGCACAGTAAACATCTGCTGTTATTGCTTGACCAGATCCGAGAAAGCTATAGTGCATAACACTATGAAGAGACTATCAAACAGTTACCATTGCCTTTTTAATGGTAAGCTTTGCTTTTGGGCACTGTTGCGGCGTTTGACCTGGGGTCAGCCATTGCATTTCGCTTACGGTTATCGTAAAGAATCCATTTTTCGTCACATGTCACAATTCGATCCAAAATTCTTTCATTTCTGTACCGATTCAACAAGGCAAAACAAGTTTCAACACGCATTTTTTTCTGCAGATCAGTCAAATCATGCGCTTTTTCAAATACGCAAATCTTTACCCATACTGTCTATCTACCTAATTAAAAGATTTTCAGTAAAAACCTTCATTTAATAAATACCTGCTTACATAATCTATTATGTAGGTACTATATAATAATATAAATTTTACATACCTTCGCTTTCCTTTAGTAAGCGGTACGCATTTATTTTCTATACGTTTTTTTGTGTGCATCAGAATGGCGGGTGTAATGTTATGAATCAGCATGAAATAAGAATGTATCAAATGTACCTTGAATCTATCTATAAAGAAAGCAATTCTACTTCTTTGAGTTCACAGATAGCTCAAAAAGAAAGTGAGGCGCCAATCTGACGTCAGGTCCGCGGGTGTATTTCTGTTTCTGAACGAAATACCAATTGTTTAAGTATGGATTCACTTCCATATAAATCTACCTGTATACCTTACAATACTACAAATAAATATTAAATCTAAGGAATTAATAAAGCGGAATTTGAAAATAATATTTAGAAATTATTAAGCGCCTGGCAAATTGATAGCAGCGATTAGTGAAGAGACAAGCAGGAATCGAACGTTTGCTATTGCCAATTTGCCAGGCCTTTTTTAAATTAATTCCTTAGATTTAATATTTGTTTGTAGTATTGTAAGGTAGTATACAGGTAGATTTATTTATAGCCTAGTGATAAACCGTTGGGCTGCCACGCAGAGGTCTCGAGTTCGAACCCAAGGCACCCTCACACATCTCTGACTCTTCGAAGTTATATTATTATGTGTATTTAATAGTTAATTATCGCTTGCTCTAACGGTGAAGGAAAACATCGTGAGGAAATATCTAAGAGTTCTCCATAATGTTCTCGAAGATATGTGAAGTCTGTCAATCCGCACTAGGCCAGCGTGGTAAACTACGGCCTAACTCTTCTCACAGTGAGAAGAGGCTCGTGCCCAGCAGTGGGACAGTTTAATACAGGGCTGATATTATTTATGATCATCAGAACTTAAGTCCCACAAACAGGGAAGATCTCTGTAGAGTTCTAAAAACTCCGACAATGTTGCACGCTCGCTCGCCATTACGCGTCCACTTCGCGCAACGCCTCGAACAAAATAAATACGCGCGGTCGGGCAACAAGCTTCTACACGTTTGGTTTGTCAACTCAACGCTCTCTATTCGCCCTTTGTTGCGAGCGCAGCGCTGGCAATCAAGGTCGTTTGGATGTCAACTCAATTTGGTTGTCCGACCAACGGTCAATTATGTCGTCTACTCAACTAAGTTTGACGTGGCTGTAGTTGAGATGGTAGGTTTTTTTTTTTTTTTTTTGACGTAGGGGAATGAGTGACGCATACCCCTCCGCGGGGGCGGGCGGAGGGGTTATGTCGGACTCGCCGGGGTAAAAGAAGATGTTAAGATAGTAAAGTACCTCCCGGAATACCGACTAAACCTACCACGGTGTTCCTCGACAAAACCACTATCGACGGGGCCGCGCGAATCACTTACGCATGCGGTCGCGACCCCGCCGAGGTTTCAGCCCGCCGTATGAAACGGCAGGCCACTACACGAAGAGGCCTACCTATAAGGCAAAACTCCCCCCAAACCCTACTGTCTCCCCCCTAGAGGGAAGACGGACTCGAAACAGAGGCAGGCGTGGGAACACGCACGCCGCCTCTCGGACCTGGTGCTGAACGGATGGCGGGCAGACCCACAAAGCCCGCCACCCCCAGGTCAAACCTCAGGGTGGCTGGAGGTCGTCTCGCGCCCTCCGGCGCCCGGCTCTGCGGTTGGGGAGAGGGTTTAAACGCTCCCTCTCCCGCTCCGCCGCCTCCTTGATGGAAATGACTTCCTCACAAAAGGAGGCGACGGCGTTCCACGACCTCTCCCTCCGGACCATAGACTGAACTACGGCCCGGAGCGAGAGGGCAGAGTTGGTAGGTTAATCCGACCGTGTAGAAGGCGATTTAACCCCTATTATTTAAAACGTCGGGCAATATTTACGTATTATACCTTTAAATATTAACGCGATTAAGACCGATTTACTTATAGTATATTATGTGATTGAAAAGTGATTTTCTTGTTTGCGTGTAAATAAAATTATTATTATTATTTATCGGCCTCAATGGTGTGGTGGTTAGTGTAATCGACTGCCACGCCTGAGGTCGCGGGTTCGATTCCCGCACAAGTCAAACATTTGTGTGCATGAATATGGATGTTTGTCTTGGTCTGGGTGTTTCTATTTATAATATGTATGTATTTACAAAAAAAAAGTATATATGTATGTTTATCCATTGTCTAGTACCCATAGTACAAGCTCTGCTTAGTTTTTTCTTTTTTTTGCACTGGTACCTGCAACACAGTTGTTACTAGCGCAGGTGCTAGAGAATTCCAAAATTGAATTGTACTCATTTATGTCAAAAAACGATTATTATTAAATAAAAATAAAAAAAACAAAAAAATAAGCAGTATTCTGGTAAGCAGTATTCTAGTTTGGGCTAGATGGTGTTGTGTGTATGTGGTTAGAATATTATATTATTGACCTGGGGGTGGCGGGCTTTGTGGGCCTGCCCGCCATCCGTTCAGCACCAGGTCCGAGTGGCGGCGTGCGTGTTCCCACGCGCGCCTCTGTTGTTTCGAGTCCGTCTCCCCTCTAGGGGGGACAGTAGGGGGGAGTGTTAGAAGTGCATTTGGGTAGATCTTTCGTGTAGTGGCCTGCCGTTTCATACGGCGGGCCGAAACCTCGGCGGGGTCGCGACCGCATGCGAAAGTGATTCACGCGGCCCCGTCGATAGTGGTTTTGTCGAGGAACACCGTGGTAGGTTTAGTCGGTATTCCGGGAGGTACATTTTCTTCTTAACATCTTTCTTTTACCCCGGCGAGTCCGACATAACCCCTCCAACCGCCCCCGCGGAGGGGTATGCGTCATGCATTCCCCCAAGTAAAAAAAAAAAAAAAAAAAAATATATGTATATTATATTATATAAACCTTGCATAATCATAAATTTCTAAAATACCTATCGAAATGATACTATATATTCTGTATCGATATCAAAAAGAAATGCTTCTGGTGCATCTTCGGTTTCTGCAGCCGATAAGGGTAAACTTAGCAGCGTTCGTAACGCGACTGATTGATAGACAGATCCTAACTAGAACGCAGTAAACTATGATCTCGACAGCAGTGAGATTTAGCATCATTGTTCAAGTTACTAATTATATTGCAGTAACAGTGAATTATACTGCTATTTAATAAGCATTTAGTTATTTTTTACATTTAGAACAATATCGAATATAGTGCAGTAATTAATGAACGAAATCAATTTAGTTGATTTTCATTAAATAAATCTACTTGACTAACACTAAATAAAGTACCACATTCAAGCATTTGTTGCATTTTAATCTTTAGTTCATATTAAATAAATCAGTGATCAACCATGCAGTATTAACATTTTTGGTACAAAAACTGCTTACTGCGTTTTAGAATATATGACAACATTTTTTTTAGTGTAGATTTCAGATTTTATGTGGTAATAAAGATATTTACTGCATTTAACTTGGTAAAGTGACGGGTCCTCGTAGACGTATCTGTACAATATATTTTGACATGCTATGTTGAGTTACTGCTTTCACAAATTTAGTTCTTTTTATTGTGTAAATCATCATATCATAAACTAGGTTACACGAATGTATTCCATATATGCCCGTTAAATTCAATATTTAACTAAAAAACGTGTAAAAGCCTGTTACTGCGTTTTAGGACCTGTACGGCAGTATAGCAATGGGATGGTTAAGAGATTCAAAATAAAAATAAAATTGTGAGTCAGCAGATACAGACAGACTAATAGGAAGAATGAGTAGACAGCCAAGCTGCCATCTCAATGAGGAATGCACCATTGTCTTTTTGAAAATATGTTAATACTAATTAGTTAATTATTCATGTTCACGATTGCACAGATGGTATAGTAGTTTTAGCACCTTGCAAATGGCACTAGAACCCATTATGAGAATGATTGTAAAGTGCCCCGGGACACAGAATATATTATGACGGGTTACTAAATGAAAATCATTTAATTGTATGCTCACAGAAAACATAATGAGAAAAACTTTGCATCTAAAAGTTTTCCTTAATTTTTGTAAAGATATGTGCAGTTTGCCAACCTGAACTGGGCCAGCGTGGGGGATTATGGCCTAACTCTCATCTCATCTCAGATAGTGCTGATATTATAATGTTGTATTTATTGTTTTCTCGCTGCTATTTATGATTTTGTACTGTATGTCCTCTCTATGATTCCAGAAGTCTCTCTCCCAAATACTAATAAATAAAATTCAGTGCTACAGAGTAATAAACAAAGAGATTTATTTTCAAATGTATTATAACCACTAATATATCCGTATGGAAATTAAATTGATATGAATTCATGTTGTTGCTGAAAGGTATTATGCTATGTTAGTATTAATCCATATGCTGTCCCGTGATAGTCACAATAGAAAATCTATTGTTATGTATCATATGTAATTTATCCGACGGGGACCTGTTAACACAAGATTGTTTTAGCAAAAGATGCCTTATACACACATACTTAGTTGGCTACACTTTGGTATTTCATCTACTTATTCATTAATTTAGTAATGTTTAAACCATACAGACATATTTGTATTATTTTTTGTGTGTATAGCAGAGAAAACAAAGGTCTCCTGTTTGTATCCATTATTATAAGGTTCCACTTAAAATTACAGAAACAGAATTTTGAAGGAAAATGGTGTATTATTCACATCAGGCTTATTTACACAAGTATTCATTTGTAATTATTTGCCTTTTTCAGGTACCATTCTCATCCTGGATTTGGCTGCTGGTTATCAGGTGTAGATATTAACACACAGCAGTCCTTCGAAGCATTATCAGAGAGAGCAGTCGCTGTTGTGGTTGATCCCATCCAATCAGTGAAGGGTAAAGTAGTCATTGATGCATTCCGTCTGATCAACCCCAACATGATGGTTTTGGGCCAGGAACCTAGGCAGACAACATCAAATTTGGGACATCTCCAAAAGCCATCAGTACAAGCACTTATCCATGGGCTAAACCGCCACTACTACTCTATCAGCATAAACTACAGGAAGAATGAATTGGAACAAAAGATGCTGTTAAATCTTCACAAAAAGTCCTGGATGGATGGTCTCACTTTATCAGACTACAAGGAACACTGTTCTATCAATGAGACAACAGTCACAGATATGTTGGATTTAGCTAAAAATTACAATAAGGCTTTAGAAGATGAAGAGAAGATGACCCCGGAACAGCTAGCTATTAAGAATGTAGGCAAACAGGATCCCAAGAGGCATTTAGAAGAGAAAGTCGATGTTTTGATGTCAAACAACATAGTGCAGTGTCTGGGAGCGATGCTTGACACCATGGTATTTAAATGATCCCTGTGTGAGATGTTTTATACTATTACATGTTAAGGCTATAGTAAAGTGGTAATAAATGAATTCAGTCTCACACTTTTATCTCTATTGATTGTATGATACTTATAATTTACTTAATTGTACCTAACAATAATAAAACCAGATTTTCGATAAATATGTATTCATTCAAAAGTTGCTACAGTCCATCTAGTCTACATTAAGCTTAACGGAACAGGTGTTTCAAGATCAATAGTCAAAGCTAAGCTCAGTAAATCATAAGCCATAAGCTAGAAAGATAACAATAAATAAAAGAACATTTATTAAACTGTGAAGGTGTTATTCAGATCACTTGATAAATGATGAGGCGTTATTCATCCACGATTAATTACGAGCTGGTTGGGCTCTAAAAGAGCAGTTGAAGAAAGTAAGTAGAATTACCCCTCCACCCACCAGTGGTAAAGTCCATTGGGTGGACGGGTCGAGACCCAACTATTGAAATGTTACCTATCTACTGTTGGGCCATGTTCGCCTTAAAATAGCAGTTGTACTGTTGTGTTATTAGTCTTCAGTTGGTAGGTATGTATTCGGCTTATAGCTCAGTCATATTAGGGGTTTTACCTCGAACTTAGAGATAATAAGTTGTAAACTCGTATACACCTTGATTTTGGTGTTCTAAAAGTTGTCTCAAAACTCTCATAAAATTTCGTGTCTGCGCCGTCAGTTATTCAAGGTCAAAGGTCACAAAAAGCAGATTTTCGCGATTATCTCTGTTTCTATAGCTCCAATGATGTTAACATTTATTATAAAATTGTAGATCATAGAATGTGCAAAAAAAATTGTGAAAATAATGTTTATACGTCCAACCGTTTTTGTGATAAAGAGCGGAGAGTCCGCAGCTCTCAGCCATACTCACTGTAATGCAAAGTCAACCGTGAATCTCGGTGAATAATACCTTGTATAAAGTTATTAAATTATTGAAATATCATTAACAATAAATAATTTGTATTATTTATTAGTTAATACTTTATATTTAATAACATATACATATATCTTATATTTTTATTTTATAGTACCTACTTTGTGTAATTAAAAGTTCATTCGAAGAAATACTTATTGTATGTCTTAAAGGATAATGGGCAATTTTGTATGGAGCGTGGGCGGTCCGCGACCAAGAATGATTTTGTTATTTATTGGTGTGCTTTAGTCCTACAATTATTGTGCACAAGTTTTATCACTATTGTGTACTTCTAAAACGGATAAAAGACATTATTGTTTTTAAACCTTTATAATAATAATAATGAGGTAAAGGGGTGTACCAAGGTCAGTAGTATTGGGTGACTAAAATAAAACTGTCTCAACTTACGGTTTGGTTTATTGACCGTCATATACACATAATACACACGTATACCAAGGTTAGAAGGTGAATGAGTTTTTGCGCAGGCACACATGCATGAGCATTAATTAAGCATGAAGATACGCAAGACTGCGCAAAGCTCACAGTTCATGACGTAAAACGAATGCGATAATACGGTAATCATATAACAACAACTTATAATATATATACCGATCTATCAAATACGTGTCCATATACTGAAAAATATCTCCAAAACTCACGGCTCGTACCTCTAACATATCGAGCCTGAAACATTCAACTTTTTGTATTTAGAATGCGCGTTCTCACTGTACTTGCGACCAGCCAGCACGATAATTTTGTTTTAGTTTGTTTAGATCTGTGTTTAGTAATATTGTGTATATAATATATAAATATGTGTAATTGTAAATGATAAAAATATACTTTACACCGTAGGTAGCCTACATCACTCCCCTCCAGAGACCGTCAAGGGCGATAAAAACCAGGGAATCTGACATGAACCAGATCGAGTCTGATAATTCCTAAGGCTATCAGTAGTACTATTTTCGCTTAGGTCGTTTTTGTCAACTAATATGTAGGCAGGATTTAGGCGCTCTATTGAAATAGTAACCTCTTTACCTTGAATTAATAATTTGATTAATACTTGACATTTTTGCATAAAACTTGGTGTGGTCCAGTGTACGCTGGTTGTAAGAATCCACGAGATCTGTGGTCGCTAAATCTTATAATATAAATATTTTACCGTGGCTATGACGGGATGCTGGTGCAGGCTGCAGTTTTTGTTCGAATGCACGGATACGAGCAGTAAATTCCGTGGGATCGGTGGTACCTACATCCTGAGAAACAAAAAATTCGCCATAAAGAAGTTCACGTTTGGCAGAAGATGCCTAAAGGTCGTTTTTAAATGCGCTTCTTACGCCAACGATTCGGTCCATTTCTCGCTTGCATGGCACTTAATGGAATTTTTAAGCTGCCTGTGAAAGCATTCAACTAGGGCGTTGCATGCCGGGTGGTATGCCGTCGTTCTCTTGTGTTGAAAGCCAGGAATTTTAGAAAGTTGGTCGAATAGAGCTGACTCAAACTGACGACCGCTGTCTGTAAGAATATTTTTGGGACATCCAAATCTGGCTATCCATCCAGATACCAACGCCTTGGCTACCGTTTCTGCAATAATGTCAACGATAGGGATGACCTCAGGCCACCTGGTAAATCGGTCCATTGGCGGTTAAACAATATTTGTAGCCTTGAGAAAGCGGCATAGGACCTATCAAATCGATGTGGATCTCTGTAAATCTCGCTGGTGGTAAATATAATGATGGGGCTGAGATATGGCGAGTAACTTTAGCTCGCTGGCATGAGATGCAAGCTCGTGCCCACTCACCACAGTCTTTTCTCATACCTGGCCAAAAAAACGCTCTGCTATTTGGCAGTAGCTGACACGCCAGGATGACTGAGAGAATGCAGGCTATCGAAAACTTCTTTTCGTAACATTTTGGTGACAAATGCCCTGGGAGTCGCTATGCTGACGTCACAGTACAAATAAGTTCGGCTTCCAGGTATTTGTATTCTCTCCAGTTGCAACGAAGAACCTTCTTGCATTACCGCTTTTAATTCAGGATCAGCGATTTGTGTTTCCGCTAGACGTTCAACAGTGACTGGTGAATGCAATTCCTTTGTCCTTGCCAGAAATATGCCTTATATCAGTTGTAAACTGAGCTGTGTAGTCTAGATGGCGGAATTGCCTGGGCGAACAGTTTCTTTTCCTGTCATGGAATGCAAAAGTGATCGGCTTATGGTCAGTATAAATAACAAAGTACCTTGCCTGTAACATGTGGCGGAAATATTTAATGGCTTCGTAAATGGCTAATAATTCCCTATCGTAAGGAGAGTATTTGCTTTGAGAAGGGCTGAGCTTTCGGGAAAAGAAAGCTAGTGGCTGCTAACCATCAGTATCAAACTGTTAATAACACGGCGCCGATTGCTATGTCAGATGCATCGGTAACCAATGCGAGTTTGGCATTGCAATCGGGGTGAGCTAATAAGGCAGCGTCGGCTAGTCTTTGCTTGCAGTCTTCGAAAGCTTTTTAATGTATCGCCACCTAGGTCTACGGGTTGACAGCCTTTCACATTGCCAACTAGACGATTATGAAGTGGCGCCTAAATTTAGGCAGCGTTCGGAAAAATCGCCTATAATAAAAATTTATCATGTGCAGAAAGCGTCTGTGCTGTCGGACATCTTTAGGTGGGGGAAAGTCACGGATGGCTTCGACTTTAGAGTCAAGTAGTTTGGTGTCTTTGGCCGAAATATTATAACCTAGAAAGATTATTTCCGGGACACCGAAAACACATTTGGAAGTGTTGACGACCATACCAAAGTCATTCATCCTATTGAATATGATACGCAAGTGCTGAGAACAAAAGAAAATCATCGATAAAACAGTAGCCGAGTCCTCTGGTCATCTCGTCGACGAAACGCTGGAAGGTTTGGCTTGCATTTCGAAGCCCAAAGGTCATATAAGGGAACTTATACAAACCGAAAGGTGTTTTAATAGCGGTTTTCGGAATATTGTCCGCGCTGACAGGGATTTGATTAAATGCCTTCACCAGATCGATGGTGCTGAAGATTCTGCAACCTGCAATGCTATGAGCAATATCGTGAATGTGTTTAATCGGGTACCGTAAAACTCTGCAACTTTGCATCGCATATACAACTTTGCCTATTTCATAAATTTACGTATATATTCTTATATAGATGGGCGTACCACAAGGCTCAATTTTGGGCCCGTTCCTATTTTTAGTATACATAAACGACCTCGCATACATAGTGAATGAGTCTATGGCGAACATAGTCTTATTTGCTGACGATACATCACTTATCTTTAAAGTAAATAGAAAGGATAGGGATCTCGTGCAACCTAACGCTACTTTAGATGCTATAGTTAAATGGTTTTCTGCTAACAATCTTCTTCTAAATTCAGGTAAAACCAAATGTATTAAATTTACAACACCTAACGTTACACAAATTGACTCCACTATTAATCTAGACGGAAAATTGCTGGACCTCGTTCCGTCAACTGTTTTCCTAGGAATTACGGTAGACTCTAAATTGCAATTGGGGCCCCATATACAGGCTCTTGCAAGTAAATTGAGTTCAGCAGCTTATGCCGTTAGACGAATAAGACAGTTGACTGATATTGAGACTGCTAGGCTAGTGTATTTTGCATATTTTCATAGTATTATGTCTTATGGCATTTTACTATGGGGGTCTGCGGCAGATGTCGAAACTATATTTATTCTACAAAAAAGAGCTGTTCGCGCCATTTATAACCTAGGCGGTCGTGATTCACTCCGAGAATTATTCAAGAAGATAAATATTCTTACGCTGCCATCATTATATATTCTCACGAACATCATGTATATTCGCAAAAACATCTTGCTCTATATCAAGAAAAGTGACGTCCACAGCCTAAATACTCGCAATAAACACAAACTTATGGTACCGGGATTTAGACTTAGCAGAACTAGTAAAAGTTTTATTGGAAATAGTATTAGATTCTATAATAAAATCCCATCCCTCATTAGTGAATTACCCGTCAAAAAGTTTAAAGAGATAGTGAAACGCACTCTACTCTCCAAAGCATACTATAGCACGAAACAATATATGGACGATAAAAATGCTTGGTCTTCGGTCCCCCCCTGCATACGGCAATGATTTTTTTGTATGTTCATTTATGTTATTCCCAACTATGTCCTTTTAAATACTTGCATTTCCTCGGCCTACTGACAAATAATATATCAATTTCATGTTGTATAATTAAGATTATATACTTCATATTAAAATAATAAAATGTTTGTAAAGGTGTGAGCACGATGTTG
The DNA here is from genome assembly GCA_930367265.1 of Catocala fraxini. Classification (NCBI taxonomy): domain Eukaryota; kingdom Metazoa; phylum Arthropoda; class Insecta; order Lepidoptera; family Erebidae; genus Catocala; species Catocala fraxini. The sequence goes on from OV884042.1 coordinate 11,314,846, forward strand.
GCCCTGGTGTAGGAAATTTATTACATTTAATTTAATTCACTTTTGGAACTGACACCTAGCTTTTGACGTTTTAAAAGTGCTTGTTACTCAGGCCTATTTGAAATAAAAAATTTTGACTTTGACTTTGACTTTGACTTTGAAATATTCCATGTGTAAGCACCGAATTATTGGTAATTATTTGATTCTTTATCTGGCAACTCGGCAAACCGTACGCCATGTTTATTTTTGTTGACATCGCATAACAGTCGCTTGTCAAACAGAACCTGTGATAGCCGGCTTCGACACTGCTCGACAAACTTTATCAGTAAGTCTAAAACTACTTTAACTTTCGACAATCTTTTGAATGTTATACGATAGTTATAAGGTATTCCATAATTTTGATAAATTTTAAGCAATTATCGTGACAAATAAACAAATTATAGCTACTTAGGTAAAGTTGTCACAATTATATCGTTCAAGCACAGCCAACTTTGCCGGTGCTAGGGTTGTCACTACCGAAGTGAACTACCTTACTCCCCAAAAAATAAAGAGAGTAAACATTAAAGAGAGTAAACATTATGCCTATGTGGCATAATGTTTTATAGTGATCTTGTATGTATTTGTGACTTGATATATATACCAAAACTTAACATTGTTAGATTATATTGTATCGACAGAGTTGTAACACCATCTAGTATTATATTGGCTAATAATTATTATCCTATAGTCACGTTGTGCTAATTAAATTCTCAATTTGCAATTACTTTGTTGACCATAGCATACATATATTTTAGTAGTGATTTCTTTCTTTTAGATTCAAAATGAGAAACAGGAGAAAGCCAGGGTCCAGACGATATAAAGATTATGAAGACAGCCTTCTCAATATTGCTGTAGAGCTCGTCAAAAATAAGAACTTATCAAGTTACCAGGCTGAAAAGCAATTTGGGATCCCCCGACGAACTATCGCTAATAAAGTAAAATTACTTCATATGAAAAAAATTGGTTCACCTGTTAGATTGAGTGACGAAGAGGAGAATAGAATAGCGAATGCCCTAATACTTTGTGGAGAATATGGCTGTCCACTGACTCGCCTTGAGTTGCGTATGATAGTATATAATTATTTAGTCAAAATTAATAAATCTTGGGTTTTTAATGACAAATTACCAGGCGAAAGGTGGGTTCGAGACTTTCTAAGTCGCCATAAAGAGAAATTGACATTACGGTCTACACAAAACATAAAAATTTCACGTGCTGCTAAAACAATAAGTGAATACGATAAATATTTTGAAAATCTTAAAATAAGTCTTGCTAATGTTGCACCACATAACATAATAAACTACGATGAAACAAATTTGTCAGATGACCCAGGGTCTCAAAAATGTATATTTAAAAGGGGAACTAAATACCCAAACAAGATTTTAAATAATTCCAAAACAGCGATATCAATTATGTTTGCTGCCACGGCAGCAGGAGAACTCCTGCCACCATATGTGGTATATAAATCTATTCATTTATGGGCCAACTGGTGTGACGGTGGGCCACCAGGTACTAGATTTAATAAAACAAAGTCTGGATGGTTTGATGCCGACTGTTTCGAAGACTGGTTTGATAATATTATTATACCGTGGGCACAAAAAAATGCAGAGCCAAAGGTGTTAATAGGAGATAATTTATCTTCTCATTTAAACATACACATTATAACTAAATGCCAGGATAACAATATAAGATTCGTGCTTTTACCTCCCAACTCAACACATGATACTCAACCGTTAGATGTTTCTTTTTTTAGACCATTGAAAAGGGCTTGGAAAAATATCCTTCTAGATTGGAAAGTCAGACACCCATCAGCAAATTCTTTAAATAAACAAATATTTCCAGAATTACTACGCACATTAATTGATACAATAAAATTGAACTCAGAGCCAATAATAAAAAACGGGTTTAAGGCTACAGGTATACACCCCCTACGACCAGAAGCTGTGCTAAGGAAACTTCCAGAATATAAAGAAAATACGGAACCACAACCGATCTTCGACGAGGCACTGTTAAACTTTTTGAAGAACTCCAGGTCGCCATCTATTAGTAACATTAGAAAACAGCGTAACAAAAAAATATGTACAAGACCAGGCGAATCAGTTTCTACAGATGATTTCAATAAATCGACAAATGCAAAAATAGATTCAGAAGTCAAGGGTAATTCTAATATTTTACCTGGTACGAGCACCTGTGTAGACAAAAATTTACACATTTCAAAAGACCGCTCTTTGTTCCGTCAAACACCCACTGATACAGATAATACCATTCCTCAGAAAAGTAAGCAAATAAAAATACTTTCCAGTATCGTTTTAAATTCATTAAATAAACAAAATGATGATGATTCTAACAGATCTTCACTAACTTCGCCATATTCTTTACATGATGATTCCGACAATGTTCCATTTTTACACTCTCATAGCGACACAGAGAGCTTTCATGACAGTGATTTGGAAGAAGATAATTTAATGAAAGAAGATAAGTCTTCAGATGATACAGTAGCTATTGGAGACTATGTTTTAGTTAAGTTTTTAAGCGGTAAAAATGCCAAATACTACGTTGGTAAAATAATAAATTGCAAGGAAAATGAATTCACCACAAAGTATTTGAGAAAAAATTCGAAGGGATCTTTCTTTTGGCCACTTGTTGATGACATATCTGTAATTACACCTCTCGATATAGAAAAAATATTACCTATGCCCGTAGTTGGTCGCCGTGGTGAATTAAATTTTATTATAGACTGCAAAATTGCAAAGTCTAGTATCTGTTGAATCTTGAATTATAAATAATAAATATAAATAATAATAAAAGAAATATAAAGAAACCAAATCATTGAATGTGATATTAAATGACTAGAATAGATATAGTACTTACTTAATTATTAAGAATGTGAAAACTTTTCTAAAAAACCTAAATACTTATGTGTACCTGATGTTGATCATATTGACTTTAATTATTTTATAACTTTGTATTAATACCTATTTTTATCTCACGTGTGATTTAGGGATAAAAACAGATCATTTTAAGATTTAAGAGATTTTTGTCTTACATTTATGTTGAATGTTGATTATGTTTAAGTACTTAATTATACTAATTACCAAATGAAACAAACTACTATTAATCCTATTATGTATGACTAATTTCTATATTAAAAAATATCTTATAAATTCTAGATATTTTTTTGCGCAGTGTGTGTGCCAACCCTATGCAATATCAACTAATGTATGAAACTAACAATATAGTCTTTCATAACATTGCCTAGCACTGTTTCCAGTGATATAAGCGAGCTGTTTCTGGTTTGCAATTCGCATCCTAAAGTACTTGAAATAGGGTTTAACTGTATGTGTAAGATATAAATATTTAAGTAATAAAAACTGTCGAAATGAAGGCAGGCATTGTTACAGTTTATTGGTCCAACTTAGCCTATTGTTTAAAAATGTAATATTTTAAAAATAAATCAGTTTTCACTTAGTTGTAAGGACCCTCATAATGCCTATGAATATAAGCTTTATTTCCCAACCAGATAAACTTAAAGAAAAGTTGTAATTTTTAAAATGAATGTGAATCTCTCTAATATTATGGCAAAGTTGCAACATTTTACGGTACCTATCAGGTATGGTTCTCGTATTGAGCATACGGTAGTCTCCGCATGGACGCCAGCTGTTGTCCTTTTTGGAGCCAGGTGAAGAGGTGATGACCAGGGGCTTTCTGAAGGTCTAGCAGTACCGTTGGCCAGCATATGGAATGGAATTCCTGCTTGGCGATTTTCAATCTATCTGGCGCTAGATGTCGAGGGAAACAAGTGACTGGAGGGCCTGGTGTCGTGCGTATGTGGTGTACAGTGTTGTGTGGTGTAGTGCGTGGTGTATCGGCTGGTCAAGTAATTTCAGGAAACTCGTCTAGAATTTTGGGACCTTTACAGAAGCTATAGAGAAGTGTGATCGATTTACGGCAAATTCAGATACATTCGTATTACTATCTATTAATCGTTGGTTACGACAGTCAACGATTAACGAATAAAAAGATAAAAAGTCTATTCCTATAATAGGTTTACCCACGTCAGCCACAATAAAACGCCACATAAAGTCTCTACGTAAACCTAGGTTGAGGTTCAAGTCCACATATCCGTGTGTGTTTATGGTTGTACCATTCGCGGCACAAAGCTGGTAATTCGTAGATGCACGACACTCCGGTAGTAGACGACGAGGGTAGACGCAGAGGTCGCTTCCAGTATCGACCAGGAATTGCGTCTTCTAAGACTTGTCTATGACGAACAGGCGACCAGTAGAAGTTGAGTAATCGGAAGTTGCCATTACCGACTGTCTGCAGCATTTTCCGCCTTGCAGTCGCACGGCTTCACACAGTGGTGCGCACTGCTACCAAACTTACTATGGTACCAACACACAGGAAACTTGCGGTAGTTTGAGTTAGACCGAGTCGATGATCGGCTGCGTCCCCGGCTACTGCTACGCTGACGCTGCCTTGGTCGACTTTCTCTTATGTGCGTTGTGAGGTCTTTCATCGCATGCCTGAGTGCCGCAATAGTTCCTCTATGAAGCATCTTCGAGGTTTGCTGACTAACTAGCCGAATCGAAACCGATCTGGCACATCTTGCTCTAAATAGGTCTTGGTCTGGCTATGCAAATGTAACGCGTATCATGTAAGTTTTGAATTGAAAGCTAAATCAGTGGCGTAGCGTGGGTGTAAACCGCCCGGGTCGGAATTTTTTTGGTGCTCTCTTTTTTAAGTATTTCAATTTAAATACTATAATTTTCAGTAGGTACATAATTGTAAAGAATTTTTCGATAAGAACAGTCATAATTTTTGTGTAATGTGCAGTTCAAATATTTACAAGATATTATTACTATTTATTGTGAAATTTCACCGCCCCCCTAAAAGTGCCGCCCTGGCCACCCCTGCCCCTACTACGCTACGCCACTGAGCTAAATTAAAAGTAGATAACCACAGTGCACTGAAAACTGCGCGTGCGGTTTTATTAGAGGCAAAGGCAATAATAATATTTTCAGCAGGTGACGAACGGCGCCAAGCGCAAGTAGGTCCTCTGTCAGGGGACCTGTGTGGGGTCCTCTGTCTACCTATAAACTGCGCAAAATAAAAAAATAAATAAAAAAAATGACCTTTGTGTAAAAATAACAAAATCTATTTTTTTTAAATGTACGACTTTTTCATACTTCAAACCTACAGGTGCTTCGTTTATGGCTAATTTTATTTTTTTATGTACTATTATTATTTGTGAAGGATTGATTCGTCAAACTACAAACGATTTTTTTTAAATTGAGATAGTTTTGAAATCGCAGCATTATCCTGGTGTATTTTTTTGCGGTAAAGCACCTAAGAAACCTAAGGAATCTCCCGTTATAATTTGATTCACATATTCTGGGACACCCTGCATATGCAAATTAAACGTTTTAGTTATTATATAAATCAAATTCTTAAAGTAAAATACGTTTAATATATTATAATATTTATAACTTTTCATTTATGAACTCCTCGATATCATAGTAAGCATTTCCAGCCAAAAAGTTAAATTATTTATTTTTAAACATTAATATTTTGCTCCTTCCTACATTTGGGTATCTTATTGTAAATTTTTGGAGTCATACAAAATACACTTCTGCGCATGAGCGTGGTCCTTGCATTGTGAAGGCAAAGTCTACTATTGTCCCGTCTACTACGATCGACTCTATTAGATAATTGTACAAATAGACGAGGGTTCATTTTTACAAATATTGTAATTTCCAATATATATAAACAGGTAAGAGTCAAAATTTTATATTTCTTAAAGTATGGCTTACAGCTGTTAGTAACATGTAGCTTAAACATAGCTCGACATCTTTTTTGAGCCTTGAATGACAATTCCTTATAGGTAGAATTACCCCAGAAAATAATGCCATACCTGAGGTGGGAAGATACTAGACCATGGTACGCTGTGAGTAGTGCATCAGTATTTAGTTCTGAGGTTAATTTATACATTGCGTAAGTAGATTTGCTTACTTTTTTTTGTTAAGGCTTCTATTTGTGCTTTCCAATCTAATCTTTTATCAAAAATTATACCCAGATATTTAGTGGTGGTAACTGTATCAATTTTTGTGTTTTTATACTGTATTGTAGGCTCCTTACATATTATTTACTTATATATACTTATCTTCTAAATAAATAATTTTGTGTCTTATATAATTAACTCAAACAAATAAAATGATTATATTTACACACTTATATACTTACACTATCCTATATACATTTATATATATAATACTTACAAACTATGTATATCAACACATTATTATGTTATTTCACTGCACAGCGTCGAAGCCGTGCGTTGTGCGAATATCGTTCAATGGAACCGCGCTCAAATCTGTCTCTGAACCTAGGCGTGGCACTGGCGCCGATCGCTGTCATTCAGTCGACCTTAAACTCTCTGACGTGCACCCCGTGTCGTCCGTTGACCCGCCGCGCGAACTTACGATTGCCACATATATTGTTTAAGTGCTTTTTCAATCGCTCTCTTGTTCTCACGCTTTCTCCTACGCTATCACTGACTTTCTCCTTCTCATGTATATCTTTCTTCCGGACTATATCTGTGCTTGTGCTTGTGAATATATCTACTCTTCTGTGAACTGAACTACGTGTATTTAAAGTTCTGTACCTACCTACCTGGTACAGAACTTTATATAATCATAAAAGAAAGAATTATATGGTGTGCACAGTGAACTCCATACCACACTTACTACGCATACCATAGTATTATTAAATTGTCAATTTAAGAATCTCGTTGACTAAATGGTATACCTAATGTAGGTTTTTCCAGGTTCATCTTTAAGTTATTATTTTCCAACCACTGTATCATTGAGATTAGGGAATGGTTTATGTAATTACTGTAACTATCTCTATTTGTGCCATGGTATTGTAATGGTGCTATCATCAGCAAATAGTTTCATTGATTGATCGATGCTTTTAGGAAGGTCATTGATGTATAAAATAAAAAGGAGAGGGCCTAAGACACTTCCCTGAGGTACTCCATATTTTACAATTCATTCTGATGATCTATGTATTTCTTTACGTTTCGTTTTAGTTTTTATTATTGCTGTTTCCGTGTATTATTTCCTCGTACTAATATATGACTGGATTAGATTTGCGACGTTACCTCTAATATCGTATGCCTCTAGTTTTGTAATTAAAATGTCATGACGTACGTAATCGAACGCCTATGTCATGTCACAGAAAATTGTGCTGACAGGGTTATTTTTATCAACATTTGTTATTACATTGTATAATCATACAATGCCATATTTATTGTTTTATTATTTCTAAACCTTTCTGTTCATTTACAAGTATTTTTTCTTTTCAATGTATTTGTATAATTCTTTATATATGTATTTCTCAAATACCTTTGAGAATATACTTATTAAGGAAATATGTCGGTAGAATTGCAAGAGTTCCTTGTCTTCTTTTTTAAATAGTGGTTGAACTATGGACGTTTTAAGTGCTTTGGAGAAAATACCTGTGTTGATGCTAAGATTAATAATATGGCTTAACTGTGAACAAATTTCTCCAGCAACTGATTTTATAACTTTTGTGGATATTTCATCGTAGCCCACGCTATTTGTGTTATGTAAATTATTTATGATTCTAAGTACATCACATGGCAGACATGGAGCCATAAAACATGAATTTACTTTATTATCGATTTGTAATGTGACTTCATGACCTGCGACAATTATTGGTTTGATTTTGTCAATAAAATAATTATTAAATGTGTTTGCTATATCTATTGGCTTGGTAACAATGTTATTATTTACTTTAATCTGAATAAAGAAGTTTTTACCATTGTTTCTTTTAAAATTATTGATTATTTGCCAAGTAGTTTTTGATTTATTTTGAGATTGTTTTAATTTTATAATTATGTTGAGCTCTGTGTTAGTCTAATAATTTATTTAATAACTTGGAGTAATTGATGAACTTCATTTTATTGGTTTGATTTGGTTTCCGTCGGAGTTGCCACAGAAGTTGCTGTTTCTTTTTGCTACATGCTACTGATAAATATTGTTCTTTCAGGGAAACATTAATTGTAATATAATGTAAACGTGTCTAAGAAATTACTGTGTATGCAACATTGGGATAGTTAGTTTCATATATTTCGGAGAAGGATAGATTACTTAAGCAGTTTTTAAACTTCGATATTGTTGTTGCCAAAGTCACGTCTATTTACGCGCCAATATCTATTACAGCACATTGTTGAAATAGGCAATTTGAGCTGTGTAGTCGGATAGTGTTAATTCAACTACATGAGCTTTACAATTGTTTGTGACATTATGGGCAAAATTATCAATACAGGTTTGGCTACTTAAACGGGTAGGTTGATTAATAGCTAATCTCAAATTATAATTTAATAAATAACATTCAAAGTCTATAGACTTTATGTTTCGTTTAAGTATATCTATATTAAAATTACCCGCTATTACAATATTTTGATACTTGTACTTAGAAAGTATTTAAAGGAGAGCTTGTAGTTTTTTTAGATTGCCAGTAACTGATTGAACTGGTTTAATAAAATCGAACCAGTAAAATTTTGAGAAAAATAATTGAAAGTTATAACTTTGTTTACATAATATTGTCTTCTATTTACGCGAATATTATTCATTGAAATTAAACTGCTATATACGGATTTTATCGCGTTGTTTATTTGACACTTTATTACAAAATTTTGAAAATTGTTACATTACTTCTACTATTAAACTTTACTAATTTTTAAGCTAATTAAATTATTATTAAACTATTTCGATTTAATTTATTTTTACACTTTCCCCGACGTTTCGGTTGCTTTTCAGCAGCCATGGTCACGGGGAGACTAAGATGGTAGTTGTCTCAATGTTCCAGTGTAGTTATTTCAAAGTACCCGAATATAATTTAATCATTGGTGTTTCTATTTACGCAGAATGAGCTCAAAGTATCATGAAGTCTAGCTGTGGTTTGCTTCTTCTTGGGTTTGACTATTTTTATTACTGGATCCCAAGCTGGTGATACATTCCAACCATCTTCTCTATTAAAATTAGGATGTTTTTTGATTTCAATAGCCTCGCGAAGCATCCTTGGTAGGAATCGGTGTTCTTTAGCGAGAATCTGTGGTTTGTCAAATCTCAGGTAGTGGTTGGTCCCCTGTTGCACATGTTCACACACAGCAGACTTCAACGAGCGTTGGTGTTTTACATCAGCTATGTGTTCTTTTATGCGGGTGCCTATGTTTCTCTTGGTTTGACCAATGTATGAGAGTCCGCAGTCACAATCTATTTTATAGACCCCTGCATCTTGTAAAGGTAGTTGGCACTTGACGAATGGTAAAAATTAACTTATCTTCGTTGGCGGCTTGAAGTATGTGTTGATTGAAGCTCGCTTCAAGATGTAGCCAATCTTGTCAGTGACACCCCTTACATAAGGCAGTATAGCAGGCTGGCGCTCGACTGTGGCTGGCTTTTCTCGGGATCTGTGACAGCGGCGCGGCTGTTGGAGCTTGTTGTCTTGCAGTACTTGCTTGACATGTTGAAGCTCGGCGTCCAGGTGTTTCTTGTCACAGATCCCATGGGCTCTCTGAAACAAAGACATTTCCACGGTAGCTAACTGTTTAGGATGGTGGTGAGATTCACCGTTTAAGTACCTATTTGTATGGGTCTTTTTCCTATATACAGTGTGGCTCAAAGTATGATCAGGATTCCTTATGACAAGTACATCTAAGAAAGCTAATGAATTATTTGCCTCTAATTCCATAGTAAATTGGATGTTATTATTAATGGAATTAAGATGTTCTAGGAATACACTTGCACTATCTGTTGGTAATATTGTAAAAGTATCATCTACAAACCTCTTATAAATCCTGGGTGTGATGGGGGCAGTATGTATTATACTATATATATATATATACTCAATTTTGTAATAAAGTGTCAAATAAACAACGCGATAAAATCCGTATATAGCAGTTTAATTTCAATTATAACTTTGTATTTTAAACCAGGAGAAAATGATTAGAACTATATCAAGGTAAGTATTTTAGAACAGTATTTTTGTGCATATTCGGTAGACTTTATCTAATGATTATAAAGAATGACTCAGTGTTTGTTTCTAAAGTATTGTAACACTTTAATAGTATTATGTTATTTGTGACAGTCCAAGGAAAATAGAGTTGTAAATTATAATGTTATTGAAGGCATTATAAGTCCTTCGTTTAATATTATGTTTGTAGCCGTTATTTGGATTTATTGTAGCATTAATGTACTCTTACAGAAAGCTCAGGTTGGAGAATTATTGACACGTTAAATTTTCTAATATTTAATCATTCTCCATTACCAATACGAGTTCGTTGAGGATACCCCTGATTAGAAACCGTCCTGAAAGAAGAACTTGCAATGTCAAATGGTCCGCTGGAGTTTCCACAGATATGCGTTTCACGTTTCCTAAAAATGAGGATCCTAGATAATTTTTAAGTATACTTACTTTAGCGCTATTCTTTTAATAATTATAGCGCAGAGATATATCATTCAAAACAAAGAAATAAAATACGTAAGAAAATGTTATACATCCTTCGGGCGTATTGTCTTTTTAGAAGCTCTTTTGTATCCCGCATCGTCGCTAGAATCAAATATGGCCGTTAACAGGTAATATCAGCACCAAAGTTCCCACTAAGTCCATGCTCACAATCCGTACTTTTCCATCTTTTACGTAGGCTTCCTCGCGGTCTACAAAATAATGTAATTTTTACGTCATCACATCACATCAGTCTGGCCATATTTCGAGTTCCGTATTTTCGAGATATGAGTTTGGTTTTTTGCGTGCTATAATTAGCTAGCTTAAGATAAAATCTAAGTAATATATTTTATAATGAATAATAAAAATAATATGAAAATAAGAAATTAAGAGGTTTTTTCTTAGTTTGGCCATGTTATGCTATTGTCATGTCGTGACGTCTGTACACCACGGAAATAGCGGAAAATAGAGAAATAAATTATTCGATATCGAGATTACTTTGTTAGCTAGTTGAAGTGGTCCACTATAGTTTGGAGATCTGATAACTGTTGGGGACAAAAGTTCTACAGTGGCAAAACCTTATTAGATATATAGATAAGCCTGTCAATATCTCTTATCCGCTAGGGAGCCATTGGATGCAAGCGGCTGTACCGTTCTTCGAATAAATCCTTGAGAAACATTTTCAGCTGAGGACGAGTGGCGACTGACGAGTAAATGCTAGCGATAATTTACATGAATGACAGTGGAAGTACTCACTGATATATTACTGAGAATAGCGTGTTCGATTGTCGCAGAGGATAAAGGAAATATGTGGGATCCTTATAGCTGCTGATTAGAAGTTTTGATATGCGTTACTTTAATAACATTTTATAATGTAGAGTACCATCAGAACAATCTTTTTTTCATATGTGATTGCGCTGCTCTCGTTTGCTGGATGCCTTAGGATCTTTTGGGCTAAAATCAGAACAGACTGGATCCCATATGATGCTAATCAGCAACGCGGTAGCGTTGATGGCGGGACGAATTAATTAGCTACAGGAGAGACTGGTGCAAACTAGCGTATAACAGAGATATGTGGAAAAGCGAGAGGGATGCCTTGGCCCTGCAGTGGGACAATACTGGTTGAAATAAATAAATAAATATTTGGATGATTAATCCTCTTTCTGATCTTTCTCTAAATGATATTTAATAACAAAAAGGAGTACCATTTCCTTACTATATTGATGCAGATGATAGTATATGAGAATAACTACTTATTTCCCACTCGCTCTTAGTTAATGTCTTAGGTTTGGTTGGATCCGATATATAGATTTCTTAGTCTTACAACCCGTTTATGACTTTGGAGAGTGTGAATAAGCATTCTTTAGTATGAAAACGTGGACAAAAAATGGGATCTTTTTATTGCTTACACACACTTACTTACTTTTATGATTAGTGAAGTAATTTCGTGAAATAATGGTTCTTATATTTGAACGGGATATATCTTCGATATATATATATGACTAGAATTTTATTTCCATATCGACATGTAAATAATTTTTTGTTGCCCTAGATATAAATATTACCGGGTGCGTTTTTAAAATTGAAATTCTTATATGCCTTATGGTGAGTATGGCACGGTTCGTATAGTAAATTATTTTAGCGGATTTTGTAAAGCTATATTAGCATTGCAAGTGTCTAAAAATCTACATCTACTATTTTAACTGTAACGTATATGTTATGCCCCGGTGATGTTGGTAGTGAATGCGACTGCTATGCATGAAATTTCGATTCCAGGGTTAGGCAAAGCAACACAATGAGTAAACTGTGCCCGTTAAACGGCAATATACTCTACTGTTTGCTCCTTATTCTTGATCCTAATAACCACATCTGGCGAAATGTAGATATAAAACACCTCTGTTTGTCTTTGTTAATGCAGGCATGATATATGTAAACTACCATAAATCTACGGATTGCTAACTTCATTTAACTTGTATTACGAGATATATTCATAGTTTAGATCTTTTAGACTTTAGATCATTCAAGTATAATCTTATTTTAGCAATACGACGCTTAAAACTCTTTTCGCTAAATTGTTTATCATGTTAGAAGTGGGTTTGTCAAAGTTTTCTTAAGCCTTTTACCCTTGCTAACTCAAATAGTTGCAAACTTTTTAAAAATTTATTAATCCTGAAATCCTTTCTCCTGGCTTATTGGATAGTATTGTTTAGGATTATTTCATGTAATGGAATTAGATATTTTTATTTATAAAGCGATTGAGTTGATTTTCACTCGACGAATAGTTCATTTAAGGAATATATTTCACATATGTATTATATTTTGGCAATACGTCAAATTAATTTCTTAACTATATGATTGCAAGGCAGTTTGGTTAAAGTGGTCGCCTTAGCATAGCCAATGCCAATGCGCCGAGTGTTGTGAGTTCGATCCCCATACAGGTCCATATGTGATCCACAAATAGTCGTGCCGAGTCTGGGTGTTCTTTGTGTCAGTTGTTTGAATATTTGTAAAATCTTCCGCGACTGGATTTAATCCCAATTCGAGAATTGTCTTAAAAAAGAAAAAGAAACAAGTAACGTTTTTCTTCTGGTTGAAAAATCGTCTGCTAGTAATTGGCGAATATGAGGTATATAATATTAATATTTTTGTATAATATTTGTACGAGTAGCAAGCTCGTCTCTCCCTGATTAGTAATGAACGCCATTTCCATTGCTTCTTACTAGTCTGTAGTATATATAGTCAATTTTATTAGGTAAAGTCAAGTTTGTTTCTAATAAACGTCAATATGGATGAGGCGATTTACATTCTTAGTGTAAGCCGAGAGTCTGAAAATTAACAAGTATTAACTATTGAACAGCAGTATGATGTGAATTTTCCTCCGCTGAATAAAGACTGTGGTGTAAGTGCTTTACGAAAATATTATACAATGGGTTTGCATTCTCACTAAAGTTTGGGCACGTTTTAGTCATACTACAGTCATTTTACTGATCTATATTTATTTAACACTCATATTTTGTATTATTATTCTAGATAGTAAATAGGAAAATAATAGGCATGCGTAGTCTGATGTAGGTTCTCCCTGCTATTGGAGTTTGGCGATGCTTGTCGGCATGCGTCAAAATTGTTGCATGCAAGTTGAGTTTATGTAAGGTGCAACACTTAGCTTGATATAGTTTGGTTCGTTAACTTCATAACCAGTGATCGGAGTAGGTAGATTGATTTTTGGTACTTGTATCATAAATGCACACAGAAAGAATAACATGGATAAGCCATTTTCCCGGAAAGTAATTCCGGTATTTTCGGATTCAATTAAATATTGTTAATGTTGGTAGTGATATTATTCCTACTCAATTCAAAATTTAAAGGAAGGTATCAAAACTAAATTAATTCATTATTTATCTGTTGAATAATAAAAACAATCGAATTCCGATCGAAGCTTTAATTTTTATTTTTTATTTTTAGCCTTTTATGGCTAGAACTTTTATAGATAGACATAAATTGTTGCACTTAAATTTAAATATTTTCATAGGGGGTCATGGTAATTTGCATTAAGGGTAGAATACATGACGGGGCCCCATAGAGGGCCAATGCCTGCTGGGGTCGTGAGACTGTTTAAGGATGCACCACGACTCTGAAACGTAAAGGGCATACGAAGGAACAGGTTGATTTTAGTCAGATTTTAGGACCAAAAAAAAGGGGTAGAATAAAGAAAAAAGATAAAAATCAACATTCTTTATTGTTAAATATGTACATTTTACATTTATTCACATTTTTAATCTTCATCGATTACAATGTCAGCATCCTGGTAATCCTGATCTTTACAATTAAAATATATAACTATGAGTTTCTCTATATTTTCTATTTTCAACCTATTTCTTTTAACATCTAAAGTCCATTTATAAATGGAAAAAGACCGTTCTACATCTGACGATGTCAAAGGAGCAAATTTTAAAAAAGGTATTAAATTATGTGCTTCATTTTTTTCAATGGCCTCACTATATTCTCTAAGTGTGTCTAAATCTGGGTTTCGTTCCATAACACGTTCTATTTTATTTTTTATATTTTCTGAATTGCACTGATTTATAGCATCTCTGACGTTGTCAAATGCTAAAAGTGAATCTGTCAACGATAAATTATGCTTTTGCAATTCTTTTAAAGACAAATGAATTATAAAATAATTGTCTTTAATGTAATTTAAATCTTCTTTTAAATTTTCTTTTTCTATAATATTTTTTGCCTCTCGAATAGATACCGCATCAGAGCTGCTTAAACAAGATAATACTTCTTTTATTTTTTCAAAGTTTTGAGCGTAATAAAATGCTGCCTCTAACCAAGTGCCCCATCTTGTAACAACTGGTTGGGGAGGTAGCGGCAAATCTGGATATTTTTCTTTTAAAATTTTGACTCTACTTGGGGCTTTCAAAAATACCTTTTTAACATTTGCTATTAAAATGTTAACATCGTGATATTCTAACCTAATTTGCTCAGATACGCGATGAAGAGAGTGCGCCAAACATGTTACGTGCTTCATTTCAGGTAAGTATTGTTTTAAATTTCGTCCTGCAGACAGCATATATGCAACGCTATCAGTGCAGAGGACAAGAATGTTACCTACCTTCGATTCAAAAGAATCTTCCCAAAAGTTTTCCAAACATTCTAACACAAATTGCGTGATTGTTTGTCCATTAACTACAGTTAGCATTTTACATGCTACCAAATAAGGTCTAGTCAAATTGCTAGGATGTAATGGTTTTATTAAAAAATGGACTATATAGCGACCTAAAAAGTCTGTCGTTTCATCTAATGATATCCATAGTTTCACATTTTTATAATTTTGCCGAATCGAATTGATTTTATTCTTAAAAAACTTGTCCAAGTAAACTTTCCGTAACTGTGATTCATCTGGCAGAGTACGATTAGTACACGTACAACAACAGGTACTACACATATATTTTTTAAAGAAATCTTGAAAAGTAGTATTTTTCATCTGAGACCACGGAATATTGCACAAAATGAGAAATTTTATAAGATCGAAATAAAATTCCTCTTCGGGCCGCTTAAACTTTCCCTGGTGTACTGCTCCTTCGATATGTCTTTTAACGTTTCCTTTATTTATAGTTTTCAAATGGCTTTCACATTTTGAACAGTATATTGTACCACTAGCGTGATCGTAAAGTAGTTCGGGATGACCGGATATCCATTTTTCTACAGTTTCAGCCTTGACGTTTGCCATATCTGAACTTTGTTTTAGAGATGGAACCTCGTATATATCACCTAAAACAAAGACATGAAAAAACTACATTTTATTTAGTTTATTTAGCTTACTCCGTTTGTTTTATTTTTCGTGGATCAAATTTAGTCATTGAAATTTCACCCTCTTCCTGTCAACCGATTGATCTAAAATTTGGTATTCGCCTTTGATTCTGGTGACAATATTATTTTATTAATACTTATTATTATTGTCAATCCAAAATGGCTGCCGCTACAAGATGGCGGACAACTTATTTTTTTTTTCAATCCCATCAATATGGGTATCAAATGAAAGGGCTTGTTACGTAGAATATTTTGTAGAGAAGTAGATAAGGCCTATAGTAATTTATTTTACCAATACATTGCAAGAGGACACAGGGCATTCAAATTATATACGGATTCCAGTAAAATGTCGGTTAATAGTGGAGTTAGCTGAATTATAATATTCTATTCTACCACATACACACAACACCATCTAGCCCAAACTAAGCAGAGCTTGTACTATGGGTACTAGACAATGGATAAACATACATATATACTTTTTTTTTTGTAAATACATACATATTATACATAGAAACACCCAGACCAAGACAAACATCCATGTTCATGCACACAAATGTTTGACTTGTGCGGGAATCGAACCCGCGACCTCAGGCGTGGCAGTCGGTTACACTAACCACTACACCATCGAGGCCGACAAAATTGCGACTACATTACTAGAATATCATAATTTTGTTTCGCACTAAGCTCACTGGTTCATACTCTATTAAAGATTTAACAATATTAAGGCTCATGGTATGTTCAGCAGGTCAAGCGAACAAACACAATACTAAAAATATTCTTATAGTACATCCAAACATGCTTTATACTCCTTGTAACTAGTAAAATATTACTTACCAAAGCTTGGTTTAAATATGTAAATCCAATTCAATAGTGAAAAATCTGAGTCCGTATATTCGAGCCAAATCGTGGTTTAGAGCAGATTCCAGAAGTCAGTATGTACACAAGCCAGGGTCAAGTAACGTTTTCACAACACAGTAACAAACAAAGATGCGCACTCTACGAACCGAAGTAAACGAGTGAGCTACCTGGCATGTCGTCGGCGGGCGTACGCATTGTTCTGATAACCGGTTATTGTACCACCCATGATCCTTTGTTCTGATTGGTCGTTGGGTTTTGTCAAATCGTGACTGTGTGCCGTTAAAAAAAATATGAAGAATAATAAAGAATAATATTGCTCATTTTATTACAATTCCTACCTTTTTTTGAGGATGGCAAATCATCAAATGACTCCTTCCACTCTGGCAGAATAAAATTCCTACATAAGTTCCGGTTTTTTTTAAATAATCCACCAATTCCGGAGGAATGTCCATATTAATATATACGTTTCGGATCAATGACCCCATTTCAATCTACCTACTCCGATCACTGTTCATAACAGTGTAGTATCATATCCTTAAGTGTATGTTTGTATACTGGAAAGGACCATTACATTTTTTTGAACAGAAACGATAAATGTAACAATAATTGTTTTGGTTGGTTCATAGAAAAATAGGATTTTACAATAAAATAAAAAAAAGTTGAAGCGTTGGTTTTTTTTTCTTTAAATAAGGTAGTATTGCCTCCTCGTACCCGTAAGATTCTAATCGGTTCAGCGTAGATCTGATTAGGGTTATTAAATGGTCTTGCGGAATATTGTTCCATTCTTCTGAAATCGCTGTTCTTAGTGCGGCCACTGTTGTGGGCACAGGTTTCTCGCATATACAGCTTTTTTTAAGCTGTCTCTAACATGCTCAATGGGATTAAGATCCGGCCTGCGTTCTGGCTAATTCATGGTACGTATCCCAACCTCTTCGCAATATTGTTGAAGCAAATTCAACCACCTCTTCTACCGTTTTAACGAACCATGTCGATGAACACAAGTTCCGTTCGCGCGATCATCGAAATGCCACCCCACACCATACACGAACCGCCTCCAAAAGGAACACGCTCCTCAATGCAACTTTGAGCATATTTCTCCCCACGTCTACGATAGACTCTTCTGCGACCGTCTACACCATTTAAACATGTCCTACACTCATCGGTGAACAATATGGAGGCCCATTTCTCTTCAGTCCAATTAAGATGTTCACGTGCAATTCTTAAACGAGCTTGTCTGTGAGCTGCAGACAGCTTTGGACCATTTACTGGTCTACAAGGGGTGATTGGCGCTTCCTTAAGCCTCCTTCTTATTGTTCGTGCACTCACGTTTACTCCACGCACTTCATTCAGCTCTGTTTTGATGTTTACTGACGTGAGGAAACGATTTCGTAGGGAAGTTGAAACAATAAAACGGTTGTCACGACGGGTGGTTGCTCGAGTTCTGCGGGTACCGGGTCTCCTTTTGTAAGAACCTGTCTCTACAAACCTTCGGTATACTCTGGAAATCGTAGACTGGTTTAAATTAAAATTTCTAGCAATCGTTCGTTGATCCAAGCCTTCCCACACCAATGTCACAATTTAAGCGGATTGTTCGGACGAAGTAGCCATATTTATGGTTACGAAACTTTTGTTGAGTTTAAAATACTAATAATCAATACTATTAGTAACAATAATTTAAATCACAAATTAAAAAAAAACAGAAATAATTAATTTGAAACTTAAGTCTAATAACACACAAATTTGAGACTATGCATAAATTTGATTTTCATTAATGCATAAATTTGGTTAATGGACAGTCTCCACATTTTTATTTAGTTTAATCTAAAAAGTTTGCATACTTATCAAAAATATTGATTCGAATGTAATCTGAACTTTGATGCAGTTTATGAGTCCGTCAGTGTATATATCAAGTTCAAGAGCTCACAAGAAATGCTGTATCAGCACGTCAAATTATTACTGTTATTTGTGCTGCTTAAGTTAGGTTTATAGATTTCCTTGATCAGCCATGGTGATTTCCTGATCCTATACAATTACAAACATGTAATTCACTTAAAATTATTTATTTTCATGTGAATTTGTAGATGACTACACTGTCCGTGTTATAGATGTGTTTGCCATGCCACAGACTGGTACTGGCGTGTCTGTAGAAGCAGTTGACCCTGTCTTCCAGGCTAAGATGTTGGATATGCTTAAGCAAACTGGGCGCCCTGAGATGGTTGTTGGATGGTATGTAATAAAGCTGGACTATTTAATAACATAGTATATAGCATTATAAAACATATAACATAGATCATTATTCTAATGACTATAGCGATGGGACAGTTAAGAAGAGATTCAGAATGAAAATAAAATTGTGGAAGAGCTATGTCAGCGGCTACAGCCTAATAGAAAGACTGACTAGACAGCCAAGCTGATGATCTTAATGAGGCATGCACCCTTGTCTTTTAGAAATTATGTTAATACTAATTAGTCCATTATTCATGTTCATGATTGCACAGATAGCATAGCAGGTAAGTGGTCACTTCGCCAATGGCACTACAACCCATCATGAGAATGATTGTAAAGTCCCCCGGGACACAATATTTTACTAGACTGGTTTTTAGAAGAAAGCCATGTAATTGCATGATAATTGAAAACATAATGAGAAAATGTTTGTATCTGAAGTAAGTAAGTAAGTAATCATTTATTCGTCAGAATATGGGTATACAGAGCTCTTACAAATTGTTACACATAGTTTCAATCCATAATCTGCCATTGTTTGGCATACGAATGTTGATTGTCAATTACAAAATATATAAAATGAAAGTTCTTATTAATGTTTGCAAAGATGTGTAAAGTTTGCCAATCTGCACTGGGTCAGCATGGGGTACTATGGCCTAACTCTCATCTCATCCTGTAAAAATAAATACTTTGTAGCTTATAGATAGTGCTGATATTATAATGTTACGCCCAGTGACATCTCTCGGCATTGTGGGAGGGACTCGGCGGTTCCGTCTAATAGTTTACACCGCCATCTATTGACATCTTACGGAACTGCGTAGTACGGTACGAGAATCTAAGAGAGAATGCTGGTACTTTCTCGAAGCATCGTGCTGTTTACACGCCGAGTACGGCGTTGCTGGAAAGCTCTAGAAGCGCTTTACCCGCGTATAAATAGGGCGCACGCGCACCGCCGAGTCAGTTTACAATCGTAAGCGATCAAGTGTTCGTCGAAGCGAACGGAAGCGGAAATACTACGGAGTTTGAAGCAGTACAGTGAAAAAGTGTGGTATAGTGTTTATTGTGTTTTAAATTGAATTGTGTGTTTGAATAAAAGTGTTTTAGTCGGTAATATTGTTTATATTCTTATCCGTCGAACCCAGCACGTAACAATTGGTGTCAGAAGTAAGATAAGAATATGCCAGTACTACCAAAGGAGGAAGTCGAAGGGGTGCGTACCAGGAACCAGTGCCAGCAAGATGTGGACCAGAGGCGCTTTGGAGACGCCCCCTCGCCGTCGTCAGGTGGACAACGTGACTCCGCAGCTGCAGCGGAACCAACTAGTGCAGCTCACTCGCCGGTAAACCTAGACCTCGCGAAACTGATGGCGTTTATGCAGGAGCAGGCACGCCGCCAGGAGGAGCAGGCACGCCGCCTCGAGGAACAGCTGCAACGCGATAAGGAAGAGGGCATGCGCCGCCAGGAGGAGCAGGCACGCTGCCTCGAGGAACAGCTGCAACGCGATAAGGAAGAGAGCATGCGCCGCCAGGAGGAGCAGGCACGCCGCCTTGAGGAACAGCTGCAACGCGATAAGGAGGAGGGTATGCGCCGCCAGGAGGAGCAGCTGATGATGTTAAAAGACCTCAGCGCAACGGTTGGCAAGGAGGTGAAGGAGGTGAAAGAGCAAGTCCAACGCCATGAAAGTCGCATCGCCGAGGTGGAGAAAACGATACGTGGGCTCAAGGCTGGCGATGGGATCGTGGCACCTGCGGTTGTGGCGTCTTCACCACGGGGCTTTAAAGTCCCACCATTCGACGGATCATCGTCATGGTCAGCCTATAAGATCCAGTTCGAGGCCGTCATGAAATCGAACGGGTGGACGCAAGAACAGGCTCTGACCGCTCTCACCTTGGGGCTTCGTGACCAGGCCTTGACTGTGTTAGAGGCGCTTGGTCAAGACATCACGTACGAAAAGCTGTTGGAGGCATTAGAAGCGAGATATGGCGACGCACATCTGGAACACGTGTTTCGCGCCCAGCTGAAAGACCGATCGCAACGTGTTGGTGAAACCTTGCAGCAGTGGGCCCTGGAGGTGGAGAAGCTGGTTCGAAAGGCGTACCAGTCCTCACCTGCGCTCATCGACGGAAACCTCGTTCAAGCTTTCACCGACGGGATCCGAGACCTGGAGGTTAGGGCCGCAGTGAGACTCGGACATTTCAAAAACCTGAAGGACGCCCTAGCTCACGCTCTGGAAGTGGAAGCAGTACGACGGGATGATCGAGCTCACCGTATCAGGGAAGTGTCGACTTCGCCCCGGTGCTATAGCTGCGGTGAGAGAGGCCACATCAGGTTGAGCTGCCCGAAGCGAAGGAGTCCACGCAGCAGTAACCAGTCGCCGGTAGAAGGAACACCTGATGTGCCTGCCGGGCAACAACAGCAGGGAAACGAGTAGACGCCAGGACTACGGGGCGGGTGCTGGCTGGTGATAGGAGAGCCCCAAGGATCTCGATCTCACAATCGTGTGACGGAAACAGCCTGATTATCGAAGGTGAAATTAACAGAATGCCGTGCAAGATGACATTGGACACTGGAGCTTCTCGGACAGTCGTCAGTTTCCGACTAGCAAGACGGTTTCTTGGGGACTACTACGGGAACCATGAATGTATACATCTAAGAACAGCTACCGGTCAGCACATAACCGTCCGAGGTGAGAAGGGGGTGGATATGAAACTAGGTAATAAAATTTACCGCCACAACGTCATCGTGGCTGACATAGTGGACGACTGCATCCTAGGTTTAGACTTCTTACGGAAGCATCACTGTGAGATCGACGTTAGTCAAGGAGTATTGAAGTGTGGCTCAGAAGAAGTATTCATGGAGGGCGCATCATCAGGCAAAGTGTACTGCCTGAAGAAAGTAGTACTTCGTCCGAGGTCGGAAACAATCAAACCGGTTTGTCTACCAAGGAATTCTGATCAGGAAAATCGATGTGTAATTATAGAAGGCTTGGACAACGATGCTTCATGGAAGATTGCACGCACTCTGGCTAGAAATACCAACGTTACATCGGTACGTGCACTGAACCCAAGCGACAAAGAACTGGTACTCAAGAAGGGCACGATATTAGGCACCTGTGAAGGAGCAGTTTGGATGCGTAGATGCCATGAACAGCCTACCAACGCCAAAGTTCAAGGGGCAAGGTACGACGTATCTTCTCTCTTGAAGGACTGCCAGAATAACCTGTCGAGAGAAGAAAAGAACAAGGCTGAGACGATGTTAAACCGGTTTGCCGACATCTTCTCGACAAGTGATGCTGACATAGGCAAGACTGCCCTAGTTCAACACAAAATAAACACAGGAAATGAGGTACCGATCCGCCAGCGACCAAGACGTGTACCAGTGGCACGGGAACATGAAGTTGACACTATGATCGAGGGTATGGTGAAAGAAGGTGTGATTGAGCCTTCGTCCAGTCCATGGTGTTCACCAGTGGTTTTGGTTAAGAAGAAGGATGGCAGCATGCGCTTCTGTGTGGACTATCGTCGGCTAAATGACATCACAAAGAAAGACAGTTACCCGTTGCCAAGGATTGACGACACTCTGGATACGCTAACTGGGATGAAGTGGTTTTCTACACTAGACCTAAAAAGTGGCTACTGGCAGGTCGAGATACATCCTCGAGATAAGGAGAAGACAGCATTCTCCACAGGCAAAGGATTGTGGCAATTTAACGTCATGCCCTTTGGATTGTGTAATGCCCCTGCCACTTTTGAGAGATTGATGGAACGGGTACTTACTGGATTGATTGGAGACGCCTGCCTGGTCTATTTGGACGGTATTATCATAGTAGGACGCACCTTCGAGGATCACCTTCGCAACCTGGAACGCGTTCTCTCGAAGATTCGAGGAGCCAACCTGAAGTTAAGTCCAAAGAAATGCGCGTTGTTCAGGCGGCAAGTGAACTTCTTAGGACATGTGGTCTCCGAAGAAGGCATCCAAACGGACCCGGATAAGATCATTG
Source organism: Catocala fraxini (assembly GCA_930367265.1). Classification (NCBI taxonomy): domain Eukaryota; kingdom Metazoa; phylum Arthropoda; class Insecta; order Lepidoptera; family Erebidae; genus Catocala; species Catocala fraxini. The sequence continues at coordinate 11,337,785 of OV884042.1, forward strand.
CTGTCAAGGACTGGCCAGTTCCGGAGAACAAGACACAAGTCAGGGCATTTCTTGGTTTGTGCTCCTACTATCGACGGTTTGTAAGGAACTTTGCTGACATCGCCCGGCCTCTGCATAAGCTCACCGAGGATAAGATAAAGTTCTGCTGGAATGAGAGCTGTGACGTCGCATTTCAGAAGCTGAAGGAACATCTGTGTAATTCACCAATTCTAGGCTATCCCGACAATGAACATGAATTTGTAGTAGATACAGATGCCAGTAACACCGGCATTGGTGGCGTGTTATCTCAACGTAAAGAAGAGCATGAGGTTGTAATAGCGTACTTCAGCAAGGCCCTATCCAAACCTGAAAGGAACTACTGTGTCACACGAAGGGAACTTCTAGCTGTCGTAAAGACATTGCGGCACTTCAGTAAATACTTGTTGGGACGGAAATTTCACCTGCGAACTGACCACGCTGCATTGAAATGGCTACTACAGTTTAAAGACCCAGAAGGACAGGTAGCAAGATGGATTGAACAACTACAGGAATTCGACTTCGTAATACAGCATCGTAGTGGCAAGTCACATGGTAATGCGGATGCCCTGTCACGTAGACCGTGTCCCGACCAGTGTAAGCACTGCGCCAGGCAAGAGGCTAAGCAGGAAGGACTAGTGAGGATGTTGAGGACGGATCTTAGCGAAGACTGGAAGGAAACTTTGCAGAGAACGCAACAAGAAGACAAAGACATAAGACCCATCCTCGAATGGAAGAAAACAGGTGTATCGAGACCTCACTGGAGTGAAGTTGCGGCAATGAGCCCTACCACCAAGAGTTATTGGGCACAGTGGGAAAGCTTGGTTATCCAGGATGGAGTTCTGTGCCGTAAATGGGAGAATGCTCGAGGTGACAAGTGTCATCTGCAAATGGTCGTGCCAAAGCTCAAGGTACCGGAAGTTTTACAACTCTATCATAATGGGAGTTCGGGAGGTCACATGGGAGTTAAGAGAACTCTGGTTAAGATCCGAGAACGATTTTATTGGATCCATTGTCGAGAAGACGTTGAGGAATGGTGCCGTAAATGCACGAGTTGTGCTGCCGTGAAGGGGCCACACACTCGCAGCAGGGGTGCATTGAAGGTGTACAATGTTGGAGCCCCGTGGGAACGTATAGCTTTAGATGTTGCCGGACCGTTTCCTGAAAGCCAAAGTGGGAACAAGTACTTCTTGGTGGTCATGGATTACTTCACAAAGTGGCCGGAAGTGTTTGCGATTCCCAATCAAGAGGCATCTACGGTCGCCGACAAGCTAGTCCACGAAGTCTTTTGTCGTTTCGGGGTGCCCTTAGAGATACACAGTGACCAAGGTCGGAACTTCGAGTCTGAAGTATTTAAGGAGACATGCCGGGTGATGGGTACCCACAAAACGAGAACGACCGCTTATCATCCGCAATCAGACGGCATGGTTGAACGATTTAACCAGTCTCTGGAAAGATATCTGGCAAAAGTTGTAGAAAGCAAACAAAGGGATTGGGACAAACACATTCAACCGTTTCTCCTGTCATACCGTAGTGCCGTTCACGAAAGCACATCAGTAACACCTGCTTTCGCTAACTTCGGAAGGGAACTACCATTACCTGCAGACTTGATCACCGGCATCCCACCTGAATCTCCACGCAGCATAACAGATTATGCGAATGATTTGCGCAACAGGATGAATGACGTATACGAGCACATCAGACAGACCGGTCAGCAGATGTCTGAGAGGATGAAGACCCGTTACGACCGGAAGGCGAGCAATAAAGGCTTCGAGGAAGGATCGCTGGTGTGGTTACATAATCCGGCACACAGCAAAGGAAAATCTCCTAAGTTGCAGGCAAAATGGGATGGACCCTATCGCATAGTCACTAAGATGAATGACGTCACCTACCGGATCCAGAAAGGACCACGGGGTACACCAAAGATCGTTCATGTGGATCGATTGGCACGCTACTACGGATCCAACAATGTTCGGGACGAACATGTCTAAGAGGGGGGCAGTGTTACGCCCAGTGACATCTCTCGGCATTGTGGGAGGGACTCGGCGGTTCCGTCTAATAGTTTACACCGCCATCTATTGACATCTTACGGAACTGCGTAGTACGGTACGAGAATCTAAGAGAGAATGCTGGTACTTTCTCGAAGCATCGTGCTGTTTACACGCCGAGTACGGCGTTGCTGGAAAGCTCTAGAAGCGCTTTACCCGCGTATAAATAGGGCGCACGCGCACCGCCGAGTCAGTTTACAATCGTAAGCGATCAAGTGTTCATCGAAGCGAACGGAAGCGGAAATACTACGGAGTTTGAAGCAGTACAGTGAAAAAGTGTGGTATAGTGTTTATTGTGTTTTAAATTGAATTGTGTGTTTGAATAAAAGTGTTTTAGTCGGTAATATTGTTTATATTCTTATCCGTCGAACCCAGCACGTAACAATAATGTTGTATTCATTGTTTTCTCGCTGCTATTTATGATTTTGTACTGTATGGGTATGGTATTTCTTGTATATTCTTTATAGTTTTATATTATATATATATTATTTAGTTTTATACACTTTAAGGTCATTTTTACTATATGCAGATGACCTTAAAGTGTATAAAACTATAAAGAATATACAAGATTGTTATTTTCTGCAAGAGGATCTTGACAGACTAACGGATTATTGTAACACTAATAAACTTCATTTAAGTATATCTAAGTGCCACTATCTGAATTTTACTAAAAATAAGAATATTTTTAGCTTTGCTTATACTCTTTGTAGTAACAAATTAACCAAAGTGAGCTCTGTACGTGACCTCGGTGTACAGCTTGATTCAAAACTCTGCCTGGATTTGCACGTTGAACATGTTGTAAATAAAGCATATCAGATGTACGGATTTATAATGCGATCAACTACCGATTTCAAGCGGACCTCTTCCTACCTCTGTTTGTACAAAGCTTTAGTGCGTTCTCAGCTGGAGTACGCAGTTTCCATCTGGAACCCGTACTATGGCAAATACATTGACATGTTAGAAAACGTCCAGCGTAAATTTCTTCGTGCGATGCACTATAGATGTCATGGATGCTATTTGTCATATGACCAGTTGCTAAGTAAATACGGTATTCTGGCTCTCAGTTCTAGACGTTCTCAGTTGGAGGCAGTAACATTGTATAATATAGTACATAATTATTTTGACTGCATTGATTTAAATAATGTTTTGTGCTATGCAGTACCCAGAACTATTCACAGACGGCTGGTGCGTTCAGGAAAACTCTTTGCAGTAGGTACTTGTCGAACTAACACGGGCCTGCGTTCACCAATACGTCGAATGGCCAATACATACAATGACACTTTTGAACATATTGACATATTTGTATGCTCTGCGATAAGTTTTCGTAAACTTTTTTATGAGACACTAAACTCATAACTGTACCTACTTTTTTGAAACGACACAGTTTTCTTTTCTTTTTATTCTTTTTTTCATAATGTTATATATTTTTGATTATTGTTTTGCTATGTTTCTATTTTTAGATTGTCATATGTACATGTATGCTCGCTTTCCTAGCGTCTTATAGTTTTAATCGAATGGTAATCTGTGGACATCGCCGTGGGCTACATTACTACCTATTTTTAAGTTGATTCTGTTGTTTTTATTATGTTATGTTGCTGTTTGATGTTCCTTTTTAATAAATAAAAATAAAATAAAAATAAAATTAATTTAGTAATGTTTTAACCACACAGACATATTTGTCATTATTTTTGTGGGTATAGCAGAGATAACAAAGGTCTCCTGTTGGTATCCCTTATTATAAGGTTCCACTTAAAATTACAGAAACCGAATTTTGGAGACAAATTGTGAATTAATAATGATTAATTATGCATATCAGGCTTATTTACATAAGTCTTATTTGTCTTTTTCAGGTACCAATCTCATCCTGGATTTGGCTGCTGGTTATCAGGTGTAGATATCAACACACGGCAGTCCTAGTAAAGTAGTAATAAATGAATTCAGTCTCACACTTTTATCTCTATTGATTGTATGATACTTATAATTTACTTAATTGTATCTAACAATAATTAAAACAGATTTTCCATACATATTTATTCATTTAAAAGTTGCTACAGTCCATCTAGTCTACATTAAGCTTAACGGAACAGGTGTTTCAACATCGATAGTCAAAGCTAAGCTTAGTAAATCATAAGCCATAAGCTAGAAAGAATAACAATAAGTAAAAGAACATTTGTTGAATTGTGAAGGTGTTATTCAGAGCATTTGATGAAATGATGAGGCGTTACTCATCCACGATTAATTAAGAGCTGGTTGGGCTCTAGAAGAGCAGTTGAAGAGAGTAAGCAGAATAACCCCTCCACCCACCAGTGGTTAAGTCCAGTGGGTGGACGGGTCGAGACTCAACTATTGAGATGAACCTATCTACTGTTGAGCTATGTTCGCCTTAAATAGCAGTTGTTATACTGTTGAGGTGTTATTAGTCCTCAGTTGGTAGGTACATATTCGGCTTGCGAGAGCAGTAGGTGATCTGTTGCGCTATTACCTATCTTCAGTTAGTTCATGTTCGTTAAAAGAACAGTTGTTGCGGTGCTATCTGTTCACGAATACGAGCTAATTTTTCTTCGACTGTGGGATAGTCGCTCAGGTTTGCAAAATCGATATCAAACATTGGCTTCAAATCTTTTTGCATATTCACGATTTCTTGAATAATTGCACGCACCTTTTTGAATGCTTTATCAGGGTTATCCGTCGTAACCTGTGATTCAGAAATATAATTATGTTTATATTTGCAATCTGAAATGTTATCATTTAAATCAGTCAACTAGGGGTTGCATTTTACTAGTTCAGAGTATAAGCGCAGTAAAGCGTAAATCTAAATATCAGCATAGTATATTTACTCATCACTCTACATCTTAATGCACATATTTCTATCGAGATAAAAAAAGCGTTGCGCTCTCGCAGATAGCGTTGCCAGGCGTCGATAGTCAGGCTTTTTGGTTGCGTGTATTAATTTAGCCGAAATTAGACGGTGTTAGGGACGCCTGCCATTTGTTAGGTTTTATAAATTTTACCAGTTTTTTCCATTAGTCGTTGGTTTCCGCTCCGCCCGCCTCACCTTGTATTGCTAGCGCAAGCAAGTGGACTGGCACTATCTTGCCCCTAAAATTGTCATATACTAAGACTAAAAAATTAAGGGCGTCCTGCCTTTTTACCCAAATGTCCGGCTAAACTGGTTGGTGGACAGACCAACGAGTTTAGCCGAACATTTGACCTTAGGTTTAGGCTTTTCGGTTTTAAGACCTGGTTACCCTACTCGCAGGCGAGCGTATTTCGTAAAATGCGCGCTAATTCGTGCGTCCTTTATATCTCGATATTCTCGACCCTTACTGTGTCCCAGAATACGCCAGGTGTTCTTCGATGGAAGTTCTCATAGTCTTCTCTTAAATGTGTTGTTGTTAAAGTTTGCAAAGTTTCTATATATTCAATAGGCTCAGTTATATCCGGTTCCTAAAAGGCAGATCATCACAAAAGATTAGCAGACACAGGTTAACAGACACTCAAACGCTTGTGGGATTGGCAGAATGAGAGCGATAAAATCAAATTTCTGAATCCAGGTATTAGTATTAAAAAAATTTAGATAAGAGTAGACAGTTTCTATAATATTTATATAATTATAATATAAACAAGATGTATACAGATGACTTTAAGGATGAATAATATTTAGGTCATTTTCAGTAAAAGCAAAATGACTGGTAATGTTCCCTGTAGACAGTTATCCGTTACCCATTAATTACGTCAGATCTAACGCATTACTTGGCGAAATTTAGATGTACTTCGGTCTATCTTTTTGGTAATACACTTACAGTCGCAAATTTATATGTGGTGGACTTTGGAAAAGATTGAAAAATTTTATGCAATTTTTAAAGGGATTACGTTTATTCATGAATATGCAATACTCTTTACCACATCTTGTTGCGTTTCACCGATCGTAGAAAATTGATCTTCCAACCTCGAGTTGGGTTGGGTAGAGTAAACTGTAATAAATATTTAAACTAATTAATAATTATTGTGAACAACCTAATCGTACGTACATTTAAAAGAGAGTTACGAGACAACATTACGAATATATATTAATTCGGTGAGCAAATTATTCCGCTAGGTCTAAGTGGGCGATGATTTACAAAAGGTCACATTCTCGATGACTCAGACTCAAACAGCAAAGCGTTGGTGGTGGGTAAACGTTACTCTCAACTCAAATATAGTTACTCTATGAAGCATCTTCGAGGTTTGCTGAGTAATTAGCCGAATCGAAACAGATCTGGCAGATCTTGCTCTAAATAGGTCTTGGTCTGGCTATGCAAATGTAACACGTATCATGTAAATTTTGAATTGAAAGCTAAATCAGTGGCTTAGCGTGGGTGTATGCCACCCGGGGCGGATTTTTTTTTGCTACCTTCTTTTTTAAGTATTTCAATTTAAATACTATAATTTTCAGTAGGTACATAACTCTAAAGAATTTTTCGACAAGAACAGTCATCATTATTGTGTAATGTGCAGTTTAAATATTTACAAGATATTGTTACTATTTATTGTGTAATTTCGCCGTCCCTCTAAAAGTGCCGCCCGGGGCGGGCCGTTCCTGCCGCTCCTACTACGCTACGCCACTGAGCTAAATTAAAAGTAGATAACCACAGTGCACTGAAAACTGCGCGTCGCGGTTTTATTAGAGGCAAAGGCAATAGTAATATTTTCAGCAGGTAACGAACGGCGCCAAGCGCAAGTAGGTACATCTGTCAGGTCGATATCATAGGTGTCATATTTGTGTTGTCTGTGTCTAGGTGTAGTGTCACACTTGGATTGAATAGAAGATAAGCGAAGCGTGTCTAGTAGGAATCCAGCGTGCTCCGTGTTTTGTAGAAGTAATCCAGCGTAATTACTATGGGGTAGAAATAGTATAAGCAATTACATGATTGGTTATATATGTCACTGGCGTGTCGCTGCCTCGCCTCGGTCAGGAATGCGATCCAAAGTTTTGAGTCATCGACTGGCACATGTTGTGCATGGTCTCCGGGCGTCACCCACGGCGCTCTAGCGCTTATCGATCGGTGTACATCCTCTGGAAATAAATAAAATATATTTAAGTTGCTCTGATGGGTAACGGCCCACGTTCCGCTACCATACATTCTAGTCATATAAACTTGAGTTTGACAGCCATTATTTTGTCACATGTAACACCAGTCGCTTCCTACTATTTTGGCTACGCTACAGCTATCCGATGTTGCATGTTGCATATCATGTTCCCTGATTAGTGCTTTATACTACTGAGATGCTTTTACTGATCACATAAGGAAACTGATCTTCCATTGATGGGAATTAGATTAATGTCTTTGTCATTTGGTTCGTTTAAGGACTTGAATCTTGTCGCCTCGAAGACTCGATCAAATGCCTTTTCAATGCCTAGTAATTTGACCATAGTCATTATTCTTTGTTGCACTGGTAGGTACTTGCTGCCTTTTGCCTTATAAATTACACACACACAACTAAGTACACGTATTTTAATTGTTTTAAGTAAAACTTAACAGACATGAAATGAAGTTGCGTTAACCTTACTAACCTCCATCTTTTGCTTGTTGTGATGTATGTGGTTCAACGAACATTCCAGTTGGATCTAAACTAGTTTTATCCTGCCATGTGAATGTTACAGACTTTGTTGCACTTGTCTTAGATCCTTCTGCGGGGATGGTAGTTGAACCTAAAATATTTACATTATAATTATACAAATAGGTATGGTATATAGGCAGAAATATTCCTGTGCCTAAAATCGAACAACGGAGTCAAGGAACAGTCAGACCAACACGCACCGATAATGGCGTGAGACCACTTAAACCACTACAACATTTGTGAGGTCACCACAAGTAAGTGTAATGATAAGATTACTTAGCGTATTATACTTTTTGTCAGTAAATTTTACGAAGGGAAGTCTTTTTGGAGAGATTGTTAGATAGATATGGTTTAATGAGACGTTTTACATAATTCATTGCTGTGATAATGCTAGCTACAAAATAGTTGGAACGATAACTAAGCAAACAAAACAACACGAAACATACTTTTATTACAAATTAGAACGTTCTCTATCTAATTCAATATCTGTGATAAAATCAGGCGGCATTTTCAAAATAGCCGATATAATATGTGTATATATGATAAGGTAATGAATCGTTATTTATATTATTTCGAATGACGTGTATTTTCCTGATAAGCCTTTGTTTACTCAGGGTGGGCAAACAAAGAACTTCGTTTAATCAGAAAACAAGTTTGATGCAGACATTTATATAATAATATGATCTCACAGTGCTGCTATCGTTTTTATATTGTATGACGAAGTGTACCTACTGTTACTTGCCTTTCCAAGTGGAAGAAGTGTATTTGCCGAAATCATAACTTTTACCCTGAGCGAAACATGAAGGCCTGTCTTTTGCAGATTTCACACTGTTTCTGTAAATAATAGAATGTGAATTATGTTTTTACTATTCTTCTGTTACAGCTATCTAATCGCATTAGTAACTGTTACTTTCAATTGTAGTCTTAACTTTAGTCTAATGACAGATATAGTACCCACATACCACAGGTTTTGCATGTTTGGAAACCTCGATTTACCTACAGTTGTTACAAGCGTCCATAGGCTTTCGAAAATGGAGTTACGGGTAACTAAAGGCCTAAGGATATATGTATAACTTTAAGTATTTCTAGATGGGCAATACCATTATCAGGGAATGCACACGATGTTTAATAAAATTCACACGATATTCTTAGTCATATCCAATTTCGTAGAGTTAGAAGTGGTTCTAACTCTACTGTGACATGACATGTGGATGTCGAGACAGGTATTGGAGTATTCCCAAATATTAAAATGTGTTTATCACTCTGTAAAATACAAAGAACAGCGGCTGTCGGGTAGATTATACTAGAGTGTACTTTTAAGGGGTGGATTGAAAGAGACTTAAAAAAAAAATACTTTTCAAGTAAACTGAAATATTTATTATTGAAAATTGTAGTTTTACAGTTTTGTCGAAACATGTCGCACTCTTAATAAAACAGAGACTTATCTCAGTATTTTAGATTAAACAAATTTGAACTCCTATTGCAAAGATTTAACACAAATATAATATTAGAATTTAACATATACAATTAGAGTTCAAATTGCCTTACTTTCAAATTTTGAGTTAAGTCGCTGTTTTATTAAGAGTGCGATGTGTCCACATCGAAATCTAAATCCGAAAAATTTCCAAAGCCTCCAAATGTCTTAGCAACAATTTATACATGGCGTCAATCGTGTAAACACGTTTTAAGTGATCAGCACATTATGAAGTGTCGCAACAAATATAATTATCATAACACCTCCCCCACAAGATTGATCATCACAGGTTAACTGATGACAGATGAAATAATAATGTGACTGAAATCGCGAAGTTAGATTTCGATATGTTAGTTTCAAAATGAATAATAATAACCAACACTCAATAATAATAAATATAAGATAGAACAAAGAAGAATAATGATAGTTATATTTTATAATTTGAAATTCATTTAGCCCAGTTACATAATTAATACCAGACTTACATTAACTTCTTTTCTTATATACTAATATAGTGTTTATTTTAAAATTACATTATATGTATATGAACAAAAACATAGTTGGCCAAAAGTGGGTGTGTCATTCACCTCTGCCTACCCCTTGGAGGATATAGGCGTGAGACTATGTTATGTATGTTATTATATGAAGTGTATGTGTAGTACACCTCTGCCTTCCCCTTGGGAGATACAGGCGTGAGACTATATGTGTTATTATATATGAAGTGTGTGTGTCATACACCTCTGTAGCGATGTTTTCTGTAATGTTTTATTAATCTTTACAGAATCACAGAAATCATCGTTAATTATATTGAAATTAGAAATAGAAACTGCTAAATTAGAAGTTATTTGGCAGATGTAAGATGCTTGTACCTACCAAGATTTCATCATGGTTTTCTGAATCATTACGTATGACGTAACAATTAGCTTTTTTTTTTAAATTCTTTATTTATTTTGAGGCTTTTATTACAGAGTAATATGTTAGCCCCATCGTGGCTTATTCTAAGATACTAACTTACTATGTAATAATAGGCGACAGATGAAGTCGTTGTTGTACATATATCTCAAATACGTCTAACGCCGCATTTGAAGACTTAGGATATTAATGAAAAGTCCTACATCGTACACGTTAAGATTATATTTGAACATCAACGAGTTCCTTTGGCGCTGATATTTGACACAATCTGTCAGTAAGTGTTGGACATCATCAAGGACTCCACAAGTATCACAATCGGGCGTAACGACTTTTTTCATGAGATGTCCAAATTTTCTAGATGGATAGTGGCCTGAGCGCAGCCTATGCGCTATAACAATATTTTTATTTAAATTACTATTAATAAACCAGGGTATCCTAGCAGGCTGATGTTGAATGGTTTTATACCAAATGCCCTTTTCTTTACTCCTCTCCTCAAAATATTCTTTATAATGTCTATTACATAGCTGTTTAATGTTACCAAAGTATTCAGAGTAAGACTTTTTAACAGCGTAATTCATTCCATCTGTACACGCTAACCTAGCCAACGTATTAGCCTGCTCCTTACCCTGGAGCCTAATATGAGAAGGAACCCATAGCAATCTCAAAGACTTACCAGATGAATTCAATTCGTGAATTTGCTTTAGCAGTACATAAGCTATCGATGCTCCTCTGAAACCAGAGGTGCACCGAGCTATATGCTGCAAAGCACTTCTACTATCCGTTAAGATAACTGACATTTACCTGGTTAAGACTGAACGAAAATCCAACGATTATTTGATATTTTTATGAATAGATTGATAGATCCATGAAGAAGCCTTGTTTGACAGGATTTAGGTAGTTTATTAACTGTTATTATCTGTTAGCAAAATAGTTTCACAAGTAGGATTCGCAATAGTCAAATATACGTTACTGAATTCGCACACGTATCACTGTTTTTTTATCACATTACCACTCACTGATATTTTCGAATTGAGTAAAATATCTAATATCATTGCCAGATACTGCTTACTAGGTGCAATAAGAACATAGGTGTCAGGAGTTTTACTATCGAGAGAAGCAGGTAAAGGAATGTTATGAAATAGATTATAAATTTGAGGAAGAACTAATGGTATCTTTAGGACTAATATTAACTTATTGTCATGGTAATAGCAAATCAAGTTAGATATATTATTTATTTCATTTACATTAAGTAGTGACAGCTCAGTGGGGACACCAACAGACTGCAATGCAGAGGGTTTCGGGTTCGAACCCACGTCGCGCACCTCTGACTGTCGGAAGTTATATGAGTTTTCGAAATTATGTGCGTATTGATTGACAACGCCTGCTCCGTGCCTCGGAGAGCACGTTAAGCCGTCGGTCCCGGCTGCAATGAACATCTATGGCAGTCGTTATTGGGAAAGTCAGTACCCTCTAATATCCTGACACTGGTCTAGCTTTAGGGGATCGTTAGCCTTCGGGTTGCGGAGGTCAGGTGGCAGCCGCTCCGTGTAAAAACTGATATCCAGTCAAATCCAGTTAGACCAGAAATGCCGATCCCAAGTGACTTGGGAATAATAAAGGCTAAGGGAGAAGACATTAAGTAGTGACAGCGTTACATGTAACTCTGCGTGTCGAAGTCATTTGTTTATATGTTACTCGAGCTCCGTATACAGTTGCATTGGGCTTAGTCAATATTGAAAGACAACGTCATAATTATACTTTCTAAAGAACTAAGCAATAACGTTTACTGAGATTTGATTTCTAATCTATCTGTAGTGTTAATAAGATCTTCAAAGGCTCTTTCGATAACCTTAAGGTTTTGGTTCAAACGATTCTCATTATCTTTAACTTTCGACATTGTATTATTAAATATTGAAATGGTAGATTTAATGATATGAATGTTGTCACGCATTAATATCGTTAACTGTTTTTCGTCCGACTGTATTTTATTTATGGCGTCCGTGAACTTGATCGCATCGTATGAGGCTAAGGTACCGAATAATGTTTTTAACAAAGAACCGGCATCTATCAATCCGCGTTTAGAGCGTTTAGTTTCACTTATTTGTACCAAATACGAGATAGACGAAAACTTCTTTACATTATTACTATGTAGCATTTTCAGAGAATCTAGGGAATTGAGACAGTCAATTTTGACCTGAGCAGATAGGACAGAGTTACAATATTTAGACACCTTATCGAATAAAAACTCTAGATCTTGTAAATGTGGTGATATGCGAGTCAGATCTACATAATATGTTATAACATTCCAATAATCATTAATAAATTTGACATCTAACAGCTAACCAAAATGTAAGCTAGGACTACACGATTTGTGTGTCGAACTGATTCGCACACACCGATGACGTAAATCCGTAAATAATTTAAAATTAAAGTAACGTTATTACTATTTACTGAACAGCTGGTTTAATTTCATCGTAATGATGACGGGCATGTTTTCTATCTAGTTGCACTGTGACGATATGATTACCATTTATTTGAATGAATTTGTATGGACCTTTCCATACAGGTTATAAGGCTTTAAATAGTTTATGATGGCATCAAACATATACATTATACATTGTGGAACGAGAATGTGAATCGTAATATTGTGCTCTTTAGAACGTTGAATGTTTTGTAAGGCCTTTTGACGACTAAAATATGATTAAGCGCTCGTACATAATCAGTATAAGTATTATTATCTAGAGCAGAGGATTCCAGACATTTTTTAGTCATAGACCACTTTCAAAATTTTTGCAGGTTCCGGTGGACACCTCTTGCAGATATATTTCTACCATATTCCTTGAACAAAATTTGATCAAATCTCTACGGGTTGACTTTTGTTTATTTTTGAAATTCTCTTCCTAAATATCAGTAGGTTCGAGAGACCACTGGTACTGAATATGTAATATGCAAATTTTTGCAAGTAACAGTCGCTAAGCTACTTAAAAAATTATCTGCCTACATTGATAGGAGAAGTCAAGCCAACTTCGATATCGAAATAAATTTTCGTGGACGCTTACGAATTGTGGACCTCCATTTTTGTCACGCCAACGTAGGCCCCGTCGAGTCTCCCGTGGACCCCTGGACGTCCACCTGGACCACTTTGGGAACTAATGATCTAGAGTATCGATAGATTTTGAAATATACAGCTTATGACCGAATATCAGTTCAGACGGAGAAAAATCTGTAGTTATATGGATGTTTGAGTTATAGGCAAGCGTTGCAGTATTTTGGTACAAATCCCATGTATGAATGTTATCATCTATATAAGAACGTAAGTATTCTTTCAAGGTAGAGTGACTTCTTTCTAAATCACCACATGTTTGCGGATGGTATGGCGAGACATAGATGTGTTTAATGCCGAGAAATCTCTCTAGCTGTTTGAAAATATCGTAACAAAAGTTAGTGCCTTGATCAGTGACTATATTGCGTGGTATACCTAAGTGTGAGATATAGTGTACTAGACGTTGAGCGGTTTCTTGAGCGGAACATGTATGCATGGGATAGGCCTGAGAGTATTTTGTTAAATCGTCATGAAACGTTAGAATGAATTTATAACTGTTAATTCTAGTTTCGGGCAACGGGCCTACTAGAGTTTTTCGTTCGGCTGTTGAAGTAATAATCATTGGTGCTTTATTAGAGTGACGTAAGGGTTTGTTGATCTTACAGGACTTGCAACTCTTGACATAGTGTCTTGGCGCATATTTTTCCACCAATGTTGAGATTTTAACCTATCGTACATGCGCGAGATATATGGATGTCCAGCTGTGGGTGAGTTATGATTATCTTTAAGTATACGTGGAATTTCAGTCGGCGCTGGAAATAATATATTTTTATTCCTGTCTTATGAAATATGAAACTTAGGATATTATAGACTTTTGTAAACGATATCTTATTGAATGGGTCTTGGAAATCGGAGATAGCAAATTCTTTCTCCTCAGAATACCAAGCGGTTATCATATCTCGGTAGTCTCTTAACATGTTGAAAATATTTTTATATGTCATTTCGTCATAATGATGAACACGCAGAAATAAATGTGTGAATACATGTTTATCATACGATGTATTTTGGAAAGTATATAACTTACGTTCTACATTTCTTATGTCAGGCATGTTTTCATCGAATTTTGACAACTGTAAGATTTCAGAGCAATAAGGGATCGAGTCATCTAAATCAATAGCAGAAGGGTAAGTGATCATTTTATCTTTTGTTTTTAATAAGGACTCATAGTGTTCTTCAATTAAAGTGTCATAAGATATGTTTTGTTGTTGGCTAATTTGTAAATATTGTTAATATGTTTTAGAACCTAATCGGGATCGACGAGGAGGATCGGGTCACGAGATAAGGCGTCAGCGTTGCAGTTAATTTTCTTTTTTGTGAACTATTTCATAATCAAAATCTTCAAGTTTGAGACGCCAACGGACTAACTTCGTACTTGGGTCTTTGCAATTGTAACGGTTTGTGGTCAGTAACTATTTGAAATTTGCGACCATATATATACTTTTGTACCGAATAGAATAGCCAGACTCTATTTCAGTTGTTGAATAATTACCCTCGGCTTTATTGAGAGTTCGTGAAGCGTAGGCAATAGGGAGATCCTTATTTACCTCGCCTTGAGATAGAATAGCAGAGATAGCGTAGTTCGAAGCGTCCGTCGTAAGTATAAAAGGTTTGGAGAAATCAGGATATGGAAGGATTGGTGCCGTTGTGATTTTATTTTTTAGAGTTTCGAACGCTACTTGTTGTTCGGTGAGCCACAAGAACTTAGAACTTTTTTTTTAATAAACTGTTTAAATGCTTGGTATTCTGAGAGAATTTGTCTATAAAGTGGCGGTAGTAACCGATGATTCCTAGAAAGGATTTAATATCTCGAGGATTTTTACGAACTGGAAACTTCTGTACATAATGACTGACGCGCGCACACAGAACCATCAACCGGGTCGCGGATAAAATAGATCTGTTCTGTTGCACTATGAGTGAATTTACAAGGATAACGTTGTTTATAATTTGTTATGGAAACGGGTAATCTAGATATAAATGTATAAAATTAAAATGTGTAAATAGATAGAATATTATTAGTTATAATTAATTAATTACGTTAAAGTGAACCACGCTATCGCATTAAGTTTTTTCTTGTAATGGTAGTGTTGTAAATTGGATATAAATAATAATATTCTTTCACATACACGCAACATCATCTAGCCCAAACTAAGCAGAGCTTGTACTATGGATACTAGACAATGGATAAACATACATATATACTTTTTTTTTTGTAAATACATACATATTATACATAGAGACACCCAGACCAAGACAAACATCCATGTTCATGCACACAAATGTTTGACTTGTGCGGGAATCGAACCCGCGACCTCAGGCGTGGCAGTCAGTTACACTAACCACTACGCCATCGAATCGTCACAAACAAAATAAATAAATAAAATAAAAAAATAAATAAATAATTATTTTTTTTAGGATCGGGCCTGACTTCTTGATCTGATATTATGTGACCAAGATACTGTACTTCTCTGCGAAGAAATTCACTTTTGTCTGGCTGTAATTTCAAATTATGTTCCCGTAATTTTTCAAAAACCATTCTTAATTTTGACAGGGTCGAAGGCAGTTCATGACCAAATACTATTACGTCATCCATATATGTAAAACAGTGTATGCGCTGCAGCCCTGAAAGTACGATATTCATAAGTCGTTGAAAGGTAGACGGTGCGTTTTTGAGCCCAAATGGCATCCAATTGAAGTGGTAGTGTCTTTGTTGACCAGAAACAAAAGACGCTGAAAAGACAGCTTGCAGTGTACCAACACTGAAAGCTGTCTTTTCAGCGTCCGACTCTTTAGTACAAACTTGGTGAAATGAAGATGCTAGGTCTAAGGTAGAAATACTATGTCCAAGTTGGTCTAGTATATCTGTTATGTTAGGTATGGGGTAGGGGTCATCAATGGTGACCTCATTTAATTTCCGATAGTGGATGACTATGCGCCACTTAGGTTTGCCCGATGCATCTTGCTTTTTCGGTACTATCTATATAAGCGCCGACCAGGGAGAGACGGAAGGACTAATTATGCCTTGATCTAGCACGTTCTTTATTTGCCTGCTGACCTCATCTTTGTGGCATTCAGGAAATCGATAGCTTTAGACATGAATTGGAGTATCGGAAATTGTACGGATTTTATGTTGGACTGTCTTAGTAGCAGTCAAAATATCTCCTTCTGAATAAAATAATTGATATATCATTAAATTCGGAACATAATTTACGAAGACAGGATTCTTCTTCACTATTTAAATGGTCACATCTTAACGCGTTTTGGACACGTGTGTCATGGTCTAAATTAGATAAGGTAGTTTGGAAACAGTGGAATGTGTCAGAAGGGGTAGAAATGTTTGGGTTTGGTTCTAAAACAAATGAAACAGGTGTTAGCTTTATTGGATTTAGAATGACTTATCTTCGGAAGTATTTAAGACAGAGATACTGATTTTATTATTCGACTTAACGCGAGTAAGACATTTAGAAAAATAGAGACTTGGATATTCTTTTAACTTTGTCATTAAGTTTAAACCTTCTTTTAACTCAGGATTTGTAACAGAGCACTCGATCATCATTTCATTACGACCCGGTATCACATAAATCGGTTCAGTGTTCAAATCAAAACAAACAGGTGGATCGCTTGATAATTGTAACTGATACTTTGCATACGATATAGAAGCGCTATGAGTAGATAGGAAACTAGTATCTATAATTCCATCGTAGTCAAGGTTAACTTTGTCTACAACATGGAACGGAAAAGCGATATCATTTTTGTTAATTATGGAGAACAAAAACCGACTCTTGGTTTCCGCATAGGAACCTATATCGTCAATACCTTTAAACTTTACCGTACTTGAATCAAGAGTAGAGAGTTATCGACAAGCTAGTGTTTTTACAAGCGATATGGAACTACTTGTATCAACAAGAAACCTAAGAGGTTTTCCGGAGTGAGATGTACGATAAATGGTAATGAGGTTTTCTTGTTCTGAGATATGTCATAAACCATAGGACAGTCTTCAAGACTGTTAGCGAATTGATTGGTAAGGTTTTGGGACGAATAAGTAACGATAGAGTCAGTCCAAAATAGAATACAATGATAGTTTGTTTGTGTTGTCGATGGGCATGGACGCCAATTAGAAATTTTCGAAATATAATTAATTTTATTAGAGTTGTCAGTGCCTTGGCGAAAGGCCTCAAGCGGCCACTTACACGTGAGCCAAAATTTTAGTTTAAATCATCATCGTGTTCTATCTCTTGTGCCTAAGAAGGAGACAAAATTTCGGGTGTTACTTCAATACATGTTGTTGTTGATATGGGATTTTTTGATTAGGCTGAAACCTGTGAGTATTATTGTATTGTCGCTTACGGCATTCCGATATGTCGTGTCACACGTTTTTACAGTACCGGCAAACAATTGGTGTAATATTAGATTTTGTGTTTGTAGTTAACGGCGGCATAATTTGCAAACGCGGTTGTAATCGCGATTTAATTACGTCGCGTCTTTTATTGTAACATTCCGACTCTAAATGCCCTGATTTATTGCAATATTTGCAGAGTTTTGATTTTAACTGTGAAAAAGTATTTTTGTGAGTGTTTAAGATCTTTTCTTCTTGTATTGCAATATTGATCGAGGCATTTAAAGTTTTTGGATCCCGACATCTTACTATATTACTAATATTCGGATGTAAGCCCAAGGTAAAGGTATACAGAGCGAGATCTTCGGTCATCGCAATTCGACCTGGCAGTTCTTTCTTCAAAGAGTCCGAATTTAGAATCTCGGTTAAAAGAGCCGTAAGGCATGTTTCTAATCTGAATGCAAATTGTGAAACAGTCTCGCTAGTTTGTTGTTTGCAAGATTGTAACTCCAAAAGTAAATGATTGTAGAGAATGCTCTCTCCAAAATTTTGGTTTAAAAATCTTTAAGATCGTCTAAGGTGTCAAAATTTCGGTTGGAACACGCGATCTGGGCCTTGCCTTTCAATTTAGATATCATGAAATTTAATACAAGACCATTTTGTGATTCAGACGCAAGATTGAGAGCATTTTTACAATTTGTTAAGAATGCAGGCAACACATCGCGTTCTCCACTGTATTCACTAATGAAATCACAGAAAACTTTGATTGGAAATTGTTCTGAAAGAAGGGGAGCGGATTTTTCATCACCTTTCGTTGACATTTTGATAAAAGGGGATGGTAAAGGAAAACTCTCGAAACTAAAACAAGTTACAGTTAGCTACCTAGGACGCAGATATGGCAATTTAATCAATCAAATTATTTTACTCACAATAACGCGCACTGGAACAGCATACTCGGACTTGGAAGAGATTGAAACGGTGATGGCGCAGCTTGGAGATGAGGTATTGAACCTCACCCGCTCAGCCTTAGCGTAGTTGACCTTCTTCAGGCCAGAGACAGCGATGGGCAGGGTTCTGCCCGGATGTAGAAACACGGTGATGTTACCTTAGTAGCGGCAGGAACGAGCCACATCGACCAAGACACAGAGAAACTGGGATAGGAGACAGCGTCTACGATATAGTTCGTGAGATATATATATACACCACAGTTCCTCGGGTATAGTAGAGTTGGTGAGATCTAGCAAAGTTCGGTAAGAAATATCGAAGTTCGTGACATACAGCACTAGATTTTTTAGTTCATCACTAGCACAGAACTCGCGAATAACGAAATGCGTTGATGTGGACACGATATTGAGATACGCGAAATCCCACTTCTGACATCACTGTTATAGGGTTGGATGATGAAGACTTTTTAAAAGAAATAACTTTTCAAGGAATCTGAAATATTTAATACTGAAAATTGTATTTTTACAGTTTTATCGAAACATGTGTCCACATCGAAATCTAAATCCGAACAATTTCGGAAGCCTCCAAATGTCTAAACAACAATTTGTACATGAGGTCAATCGAATATGTGGCAATCGTGTAAACACGTTTTAAGTGATCAGCACATTATGAAGTGTCGCAACAAATATAATTATCATAACAGTACCTACATGCCACCTTTCTGTCGAGAAAAGTCGAAGGCGAAACATAGAGCATATTGGTATTCATCATTAACCATGAAAGCGAGGGCGCTTTCATGGTTAATGATGAATAGCACAAAGCTCCAAGCAGATAGCAGTTATGTAGATAACTGCTATCTGCGTGGCGGCTGAACAGGTCTTACTACTATTAGTCCTCGATAACCACTCTTCGGGTGCGTATTACAATTTTGGATATCTAATCTGGTGTACCTACTCATATTTTCATTAGTTCATTACATAACTAATATCCTACCTTTTACTATAGAATGAGCTTTGTCCAGCAAAGCTTTGTTCATCCGTCGTAGTTTGTGATTCTTTGAATAAGGAATATAGACTTGGCTCATCTGGGTTATATTTTTCTTGCATAAGAGTTTTATTCATTTCTAGGGATATGTTACTCTGCAACAGATATTTGGTTTATTATGGACGAATTTAGAGGCTCTTTCCATGGGGAGCATGTTAACAAAGTTGACTTAGCAGTATAGTTAAGTGATGAAATTTGTTCGGAAAGATAACTTTGTAGGTATACAGCTGTATTGCTTCGGTAAGTACCTGCACCAGATCGCCAGGAGGGAGACCTCACCCTCCTGTAAGTCGTGCGGCGCGCCCGTCGATACGGCGCGCCATACAGTGGAGAGTTGCGCTGCCTGGCAGACACAACGGAGCGACCTAACCGCCGTCATCGGCGGGGACCTGTCGCTGGGACGAACAGTGAGCACCATGCTGGCCAGCGACAGGTGCTGGCAAGCTGTTGCCGAATTCAGCGAGGCAGTAATGCTCCTGAAGGAGGCTGCGGAGCGGGAACGGGAGGCCGACGCCAGTGCGGACCCGCTCCGCCGAGCAAGGCCAGGAAGGAGGCGACGCCGTTACGCTCATCTCCTCCCCCCGCCTTAGATGGTTGTGTTCAAGGTCGTAGCCCTGCCAGGCTAACGTCTGAGTGCCGGAGAGAGTTCGGAACGGAGATCCTCCGGCGCTCCATGATAGATGGGAAGAGCGCCGCAGTTAGGTTTAGTCGGTATTCCGTGGCATCCGGCGAGTCCGACACTACCCACTGTTGCCGGCGCGGTTTTCCAGCCGTGTCGACAGGAGTGGGTGTGCGCAAAGGCATTCCCCTGCGAAAACAAACAAAAAAAAAAAAAAAAAAAAAAAAAAAAAAAAAAAAAAAAAAAACGTATACAGCTGTATTTTAATCTTAAAAAAGATGACTACCGCACTAGGAAGTACCCTGTGTCGCTGGGGTCTTTACAAACATTCAAACAACGGTTGCAAAGCACACCTAGACTCAGCACAACCATTTATGGATCACACAAATTTTTGTCCCGTGTGGGATTCGAACCCACAACACTCGGCGCAATGTTAGCGGCGAGGCGTTCTATTCGTTTCATCATATATATAAATATCTACTAAGCGTGTTAATACATATTTTAAGTCGTTTAAAGTGCGCTTATTCTAAACGCGATATAACTATTTATGTTTAGTCTCTTAAATATAGAGTATAGTCTATGGTACTAAGGGAATGAGTTAAAGTTAGTAATCAAAAACAAGAATTAAAAAGATAAATTGCGATGATGGCAAGCGCTTATTCGGCAGCACGTAAACTTGTTTGCCGCCTTGAAAATATAAAAAAAGAAAAATTAAATCTAGTTAAATAATAATAAATAATTTACGCACGGCATTCAATAAAGCAATTACGTTGGGATCTTTAGTATAATAATCGTCGCCTGCTTTGCGAATTTCGCTACCCAGCATTAGAGAGCACTCAGATTCCATCACGAATTCGTTTTTTTCTTTCTCTTCGGGTAAGTCCTTCAATATGATTGTAATTGTTGTGTTAACGTATTAGATAGATAATATATAGGCTTACTTACTTATATAGACTGCATAAAAGGTTAGCATGTCATTTCAACAATACTAGATTGCCATAGCCTATTGGGAAACTCTTGGACTGCCACACAGAGGTCTCGAGTTCGAACCCAAGGCACGCATCTCTGACTTTTCAAAGTTATATGCGTATTAAATAAATAATTATCGCTTGCTTTAACGGTGAAGGAAAACATCGTGAGGAAACCTGCATGTTTGAAAGTTCTCCACATTTACATTTGAAAACATTATTTCGAAGATATGTGAAGTCTGCCAACCCGCACAGGGACAGCGTGGTGGAAATTTTTTTTTTAGTCACCTCTAGATTCTAAATCTAGACTTACTAACAATATTTAATTAGTTCAACAATATTTACAAACCTTGAACTACGATCATACTGAAAATTTGATGACATGTTTAATAAGTGTTACGCAATAAAATAGCTCTTTAAGTTGTCATAGTAATCACTTAGTTTATAATGTAATTCGTAAGTTTTTAAAAGTTATAACATCGTATTTTAAAACAGGAGAAAATGATTAGAACTATATCAAGGTAAGTATTTTAGAACAGTATTTTTATGGATATTCGGTAGACTTTATCTAATGATGTATCTTATGTGGGAGCCAGTCAGTGCAGACCGGCGACACTTCGACCCAATGGGATTTTTTGTGTCGACGCTCTCCCAATAACGACTGCCATAGATGTGGATGGCAGCCGGGACCGACGGCTTAACGTGCTCTCCGAGGCACGGAGCACGCGATAATTGTCAATCAATACGCACATAATTTCGAAAAGTCATATAACTTCCCAAAGTCTGAGGTGCGCGACGTGGGTTCGAACCCGAGACCCTCTGCATTGCAGTCTGTTGGTCTCCCCACTGAGCTAACACTGCTCATCTATCTAATGATAATATAGAATGACTCAGTATTTGTTTCTAAAGTATTGTAACATTTTAATAGTGTTATGTTATTTTAGTTGTGACAGTCCAAGGAAAATAGAGTTGTAAATTATAATGTTATTAAAGGCATTATAAGACTTAAGTCCTTCGTTTAATATTATGTTCGTAACCGTTATTTGGATCTACTGTAGCATTAATGTAGTCTTATAGAAAGCACAGGTTAGAGAATTATCTACACGTTAAATATACTAAGATTTAATCATTCTCCATTACCAATATGAGTTCGTTGAGGATGCCCGTGATTAGAAATCGTCCTGAAAGAAGAACTTGCAATGTCGAATGGTCCGCTGGAGTTTCCATAGATATGCGATTCTTGTAGAACATTTCACGTTTCCTAAAAATGAGGATCGTATATTATTTTTTAGTTTACTTACTTAAGCGCTATGTTTTTAATGATTATAGCGCAGAGATAAATAATTCAAAACAAAGAAATAAAATACGTAAGAAAATGTCATACATCCTTCGGGCGTATTGTCTTTTTAGGAGTTCTTTTGTATCCCGCATCGTCGCTAGAATCAAATATGGCCGGTAACCACGTAATTTCAGCATCAAAGCTGCCACTAAGTCCATGCTCACAATCCTTACTTTTCCGTCTTTTACGTAGGCTTCCTCGCGGCCTACAAAATAATGTAGTCTTTACGTAAAGAGACTTCATCAGTCTGGCCATATTTCGAGTTCCGTATTTTCGAGATATGAGTTTGGTATTTTGCGTGATATAATTCCTTTTTGTTTTTAATTTCGCTTGGGTATGCTTTTACGCACACCCACTCCCGTCGATGCGGTTGAAAAACCGCGCCGGCAACAGTGGGTAGTGTCGGACTCGCCGGGGCCTTTATAAAAGTGAGCCACGGAATACCGACTAAATCTAACTGCGGCGCTCTTCCCGTCTATCATGGAGCGCCGGAGAATCTCCGTTTCGAACTCCCCGGCGCTCAGACGGTAGCCTGGCAGGGCTATGACTTAAGCCACAACCCAACCATCTAAGGCAGGGAGAGGAGGTAAGCGTAGCGGCGTCGCCCCCTCCCTGGCCTTGTTCGGCGGAGCGGGTCCGCACCGGCGTCGGCCTCCCGTTCCCGCTCCGCAGCCTCCTTCAGGAGCATTACTGCCTCGCTGAATTCGGCAACAGCTTGCCAGCACCTGTCGCTGGCCAGCATGGTGCTCACTGTTCGTCCCAGCGACAGGTCCCGCCAATAACGGCGGTCAGGTCGCTCCGTTGTGTCTGCCAGACAGCGCAACTCTCTACTGTATGGTGCACCGTATCAACGGGCGCGCCGCACGACTTACAGGAGGGTGAGGTCTCCCTTCTGGCGATCTGATGCAGGTAGTTACCGAAGCAGCCATGTCCGGTAAGCACCTGCGTCAATGTAAATGTCAGCACTCCGTGTCGGCGATTCAACCACTCCTCTAGTTGCGGCCGGATAGCCTCCACTATTTTAACTCCGGCGGTGGCGGTCCTCAGTTCACTCCTCCACCGCCGGATGAGGGCACTTTGAGCCTTAGCCCGCATTTATCCCACGACCGGTTCCTCGCCCCAAGACCGCGCCACTGAGCGGTAACGGTAGACTTCTGCAAGATCTTCCGCCTCCAGTTCCCAAGGTGGGTCGCTCGTCAGGACCGTAGCAGCCGTCCACGACACTGTACGATACCCCCTGATGGCTCTCACCGCGATGACCCGCTGAGCTCTCCTCAGCAGGGCCTTATTACGCGCGGCAAGAGCTTCGGCCCAGATTGGGGCGCCGTACAGCGCCATGGAAATCACGATCCCGCTGTACAGCCTCCGGCAAGACGATCCCGGGCCATCAATGTTGGGCAGAAGTCTACCCAGCACTGCAGCTAAATTTACTAGTTTCGGGGCGAAGTGAGGCCTGAAACACCATTTCCATCTAGGTGCAGGACCAAATATTTCATTCGGGCCCGCACCGACTCGTCCTCATTAAAAATCTTTAATTTCGCTCCTCGGGGGGCACCGCGTGAGACCGTGAGAGCCTCCGTTTTGCTAACGGAGACTCTCAGGTCCAGCATTTGAATCCGCTCTATGACGAGCGTAGCTACGACCTCGGCCAATCAATCGGGCAGCCGCCTCAAAGCTGCTCCCCTTCGCCGTGACGAGGGTGTCGTCAGCGTAACAAATCGCCCCCATCCCGGGGAGCAGCTCGCCGCGCAACAGCCAGTCAAAGCCGATGTTCAACAGCGTCGGACCCAGAACCGATCAGAATCAGAACCTGTGGCACACCGCGCTCCGTACGACGCTGAAGCAGACGCCCGTCGGTGCCCTCCCAAACGACGTACCTCTCATCGAGATACGCCTCCAGCAGCCTCCGGAGGTACAGGGGCACTCCATGGTATCGGAGCGCCTCCTCTAACGTCTCGAACGGCACGCTGCCGAAGGCATTCTCAATGTTAAGCGAGACTACCAGAACCACATCTCCCTGGTCTACGGCCTCCGACCCTCTCTGGCCTTTAGAGCGACCAGCGCATCCGTGGTCGATCGGCCTCCTCTGAAGCCGTATTGTGCCTCTGACAGTCCCGGTCCCACTTCCTCGAGGTGCTGAACGAGACGGCCCGCGAGGACCCTCTCGGCAGTTTTGGTCGTCTCGTTCAGCAGCACCAGCGGTCTGTATGCGGCAGGCGAGTCTAACGGACGTCCCTCCTTCCGCAACAGACAAAAACGGCCGGTATTTCAGTCCTTCGGGAACTGCCCGGACCTCAAACACATATCGAGCAGTTCCCGATACGACTCCCGCAGCGCCATCAGTGCGATGTGCTCAAGACTCGGCCCGGAACGCCATCCGGGCCTGGTGCCTTTCTGTTCATCGACAACCGGGCCAAAGCCCGGTCCAATTCCTCCTCGGTGGCAAGGGGGATATCCACGATATCCCCCGTCTCAACTCGAGGAGCCATAGTTGGGGGAGCGTGCCTCCCAAACTGGGGGAGCAGGCTCTCCACGACCCTCAACAGGACATCCTCTCGGAGAGTCTCGATGATGGGGGGCGCTGCGGGCGCGGAGTTTATTCCGCGCCGCGAGGAAAGGGCGCCCCCATGGATTCCTGTTGAGGCCTTCCAACATCAGTGCTATAATTACCTAGCCTAAGATAAAATCTAAGTAATATAATATTTTATTTAAATATGGAATATAAGAATTTATGAGTGTTTTTTTTAGTTTGGTCATGTTATGTTATTGTTTTGTCGTGACATCTGTACATCACGGAAATAGCGGAAAATAGAAAAACTAATTATTCGATATCGACATTGCTTTGTTAGCTAGTTGAAGTGGTCCGCTATAGTTTGGAGAACTGATAACTGTTGGGAACAAAAGTTCTATAGTGGCAAAACCTTATTAGATATACATATATAGATAAGCCTGTCAATATCTCTAATCCGCTAGGGAGCCATTGGATGCAAGCGGCTGTACCGTTCTTTGAATAAATCCTTGAGAAACATTTTCAGCTGAGGACGAGTGGCGACTGACGAGTAAATGCTAGCGATAATTTACATGAATGACAGTGAAAGTACTCACTGATATATTACTGAGAATAGCGTGTTCGATTCTCGCACAGGATAAAGGAAATATGTGGAATCCTTATAGCTGCTGATTAGAAGTTTTGATATGCGTTACTTTAATAACATTTTATAATGAAGTGTACCATCACAACAATTTTTTCAATTGGTATTGCGCTGGTCACTTTTGCTGGATGCCGCAGGATCTTTTGGGATAAAATCAGTATAGACTGGATCCCAGATGGTGATAATCATCAACGTGGTAGACTAAAGCTTCGATGGCGGGACTATTTAATTAGCTACAGGAGAGACGGGTACAAACTAGCGTTTAACAGAGATATGTGGAAAAGCGAGAGGGAGCCCTTGGCCCTGCAGTAGGACAATATTTGCTGGAATAAATAAATAAATATTCGGCTGTTTAATCCTCTTTCTGATCTTTCTCTAAATGATATTTAATAACAAAAAGAAGGAGTACCATTTCCTTACTATATTGATGCAGTATATGAGAATAACTTTTGTTTTGTTTCCCACTTGGTTTGGTTGGATTCGATATTTAGATTTCTTAGTCTTAAAGCCCTGAAGTTTCTGACTTTGGAGAGTGTGAATAAGCATTCTTGAGTATGAAAACGTGGACAAAAAATGGTATATTTTTATTGCTTATAACATAGTCTGTATTTATGTATGTATATTGCACATATTTGAGAGTAAAGGAATGAAAATAAATGTAAGCAAGACGAAAGTAATGGTATTTGAAAAGGAAGAGTGCGTGACGATGTGTAATATTATGATTGATGGAGAAAAAGTGGAGCAAGTGAAAGAGTTTGTATATTTGGGTACTTTATTTACAAGGGATGGTAAACATGAGGGAGATATTGAAAGGAGAACGATTGCGGGAAACAAAGTGAATGGAGCTCTACGCGCTTTTATGAACAGTCAAAATGTTTCCGAAAAGGCACGTTTGGCTGTTCATAGAGGACTATTAGTGCCCACACTTATGTATGGAAGTGAAGGTTGGGTATGGTAAAAGAAGCATGAGAACAAAATAAATGCTGTAAAAATGAGAGCGCTGAGAAATATATGTGGTGTGACTCTGAAAGATAGAATAAGGAATAGTGTGATTAAAGGGAGATGCGGCGTGAAAATGGATATAGTGACAAGAATAGAAAAGGGTATGTTAAGCTGGTTTGGGCATGTAGAAAGAATGGACGAGGAAAGACTGACTAAGAAAGTTTATAAGGCTAGTGTGAATGGAACAGTCGCAAGAGGAAGACCTAGGCGAACGTTTCTTGATCAGATCAGAGGCGTTCTGGACAAAGGCCAGGTTAAGAGCACCTTGAACCGACGGGCGTGTATGAGGAATGTGATGAAAGGGAATGAAGCCAGAGAAGTGTGTCAGGATCGTAGCAAATGGAAATCCGTAGTCTCTGCCTACCCCTCTGGGAAACAGGCGTGAATCTATCTATGTATGTATGTATTGCACTTACTTTTATGATTGGTGAAGTAGTTTCGTGAAAGAATGCTTGTTATATTTGAACGGGATATATCTTTGATATATGTATATGACTAGAATTTTATTCCCATATCAATATGTAAATAATGTTTTGTTGCTCTAGATTAAAATATTACCGAGAGCATTTTTAAAATTGAAATTCTTATGTGCCTTGGTGAGTATGGCACGGTTCGTATGTCAAGAAACGAGAATCGTTTAATCTATGGACAGTTAATTTCTTACAAATATTCCATGAAAATTAAATCAAAATGTAACTGGTCGTAGCTAAAACTACTTGCTTCTAGTTGTAGGAACCGTGCTTAAGTGAATAAATCGATCAATTATAGTGCAAATATATGATATTGAGAATAAGACTAACCCGCGGTTTTTGAAAGATTAATCAATGACAGGAACTTCTATTGAATAAACTCTTAAACTACTAAACCGATTCTAATCATTAATTCACCATTATAAAGCAATTTTATCCAGTAGTAACATAGATTACATAACACCACGCTACAAGCCATGGAAGCGGCGCAATAATCATAAACGTAGGTAGAATTGCCAGTAAACCTTGTTAGATATAAATAAATGCTAGTATCATACTTAGCCCATACGATTCGCCGTTCAATTCAGAGTAGGTGAGCATTTGTCCGTTGATGAGTAACGTGTCGAATTGCTTCCGCGTCACTTCAAGGTACTGCTCCGAATAGTGGTAGGGTGCTGTCGTGTGTAGACGGCCCATCTCTATGTTTGAGCTACACTCAAGGGCCAACCGGCGAACTAATGTCCCTGTAACGTATAGGAACACTTATTACCATTATTATAACTTTGATCGTGAATGGTTAAAAGTAAGTTAAGTAATTATTTTAGCGGATTTTATTAGCATTAGCGGAGCTATATTAGCATTGTAAGTGTCTTAAAATCTACATCTACTATTTTAAATGTAACGTATATGTTGTGCCCCGGTGATGTTGGTAGTGAATGCGACTGCTATGCATGAAGTTTCGATTCCCGGGTCAGGCAAAGTGTTATTGGGTTTTATATCAAGAAATTTTTAGCAGCAACACAATGAGTAAACTGTGCCCGTTTAACGGCAATATACTCTACTGTTTGCTCCTTATTCTTGGTCCTAATAACCACATCTGGCGAAATGTAGATGTAAAAACCTCTGTTTGTCATTGTTGATGCAGGCATAATACACTGACGGACTCGTAAAGTTTGAAATTAATTGACTTTGTTTTTATTTTCATTTGCGATTCAAATTATTGTTACCAATAGTATTGATTATTAGTCTTTTAAACTCAATAAAAGTTTCGTAACCATAAATATGGATACTTCGTCCGAACAAACCGCTCAAATTGTGGCATTGGTGCGGGCGTTTTTGTTCAAAAAAATTGAATGGTACTTTCCAGTATACACACATACACTTAAGGATATGATACTAAGCTGTTATGAAGTTAACGAACCAAACTATAGGTTTCAATTTGAATTTGTATAAAAAGTTCGAATACTTGGTTAAAATGTTTATTTCAAAGGCGCCTTGAACATTGATTCAGTTTATGAGTCCGTCAGTGTATATGAAACCTACCATAAATCTATGGATTTCTAACTTCATCTAACGTGTATTACGAGATATATTCATATTTTAGATCTTTTAGAATCTAGATCATTTAAGTATAGGTAATGCTATTTTAACAATACGAAGATTAAAACTTCTTTCGCTAAATTATTTATCTTGTTAGAAGTGGGTTTGTCAAAGTTTTCTTAAGCCTTTTACCCTTGCTAACTAGTCTAGCTGCAAACTTTTTAAAAGTTTCTAAATATTCATTGAAATTAAACTGCTATATACGGATTTTATCGCGTTGTTTATTTGACACTTTATTACAAAATTTTGAAAATTGTTACACTACTACTACTATTAAACTTTACTAATTTTTAAGCTAATTAAATTATTATTAAACTATTTAGATTTCATTTATTTTTACACTTTCCCCGACGTTTCTAAATACTGAGATCTGTTCACCTGGCGTATTGGATAGTATTGTTTAGGATTATTTCATGTAATGGAATTAGATGATTTTATTTATAAATCGATTGAGCTGATTTTCACTCGACGAATAGTTCATTTGAGGAATATATTTCACAATTATATTATATTTTGGCAATTTGTCAAATTAATTTCTGGGTGTTCTTTGTGTCAGTTGTTTGAATATTTGTACAATCTTCCGCGACTGGATTTAATCCCAATTCGAGGATTGTCTTTTAAAATGAAAGAGAAACAAATAACGTCTTTCTTCTGGTTGAGAAATGGTCTGCTAGTAATTGGCGAATATGAGGTATATAATATTAATATTTTGTATAATATTTGTACGAGTAGCAAGCTGGTCTCTCCCTGATTACTAATGAACACCATTTCCATCGCTTCTTACTAGTCGGTAGTTTATATAGTAAATTTTATTGGATCAAGTTAAGTCTGTTTCTAATGAACGTCAATATGGTGATTTACATTCTTAGTGCAAATTTACAAGTATTAACTATTGAACAACAGTATGATGTGAATTTTGCTCCGCTTAATAAAGTTAGTGGTGAAAAGGGTTGACGAAAATATTATACAATCCTGAGCCACGAGCCTGCAATCTTGCAAAAGTTTGGGCACGTTTTATTCATACTAAAGTCATTTTACTGATCTATATTGATTTTATACTCATATTTTCAATTATTATTTTAGATAATAAATAGGAAAATAACGGGCATATTAGTTCGCTGTAGGTACTCCTTGCTATTGTAGCTTGGCGACGCTTATCGGCATGCGTCAAAGATTGCTGCAAGTTGATTTTATGTAAAGTGCAACACATTGTAATATGAATTATAAAAATATTTTTTGGAGTATGTGTTTTCTTTCGATTTCTGAATAAGCAGTTAAGCCACTGTAAATATAGCAAAAATGCAGATCAACAACTTGTGTTACAAAATGTCGGCGAACCATTAAGGCGAAATATATTTACTTAGGTCTTACGTCTTAGCAAGCATATTCCTTTCACCACTAGTGATAGTTGTGTATATACACAAGTAAATTTAATGGGGAAGTGAAGTCGAGCGATGTAATAACTTAGACTTTACGCACCTTTGCCAACAGCTTCTTGGCCAACTATAACAACTATAGGAACATCTGTGGTATCCGCGGGAGGCACGAAGGGTGAAACCTGAGCTCGTGAAAGTTGTTCAATGTAAAGCAGACGGAGTAACCGTCGAGTAGCGAACACAGTTACATCCGGAAACATCTCCATTTTCAAAGTGCGCTACAACACAATCACGCTAAGAGCGCTTGTAAGTTTTCTTGAGAACGAATTAGAGAACTGAAGGTGCGTTTTCACTGTAGCTAAAGATGGTTGCGTTTTTATACTAGCAAAGTGGCAAGTTAGCATATACATATGTAGCCTGCGTTATAGTAGGTGGTAATCGTAGACGTAGATGCTTGCAAGCCAGCGGAATTACACGCACGTCGCCGCACTACAACCCTCACAACTCTGTTTATAACAAACTAAGTTATTTGTCTACGTCGTAGACTCTACAGTCTACCACGTAGACAAATAACTTCACCACCTATATATAGGCTCCACCTGTATATAGGTCCGCAGCGAGCTGCTCTAAATTAAGCGAAATCTCGCGTTTAGGAGAGTTTGACGTATCTTTACTCTCCGATGGTACTATTGAAGTCGAACGGAGCGGGCAGGACTCAGGTCCTGCCCGCTCCGTAGGGGAAGAGCAAATTTAACTTAAAAGCCCACAACCAGTCCTCATGTACGCTATACAAATATGTCAACAACGACACATCAAAGAAGGCGTAGTGGCATACTTGTCACTTGCAAGCACGGCAACAGTTGTGGGTCCAATTCAGAGTTGTTCATAGCAGCCGAAACTAACTGCTTACTTCTGATGCCATAGTCCGTACTGATAGTGAGATAAGTATATCTCACTATATCACACTATACACTAATATAGTGTGATTGTTTAAAGTCTTGGTCAGAACGTAGAGATCATGCTCATGCGAACGAAGTTGAGTCAAAATGCTAGCCAAATATGCGACATACATATTTACGGTTGTTACCACCGCATTATTATTGCATGAGCAAGAACGAGGACAGCGTTACAAAGTGTATAGTTTTGTTTCCATCTGATGTGTATGGTGGTATTTCTTTTACCTCTAGACTTATATATGTATGTATATAGAGTAAAGAAGAATCATGATACCTGTTCAACTGGATCCAGTTCTTGAGCATCTAAAGAAATAAGCATTGGGAACGTATTGACGATGACTTCCTTGTATCCTGGCACAGAGCATATCGGATTGGCTCTTAAGTCTAGCACGACCAGGCGACGCATTTGGTTCATATATACTGCTACTTCTAGAAGAATGCTGAAACGATTGTTCCGAAGATACAGCTCTCGAATTCTGTCAAAATAATTTATATTATTAAAACTAGATTTGGTGAAATGTATGTATGTCAGGTTTTTTCTAATCCTCGGGAATAGTACATTTTCGGATAAAATGTACCCTATGTCCTTTTCTATATCCTTGACAACGTGTATGCGAAACTTTATGATAATCGGTCGAGTAGTTAAGGTGTAAAAGCGTAACAAACAAAGAAATAAATAAACAAACAGACACTTGCATTTGTAATATTAGTTAGGATAACATCACACCTAAACAGGTGTGATGTTATATAGTTTATGTTATGTTATATAGAGGTGACTCTTACGCCTAACCCTTTCTGGATACATAATAAGAAAAGGGGTCAGACGGAAGACACACATACACAAACACAAGCATATTTCATTAGTTACTTTAAAATGCCACAGTACAGTTCAATAAATAGATTAGTATTCGTGTGAAAGAACGAATTAATAAGTTGACTTTTACTTAGGTAATTGTATTTTGTTCTACGTATATGAGTATATTAAAGTTGGCAGTGCGGCGTCGAGTACGTGAAATTAATAAAAGATTTTAGGGATACAGGCCAACCACATGTGGCTCAGTTCAGTCATGAGATATACTAGATTTTACATGGTGTCTGTTATCATTATTCGGTCGAAACGTATATTTTACTTGATAATACAACAACAATTTTCCTCTTCAAATGAATGCATAATTTCTTCAAGATTTACAGTACCCAGAAAATTGAGATGAAAACGAATATTCTCTTTGCTCTGGTACTCTCTACAGCGTTAAAACGTAATGTACAGCTTTTGTTTCATTCATTAGGGGAACGGTTCGAATCAGGTTCGATTGGGTATTGTGGGTGGAACACGGGCTGCTTCGTTAATGACACTAATTACTCACCGCTTACAATCAGAGAACATTTTCATTGAAGTCAAATTGTTGTCATTTAGATTCAGGTATTCGAGGTGCAGAAGGGTCCATAAACCAGCTTGGTCACTGAACTCGAAGCTTGATATATTGTTATACGAAAGGTCTAACCATAGCAACCGCAATTGGTTTAAATGTTCAAGCCGCTTAATATGGTTGAACGACAAGTCCAGTCGACGAAGATATCTGTAAGAAATTTAATATAATAATACTCGAGGTACTACAGCTCGTATACAAACGAATACCTCGCGTAATATTATAATTTAAAAGCTAACTTTAAACTCTCAAGACCGTTTATGTACTTGATATTATTGTGTGATAAATTGAGAACAGTGATCGACCAAAAGGCGGACAAGTCATTCATGTTCTTCACCGAGTTGAACTTATAGTGCACCTCACTGAGAAACCATTGAGCTGAAAAGTGAAAATAATGTTAGTGAGTACCATAGGATATATAATTAGGACATTAGACTGCTTGAAATACGCAACAAATACTAACTATGTATGCATTGTGGTGTCGTACGTCTATATTCCCGAAAAGGCAGGTAGCAGCGTATTACATCTGAATTTCGAATTGTGTAGTCTGGTTTAAGAACTTTATTCTCATAAGAATTACAATAATTCATACTGAGAATCCAAATTTACAATAAATAAATGAGCGTACAGAAAAATAGACGAAAGTAAAACTTTATATAAACATAAAGTGGGTAATCTTATAATTTTATGTTAAACGTACCACTGTCAACATCACCAACCAAGCAAACACAGATCTAAAATACCAAAATGCAAATACAGCTAGATGTGATAGTGTTTACTTGACATATATTATCGATGTAGATGTAGATAAGGAACAAAAGCGGTCCTAAAATTGAACCCTGTGGCACACCGAATGTGACAGGGCGGGGACCACTCTGATGATTACCTATTCTTACAATTTGCTTTCGATTATGCAGATATGATTTAAAAATATCGATTACCAGTAATACCTATATAAGATAACTTTCAAATTAATATATCTGGGCTAGTTAGCCCAGATATATTAATTGTCGAAGGCTTTTTTGAGGTGATGAAAATACCTAGGGCGACTTGCTTTTGATCAATTTTGTTTTTAATTTTGGTTATAAGGTCCATGACTGCCAAGAGAGTATTTGAGCGTGGTCTGAAGCCGTATTGTTTAGGATAAAGGAAATTTATTGATTTGAGATATAATTCTAATCGATTATAAAGAACATTCTCAAAAAAATTCGAGATTACAGGTAGCACAGATATTGGGCGGTAGTTACACGGATTAGATTTACTTCCTGATTTATGGAGTGGAATTACCTTGGCAATTTTTAGATCGTCCCGAAATATGTGAAGTACTAAGGACAGACTACTTACGTGTAGATAGATAATCCTGTTACCAGTACTTGATATAAAAAAAAACAAATGTATATTCGTGTTGCATGAGGCTACCATAGTAGTATATATATACTATATATATATATACTAGTAAGTATAGTACACCTATACTTACTAGTTAATAGAAATTGAAATATGATTAAAGGTAAATTATAATTATCATTAATTAATAATAATAAATGGTCAAATATTTACGAGTATCATATTCCAAAATAGTCGTCAAATTGTTAAATGACACAGTGAGATACTGTAAATACGGTAAATTCGAGAGAACAGTCAGTTCCGTCAATAAGTTTGAGGATAGGTCTAGATAGACCAAATATTTATAGCCCTTCAACACGTCTATGTTCACAAGGCGCTGCAAAAATAAAACTTTTGTTAACTAAATAACAGAACAAACAACATTAAACTTAGTTTAGACAGTAAGGCCTCATTTACCTTTGAAGAAAGATCCAATTTGATATAAACATAGTCTCCCAGTATAGGCGTGTGTCTTAAATAAGTCAGGCAAGCAGTGACCATATCTATGGTTAGGACACCATCTACGAGTTCGGGTACGTCCGCAAGTTCACGAATACGGACTACTGGCGAGAAAATGTCATCATAGATCTCCGGAAAATTGTAAAAACATCCCCATTTATTATCTTCGTTCAGAAGAGATGTCACGTTCAAAGGAAACTAAAAATAGTAGTTAACAGATAATTATATTACACAGGAAAGGATCTTTGTGTAAAAATTCCTATCACGTTCAAGAAATCAGAGTTGCTTTTAGCGAACATAAAAATAAAACAGGAGACCGGTAAAACGTCTTTACCTTCAGGAAATACCAACTATAGAGGTGTGACGAAATGTGACCCTTCTCAAAGGGACGTCATACATTAAATCGTGCGGTTGTAGAGGTCTCGCACACCGCTGCTTTTTATCAATGTCTAATTTATTAAGTTCTTAATGCCTTCTAAAATATGTTGACAAAAGTATTAATCATATTATAAAGTTTATACTTTAAAGTATTTGCATCGAAAATTAAGGAACAACTTCCACATACATAATATTGTCGTCTATTTACGCGAATGTTATTCATTGAAATTAAACTACTATATACGGATTTTATCGCGTTGTTTATTTGACACTTTATTACATAATTTAGAAACTACTACTATTCAACTTTACTAACTTTACGGGGAGACTTCCCGTGACCATGGCTGCTGAAAAGCAACCGAAACGTCGGGAAAAGTGTAAACTTAAATATAAATAGCTTTAATAATTTAATTAGCTTAAAAATTAGTAAAGTTTAATAGTAGTAGTTTCTAAATTATGTCAAATAAAAAAAAAAACCATATATAGTAGTTTAATTTCAATGAACAACTTCCACTTTATACTCTCAACACTCAATACTCAATATCTTTATTGTACTCCGTATGTTATATAAAGGTGTTACAATATCACAGTAGGTACAACATGGGCCTTTAAAAGTAAAAACAATAAAACTTGTTAAACATTTAGAAGAAATGTTTTGCTATTTAATTCAGTGACTAAATATAACTTCTTTATCCTAGTTTTTGTTTATAAAGCAGACAATGTGTATAAATAAGTAGCTTACGGCTATAAATAGTTCATGGATTTACCTCTTCCAAAAGAGCATCTATTCCTTCTTCGTTTTGAATATTTTCAAATACTTGCAGGGACTTTTCCAATGACGTTAAAGCAATACTTCGGCGTTGGAGCACATTCGTAACTGAATTAAAAATATTATCAACTGTCCACTAGGATAGGCAGATAAGGTTTTGAACGTAGTGCAAAGTATAGCTAAGATACATTTTACTGTTTGATAATCCGAAATATAATTTTCTGTAAATCACTTGATCGTAACAAATACTATTTACAATAGAATATACATGCAATATTACCTGAAGTAATTACATCCAGGGGCCTGATAGGTAAGTAATTTACTTGTGAAGCTTCACTCCAGTCTGGGATAACGTAACTATTACGATGGGAGACTATTCGACTGATGGTATGTCCTCGCTTTTCAGGTTTTGTCTCCTGTGGTAACACTTCTGACGAGCGAGGAGCATCTTCCGCAGCAGCAGCTTCGTCGCCACCAGCTGTCTCCGGTTCAACGTCTATTGTACTCATCTTTTATATAGGTAACAATTTCACTTTATTTGTATCGACTTGCTTTGGCCAAAGACAAAAATACTTTGATGAATTATTGACAGCTCGATGACTATTAAAAAAAATAAACCACAAAATAACGAGGCTTTTATGCCAGTATAATTGTTCATTTGAGAGTTGATTAACTCCGGAGATTTTCCATTCATATCCGTCCTACCGCTTGGTTGTTTCGTGCCTCTAAATAACATAAAGTTGCGATGCTTTGTCGACGATGAAATTTGATTTTCATAATACTCATTTTTATACCGAGGTGCTTACAATCTCGGTGGCACGATGTGAAAATATGAATATTCGAAGTTACATGCTCTTTATGTGTTTGGATAGTTATCGAGCTATTTTTATTTATAAGGGATTTGAGGATTTGTATATTTCATGTTAAGTGTATTCAATATTTAGATCATTACTCAAAAGACCTAGGTATTCAAGACTGTACGTATGCTTCACTATTCTATTTTAAATTTTCGTAAAAGATTATTGACAATTCTATAGTAGTCATTATTTCTGTAACACAGGCAACACCAGGCACACCGGTGTACATCTCTTGCCTGCACTACACCACTAAGGCGGAGGATATCGTACGCAGTGAACGCCAGACGTCTAAGTACATGCCAAGAGTACAGCAGATGAAATCGCGTCGCGACGTGAAATTCAAGGTGTTCGTAGTGCCGTTGAACATCATGCCCACTGCTACTGCTGAGCATGATGCCCACAGTTGGGCTTCAGGTCCTGGGCTGGGTCCTGGGCTGTTGGGCATTCTGCCCACTTTTAGGCATCTTGACCACTGTTAGGCGACATAATTACAAACTGTTAGGCATCATGTCCACTGTTGGGCATCATGACCATTGTTGGGCATCATGTCCATTATCGGGCATCATGCCCACTGTTGGGCATCATGAACACTGATGGGTATCGTAACCACTGACCTAACACCACATTATTATGTCATGACATTTGCTTAATGCTTTTTCGCACACCGCTTATTATCGATGTACCTAGTATATCTCATACTTACCAACTTCATTTACTTATTGCACATGACATTAATAGGTATTCCACATAAAATTTACGAAATAATCCCTATTACAAAAGTAAACATAGATATATCCACGTCAAAAAATGTATTCGATTTTACATCAGTTACGAGGAGAACCCTAACGCTTCAATGGATCGTATGTTCTTATTTCAAAAATTATGCCCAGTTTCCCTACTGCTTTTTATATATTTACTGTGGAAATGACCTCGAAGTGAGAATCTACGCCGACGATAGGACTTTCTTCCGATTCTGAATTGTCATCAATGTCATCAGTACCTAAGATTGTCAAAACTATCCATGTATACGCCAACTCTTTAAATGCTTTAACCTAAGTTATACTTATAACTTATAATTCATATAAACTCAGTCAACAATAATCATGTAATTTTTATTTCTAACTAATATAATCAAGATTAAAGATTACCTGTGTTGATTACTAACTACTGTAATCAAGATTAAGATTACAGGTGTTGATTACTAACTACTGTAATCAAGATTAAAGATTACATGTGTAGTCTTGATTATAAGTAACCATGACTAATTGAATCTGATTAAAAGTATTCGTGATTATTTTTAATCAGATTATAAAACATGGTCGCGCTGGCGTACCCATGGAAGTTATGGGAGTTATGTTAGGTGAGTACTATTTTATGCATATATTTATATATCAAGTTCAAAAGCTAACAAGAAGTGCTGTATCATCACGTCATTCCTATGTATAATATGTATGTATTTACAAAAAAAAAAGTATATATGTATGTTTTTCCATTGTCTAGTACCCATAGTACAAGCTCTGCTTAGTTTGGGCTGGATGGTGTTGTGTGTATGTGATAGAATATTATTATTATTATTATTATTATTATTATTTATATTTATTTGGTTTTATCCTCGCCCATTTCTGGGGACATTCACCAGAATTGCGGGCTTTTGGCCAAAACAACTCTGCTGGTGAGATGATTAATCAATAGACAAAAACTTTCTGACGATCCTGCATGTATTTAAGATAACTAGGTATGTGAGAGGATGGATGTTTAATGTTTTTAGGCTTGAATGGAGTGTTTTAGGTATGACGCCTGTGCTGGATATGATTACGGGGATGGTCTTGACCGTGTGAACTCGCCATTGGGTTTTGAGTTCAATAGTCAAATCTGCGTACTTGGAAAGTTTGCTAGTATGAGTGGAGCTTAAGTTATGTGTGTTGGGTATGGCTACGTCTATGAGATAAACGATTTCATTTTGTTTGTCGTGTAGTGTGATGTCCGGTCTATTATGATGTATTGTTTTGTCTGTAAGTATAGTTCTGTCCCAGTACATTTTGAAGTCTGGTGAGTCTAATATAATTTGGGGTGTGTATTTGTAATATGGTGTTTTTTCGGATAGTAGTTTGTGTTTGTAGGCAAGTATTTGGTGTATAATAGCTGCTACCTGGTCATGCCTGTGCTTATAATCTGTTTGTGTGATTGATGAGCATGCGCCTGTGATGTGTTGAATTGTTTCAGCTTGTTTATGACAATGCCGACAATGATCGCTATTTAAACTGCTATCTCGGATGATGTATTTCCTGTAATTTTTTGTATCTATAACATGGTCTTAGATCGCTAGCATAAAACTTTCTGTTTCAGGAAACAGCTCGCCTCGTTTTAGCCATGCGTTTGACGCTATCTTGTCAACATTAGGACTATTTAAGTCGAGACGATGTCGGCCATGGAGAGATTTTTGTGTCCACATATCTATTTTTTGTTCTTTAGTTATTGTTATCATTCGTTTAGTGTGATCATTGAGAGAGAGTGGTGTGAATGTATCTGCCTGACATACAGCGTTGTGTAGTTGTGAATGGGATGAACGGTTGTGGAAGAATGCCCTGAGTAGTGTGATCTGTTTGTTGTTAAGGTTTGTGATGTCGATGAAGCCTCGACCACCCTCGCTTTTAGGCAAAGTTAATCTTTGAATGCAAGCTCTGGGGTGATGTTTCCTATGTTTAGTCATTGTGGTGTTAATGATCCTTTGTAGTGTAGTGAGGTCTGATCGGGTCCAGCAGATGATTCCAAAAGAGTAAGTTAATATAGGAATAGCGAATGTGTTAATAGCTTTGATAGTGTTCCTTGCGTTAAGATGAGTGTGTAATATTTTGTGTAGTCTACTCCTGAAATTTTGTTGACTACAACAAAAAAGAAATTCACCACCAAAACACAAAAAAACTACTAAGTTTTTTTGTGTTTTGGTGGTGAATTTCTTGTGACTGGTAGTATCCTAAATATTTATAACTTCCACTGGATCCACGGCATCTATGTATAGTTTCGTGATTCGCTAATTCGTACGAAGTGTATTCTACTATCCCTTTGTTAACAGATTGAATTTTACATTTATCAATTCCAAATTCCATGTGTATATCTTTTGAAAATTCTTGTGTGATGTCGGCAAGTGTGTGAATTTCATTTAGTGTATTTGCAAAGAGTTTGATATCATCCATATACATGAGATGAGTGAGAGTTGTTTGTAGTGTGTTGTGTTTAATTTCGAATCCTATATTATTTGTATTTAATATGTGAGAGAGCGGATTAAGTGCAAGGCAAAACCATAAAGGACTGAAGGCATCACCTTGGAAAATACCTCTTTTTATTGGGATGAAATCGGTTTCAGTGATTTTATTTAAATTGCGTATTTTTAATTTCGTATTCCAGTTAGGCATAATTATTATTATTATTATTATTATTATTATTGTTGTTATTGTTATTATTATTATTATTATTTTGATTTTCTTGTATTTTCTCGGCTAACCGGAAAGAGAACTAATGTCACGGGCCTAAGCCATGTGTACATCAGCAATAGGTTGTGATTAAATTGTAAACAGAGTGGCTGTCTATGTTACTGGATGTGAGTTTTCTGATTCACATTGTAGAAATTTCCTTACTATTCTACAAGTGTTGAGTATAACCGCTTTTTGTAGCAGGTAGTACGTCTTAGGTGGCAGTTTTAAAGTTTTGAGTGATTGGTGTAGTTGTTTGGGTATGACGCCTGTAGTAGAGAGAACAATAGGGACGATAGTTACTTTTTGCAGGTGCCAAAGACGAGTAATTGCATCCTTTAATTCTATATATTTGCTTAGTTTTTCTGCAATTGTAGTTTGTAGGTTGTGTGTGTTTGGTACGGCAATGTCTATTAAGTATCCTGTTTTAGTTGTCTTATTTATTAAGGTTATGTCTGGTCTATTGTAATGGATGGTTCGATCAGTAAGGATAGCTCGGTCATAATATAGTTTGGTAGTGGAATTCTCTAAAACAGTTTGAGGGCTATATTTATAATATGCTGTAGCTGATTCTATGAGTTTATATTGATGTGCAAGATTTTGGTGTATAATATTTGCTACTTGGTCATGTCTATATTTGTAGTCAGTTTGGACAATTGATTTGCAGGCTCCTGTGATGTGTTGGATTGTTTCTGGAGTGCTATTGCATTTACGGCAGGTGTCAGTAGTTAAGTTCTTGATTATATGCTTTCTATAGTTTCTGGTTTCGATTATCTGGTCCTGTATTGCAATCATAAATCCTTCGGTTTCTGGAAAAAGTTCGCCTCGACTCAGCCACGCGTTATTATTATTATTATTATTATGTATAGCATTATTATTATTATTATTATTATTATTATTATTTTATATTTGTTT
Organism: Catocala fraxini; assembly: GCA_930367265.1. Classification (NCBI taxonomy): domain Eukaryota; kingdom Metazoa; phylum Arthropoda; class Insecta; order Lepidoptera; family Erebidae; genus Catocala; species Catocala fraxini. Next base: position 11,378,402 of record OV884042.1, read on the forward strand.
TTCTCGAAATGTGTAGTAATTTCGGTCAATAAATAAAAACCACGGGTTTACACCAAGTGGAGTTCATTACAAAGATTCGTTTAAGGGGCTATATCTTCCTGCAAAAACTTTCGGACGATTCGGCAGGTGTTTAGTATGGATGCTTTTTGCATAGTCATGTATACATTAGATGGTAGTTCTAGTTGTTGTAGATAATGATGAAGCTGTTTGGGTATGATTCCGGTGCTAGACAGAATCAGAGGAACAATATACACTCTATTCAATTTCCAGATTCTTATTATTTCTTCTTTTAACTCTGTGTATTTATGTATTTTTTCAGTTATTGTTTTTTGTAAGTTGTGTGTGTTAGGGCCAGCTATATCAATTAAGTATGCGTGTTGATTTAACTTGTCTATTAGTGTTATATCCGGTCTATTATAATGTACAGTTTTATCAGTAAAGATGGCTCTATCAAAATATATTTTGTAATGCTGATTCTCCAGCACCGGTCTTGGAACATATTGGTAGTATGGTACTGCTTTATTTGTTATGAGATTGTGTTTAATGGATAGTTTTTGGTTAATGATGTGAGCGATTTGATTGTGTCTGTGGGTATAGTCGGTTTGAGCTAAGTTTGGGCAAGCACTGGTTATATGTTGAATGGTTTCGGATAAGCGATGGCATTTCCTGCATTTGTCATTTTGAGTGTTAGGATCTTTTAGAATAAACTTTCTGTAGTTTTTGGTGTTAATAACTTGGTCCTGGATGGCAAGCATAAAACCTTCGGTCTCAGGGAATAGCGAACCTAATTTTAGCCACTTGTTTGAGGCTTCTATGTCTATGTGCGGCTGTTCTAGGTCAAGTAAATGTCTGCCATGCAATTCTTTGGAACGCCAATTGTCTGTTTTACCCTGTACATGTTCTCTCGGGGTTTTGTAGACAATTTCTTTATGGTGCAAATTTAGCGGAGTGAAGTTCTTATCTATTCTAACTGTGGATAAATGAATATCACTAGTTGCAGATTTGGTATAGAAAAAGTCTCTGAGATTTTGAATCTGTCTTTCCCATAATAATTTAAGGTCAGTAAGGCCTCTACCCCCTTTTTCCCTCTTAACTGAAATTCTTTCAATGGCTGATTTGGGGTGTATATAATTGTGTTTAGTTAATATAGTTCTGGTTTTAATTTCTAATCGATTAATATCAGTGCGCGTCCACTTAACAACTCCAAAGGTATATGTTAAGACTGGTATTGCAAAAGTATTAATGGCTTTGAATAGGTTTTTTGAGTTAAGCTGTTTTTTGCAGATGAGGTTTAGTCGGTTAGTATATTCTTGGAATAAATCTTTTTTAATCTGAGTGTGGTTGATAGCATTAGACTGATGAATACCGAGATATTTATAAAAATCTGTTGGTTCCATAGATAAAAATGTGTGAGGTTGATCTGAATTTAGACTATTACTGACTGCTTTGCCTCGGCAAATGTGTAGTGTTCGACAATTATCGAGACCGAATGACATGTTTATATCTTTGCTAAATAATGTAGTAATTTCAATTAGCTTCTTATGACAGTTGTCGGTCTTAGCGAAAAGTTTGATGTCGTCCATGTACATAAGATGAGTAATATGTGTATTGCTGCTCAATTTGTACCCGTTAGTGTTATTGTTAAGGAGATAAGACAGCGGATTAAGAGCGAGACAGAACCATAAGGGACTCAGCGAATCTCCCTGAAATATGCCATTCTCAATATATATTTCATCTGTCGTGACTGTATCCGCATCGTTAGAAACCTGTAATGTTGTTCGCCAATCTGACATGGCCCTTTCCAGAAATTGTATAATAATGGGGTTGATTTTATAAATATGTAAAACCTTTAATAACCAGGAATGAGGTACACTGTCAAATGCTTTCTTGTAGTCAATATAAGATATATGAAGATTTCTTTTTCGAGACTGAGCGTGTTTTAAAATTGTAGCATCTATTATAAGTTGTTCTTTACATCCTTTATGATTTTGTCTACATCCTTTTTGTTCTTCAAATAAGATGTTATTGCGTTCTAAGTGGCTGTTGATGTTACGTGTAATGAGTGATGTAATGAGTTTGTATATTGTTGGAAGACATGTGATTGGGCGGTACTGTGATGGATTTACTGTATCTGAACTTTTTGGTAACATATATGTTATGCCTTTTGTTATAAATTTAGGCAATTGTTGATGACCTTTAATAATTTCGGTAATATTTTTTGCTAGTATACCGTGAAGTGAGAAAAACTTTTTATACCAAAAACTGTGCATACTATCTATTCCAGCAGCTTTCCAATTCTTCATTTTTCTTGTAACTATGGCTATATCCTCAGTAGTAATATCGGGAAATTCCATAATTTCAAGGCTTGCCATTCTACTTGCTTCTTCGTCTATCCACCTAGCATTATAATTGTGATCTTTGTGCTTCTTCCACAAATCGGCCCAGTAGTTTTTAAGATCTTCCGCTTGAGGTAACCCATTATGTTTATCGGTCGGTAAATTTCTAGTTTTTAGTGACCTATAGAAGCTCTTTTCGCGCGAAGTAAACATTTTATTATCTTTTTTTCTCTGTAATGCTTTGAGATACCTAGCTAAGCGTTGTGACTTTAGTGTTAATTTTTGTTTTAGTGTATCCAAGTACTCTTCTGGTCTAACATTATTTCGTTCGTGAATTGAGTGAATCTTCATACGATTGAAAATAGACTGCGCTGCTGAAACTACTTTTCTAGACCTGTTATTATTTATATACTGAGTTAACCTACCTATATCTGCTCTTAAACTTGTTATATCATTTTCAATTCTTATTTGCCACTTAGGTTTTTGGAGTTCACGTGACTTTGTAAATGTGTCTCTATGCAAAGTATGGATCTTATATCCTAAACGTTTACTTATAACTAATGCGCTGCAGTATACTAGTGTATGTATAAATATGAAATCTGATTCTGTAGTAAAAAATCTGCCGAGTATATGTTCATTAAAAGTATTCAAAAATCCGTACAGCATTTTATTTTCTCTTAGTCTAGGTAATTTAGGACGAACTGCTGGGTCCACATCGCGATATTCGATAAGTGTAGTTTCTAATTGGTTAATTAATTCCTGTGTCAATGTATCTATTTGTGTGACTTGAGAGGTGTGTGTACTGTCTGTTTCTTGTGAGATAATTGTAATATTAGATGAGTTATTGATCTGGGTGGAGGCGTCTAGTGTAACGAAGGATTGTTGTGTGGTTAATATGATCCCCTATCATATTAACCACAAGTGCAAGTGAAGATGGTAAAGAATGAAAGTTTGTATTTGATGGTAATTGTGAGGTCTCTTCTAAGATGACATGTGATGGATGTCGTAATAAGAGTAGATTATTTTCTAATTGTTCCTTTTTCAGTATCTGTGAAATCTCTTGTTTTAGGCTATTAATTATATTATCAGATAACATTTTGTTTCTAATAATAACCCTTCTTTGATCAGAAAGTCTCTGTGCTGAAACTTTTAAATGTGGATATCTTAGTGTAAAATGCTCGTGGAGTTTTTTGGAATACATAGTCCTATCTGTGTCAAGTTTAGTGATATATAAATATGTGCGCATGATAAACGTATTTAATTCGTCAGTCCATTGCATACGCACTCTTATTATTATTATTATTATTATTATTGTTATTGTTATTTGTGTTGCTTAAGTTACGTTTATACATTCCCTTGATCAGCCATGGTGATTTCCTGATCCTATACAATTACAAACATGTAATTCACTTAAAATTAATTATTTTCAGGTGAATTTGTGGATGACTACACTGTGTGTTATATATATATAACACTATGTGTTATAGATGTGTTTGCCATGCCACAGCCTGGTACTGGCGTTTCTGTAAAAGCAGTTGACCCTGTCTTCCAGGCTAAGATGTTGGATATGCTTAAGCAAACTGGGCGCCCTGAGATGGTTGTTGGATGTTATGTAATAAAGCTGGACTATTTAATAACATAGTATGTAGCATTATAAAACATATAACATAGATCATTATTATAATGACTATAGCGATGGGACAGTTAAGAAGAGATTCAGAATGAAAATAAAATTGTGGAAGAGCTATGTCAGCGGCTACAGCCTAATAGAAAGACTGACTAGACAGCCAAGCTGATGATCTCAATGAGGCATGCACCCTTGTCTTTTAGAAATTATGTTAATACTAATTAGTCCATTATTCATGTTCATGATTGCACAGATAGCATAGCGGGTAAGTGGTCACTTCGCCAATGGCACTACAACTCATTATGAGAATGATTGTAAAGTCTCCCGGGACACTTAATATTTTACTAGACTGGTCTTTAGAAGAAAGCCATGTTATTGTATGATCATTGAAAACATAATGAGAAAATTCTTTGTATCTGAAAGTTCTTCTTGATGTTTGCAAAGATGTGTGAAGTTTGCCAATCTGCACTGGGCCAGCATGGGGTACTATGGCCTAACTCTCATCTCATCCTGTAAAAATAAATACTTTGTAGCTTATAGATAGTGCTGATATTATAATGTTGTATTTATTGTTTTCTCGCTATTATTTATGATTTTCTACTGTATGTCCTCTCTATGATTCCAGCAGTCTCCATCCTAAATACTAATAAATAAAATTCAGTGCTACAGAGTAATAAGCAGAGATTTATTTTCAAATGTATTGTAACCACTAATATCAGTATGGAAAGTAAATTGATATGAATTCATGTTGTTGCTGAAAGGTATCATGCTATGTTAGTATTAACCCATTCGCTGTCCCTCGATAGTCACAATAGAAAATCTATTGTTATGTACATATTATATGTGATTCATCGGACGAGAAACCTGTTAACATAAGATTGTTTTAGCAAAAGATGCCTTATACACACATACTTAGTTAGTTACACTTTGATATTTCATTTACTTGTTCATTAATTTAGTAATGTTTTAACCACACAGACATATTTGTAATTATTTTTGTGCGTATAGCAGAGAAAACAAAGGTCTCCTGTTTGTATCCATTATTATAAGGTTCCTCTTAAAATTACAGAAACAGAAATTTGCCGTCAATCAGGCGTCAACCTAACGTAACACGCAAACCCGGTACGTCGACTCGGCTACGGCTAGGCGACGCCGCGCCCACAGCTCGCCGACCGCGATGCGAGGCGATTACATTACGTTTCCGATTAGCGTGCGTTGCAGTAGGGAGTTTAATACAAAGAATACTGCACGGCTCGAGATGGTACGGTGCCGATCCGTTTCCGAGATGATATGTGTGCTGTGACCTTAATGCACATATTTCTATCGAGATAAAAAAGCGTTGCGCATTCGCAAATAGCGTTGCATAGTCAGGCTTTTTGGTTGCGTGTATTAATTTAGACGAAATTAGACGGTGTTAGGGACGCCTGCCATTTGTTAGGCTTTGTAAATTTGACCATTTTTTTTTCATTAGTCGTGTGTTGGTTTCCACTCCGCCCGCCTCACCTTGTATCGCTAGCGCAAGCGAGTAGACTGGCACTGTCTTGCCCCATAAAATTGTCATATACTAAGACTAAAAAATTAAGGGCGTACGGCCTTTTTACCCAAATGTCCAGCTAAACTGGTTGGAGGACAGACCAACGAGTTTAGCCGAACATTTGAGCTTAGGTTTAGGCTTTTCGGTTTTAAGACCTGGTAACCCTACTCGCAGACGAGCGTATTTCGTAAAATGCGCGCGAATTCGTGCGTCCTTTTTATCTCGATATTCTCGACCCTTACTGTGTCCCAGAATACGCCAGGTGTTCTTCGATGGAGGTTTTCATAGTCTTCTCTTAAATGTGTTGTTGTTAAAGTTTGCAAAGTTTCTATATATATAATAGGCTCAGTTATATCCGGTTCCTAAAAGGCAGATCATCACAAAAGGTTAGCATACACAGGTTAACAGACACTCAAAGGCTTGTGGGATTTGCAGAATGAAAGTAATAAAATCATTTTTTTAAATACAGGTATTAGTATTTAAAATATTTAGATAAGACTTGACAGTTTCTATAATAGTTATATAGTTATAATATAAACAAGATGTATACAGATGACTTTAAGGATGAATAATATTTAGGTCATTTTCAGTAGAAGCAAAATGTCTAGTAATGTACCCTATAGACAGTTGTCCATTACCCATTAATTAGGTCAGATCTAACACATACTTGGCAGAATTTAGGTGTATTTCGGTTTATCTTTTCGGTAATACACTTACAGTCGCAAATTTATATGTGGTGGACTTTGGAAAAGATTGAAAAAGTTTATGAAATTTTTAAAAGGATTACGTTTATTCATGAATATGCAATACTCTTTACCATATCTTGTTGCGTTTCACCGATCGTAGAAAATTGATCTTCCAACCTCGAGTTGGGTTGGGTAGAGTAAGCTGTAATAAGTATTTAAACCAACTAATAATTATTGTGAACAACCTAATCGTACGTACATTTAAAAGAGAGTTACGAGACAACATTACGAATATATATTAATTCGGCGAGCAAATTATTCTGCTAGGTCTAAGTGGGCGATGATTTACAAAAGGTCACATTCTCGATGACTCAGACTCAAAAAGCAAAGCGTTGGTGTGGGTAAACGTTACTCTCAACTCAAATATAGTTACTCTATGAAGCATCTTCGAGATTTGCTGACTAATTAGCCGAATCGAAACCAATCTGGCAGATCTTGCTCTAAATAGGTCTTGGTCTGGCTATGCAAATGTAACACGTATCATGTAAGTTTTGAATTGATAGTTAAATCAGTGGGGCGTAGCGTGAGTGTAAGCCGTCCGGGTGGGTTACTTTTTCTGACCTATTTTTTAAGTATTTCAATTTAAATACTATAATTTTCAGTAATTCTAAAGAATTTTTCGACAAGAACAGTCATCATTATTGTGTAATGTGCAGTTCAAATATTTTCAAGATATTATTACTATTTATTGTGTAATTTCGCCGCCCCTCTAAAAGTGCCGCCCGGGGCGGGCTGTTCCTGCCGCTCCTACTACGCTACGCCACCGAGCTAAATTAAAAGTAGATAACCACAGTGCACTGAAAACTGCGCGTCGCGGTTTTATTAGAGGCAAAGGTAGTAATATTTTCAGCAGTTGACGAACGGCGCCGAGCGCAAATAGGTACCTCTGTTAGGTCGATATCATAGGTGTCATATTTGTATTGTCTGTGTAGGTGTAGTGTCACACTTGGATTGAATAGAAGATAAGCGAAGCGTGTCTAGTAGGAATCCAGCGTGCTCCGTGTTTTGTAGAAGTAATCCAGCGTAATTACTATGTGGTAGAAATAGTATAAGCAATTACATGATTGGTTATATATGTCACTGGCGTGTTGCTGCCTCGCCTTGGTAAGGAATGCGATCCAAAGATCTGAGTCATCGACTGGCACAAGGTGTGCATTGTCACCCGGCGTCACCCACGGCGCTCTAGCGCTTATCGATCGGTGTACTTCCTCTGGAAATAAATCAAATATATTTAAGTTATACCATACATTCTGGTCATATAAACCAAATCCTTGAGTTTGACAGCCATTCGTTTGTCATATGTAACACCAGTCGCTTCCTACCATATTGACTACGCTACAGCTATCCGATGTTGCATGTTATATTCCAAGTTCCCTGAATTGTGCTTTATACTACTGAGATACTTTTATAGATCACATAAGGAAACTGATCTTCTATTGATGGAAATTAGACTATTGTCTTTGTCATTTGGTTCGTTAAAGGACATGAATCTTGTCGCCTCGAAGACTCGATCAAATGCCTTTTCCATGCCCAGTAATTTGACCATGGTAATCATTCTTTGTTGTACTGGTAAGTACTTGCTGCATTTTTCCTTATAAATTAGAACTATGGTGCTCAATATCCATGTGTCTGGTATTTTGGTAGGGAGCATCACACACACACAACTAAGTACACGTATTTTGATTATTTTAAGTAGAACTTAACAGACATGAAATGAAGTAGCGTTAACCTAACTAACCTCCTTCTTTAGCATGTTGTGATTGATGTATATGGTTCAATGAAAATTACAGTTGGATCTAAACCAGTTTTATCCTGCCATGTGAATGTTACAGACTTTGTTGCACTTGTCTTGGATACTTCTGCGGGGATGATAGTTGAACCTAAAATATTTACATTATAGTTATACAGATAAGCAGCGATAGCTCAGTGGGGAGACCAACACACTGCAATGCAGAAGGTCTCGGGTTCGAACCCACGTCGCGCACCTCTGACTTTCGGAAATTATATGACTTTTCGAAATTATGTGCGTATTTATTAACAATTATCGCCTGCTCTTAAACCACTACAACATTTGTGAGGTCACCACAAGTAAGTGTAATGATAAGATTACTTAGCGTATTATACTTTTGTCTGTAAATTTTACGAAGGGAAGTCTTTTTGGAGAGATTGTTAGATAGATATGGTTTAATGAGACGTTTTACATAATTCATTGCTGTGATAATGCTTGCAATGGAAAAGTTGGAACGATAACTAAGCAAAACAACACGGAACATACTTTTAGTACAAATTCGACACGCATAGAACGTTCTCTATCTATTTAATTCAATATCTGTGATAAAATCAGGCGGCATTTTCAAAATGGTCGATATATGTAAATATATGATAAGATAATGAAGGGTTATTTATGTTATTTTGAATGAAGTAGTTGCCTGACTAAGCTTTGTTTACTCAGGGTGGGCAAACAAAGAACTTCGTTTAATCAGAAAACAAGTTTGATGCAAACATTTATATAATAATATGATCTCACAGTGTTGCTATTGTTTTTGTCTTGAACTCTATATTGTATGATGAAGTGGAACAAGTGTATTTACCAAAATCATAACTTTTACGCTGAGGGAAACATGAACCTTTTGCAGATTTCACACTGTAAATAATGAAATGTGAATTATGTTTTTGCTATTCTTCTGTTATAGCTGTCTATTGGCATTAGTAACTGTTACTTTCAATTATAGTCTTATCTTTAGTCTAACCACATACCACAGGTTTTGCATGTTTGGAAACCTAGATTTAACTCGAATTGTTACAAGCGTCCATAGGCTTTCGAAAATAGAGTTACCTGTTTGCCTAAGGATATATTATGTATAGTTTTAATTATTTTTTAAATGGGCATGTCATATCCAATTTCGTGGGATCTAACCCCATGTCGAGACATGGTTATCACTCTGTAAAATACAAAGAGCAGCGGCTGCCGGGTGGATTATACTAGAGTGTATCTATATGCCACCTTTCTGTCGAAAAAGGTCCAAGGCGAAACAAAGAGTGCTATTCATCTTTAACTATGAATTAATGATGAATAGCACAACGGCTCTAAGCAGATAGCAATTATGCATTAGGGATACATAACTGCTATCTGCGTGGCGGCTGAACAGGTCTTACTACTTTTAGTCCTCGATAACCACTCTTCGGGTGCGTATTACCATTTTTGATATCTAACCTGTTGTATTCATATTTTCATTAGCTCATTACATAACTAATATCCTACCTTTAACTATAGAATGAGCTTTATCCAGCAAAGCTTTGTCCAGCCATCGTAGTTTGTGATTCTTTGAATAAGGAATATAGACTGGGCTCATCTGGGTTATATTTTTCTTGCATAAGAGTTTTATTCATTTCTAGGGATATGTTACTTTGCAACAGATATTTGGTTTATTATGGATGAATTTAGAGGCTCTGTCCAAGGGGAGCATGTTAACAAAGTTGACTTAGCAGTATAGTTAAGAGATGTTTGTTCGGAAAGATAACTTTGTTGGTATACAGCTGTTTTTTATTCTTAAAAAAGATGACTCCCGCACTAGTAAGTACCCTGTGTCGCTGGGGTCTTTAGAAACATTCAAACAATGGTTGCAAAGAACACCTAGACTCAGCACAACCATTTGTGGATCACACAAATTTTTGTCCCGTGTGGGATTCAAACCCACAACACTCGGCGCAATGGTAGCGGCGAGGCGTTCTGTTAGTTTTATCATATATATTATACATACTTACTAAGCGAGTTAATAAATATTTTAAGTCGTTTAAAGTGCGCTTATTCTAAACGCGGTATAACTATTTATGTTTAGTTTCTTAAATATAGAGTATAGTCTATGGTACTAAGGGAATGAGTTAAAGTTAGTAATCAAAAACAAGAATTAAAAAGGTGAAATGCGATGATGACAACCGCTTACTCGGCAGCACGTAAACTTGTTTGCCACCTTGAAAATATAAAAAAAGAAAAAGTAAAAATAGTTAAAAAATCATAAATAATTTACGCACGGCAGTCAATACAGCAATTACGTTGGGATCTTCAGTATAATAATCGTCGCCTGCTTTGCCAATTTCGCTATCCAGCATTAGAGAGCACTCCGATTCCATCACGAATTCGGTTTTTCCTTTCTCTTTGGGTAAGTTCTTCAATATGATTGTAATTGTTGTGTTAACGTATTAGATAGATAACATATAGGCTTACTTACTTACATAGACTGCACAAAAGGTTAGCAAGTCATTTTAACAATACTAGATTGCCATAGCCTATTGGAAAACTCTTGGACTGCCACACAGAGGTCTCGAGTTCGAACCCAAGGCGCGCATCTCTGACTTTTCAAAGTTATATGCGTATTAAATAAAATCGTTTGCGGTGAAGCAGTCGGTGCGGTCTTAACGGTGAAGGAAAACATCGTGAGGAAACCTGCATGTTTGAGAATTCTCCATAATGTTCTCGAAGATATGTGAAGTCTGCCAACTCGCACTGGGCCAGCATGGTGGCCTATAGCCTAACCTAAGTGGGACAGTTTAATACAGGGCTGATATTATTATATATTATTATTAGATTGCCAGTAGTCGATTGAACTGGTTTAATAAAATCGAACCAATAAAGATTTGAGAAAAATAATTAAAAGTTATAACTCCGTATTTTAAAACAGGAGAAAATGATTAAAACTATATCAAGGTAAGTATTTTAGAACAGTATTTTTGTGCATATTCGGTAGACTTTATCTAATGATAATAAAGAATGACTCAGTGTTTGTTTCTAAAGTATTGTAACATTTTAATAGTGTTATGTTATTTGTGACAGTCCAAGGAAAATAGAGTTGTAAATTATAATGTTATGGAAGGCATTATAAGACTTAAGTCCTTCGTTTAATATTATGTTCGTAACCGTTATTTGGATCTATTGTAGCATTAAAGTATTCCTAAAGAAAGTTCAGGGTGGAGAATTACCTACCTGTTAAATATACTAAGATTTAATCATTCTTCATTGCCAATATGAGTTGGTTGAGGATGCCCGTGATTAGGAATCGTCCTGAAAGAAGAACTTGCAATGTCGAATGGTCCTCTGGAGTTTCCACAGATATGCGTTTCTTGTGGAACATTTCACGTTTCCTAAAAATGAGGACCGTACGTTATTTTTTAGTATACTTACTTAACCGCTATGTTTTTAATATAGCGCAGAGATAAATCATTCAAAACAAAGAAATAAAATACGTAAGAAAATTTCATACATCCTTCGGGCGTATTGTCTTTTTAGAAGCTCTTTTGTATCCCGCATCGTCGCTAGAATCAAATATGGCCGGTAACCACGTAATTTCAGCATCAAAGCTCCCACTAAATCCATGCTCACAATCCTTACTTTTCCGTCCTTTACGTGAAGAGACTTACACCAATCTGGCCATATTTCGGGATCCGTATTTTCGAGATCTGAGTTTGGTTTTTCCGTATTATAATACTGAAAGGAAGCTAATAGAGTACAATACGCCTGAGGAATATGCAGAACTACTTAAGCATTGCTTAACAACTGGCTATCTGTTGTGGGACAATAAATTCTACATACAAGTCGATGGTGTGGCAATTGGCTCCCCAGTATCGCCTGTTGTAGCCGACATATATGTGGAGGACTTTGAGGCTCGAGCTTTACAGACTGCCCCCATCACACCCAGGATTTATAAGAGGTTTGTAGATGATACTTTTACAATATTACCAACAGATAGTGTAAGTGTATTCCTAGAACATCTTAATTCCATTAATAACAACATCCAATTTACTATGGAATCAGAGGCAAATAATTAATTAGCTCACTTAAATGTACTTGTCATCAGGAATCTTGATCATACTTCGAGCCACACTGTGTATAGGAAAAAGACCCATACAAATAGGTACTTTAACGGTGAATCTCACCACCATCCTAAACAGTTAGCTACCGTGGGAATGTCTTTGTTTAAGAGAGCCCACGGGATCTGTGACAAGGAACACTTGGACGCCGAGCTTCAACATATCAAGCAAGTACTGCAAGACAACAAGCTCCAATAGCCGCGCCGCAAATCCCGAGAAAAGCCAGCCACAGTCGCTCGACTGTGGCTGGCTTTTCTCGGGATTTGTGGTTTATTTGTTTTATTTGCGGTTTAGCGGTTTAGCAGGCTGGCGCTCGCCAGCCTGCTAAACTGCCTTATGTAAGGGTTGTCACTGACAAGATCGGCTACATCTTTAAGCGAGCTTCAATCAACACATAGTTCAAGCCACCAACGAAGATAAGTCAATTTATACCATCCGTCAAGTGCCAACTACCTTTACAAGATGCAGGGGTCTATAAAATAGATTGTGACTGCGGACTCTCATACATTGGTCAAACCAAGAGAAGCATAGGCACCCGCATAAAAGAACACCTAACTGATGTAAAAACTAACGCTCGTTGAAGTCTGCTGAGTGTGAACATGTGCAACAGGGGACCAACCACTACCTGATATTTGACAAACCACACATTCTCGCTAAAGAACACAGATTCCTACCAAGGATGCTTCGCGAGGCTATTGAAATCAAAAAACATCCTAATTTCAATAGAGAAGATGGTTGGAATGTACCACCAGCTTGGGATCCAGTAATTCAAATAGTCAAACCCAAGAAGAAGCAAACCACAGCTGGACTTCATGATACTTTGAGCTCATTCTGCGTAAATAGAAACACCAATGATTAAATGATGTTCGGGTACTTTGAAATAACTATACTGGAACATTGAGAAAACTACCATCTTAGTCTCCCCGTGACCATGACTGCAGAAAAGCAACCGAAACGTCGGAGAAAGTGTAAAATTAAATCTAAATAGTTGTATAATATAATAAGCTTAAATTGAAGTAAACAGTAACTAGTAAAAGTGTTTAACAATAGTAGTTTAAAGTTTCAAAATTATGTAATAATAGTGTTTTATAAAAAATAAACAACGCGATAAAATCCGTATAAAGTTTGTTTCATTTCAATGTATAACATTCGCGTTAACATAAGACAATATTATGAGTACCATTTCCTTACTATATTGATGCAGAATATGACAGTATATGAGAATAACTTTGTTTTATTTCCCACTCGCTTTTGGCCAATGTCTTAGGTTTTGTTGGATCCAATATTTAGATTTCTTAGTCTTAAAGCCCTGAAGTTTATGACTTTGGAGAGTATGAATAAGCATTATTTGGTATGAAAACGTGGACTAAAATGGGATCTTTTTATTGCTTATAACGTAGTCTGTATTTATGTACGTATATTGCACTTACTTACTTTTATGATTAGTGAAATAGTTTCGTGAAAAAATGGTTCTTATATTTGAACGGGATATATCTTCAATATATGTATATGACTAGAATTTTATTCCCATATAGATATGTAAATAATTTATTGTTGCCTTAGATTAAAATATAACCGGGCGACATTTTAAAATTGAAATTTTTATGTGCCTTGGTGAGTATGGCACGGTTTGTACGTCAAGAAACGAGAATCGTTTTATCTACTGACGGTTAATTGTCAACACATATTCCATGAAAATTACATCAAAATGTTACTGGTCGTAGCTAAAACTACTTGTTTCTAGTTGTAGGAACCGGGCTTAAGTGAATACATCGATCAATTATAGTGCAAATATATGATATCGAGAATAAGACTAGCACGCGGTTTATGAAAAATTAATCCATGACGGGTTCTATTCGATAAACTCTGAAACTACTGAACCGATTCTAATCATTAATTCACCATTAGAAAGCTATTTTATCCAGTAATAACATCGGTTACATAACACCACGCTACAAGCCGTGGAAGCGGCGCAATAATCATAAATGTAGGTAGAATTGCCAGTAAACCTTGTTAGATATAAATAAATGCTAGTATCATACTTAGCCCATACGATTCGCCGTTCAATTCAGAGTAGGTGAGCATTTGTCCGTTGATAAGTAACGTATCAAATTGCTTCCGCGTCACTTCGAGGTACTGCTCCGAATAGTGATAAGGCGCTGTTGTGTGTTGACGGCCCATCTCTATGTTTGAGCTACACTCAACGGCCAGGCGGCGAATATCCTGTAACGTATAGGAACGCTAATTACCATTATATTGTAACTTTGATTTGGTTAAAATATATTATTGTAGCGGATTTTGGAGTACTATATAGAAATTCAAGTCGCCAAATTTTTATATATACTATTATAAAACTGTAACGAGCGAAAAAGAAAAGGTCCGTACTAAAAAGTAACTAATATAAATACGGAAGTGAGTTTGTTTGTTTGTTACGCTTTAACGCCTTAATTACTTACACGAATACACGTTGTTAAGGAAACAGGCAGACCCATTGTGTCTGTTACATAAATCTAAGTATATCTGACTCGATCTAACGTCTAATAAGATCTTTAAGGCGATAGATCACTCAAGTATAAATTTATTTGAACAATACGAAGCTTAAAACTTCTTTCGCTAAATTATTTATCTTGTTAGAAGTGGGTTTGTCAAAGTTTTCTTAAACTTTTTACCCTTGCTAACTAGACTAGCTGCAAACTTTTTAAAAGTTTCTTAATACTGAGATCTGTTCACCTGGCGTATTGGATAGTATTGTTTAGGATTATTTCATGTAATGGAATTCGATGATTTTATTTATAAAGCGAATAAACTGATTTTTCAATCAACAAATAGTTCATTTGAGTAATTCATATTAGAATTTTATTAGGTTGAGATGGATTAGGGTTAGTTGGACACGGCGCTGCACACTTTGGCGGAATGCCTTGCCTGGGCATCGCAGCGCCGTGAGTTGATCGCGGCAGTCGGACTGGTTGCCCTCTCACTCCCGGCCGTGGTTCAGTCTATGGTCCGGAGTGAAAGATCGTGGAACGCCGTCGCCTCCTTTTGTGAGGAAGTAATTTCCATCATGGAGGCGGCGGAGCGGGAGAAGGAGCACTTTAACCCTCTCCCCAACCGCAGAACCTGGCGCCGGAGGGCGCGAGATGACCTCCAGCCACCCTGAGGTTTGACCTAGGGGTGGTGGACAGCGTGGGCCTGCTCGCCACTCGATCAGCACCAGGTCCGTGAGGCGGCGTGCGTGTTCCCACGTGCGCCTCTGTATCATGTCATTGTCCCTCCCAGGGGGACGGTGGAGGAAGTATTTCTGTGTAGTGGCCTGCCGTTTTACACGGCGGGCCGAAACCACGGCGGGGTCGCGATTGCATGTGAAAGCAATTCGCGCGGCCTCGACGTGGTGATGGTTATGTCGAGGAACACCATGGTACGTTTATACCCCGGTATTACCGGGGTATCTTTTCCTTGGTGAGCCCGACATAGCCTCTCCGTCACCCCGCGGAGAGGTATGCGTCAAAACATTCAGCAAGTTAAAAATAAAAAAAGTTTCATATTTATTAATTACTTATTATCAAAATTTAAAATCTTATAATGCTTGAAATTGAAGATGAAATTATATTTTTATTTAGAATTTATAAATAATGATTGAGAAATAATAATAATTAGTACAATAATTATTATAGTAGCCATAACAAAGAGTGCTCAAATTCCTTTTAGATCATGATTACCTGCTGCTATAGCTGCTCGTACACCTGTTTCAGCTTTAGTACATTCTTCTGCTTTAGTAACAGCAGGAGTATATTTATTAATTCGATTTAATATATTATTATTAAATACTTTAAAAAATAAATTATTATTATTCTGGAATAACAATATTTATAGCTTGCATTAGAGGTAATTATGAATTTGATTTAAAAAGATATTATCTATATAATAATTATATATATAATAGTATATGTAAAGATATTGCTTTATCTACATCAAGACAATTAGGATTCATAATAGGATATTTCACATATTTTCTAAACATATTTAATTTAATTTATTTCTTATATATTTAATATTGACACTGCACCGAGTGTTGTGGGTTCGATCTCTATGCAGAATAATATGTAATCTGCAAATATTTGTGCCGAGCCTGGGTGTTCGTTGTGTACGTCGATTGAATATTTGTACAGTCTCCTGCGACACAGGCTTTATTTTTCGAACTGTCTTATAAAAAGAAAAATAAAGCAAGAAGCTATAGTTTATCTACTGGTTGAAAATTATCTCCTAATAATTGGCGAAAATTAGGTAGATAATATCAATATTGTATAATATTTGTACAAGTGGCAAGCTGGCCTCTCCCTGATTAGTAATGAACCCCATTTCCATCGTTTCTTACTAGTCTGTAGTATATATAGTCAATTTTATTAGGTCAAGTCAAGCCTGTTTCTAATAAACGTCAATATGGATGAGGCGATTTACATTCTTAGTGCAAGCCAAGAGTCTGGAAATTAACAAGTATTAACTATTAAACAGCAGTATGATGTGAATTTTCCACCGCTCAATAAAGACTGTGGTGTAAAGGGTTTACGAAAATATTATACAGTGAGCCTTAATTCTCGCAAAAGTTTGGGCACGATTTAGTCATGCTACAGTAATTTTACTGATCTATATTTATTTAATACTCATATTTTCAATTTTTATTCTAGATAGTAAGTAGGAAAATAACGGGCATGTTAGTTCGATGTGGGTACTCCTTGCTATTGTAGCTTGGTGACGCTTGCCGGCATGCGTCAAAGATTATTGCATGCATGTTCATTTTGTGTAAGGTACAACACGTAGGTTGATATTTGTTATTTATCAACATGAAATATAAGAATATTTTTAAGGGTATGTGTTTTCTTTCGTTTTTCGCAACTTTATAAATACGGCGAAAATGCAGATCAACAACTTGTGTTACAAAATGGCGGCAAACCATTAATTAAGCCAAAATATTCAATCATCCTTTTTTACTTACGTCTTAGCAAGCATATTCCTTTCACCACTAGTATAGACTTGCGTATATCTAGAAGTAAATGCAATGGGGAAGAAAGGTCGAGTGACATAACAATGTAGGCTTTCACGCACCTTTGCCAAAAGCTTCTTGGCCAACTATAACAACTATAGGAATATCTGTGGTATCCGCGGGAGGCACGAAGGGTGAAACCTGAGCTCGTGAAAGTTGTTCGATGTAAAGCAGACGGAGTAACCGTCGAGTGGCGAACAGTTACATCCGGAAACATCTCCATTATCAAAGTGCGCTACAACACAATCACGTTAAGAGTACTTGTAAGTTTTACTTAGGAACGAATTGGAGAACTAAAGGTGCGCTTCTACTGTAGCTAAAGATGGTTGCGTTTTTATACTAGTAAGGTAGCAAATAAGCTAGTATATGCCTCGCGTTTTAAGTGTAAGGCTGGTCGTATATTTATGAGTCTGAAAGACAAGTGATATAAAACGCGCGTTGCCAACCTTACAGCTAACTTTACTGGGACTTAGTCCTACAAAGTTAGCATTGAAGGGCAGCAGATTCGAGTGAGCAACAGATATTTTGTGTCATAGATTTCACCTAAAAGCCCATACGCGACTGAACTCCAATAATACAACAAAGAACAATAGGATAAGGAGGGCCCAGTAGTCTAATTGGTCATATTGCAACTGCTAGCGCGCTGAGTGTTGTAGGATCAAATCGGAGTCGTTTATAGCAGTCGAAATTAACAAAAACGCGGTGAACTACTTCTGCTACTATTATTCGAAAGAAATATAGCGCATGCGAACGAAGTCGACGCAATATGCTAGTCAACTATGCAAGTATACTGGCATACATATGATGTCACCAACATCGCATTATTTCTGTATGCGTGAGATTGAAATCTCGCGTTACAAATTGAATAAAGCTTTGTATCGTTCTGATGATAGCATGACCCCTGGAGCCAGAAGGGATGGGCAGGTATAGTAGAGAGAGTAGAAGAAGAATAATACCTGCTCAAGCGGATCCAATTCTTCAGCATCTAAAGAAATAAGCACTGGGAACGTATTGACAATGACTTCTTTGTATCCTGGCACAGAGCATATCGGATTGGCTCTTAAGTCTAGCGCGACGAGGCGACGCATTTGGTTCATATATACTGCTACTTCTAGCAGAATGCAGAAACGATTGTTCCGAACGTGCAGTTCTCGAATTCTGTCAAAGCAATTTACATTATATAAAACTAGATATTGCCCGCAGCTTTGCTCGCGTAAATGTATGTTATGTCAATTATCCTCGGGAACAGTACATTTTTGGATGAAAGGTAGAAATTACTCTATATGCTTTTTTGTATCCTTGACAACGTGTTTGCGAAATTTCATGATAATCGGTCGAGTAGTTAAGGCGTGAAAGCGTAACAACCGAATAAATAATTAAACAAACAAACCCTCACGCGCATTTGTAATAATAATTAGTTAGGATACCAGCACCTCATTACCTAAACAAGTGTGATGTTATATCGTTTATGTTATATAGTTACTCTTCCGCCTAACACTCTCTGGATAAACGTCGGTAAGGGGTCAGATGGAAGATACACACACACACAAACACACATAGACATGCATATTTCATTAGTTACTTAACAATGCCACATTGAAAAGAGCAAGCCTATTGCCATATACCGGACGCACTTTCTGATCTTGTCCAAGTAATAGGCATGTAAAAATCAACTTCCGTGCGTTGGAGAGCACTTTAAGCCGTCGGTCCCGGCTGCCATGAACATATATGGCATTCGTTATTAGGAGAATGTCAACATAAAAGGTCCTACTGGGTCGAAGTGTCGTCGGTCTGCACTGACTGGCCCCCACATAAGATAAGATAAGAATCAACTTAATACTTGATTGGACAGAAGTCTTTTTCAATTTGCGCCGCAATACCTCGTCTGGCGTCTTTTGTATAAAGACATTAGCTACCTTGTTTAATTTGTTTCGCCCCGTCGGCGTCGCCTTCGGCAAAACCAAACTATAACGTATAGCTAAAATTCTATCAATTTTAGGCTGCATTCAACTAATACAGCATCATTTTTAAAAGTTTAGCATCCAGAGACACAATTATTTTTCTTTTTATATATACGTACGACATTAGAACCAATAATAAATAATTGTTAGGTATAAGTCGAAGCCAGAAAGCACTTCTATCCCCACAGTTCAGTTCAATAAGTAGATTAGTATTCGTGTGAAGGAACAAATTAATAAGTTGACTTTTACTTAGGTTATTGTATTTCGTTCTACGTATATGAGTGTATTAAAGTTGGCAGTGCGACGTCGAGTACGTGAAATGAATAAAAGATTTTAGGGATACAGGCCAACCACATGTGGCTCAGTTCAGTCATGATATATAGTAGATTTTACATGGAAACGTCTGTTTTCATTATTCAGTCGAAACGTATATTTTACTTGATAATACAACACCAATTTTACTCTACAAATTAAAGCATAATTTTTTCAAGAATTACAGTATCCAGAAAATTGAGATGAAAACGAATATTCCCTTTGCTCTGGTACTCTCTATAGTGTTAAAACGTAATGTACAGCTTTTGTTTCATTCATTAGCGAAACGGTTCGAATCAGGCTCGATTGGGTATTGTGGGTGGAACACGGGCTGTGTCGTTAATGGCACTAATTACTCACCAGTTACAATCAGAGAACATTTTCATTGAAGTCAAATTGTTGTCATTCAGATTTAGGTATTCGAGGTGCAGAAGAGTCCATAAACCGGCTTGGTCACTGAGCTCGAAGCTTGATATATTGTTATACGAAAGGTCTGACTAACCATAGTAACCGCAATTGGTTTAAATGTTCAAGCCGCTTAACATGGTTAAACGACAAGTCCAGTCGACGAAGATATCTGTAAGAATTTTAATATAATTATACTCGCGATACTACAGCTCGTATACAAACGAATACCTCGCGTAATATTATAAAATGAAAGCTAACTTTAAACTCTCAAGACCATTTATGTACTTGATATTATTGTGTGATAAATTGAGAACAGTGATCGACCAAAAGGTGGACAGGTCATTCATGTTTTTCACCAAGTTGAACTTATAGTGCACCTCACTGAGAAACCATTGAGCTGAAAAGTGAAAATAATGTTAGTGAGTACCATAGGATATATAATTAGGACATTAGACTGCTTGACATACGCAACAAATACTAACTATGTATGCATTGTGGTGTCGTACGTCTATATTCCCGAAAAGGCAGGTAGCAGCGTATTACATCTGAATTTCGAATTGTGTAGTCTGGTTTAAGAACTTTATTCATAGTCGTATGCATAGTCGTCTCGTACGTCTATATTTCCGAACAGGCAGGTAGCAGTGTATTACATCTGAATTTCGAATTGTGAAGTAATAAGGACAGACTACTTACGTGTAGATAGATAATCCTGTTACCAGTACCTGATATAAAAAAAACAAATGTATTCGTGTTGCATAAGGCTACCACAGTACACCTATACTTACTAGTTAATAGGAATTGAAATATGATTAAAGGTAAATCATAATTTCTTTTAATAATAAATGGTCTAATATTTACGAGGATCATATTCTAAAATAGTCGTCAAATTATTAAATGACACACTGCAAATACGGTAAATTCGAGAGAACAGTCAGTTCCGTCAATAAGTTTGAGGATAGGTCTAGATAGACCAAATATTTATAGCCCTTCAACACGTCTATGTTCACAAGGCGCTGCAAAAATAAAACTTTTGTTAACTAAAGAACAGAACAAACAACTTAGTCTAGACAGTAAGCCCTCATTACCTTTGAAGAAAGATCCAATTTGATATAAACATAGTCTCCCAGTATAGGCGTGTGTCTTAAATAAGTCAGACAAGCAGTGACCGTATCTCTGGTTAGGACGCCATCTACGAGTTCGGGTACGTCCGCAAGTTCACGAATACGGACTACTGGCAAGAAAATGTCATCATAAAACTCCGAAAAATTGTAAAAACATCTCCATTTATTATCTTCGTTCAGAAGAGATGTCACGTTTAAGGAAAACTAAAAATAGTAGTTAAGAGAAATAATTACATTACACGGAAAAGGTTCTTTGTTTAAAAATTCCTATCACGTTTAAGAAATCACAGTTGCTTTTAGCGAACATAAAAATAAAACAGGGGACCGGTAAAATGTCTTTACCTTCAGGAAGTACCAAATATAGAGGTGTGACGAAATGTGACCCTTCTCAAACGGACGTTATACATTAAATCGTGCGGTTGTGGAGGTCTCGCACACAGCTGTTTTTTATCCTCTACATCATTGTCAAACAAATTTATTAAGTTCTTAATGCATTCTAAAATATCTCGACAAAAACATTTATCATATAACGTTTATATTTTAAAGTATTTGCATCGAAAATTAAGGAACAACTTCCACATAATATTGTCTTCAATTTACGCGAATGTTATTCATTGAAATTAAACTACTATATACGGATTTTATCGCGTTGTTTATTGGACACTTTATTAGATAATTTAGAAACTACTACTATTAAACTTTACTAACTTTACGGGGAGACTCCTCGTGACCATGGCTGCTGAAAAGCAACCGAAACGTCGAGGAAAGTGTAAACTTAAATATAAATAGTTTTAACAATTTAATTGGCTTAAAATTAGTAAAGTTTAATAGTAGTAGTTTTCTAAATTATGTAATAAAGTGTCAAATAAACAACGCGACAAAATCCGTATATGTATATTATGTGGGGGCCAGTCAGTGCAGACCAGCGACACTTCGACCCAGTGGGATCTTTTGTGTCGACACTCTCCCAATAACGACTGTCATAGATGTTCATGGCAGCCGGGACCGACGGCTTAACGTGCTCTCCGAGGCACGGAGCAGGCGATAATTGTCAATCAATACACACATAATTTCAAAAAGTCATATAACTTCCGAAAGTCAGGTGCGCGACGTGGGTTCGAACCCGAGACCCTCTGTGTTGCAGTCTGTTGGTCTCCCCGCTGAGCTACCGCTGCTCAAAATCCGTATATAGTAGTTTAATTTCAATGAACAACTTCCACTTTATACTCTCAAAGGAAAAACAATAAAACTTGTTAAACATTTAGAAGAAATGTTTTACTATTTAATTCAGTGACTAAATATAACTTCTTTATCCTAGTTTTTGTTTATAAAGCAGACAATGTGTATAAATAAGTAGCTTACGGCTATAAATAGTTCATGGATTTACCTCTTCCAAAAGAGCATCTATTCCTTCTTCGTTTTGAATATTTTCAAATACTTGCAGGGACTTTTCCAATGACGTTAAAGCAATACTTCGGCGTTGGAGCACATTCGTAACTGAATTAAAAATATTATCAACTGTCCACTAGGATAGGCAGATAAGGTTTTGAACGTAGTGAAAGGTATAGCTAAGATACATTTTACTGTTTGATAATCCGAAATATAATTTTCTGTAAATCATTTGATCGTAACAAATACTATCTACAATAGAATATACATGCAATATCACCTGAAGTAATTACATCCAGGGGCCTGATAGGTATGTAGTTTATTTGTGAAGCTTGACTCCAGTCTGGGATAACGTAACTGTTACGATGGGAGACTATTCGACTGATGGTAGGTCCAAGCTTTTCAGGTTTTGTCTGCTGTGGTAACACTTCTGATCCCGCAGCAGCAGCTACGTCGCCACCAGCTGTCTCCGGTTCAACGTCTATTGTACTTCGTAAATCGAATTGCTTTGGCCAAAGACAAAAATACTTTGATGAATTATTGACAGTTTGACGACTATTAAAAACAATAAACCCCTAAAATAATGAAGCTTTTATGACAGTATAATTGTTCATTTGAGAGTCGATTATCTCCGGAGATTTTCCATTGATATCCGTCCTACCGCTTGGTTGTTTCGTGCCTCTGAATAACATAAAGTTGCGATGCTTTGTCGACGATAAAATTTGATTTTCATAAAATGCATTTTTATACCGAGGTGCTTACAATCTCAGTGGCACGATGTGAAAATATGAATATACGAAGTTACATGCTCTAAATGTTTTGGATAGTTATCAAGCTATTTTTATTTATAAGGGGATTTAAGGATTTGAATATTTCATGTTAAGATTACATCTAGAAGGGTGGCATATATTTAGCTAGGAATTAATTTTAATCTGAAGATCATATTCAAACTCAAAGTTTTTGACATAAAATTTGGAGGCAATTAGGTTACAATATTACAAATTAGGTTACAATATTACCAATATTGTAACCTAATTGCCTCCAGCTTTTATGTCAAAAACTTTACAGATTGAGATTAATTCCTAACTAAAGCTAAGAGAATTTAGGAGATACAATAATCATTTTACTCGTTTTGTTTTTTTGCTAATTATTTTGAATTCTACTAATGTTATGTTAATTAATATCGACTTTGGTCTCCGACCGCCTACGGAGTTAGGTTAGGAGTTAGGTTTACGTAAACAGTTAAAATGTACCGAGTTTAGTAGTAGATAGTATTCTTTTTTTGCATAATTTTGCGGAAAACGTACAATTAATAAGTACTAAAGTAAAATCGTGTACGTATAATGTACTTATTTATTCAATCCATATAATTACCTATACCAATGAAAGCCATGTCAATCATCCATTTGCGAATACAAAACGCAGTGGCAAGAAATACTGCAGTCTCAGTCAGTAAAACTATTACTGCAGATCATTAGTCCGTTCGATAGTATCCTAAATGCGTTATCTTTTTGGATGCATAAACCGTTCCGAGCTCTTTGTATAAAAGCAGTCATAATATAACCGACGTCGCGCGCCGGGGCGAAAAATATGGTAAAATAAGACGTAAATAATTGGATCTTTACTTCTTTAAGCAACGAGCAATTCTTTGAATACTGCATTCTATTCAATATTTAGATCATTACCCAAAATACCTATTCAAGACGGTACGTACGTACGTACGTAAACGAAAAGTTTTAATAGAGTAGTCAAGCACACGCTTGACTACTCTATTAAAACTTTTCGTTTTTAAAAGATTATTTACAATTCTACAGTAGTCATTATTTCTGTAAGGCAGGCAACTTGACATTTCAACTTCAGATACAAAAGTCACCTTAGGCACTTTATTTGTGGATCCCACTATAAATGAATCACTATTTAATTGATATTGTATATGTGATATTTAGACAACTGCTAGATTTGCGCATCGTATTAATAATCATCATAATCACTTATTTGCAAGAACATGTGTGGAACTTATTTTTTATGATTTCTTACTAGCAATTTGGGTTTCAAATTACTAGTATTCTCGTTAACCCATCCAGCTAAGCTAGAATGCTTGTATAAGGAGTGGGTTCACGTCATTAGTGCAATGTGTGGGATTCAAACCCGCCACCTCTGGATCGCGAGTCCAATACCTTGTCCAATGGGCTACCGCCGCTTACATTAGATCTTAAAATAAACAATAGGTTCCAGAGGCCATTTCCCAACTTATGAGGTGTGTAAATTTATACAATTTTAAATAATTAGTAATCGCCTTACCTTAAAATTCTTGTCAAACGTATTGCTTTTAAAAATAACTTACGTAAAGATTCATAAAGTCATTTTATAGTTCTTGTGACGTCGGTAGTGTCCCACACAGCTGAAGGCGAGAGGTAACGAACTCTGCCCTTTGTTTCACAATCTCCTTTGCCTGCACAAAAAGTCCTCGTTCATTGCCGCACTGCAGGTTTTTTTAATCCGGCATATATTTCTGTGTTTATTATTTTTGTGGCACTTAAAATTAATAATATGCTGTGAAATTTAACGCATGCACTCTCTTTTCGTACATACGACGTTTAATAGATACCGGTAACCCTATTTTGGGGTAGTATGATGCATATAATAAACTAGCGGTTACTGGCGACTTTGTTCGTTGTGTTTTATAGAATACTATGACTTTGCCCAGAATTACGTATACATACGTAAACACATAGTTTCACGCTCTTTGTCCCCGAAAGACAGAGGTAAGTTACATCAACGTTTCGCCAACTACGATATAATCGTCACTTAATAGGGTGCGTGCCTATTGTCGTTTATTGGGCACAGTTCCAGCATCCGTATTAAAAAAACAACCAATAATACTTTTCCCTATCCGGGAATCAAACACAAGACGTCTTGCAAAACATTAATATATACTGCTGTTGGTAACTAATGCAGTCGCATACGTGTGTAATGTTAATGTTTTTCGGGTTTTAACCTATTGAGTTGCAGCGGCGCACTGGAGGCCAGTCACAATAGATTTTTAGTTATGTCTGGTAATATAAAACTTGACGGATTAAGATATTTCGGTGTTTCAACATCCCTATATTTCGATATCTTAAATTACACACTGTACTTAGGTGTTAAATTAAGGTTAATTGAACATAAATCAAAGTTTCGCTTAACATAAACTAGGGCTAAACGATAGATGTGTACAAAATTAATTACAAAGACGTAGTATGACGCTTATTGGCAATTTGCCTACAGCCTCATTCGTATTCACGCCGATACGATCTCCAATTTAACGTCACATTAATATATATAACACGTACACTTACTATGTATACATAATTCAAGAAGGTAATGCAGAAGATATCTGTGGAACCTGTTTTATTAATTGATTTGATCTGCGGATAACCGAATAATCGTCGCTCGCAGATGTTTATGCGTTCTGCATTGGATTCTGGATCCTCCCACCAGCACTAAGCATCCAAACCAAACCAGCGTGTATAAGTACACCATGATGGATCACATCGGTAGTCACAAACCTAGTGAGATCTTGACATAGCCTCCTCGTCTCCCTGCGACGACAGGTTACGCATAAGGCGCATTCTCCAACAATAAGAAAAATAAATAATAAATAGGGATAAACCGTTAAATTTTAATTCTTTAATTTCCGGGAAACCAGACATAATGAAATAAGCGCTTTATTTCAGCTTTGGGATGCTAGCGTTAGCTTAGATTGTTATACTCCCAAGTTGGGTAAACAAATCTACAGCACATGTGATGGTAAAGTAAACCGCATTGTGCCTTACGACTGACGTAACGCTTCCAAATTTGGGAGATAGTTCCTGTAACCTAAATACTCGTAATACTAGGTATCATTCGCGCGTTGGTAGTCCTTCAATAAATGTATTCGATAGTTGTCAGCACTAGGAGCTATGCTTTCCTGTAGACCTTCTAAAATGGATTGTAATAATAATAGATAGAAATAAATACTAACCGAGATCGTAAGCGATCCCTTTAGGTATCTATCTAAAGGAGGTGCATGCGGGTACCTATCATCATATCCATCACGGTACTGAACAACCGTAAAGTGGCATCTATATGTTATGGTGACCGCGTATCATCAACCGATCCATATGCTTTAACAGTTTAGCAGAAGAAAACAAAAACGTAAACCAGAGCGTTTTCTCACAAATTTATGTTAAAAGATATATCGCACGCCCACTGCAATAAGGCATAAGAAAAATATGCTAACTTTAGAGGAGAGCAAAAGACTGTTTGATCTGATAGTGTTTATTATAGGAAGTACTTTTATAATTTTTTGGTTAATTTAGTGAAACAAAGACATAAGTAAGATTAGGTGTATTTTTATAAAATGTTCAGTAAGTATTATAGTAGGTTCGTAGACTTTTATAATAGACGCGACAAACGATATTTGTGATATAAAGCCTTTAGTTTTGTCAAATCACAACAGAAATAATGGAGCTTGTGTATCTTTACTTGCATTATTCGAATCTGCAATAAAAATATCGACGTAATTGTACTTACGCCTTCATTGGTCTGGGGATGTATACATAGATATATAAGATTTACAACATTTTGTAAACTCTATGTCGCCAAAGCGGTGGGCAGGTTATTATAACATATATACAAAGAGTTTATCCCCGAAGCGTGTGGTCTACCGGACCTTGTGCTGTCATTGAAAATATGCAATAACACATTGCCTGATTCGAGAATCGAAGTTTTTCAGTCTCAGGATCAACTCGACCTTATTCCCGTCGAAAACATGTGCGCAAACGAATACCGCAAAACTAATCAGGTAGTCAGCTAAATTGTAATAGTTAAGCTTTATCGTAAAAATATCACTGACGTAATTAAACGACGTCCCACATTTGTTGCTCTGAGATTTAACCGTCATCAAAATGATTAATACGCCTTGATCAAGCATAAATTACATATTTGTGTGTATGTGGTAGAATATTATTATATATTATTATTATATTATATTATTATATTATAAATCCGTGTTATTGCATTTTTCAAACGAAATTGTCCAATCGCAATAACGATAGATAAAATATATTGTGTAAGTATTATGTTTGTAGATGCAGCTGGCAATCGAAACAGCTTGTAACGAAGTTGTTGCTTTCAGTTCGCGACTTTGGGGATTTGTCTTTGGAACTAAAGCTTGAAGTAGAGCTAACTTATTTATTTGAGCTGCGGTTTAGCTGTAGTCTATTGTAAATCAAATACGGTCAAATAAACACACTGGTTATTAAGTTATCAGTTTATTCTCTTTGAGATAACTCAAGTTTTTAATATAAGTGGTTCCAAAGGAATTTTATCCCGCGGACGCTCAGGTTGTAGAATGAACTTCCTGCTCAGGTTTTCCCACAAGACTCTGTAGTCTTGTCTGTAGTATGGGGTTCTTCAAAAAGAGCGTTAAAAGGTTTTTACAAGGTCGGTAACGCGCAAATGATGCTTTTGGTGTTGCAGGCGTCCATAGGCTACGGTTACCACTTACTATCAGGTGGGCCGTATGCTTGTTTGCCATTTTAGTAAAAAAAAAGCAAAAAATTAATTTACGACTTTGAAATACATAAATACATGAGACTTTGTATGCTTGTTTCCCCAAAGGTATAAGCAGAGGTTTATTATGTTGAATTATATACATTTATACATGCAAAAATTAATTAATTATTATTTTTAACTATTTACAATTATTGCGCCTTAGTAATTGTATGATATAACATCATACAATATAAATAGTAGTCAAATACTTTACAGTTTTATTAGCTATAAAAGGCGTAGGTACACTGCTATCTGTCACTTCTTGTTGTGAGCTGTAAGTGAACGGATATATAAAACTTCCTTGTGTCAAAGTATAAAATAAATATTTAAAGTGTTTGTACAGTGTGTTATTTAATCCATAACCTCTAATATATTATATCCTCATTTCGCCAAGTATAGTGTTAAAGTTCCCACGTTATACGAGTTCTATTACCATTCGGCTTATTTCCGGGTACATTGTCAGAACACGCATTTTTTTAAATATTGAACATCAATATGACCACGCTCTGCCTGATGGTAAGCAGTCATGTTGTCTAAGATCAGTGGCTTGCACACCATTCTCATAACAGCTGAGGCGATGTTGAGGTCTCTACTTTGACGGCCTGAGAAGGTGCTTTTTCACACCCCGCTTAAAGGACCCAGGATTTAAGGAAGAAGGAAACACGAGCCTTGACAGAGAATTCCATGCCTTGATCGTTCGACAGAGGTATGAAGATGCCAGAAAAATTAAATAAGGCTTTTTCCGAACCAGTAGTCAAACTCGAAGCCTCATGCACAGTAGACGCATTCATTTGCCAAGCTGTCAACAGCCACTAAGGCAGTCTTTGTGATAGTAACTATATTTGCATATTTTAATATTGTATTTAATAACTTAGTACATACATATTTTTGTAAGGGTAATTATGCAATAATGCATTCTTTCACTACACTTTATATTTCTATTTCACTATTCATTATTTTTCATTCTATTTTACAAAGACAATGATACGCCGCAAGGTTTCATTTCCGTAAGTTTTTATTATTAGATCCATATTCTTGCTTCTTTTATACGAATGTGCGTAGTCTTGTAGATATCAATTTCACCAATTCACAGTTATGAAGCTTCATTTAAAATATTAGTACATTTATCTCTAGATATCTACATTTACTAATACTAGCTGACCCGCGAAACTTCGTCTGCTTCACATAAAATAATTTGCCCCGTTTTAGCAACATTTTTCATTGATGCTCCGCTCCTGTTGGTCGTAGCATGATGTTATATAGCCTATCGAGAAAAGCTACTTCCTCGATAAATGGGCTATCCAACACTAAAAGAATGTTCAATTTTCAATTATCAAAGTCAGTAGTTCCTGATATTAGCGCATTCTAGCAAACAAACAAACTCTTCAGCTTTATAATATTAGTATAGTCTTGTGTACTAAACACTAATTTGACTTAAAAAACAAAGGTGGTTACAAAAATATAGGCAACACTTTAATGTCTTAGTTAATAAATTACACGTAATGAGCATCTTTGAAACATTCGACCTGTATCAGTCACAATCAGTTTGGGAGTTCCAAATAAGGAAATAACATTGGTGAAATGACGCTTCAGATCGTTAGCATCTTGTCGATACATAGGGTACAAAAGGCAAAATTTAGAAAAGGCATCGACCACTATTAACATGTGACGGTAACCATCTACTTCCGGTAAAGGTCCAAGGGTATCCATGTGGATAGTCTCAAAAGGAGATTCTGGTTTAACGCATGAATGGATCGGCTGTAAAGGCGCTTGTGCCAACTTTTTGTGGGACATACAGACTAAACAGTGAGCAACATATTTCTGGATAAATACTCGCAACCCAGGAAACCAAAAGGTTTTCATAATCAAGTCAGCCGTCTTATCTACCCTCGGATGATTATGCTCATCATGAAAGATTCGGAGGAGACTCAACCTATGGCCTTTAGGAATATAACAAAGGAGTCGCGGCTGTTCCCCAGTAAAAGAGTACTTAACGTACAAAATGACATTTTTAACAAAATAACGCGTCGCGTCCATCTGTCCATCTGTCAGCTTCTGTCTCAGATCTAAGGTCTCTTGATCGGCAGCTTGAGCAATTTGCGCCCAGTTCTGAGGCTTTTGAACCGTACAGACGTTCACAGGGTTTCGACTTAGATAGTCTGCATGGTTCATTAAAGTACCCTCACGGTACTCTAGTCCAAAATCAAAATCTTGTAGGTATACCCACCACCGTGCCACCCTAGGAAGTAAGTCCTTTTTACGCTGTGTGATTTTTAATGCATTACAATCAGTGTCCACGGTGAAGCGTACTCTCACAAGATAAGGTTTAAAGTGCTGAAGTGCTCTTACAACAGCGAGGGTCTCGAGTTCATACGAGTGATATGTTCCCTCCGCGCCCTGGGTTGGTTGGTTATTTTGAAAAATATGCTACAATACGTTTGTAACCCTTATGAACTTGCATTAAAACCGCGCCGTAGCCCACCGAGCTTGCATCGGTGTGCACTTCAATCGGTAATGAAGGATCGTAAATAGCGAGAATAGGCTCGCTCGTAAGGCACTCAATTATGTACTTACGGGCAGCCTGCTGCTCCGGCCCCCAGCAAAACTCTAAACCCTTTTTCGTCAAACCGGCTATGAAATAATTGTCTTCTGAGCGAAACCAGGTATGTATCTTCTAAAATAGCTGGCTAGGCCTATAAACTGACGAACCTGCATAACGTGCTTCGGTTCGACAGAGTCAACCAAAGCATTGACTTTATTATGACTCGGCTGCACCTGACCACGACTGATATGACGACCCAAGTATTCAACTTCCATTGTGAGGAAAGAATATTTTTTAAATTTATAGATAGGCCTGCCTCTTTTAAGACCACAAGCACTTTCCTCAAAATAACTAATCCTTGGTCTACAGTCTTACTCAGGATCAATACATCATCAATGTAGACTGGGACCTCACCAGATTCAATAAACTTTTGAAGCGTTTTTGCTATTGTTCACTTATACACCAAGGGCGCATTGGCCAAACCATATGGCATTTTCAAATATTCATAATGCCCTTCGGGCGTTACGAATCCAGTTAGGTGAATGCACTACTGCTGAAAAGGGATCTAGTGAAAACCAGTCACCATATCAAGTTTTGAGAAGTACTGAGCCTGACCTAAACGATCTATGTGGTCGTCGATTCTCAGTAATGGAAAACGGTCCTTTATAATCATGTCGATCATTCTGTGATAATCGACGCACATCCTATCCGTTCCATACTTCTTCTTCACGAGAAGTATAGGACTCGCATAATCTGATTCAGATTCCTGAATAATTTTCTTATCCAGAAGGTTTTTAATTATATCGCGAACAAGAAGAGTCTCGGCGTGAGAAAGCCGATAAGGCCGGTAACTAATAGGCATGCTATTATTTAATTTAATGGCCATACTACCTGTGTTGACAGTGGAAACTGCTGTACCGGTAATAAACTACTGAGAAAACTCTTTAATATAAATAATAGCTAACAACCGTTGCAGATGATGACCAGTAAGAGGCGTGTCAATTGACATCGAAGAGTCAGACTGAATATTCATTACTGAATCCGAGTTATCTACATCCCTAATAATTTGTTGAGAATCGCAAGTACGAACGTAACGTACGCCTTTCCTATTTAGGACATCAGTACCCACTATGATCGGTGTATTCATAAATTCGGACCCACAACTAACAAATCTACCTCTAGAGTCATTCCAATAAATTCCACAGGCAAAGTACACACGTACTTTCAATTTCCTGACTACCTAAACCTTTCAGTACACGAAATGTTAGCTTGCGCGCGCAGCAAAAATATTTTAACATTGATGACGATACAAGTGAAATAGTTGATCCACTATCAATTAGGATATCAACGGGTACACCCTGAATTACCGCCACAACGACATCGTTATTGTGGGTAGGTGACATTTCTCTACAGAAAATAAGGTCATTTTACTACGCGCGTCCGCCTTCAATTTTGCAAAACATGTTTCTATTTTATGACCGGTTTTCTTACAGAATGAGCAAGGTTCAGACCTTGCTGGTACGGCACTAGACTTAGAACTACCGTTATAACTAGAACTAGCAGCAATTGAACCCGCACTAGAGTTATTTTTACGTTTCTTACACGTATTTTTAGTATGACCCTTAAGTGCACACGAAAAACATTTACCGTCCTCAAACTTACGTTTTCTGTTTGTGTTATTATTACTAGACACTTGTGACGTATTACGAGGGTTACAAGTATTAGCTGAACTTGGTTTTACATAAATTGAGAAGAATTTAACTAAATCTTCGGGTAAAAGTTTGACATTGGTGGCAGATGCTCGAATATATGGGTCAGTAATACTGCGGATCACAATTGCAGATATTAATTCATCACTGAGTCCCCGCACTATGTGCAAATGCAGTAAAGAACGACGGGCATAGTCCGCGTACGTAGGGTACTCATCGGAATTTTTACACATCACATCAAACAAAATGTTCGCGATATCTGGCGTTTTCGGACACAAAGGTTTAAATTCTCGCTTAAAACGTAACTGTACGATCGTTAGTCACCCATTCATTTAACCATGATCGAGCATCTCCCCTTAAACAATTTCCTATTCGTGAAAGACTCTCAAAATCACTCCAGTTATTCAAAGATTTCGCACGATCAACTTCAGTACACCAATCGTCAATATTATGCAGATTAGGATCGCACCGTGATATATAAAGATTATGGTTTGAGCTTACCGAGGCGTTGATTGACTTGATAGCATCAACAATCCTATCCGTTTCTAACTCCCTGTTGCCACGCGACTCGCTGAGGGACGACGGCGCAGGTGGCAACAGCGTCGTTATGTCGGTCGCAAGCCGGCTCGGCGCCGATGACGTTGCGAGCTCGCGCCGCGCGGATGGAGTGCGCACGCGCCGGCATGGCAACCGCGGAGTGCGGCGCCTCGATGTCAGAGACCGGCGTCGAGGTGGCGGCGACGATCGACACGCGTTGTCATGCGCTCTTGGCCCGCAGTGTTGACGCGATTGAGAGGATCGGACTGCAGATTGATCTTCTAATGATGTGAGCCTGGACATCATCGTCTCCATCATCTGCTTAAACTTACCATCAAGCGTACGGTGACGACGTCTGCTCAACCGCCGAACCGAACTATCACGTCGGCTGCGACGATACTCACGGTCTGACATTTTCCGAAAAGCAAACATGTAAACAAAACCAAAAGGCGTGATAGATAGATTCTCAAGCATTCTATCCCACTTCTGATCTTGTGTACTAAACATTAATTTGACTTAAAAAAACAAAGTTGATTACAAAAATATGGGCTACACTTTAATTTCTTAGTTAATAATTACACGTAATGAGCTAAATAGAATTTGTACTGAAAAATGTTAGACACGGACAAGATGTTGTCTCCACGATGGCTGGCGGCGGAAAGAGGGCGACGTTCTGTGCGTGCTGGTTTTATACCCTCTGCGACACCAAAGGGATGTGATCTCCAATACGGCCTCTCCTCACAGGAGTCCGTCCTCGGGCTTCTTTAACTCTGCAGCTCAGTCTCCAGGATCGGTAAGGACGCTCCCGAGATGAACTCGAGAAGCTGTGGCTCCTGGCTCCTGGCTGCTTCCAATAATAGATTATAAAGAGAAAAGATTACATTTTTTGTTTGTTTGTAAAGGTTTAAATTAGAAACTATTCAAACTATTTTAAAAATTCTTACACCATTAAAAAGCTATGTTATCAGCGACTAATATAGGCTCAATTTAATTTTTTTAAAAGTACATTTACTTACATAACCTAACCTACTTTTACATGAGCGAAGCAGCGAGCAAAAGCTAGTGCAGAAATAAAGTGGTTCCCCTTGATGTAATAGGAAGAAAAATAAAGTGAAGATTCTTACACTTTTCTATTTTTAACAGTTAGTAAAGTCATAATCAAGAAATTTCTGAAATTCCTTTGTATTGGGCATATTACTTAAAAACTTTTGCTAATTAAATTTTCCGGGACAAGGAAAGAGAGAAGTGTGAAGTACTTGCTTATATATTGCGAGGTAACACAGGCGAGGGACAATTGAATTGTGAGTTTTAGAAATT
The DNA here is from genome assembly GCA_930367265.1 of Catocala fraxini. Lineage (NCBI taxonomy): Eukaryota > Metazoa > Arthropoda > Insecta > Lepidoptera > Erebidae > Catocala > Catocala fraxini. The sequence continues at coordinate 11,412,421 of OV884042.1, forward strand.
CAAGTTGTAGCGAATATTTATGTAGAGATGTCAAACAACAACAAAGTGTCATAATTCAAAGTTATCTGTAGGGGCTTTGAAAATATAAAGAAGTGTCTTGTGGACGGCATTGGTTTGCGATGAGAATGGAAAAAAAAAGTGTCGCACGACTTCGCACCCGACGCGACGCCTCACCGTGGCTACGTGGAGCGGCGTGCCGCGGGCCATCACAGAATATTTTTAATTTAGAACGACAACTTTGAAATAATTCCGTTTGTGTTCTATTTCGTGGCAAAATTCTAATTTGCTTGTTCAAGACATCTTTTATCTATATATTAATACGTAAAGCAAAAACTTAGTGCCCCTTTTTACGAAAATTGCGTGGACGGAGAAGTATGAAATTTGGCACAGTTAAAGTGTATATGAAGAAGGAGGGACGAAACTTTATATTTTTTATAAAATATGCATTAGAAATACATAAAATTTATGAAAAAGCACTACACGCACACATCCATGCATTTGACACACGCAGTCGATTCGCGTTCATAGTATTTCGACGTTGTTCGTTTGACGTCTTACAATTCTTTGTAACTATGGTTACCTATAACTTATTTATATGTAATAGAAAAAAACCGGAAAACAAAGTAGCAAGCTTAGGAATTTTGGTCGAATTTTGACCACTAGGCGACAGCTAGTTTAAATAAATAGCCCACCGTTCACGAGAATCCTCTGCCTAAATTCTATGGAGGATTTATTTGCATTTTTCATCGCCGACATAGCAAGGAATAAAGATGGCCTATACCTACAAAAACTGTCAAATTACCATATTTATTCTCCCGTACCGACAGCCAACCCTTCAACGAATTAAAATCGGTCCACATTTTGCAAATATTTATCTGTCGAAGCTAATAAAGGCTTCTACTTTAAACGTCACGAAACTTATTTTTGTGACGCGATTGTTCAACAAGTTGTTGTGTGACAGAAAAGTAATTATGTTGAGTAGGTTCAAAATAACGTGAAGTTGTAAGATTTTTTGAGCCGCGCTGAGAGTAGTTGAGAACACTTAAATAAATTAGCATTCTTCATTTTATCGCAGTGCCGTAAAAATGGAAATTTCGTTATACTCTCTGTTGTTTTACTGCTGACGAAGTTTTGTTTTTAATTATGGCAAGAGATTGCAGTAAGTAAATATGGTTAAAAGCTTTTATTGCGTGCAATAAAATTTATTGTACTGATTCTTTGGATTTATACCTAATAGTATATATTGTGCCTCATTTCTCGGGCTTTCGAGTTAAGAAATGGTGACCTAGATTTGTGGTATCCTTTATAATAGGTTGGTCGGTCGAGTTCCGAGTGGGTTTGAACCCTCAATTCGTCCCCACACATTAAAAGGTCACTTAATTAGAAAAGGTCTGCATTGGGCGTCGCCGGTTCCGGCACGTGGTCCGAGAGCGTCCTTACCTGCAACTACTGAATTGTTGAGGTTTTACATTTTACATGTATTATACTTATGTTGGTACTGCTTTGGTTTTACTAAAAGGGTGGAAATCATACCGTGGTTTTCACAATGGTTTGGAATGCACCGACTTAATTGTAAGATTAGTATCCTATTACACCCCACCAGATTTTTTCTGATTTGAAAATTTCGCTTTTAGTCAAAGCAAACTAAGTTTATAATTCACGTTTATTTTATTGGCTGAATAATAAAAGTATTGATAATGGATTGAGGATTAACCATATTCATGGTTTTCCTAGTCAAAATCCTGTGATAAAATCTCGATTACGTAGATCGATCTATAGCCATCGATTAATCAATTATACTAATTTACAAAATATAGTAATATACCTGTATACCTCAAAAAAGCACAAAGCAACCGACGCGGACGTAGCTATCGTTTTAATAAGTTACCAATATATATAGTCTAAGCTTATTATCGTGGTTTGTAGATATGTATCAGTTCCATCATGTTAAAATAGAAGTTTAGCTAAGTAAAGCTAATCATCTGTTTTAGTTCTACAGGTTGGACTAGAAGCTAGATAGATATAGGAAACCAATGATAATGGCTTTAAATATTATAACAATTATAAATATTAACTTGAGAACTCATTTGATTTAGATCGGCTTTAGATTATATGAAAAAAGGATTTACATAATAATGTTCGATTCATTTTAATAAAGTAGCGTATATATGTATATTCCAATATTTTTATTCTACGGCATAAAACATTTCACTTTTGATATTGAATGTTTAAAAGTACCAGTAAAATTGGAAAAGGACGTTGAATTCACAAGTACTTTAAATTGTACCGCAGCGTAGAGTATCCCATAGGTACATATATGTTAGTAAAATGGACGCTGGCACATATTCCTTTCGCACATTTTACCAGATGTTTCGAAAATTTATCTAGTTACTTTCTGTTTTATTCGCCTGAATGGACCACCAGTTATCGCAAAAAGACTCGTGACAGCAATATTCTTTATAAAATCTTTTCTAAACATTCTTCGATAATATTCGATTTTGTGTATTTTCTCGAAGAGGTCTTTGTTGGCTATTGAGTGTTCATTAATCAAACTTCACAGTGACACTTAGGTATTGTCCGCCGGATTTAGGGAGGCTGCATTATTATTTACGGCGCGTGTACAATAAGCTTCGTCCCGAGATTAATGGTGTTATCGAAAGCACTTGTAAAGTGGCCAGACTGTAGACATGCTGCACTACTTCACTGTTTATACACATTTTATGAAATACTGTCCGACAGTATTTCTAATACCGATTTCTATAACAATATACATAGGTATGTCATACTAAACACATGTTTAGTACGACATACCTATGTATATTGTTGTTAATGTGATGACATCATCACATTATTTGAACGAAATTGGAAAAATGTAACTTCTTGATCAGTAGTTTCTATTTATTTGCGCTTACGAAAACAGCTGATCATAGGTTCGATGCCGTGTCGGGTAACGAAATATTTATATTAGCAAATTATAAATTAATAGAAGCACTACGATGACTACATGATCCTAATGTACCTGCCCGTATATTAACTCATCCGAAGTATTTTTACTCTCCCGAAGTAATAAATTGAACGGCTTAACTTTTCAGCTCTTACCAGCACGGTATAACACCTTTGTATCTACATATAAATAAAGTACGAGAGGTAAGACACCAAAAGTAAAACTATGCTTACGTTTAACGGAAAATTGCAATGTATTGTTGTACAAAGAGTAAGGAAAACACTTTGGTGGAATGTAGCCAGCGGCGCTGGTTCGTCATATGTCAGCAATTCCGCCACAACAGTCACGTCTTCATGCCAACGGATCGCGTTTCTGGGGCAACACTACACTCGAAAGAAATACTTATGTAACAACCTTTATTTACATGCATGTACTGTGAGCATATATGTATATCGACAATATGTAGTAATATATTTTGTATATTGCTACAAACTTACATAGTCTCGTACTTTAATCACTGTAAGGGTGAGTTGAACTTTACCTATACAAAACATAGCTAGCGAAATTTGGGTGTAATATATGTATTGCATCTATATGACGCTGCTATGGTCTTAGTTCAAACTAATTTAGAGTGAGCCTGTTGCCGTCTATCAGGCATATTACCAAACTATACAATGCATAGAGAATTTTCTGACAGAAAATTAAACAAGACTACCCGACTCAGTGAACGACTCCAAGCCATTATGCCACGTAACAAAGCTACAACGAGGCTGTCTATAGGTATATAGTCCACTGAATTGTGCATTTAAACCGACACCGGTCCCTTAATATTTCCAGTACATACATAAGTATGCCTATTCAAATGTGAAATTTAATTTGTACAAACTGTTTTAATATTGCCTATTTATTTTTCTAAATATTTTCAACGTAGACAACGTACAATGAAAAGAAATATAATCGCCTGTACGTTGTTATTTGTTCTTTGTCCGTAGCCACATTTAAAATGTTTTACTAGACGAACTGACATTGCTACATTTATTAAACGTCTTTAAATTAATTGAACAGTTATTGTAAATTTAGAAATATGTAAAAGAGAAATTGGTATATTAACTATTCAGTCAGTTTATTGTGCCAATAATTCTGCCTTTGTATTATAATATGAGATTTTAAGCTTGTAAAGATGTTTGCATGTTTGTTATTTTAATCACGTTATAAATGCAAAATAATACCTAATATTCTATCACAAAAGTATCATTGAAAGAGTAAATTAAAATAATTAAAGTTAATGTTTGAAATTGAATTCTCATGTCTGACTGATGTTGGCCAACTTTTGCCGAGTAATCCCCTATTTCTGTAAGCCAGATGAAACTTGGTGAAACTTTTCGGAGATTTTTTGTGACGTGGTTCTTATCGCTTTTGTGGTACCCACAGCTGTTACGTCTGATTTTCTTAAGTAAATTCTATTATACTAAGAACTTTAAAATTCAAATTATGTTCTTACTAAAGGAGACAGCAATAAGTAGACATATTCTGTCAAAATGTAAAATATATTTAAGTTTATATGGATAAGTTCGAGGCACAGACTTGTACAAATCCCTAGTTTGTAGTTTGCAAGGGCATTTTAGGTTAAGTGCTTTGGCTTGCTAGTATACTTTGTAGCAGTTTGATGCACTTTGACAAAAAATGTATCATCTAACTAGGAACTTTACTCGTAATGTATCCATTCTCTGCAAATAAAAATATAATTATACATTTATAAAATATATTTGTCTAATATAATGTCTAAAGACATTAGGGTATTATTTATTATTAGTACTTTTTATACTAGTGACAAGAAGGTTATTCTCGGTAAGGCTTTTTAGAAGTTTCTACTAAAATTAGCTTTTGTATAGTGGTAACAGACTGAACGCTTGTTCTCTAGTTTGCCAGTGTTTCTGAAGGCTTGCCTGCCGAATCTTATTAGCAGCACCAAATCCAAATAGATGCACATCGTCTGTGAAAAAGTACGTAACTACCCACAAACATAGAAGGAAGGAGAGAAGCTTTAGGAGAGATTAGCAAAATACTTAAGATCCCCTTAGCCCGCATCCCTTTAACAGATAAAAACTGCTGGTATCCTTTATCTATATATTAATACGTGAAGCAAAAACTTTGTAGCCTTTTTACGAAAATGGCGCGGGTGGAAGAGTGTGAAATTTGGCACAATTAAAGTTTATATGGAGAAGGAGGGGCGAATCCTAATATTTATATAAAATACACGCACACAACCATGCATTTGACACAAGCAGTCGAATCGCGTTCGTAGTACATATTTCGGTATTGTACGGTTGTCTTCGTAGAATTGCTTCGTAACTGTGATTACATACATATGTATGTGTAGTAGGTGACTAAATGAAATGTGATTTTAGTTATAGACAATAACACCTTAATAACGATAACATTTTCAATTAAAATAAATTATGGGCGAATTTCGAGCACTTGGCGACCGCTAGTACGTATAGTTCCACAATCGAATATAATGTTTTCATTCAATATCTCCATTGAATTCGACCATTCATTAGTACTACAGATAATAATTAATTGATGCGAGACCAAGTTGAACATGATTGTGAATATTATATCGGTGGAACCTCATTTGCTATTTGGCATATGATGTAAGCCTAATGTCCTTTGTGTGTGCTTGTGTTGTAAGAATTAATTAAGGCAAATGGGATATATCGGTGAACATGTTGTGGTATTGTGGCGTACTAACACGAATAACGTGGAGCAATTTGTAACCAAACCATTTTGTGTAATGTTGCTAGTTCTAAATGTAAGACCCTTGCTAAGTGAGCGAAATTATTTGTACAGTCATCGTTACAATGTATTTGAATTTACAGTGAGATATGTTAATTGGAGGTTATATATACAATAGTAGTAGTGAATGCAATTGTGTTTCTTTGGGTTCGAATATCGAGTTGGGTAATGTATTCCGATTTTTTCTGCTACGAAAGTCTTAATAACAGTACGAAGGCTAGAAATGGTTCCTTTCCAGCTGTTATTAAGAATGCCCGGTAGACGGCTATAGATTAGCTTCCCTATTACCTGCGTTCTAAAATCATAATTGCAGAAAGGTATTTATAATGTATTACACTTATTTCGTCAGCTATAACTGCGGAAGGATAGCATGAGGTATATATCAACCTATGCCTTTGGATCTATGGCATACCTAAAGCTTGGCATGCATTAACAACTAATTAGCTAATTCTATAGTAAATTTCTTAACATAAAAATCGAATTTTTGTTTGATTATCTCAGGATTTGAAGTCACAGCTTACGTCCGTAACCGTGTAGCCACTAAATCAACAAGACAGACAATTTTATCAATATTTAGGTACGTAAGAAATAAATCATGAGTAGAAACGAGAAAGCAAAATCGTGATAATGGGTTTTTATTAAGAAAATTGGATAACATCTATTTCGCTGGAGTGCTGTCACGTGTTGACGTCCTTACAAGTAATGATACATTGGAATCCACTTTCACATGTTGAAAACAACTTTTCCTCGAAACAAGAATTCTTGGAAGGTAGAAACACGCAAGTCCTTTATTCGATCCCTTTCCATGAAAAAGTCAAAAGTGTTGTTGATTGAAAGACATATGTATGGTGTCGCGTGTCCGTGGTCCTCTGTTTGCTAAAAAAATATTTATTTAGTACGAGGGACGCATTATGTTTGGTATCGGCGAGTGGCGACATAAAATTTTTGATACGGTTGCCAATTTCCACACTTTGCGATATTTATTTGTCGTTCCAATTTCCTTGGCTGAGCGTTGGGTCGGCGGCGGCATCACTCCGAACATGGTTTTATAATACCCATATAATTGGACGTCGATTTTTATTAAAGATAAATTTTACCGTGCCGTTTTTTCATTCACCTGAATTTGAAGTGTTTATAAGTCACGGACGCTTTTATCCGAAATTCCATTCGTAAATGGATTTTTTAAATCCCAGTTTTCATTGTTAGCAGTGTCGGATGGACATAAAAGAGACAATAAAAATAACACGTTATTTTTTTATCTGGCACAAGTTTTCAACTTAAATCCTAATCGGAATTACATGCCCGCCTTGTATTTACATCAAACTTTTTGTAATATTTAATTAATCCTCACAGTTTTATACTTGCTGATATCAGGTTTTAGTACTACCCTAATAGAGCCTTAAACAGTTTCAGTCTTCATTATACACCTTATTTGTTTAGGCCTCCGAAGAAATTGATAACGAGGCTGGCTTTGAAAAAAAAATTCATCTCTAAATAAAGTCAGACGTAATTAAAAAGTAACTTGTACTCGGTCTATTCATAAAATTCATGCATGGATACATTTTAATATAAGCCACATATAAACGTTTTATGTAACGGATATCATGCGGAAGTGGTCGGAATGAGCATCAATCACAAAGTCGACGTCGATAAAGTGATTATATTAAATGTGCCAAATCGCACCACATATGTATTGATTTGGTATCTATGAGCTATACTGTACTAATTTGGGTTACAATATCATGAATAGAACAGGTTATGTTCACGAAAGCTTAATCATAAAATACAAACTAAAAATATTCAGATTTAGTTTTTTAAGCTAACATCTGTAAAAAATCGAATTCGATGTGTTGACGTAGTTTGGATATAAATACATTAAAGACGTAGCATAGCGTAGCATAATTTAGAAATAAAAATTCTGGGTTATCCCAAGTTTTACGTTAGTCCCCATATGACAGAATTATTTGACCTTAAATTAAAATAAATAAAAAACTCTTTATTACTCCATAGGTGCACATTATCACTATCTTTGAAAAATGACTTCGGCTTTTTATGTAGAATAGGATATTATTCTGACTTCTAAACTAGGTCTATATAATAAAATTTCAAAGAGACCCTTACTTCTGAGATATAGGTATATTTTACACTTTCCCCGACGTTTCGGTTGCTTTTCAGCAGCCATGGTCACGGGGAGACTAAGATGGCAGTTGTCTCAATGTTCCAGTGTAGTTATTTCAAAGTACCCGAACATAATTTAATCATTGGTGTTTCTATTTACGCAGAATGAGCTCAAAGTATCATGAAGTCTAGCTGTGGTTTGCTTCTTCTTGGGTTTGATTATTTTTATTACTGGGTCCCAAGCTGGTGGTACATTCCAACCATCTTCTCTATTAAAATTAGGATGTTTTTTGATTTCAAGAGCCTCGCGAAGCATCCTTGGTAGGAATCGGTGTTCTTTAGCGAGAATCTGTGGTTTGTCAAATCTCAGGTTGTGGTTGAAGGGGACCCCTTTTGCACATGTTCACACACAGCAAACTTCAACGAGCGTTGGTGTTTTACATCAGCTATGTGTTATTTTATGCGGGTGCCTATGCTTCTCTTGGTTTGACCAATGTATGAGAGTCCGCAGTCACAATCTATTTTATAGACCCCTGAATCTTGTAAAGGTAGTTGGCACTTGACGGATGGTAAAAATTGACTTATCTTCGTTGGCGGCTTGAAGTATGTGTTGATTGAAGCTCGCTTCAAGATGTAGCCAATCTTGTCAGTGACACCCCTTACATAAAGCAGTATAGCAGGCTGGTGCTCGACTGTGGCTGGCTTTTCTCGGGATCTGTGACAGCGGCGCGGCTGTTGGAGCTTGTTGTCTTGCAGTACTTGCTTGACATGTTGAAGCTCGGCATCCAGGTGTTTCTTGTCACAGATCCCATGGGCTCTCTGAAACAAAGACATTCCCACGGTAGCTAACTGTTTAGGATGGTGGTGAGATTCACCGTTTACGTACCTATTTGTATGGGTCCTTTTTCTATATACAGTGTGGCTCAAAGTATGATCAGGATTCCTGATGACAAGTACATCTAAGAAAGCTAATGAATTATTTGCCTCTAATTCCATAGTAGATTGGATGTTGTTATTAATGGAATTAAGATGTTCTAGGAATACACTTGAAAACTTAAATTAAATCTAAATAGTTTCAATAGTTTTAATAATAATTCAATTAGCTTAAAAATTAGTAAAGTGTAATAATAGTAGTAGTGTAACAGTTTTCAAAATTATGTAATAAAGTGTGTTCTTACGGGATAAGGTTCAAAATCGGTTGCAGGTGAATTTTAAAGCAAAACGCGTCTGGCTTGTATACTCGATTTATTATAACTAAACGGTAGGGTAAAAATGCATATCTACATACAGATAGGTACCTAGTATACTGCTAAGACGGAATTTTTACATAACATACCGCCTGCCAAAAACAACAGTTTTTAACTATTATCTAAGCAAAGTGCTTAATCTATAACTTACAGGCATTGTTGCTTGTATTGATGCGTATCGACACTTATCACATCACTAACACATTTATCTCATGTTTTAAGTTCAACACTAAAGTAAAAGAATAAAGATTACGATACATTTCACTCGCATCACAACAAATAACTAATAACAAACGAAAGCGACGCCGGCGCAAGCCAAAGCAGATCGATACTGAACGAATATTTGATTACATATCTAATAACAACAGCCCGCGTCGGGTAGGTAAGTATTGGCAACATGCCCGCGTAGGGTAGGTATCAGAAAACTTAATAATTAACTATGTATCCTTACTTCCTAAATATGAGAATCTATATTAGGCTAACCATAATAACAAATTACATGTACAGTACGTAACAATTTAAGCATAAACTTTAATGGACTGTATGTTCTTTTGTCTCAGTGACAAAGTTCTATGTGTTAAATGTATGTACATTTACTTGCTCTTATGGGAAAGAAGTTACACACTATAACTAACTAAATTACTAGATAATGTTACACAAACATACATTTTAGCTATTAAACATGGTAAGCGGCCAACGTAGTGTATGGACGCTTGAAGGTTCATACTAAGTAAATAAAATAACATTACATCGTTTAATTAAACAAGTTAAATAGTATCTATTTGTCGTAAGTATGTATAAGAAAACATTTACATATCTAGGATACTTAACCAAAGGTTTTTACAAATGTTTTATGTGGACATTTTAATATAGGTACTTTGTAAACAACTAATAAAGGAAATAACAAAACATTTGAGATAAAATTTCGTAACTATACAAGTATAGGTCATTAATTTACTTTGTTACGCGACGTGACATAAGTACCTACGACCGTTCTTAACAATTAATAGGTAAGAATGTTTATTAATGGTATGAATTAATACTAACAATGTTATTTAATGTTTACCTATATCAATGGTTGTGCTTATGTATTGAGTAGGTACAGTCAGCCAGCATTATTTTTAAGATTATATTTATTTAAAACACAAAATAAATTTGACCACCCATCTTGACTTATTCTTTTAATTACACGTTAACTTTAATCTGCGGTTTTAGGTAACAATATCAATTTGGATATCGGCCTTTTAAGAATGTGATCACCCTTGCACTTGACCGTAACAACACGTACCAAATTGTCAGGACCGGCGTGTAAGTCCGTGATTTTGCCTAGCAACCACTTGGTAGGTGGTAAATCCTGTTCCTTTATAATAACAATATCTCCTATACAGGGTGACTGTACCACATCATACCACTTCTGTTTTTGTTGGAGTGTATTTAAATAATCCGAATGCCATTTCCTCCAGAAATCTTGCATTTGTGATTGAATAAGTTGCCAGCGAGTTAATAAATGCACCTTTTTGTTTTCATACTTTATGTCAGGAACGTTGATCAGAGGTTCACCGACGAGAAAGTGTCCTGGTGTAAGTGGGTTAAGCGTATCCAGAGTTTCATCTAATTGACAAAGAGGACGGGAATTCAAACATGCCTCAACTTGTGTAAGTAAGGTTGACATTTCCTCATATGTCAATTTTGTAGTTCCATTGACTCTCACTAGATGGCGCTTAGCTGATCGAACTCCACTCTCCCAAAGACCTCCAAAATTGGGTGACTTTGGTGGCACAAAATGCCATGTGGTGCCGTCGTTAGCTAAAAGTTCAGCAATCTCTTTAGCAACGTTACTGGTGCTCCTTGACCACATATCTCTTAATTCCTTATCAGCACCAATAAAATTAGTGCCGTTGTCGCTCCATAGTTGTGCACAATGTCCTCTGCGAGCGACAAATCTCCTGAAGGCTGCGATGAATGCCTGAGATGTCAGATCGGTTACTGCCTCTAAATGAATGGCTTTAGTGCACATGCAGACAAATAAACAGATATAACCCTTTGTAGAGTTATGACCACGACCTTTAGACGTTCTCAGGTGCACCGGCCCTGCAAAATCCACACCACTCTGATAAAAGGCGCGATTCTGAGTGACTCTCGGAGTGGGTAATTGACCCATCAGCTGCTGTCTTGTAAGTGCGTTGTTCTTTATACACACAATGCACTTGCGAGTAAAATCTCGAACTGAAGATTTGAGACCGATGATCCAGTACTTGCTCCTGATGTAAGTCATCATCTGCATGATCGTCCCGTGTAAGGTTTTGGTGTGTGCATCCGCTATTATTAACCTTGCAACATGTTGTTTGCTTGGTATGATAATCGGGTGTTTAGAGTTTTCAGGTAAGTCCGCTTTACTTAACCTTCCTCCAACTCGTAGCAAATTCTTTTCATCTATGTACGGCGTAAGTTTAATCAATGAACTCTTGTTTCTAACTTTACCTTTCTTTTTCAGGTCTTCAAACTCCTGGCCATAGATCAATTGCTGATAATATCTCACGCAGCAGTCTCCAGCTTCATCCAATTCAGCAGCACTCAAGATATCACGTCTTTTGTTTTTATAGTCTAAAAATCTCTTACAGTGTGCTATTACTCTTTTCATCCTAATTAATGACGAAAATTTCTCCCAAATTGGTGTGTCTTGTATTAAAGTGTGAAAAGTTTTCTTCATCTCTAATTCTGTACTTGGAATCTCAATTGGTCTTAGTATCTCTGTATCCTTTATCTTTAGCCACGTAGGGCCACTCCACCAAAGATCATTGTTTGTCAGCTCACTTGCTCTTATGCCTCTGGACGCGAAATCAGCAGGATTGTCTTCAGACAAAACGTGCCTCCATCGATCGTTGTCTATTTGCTGGATTATTTCTGACACTCTATTACCAACGAATAGCTGCCAACGACTGGGTTGTGACTGGAGCCAGGAAAGGACCACCATTGAATCTGTGTACGCATAGATTTTGCACATGGGAACATTCAACAAACCAGAAATATCATGCAGCAGCTTTGCCAATAACACCGCAGCACAAAGTTCCAATCTCGGGACTGTCAGTTGTTTCAGAGGCGCTACTTTTGTCTTTGAGGCTAATATCGTGACATGAACTACATCATGCTCGTCTACAACTCTGGCATAGACAACAGCTGCAAGAGCAAGAGTTGAAGCGTCTGAAAATCCATGCAGCTCCACTTCCTTGCAGCGTGATGACGTCTTTATCCAACGCGGGATCTCAATGGTTTGCAGCTCATGAAGTTCGTCTCTGAAACTCATCCACTCGTCAACCAGCTCAGCAGTCAATTCGTCATCCCACCCAAGATTACACAACCATAACTTCTGAATCATGATTTTAGCTTTTATTACAACAGGTGAGAGCCATCCAAAAGGATCGAATAAACTAGCGACATCTGATAAAATAACTCTTTTTGTTACAGGTAACCTGCTTGCTGGTAAGTTAACTGAGATGTGAAACGTGTCATCTTTCCTGTCCCAGGTAAGTCCCAGTATCTTAATAACTTTATCTAACTTAATTTCTTTCTTATCTTTTACAGGTTCCGGAGTCTTTGTACCATCAGCCAAGTCATTCAGGAGTTCCTCAGAGTTACTAGACCATTTTTGCATTTGGAAACCACCTGTCTTTAACAACTGATCAATTTCTTTACAGATTACCTTCAACTCGCCGAGATCTTCATGACCTGTCATAAGGTCGTCCATGTAGAAGGAATCTCTTACTACCGCCGCTCCACGAGGATAATTGTCCTGTTCATCGTCAGCAAGGCGTTGAAGGGTTCGTACTGCAAGGTGGGGGGCTGCTGCCGTTCCAAATGTAACGGTCATTAACTTATAACTATCTATTCTTTCAGATACATTATCCCGCCATACTATGCGCTGTAAATCTGCGTGTGTGTCATCCATCCTTATTTGACGATACATCTTTATGATATCGCCAACCACACAGATTTTGTGAGATCTCCATCTAAATATCAGACTACGCAGGTCGGGTTGAATCGTAGGTCCTACCATCATGCTGTTGTTTAAGGAGCACCCGTTGGAGCCCTTTGCTGAGCCATCAAAAACCACACGTACCTTAGATGTCTCCTTGTCCTCTCTGATGACAGCATGATGTGCAAGGTAAATCACATTACCTTCATCTTCTGCCTCGACCTTCTTCATGTGTCCTAACTGTAAGTACTCATGTATCACCTTTGTGTATTCTGCTTTCAGCTGCTCATTTCTTGAGAACTTCCTCTCTAGTTGCTCAAGCCTGCCTACTGCCTGATGCTTTGTATTTCCACACGATCTTACAGTGTCTTCAATGTTTGTTTTTAAAGGAAGCTGTACCACATACCTCCCAGTTTCATCCCTCGTTGTTGTTTGTTGATATATTTCCTCGCATTTCTCTTCTTCTCTTGTCCACATGCTTTGTTTCGCATACAGCTCGATCTCTACCTCCCAGAACCTTTTCAGGAAGTCGTTGTCTTCTTCTACTTGTCGTGTAACATGCAGACTAGTGATGTGCTGTGAAACATTAAGTGATGGATTAGTACCCCCTGACAAAATCCAACCCAGGTGTGTTTTTTGAGCAACTACGTTGCCCGGACCTTTTAATAAACCTGCGTCTATGATTTTGCTGAAAACATCCGCACCAAGAAGAATATCAATTCTACCTGGCTTGCTAAAGGTAGGGTCAGCTAAATTCATTTCGTTAACCTGAGGCCAATTAAATCCTCTTATTTCCCTAGCTGGCAGCTGACGGGTTAACGACTTCAATACATAAGCACTCACATTGATAGAATAGGAAATATCGTGCCTTGATGTAACATGTAACGTTACCAAATGTTTTATACACATGTGGTTGTCCTTACCGACCCCAGAGACTACTCCGCTGACTTTAGATTTCCTCAAACCTAACAACTCGACCGCCTTCGCGGTCACGAACGAAGCCTCTGATCCCTGGTCCAAGAGCGCCCGAAGCACGTGTGACTGCCCCGACTCGGATGTGACGTGCACCAGCGCTGTCGCCAACAAAATATCTTGACCAGGTTGTAGTTGATGTGGTACACTCGACGTGTGCGCCGCGACTAAGGTTTGTATCTTCTCCTTGTTTGTTGTTTCTCCAGACGTGTGCGTTTCTTCGTTTGCTTGTTTCTTATCTCGGTGCAATAATGAATGGTGCTTTCTTTTGCAAATCTGGCAAGTTGTTTTTTGTCTACACTTAAACACGTTGTGGTTGGGTACTAGGCAATTGAAACAGAGACTATTTTTCTGCACGAAACTGTACCTGTCATCTATTGGTTGCTTGGAAAACTGTTTACATTGATAGATATAGTGATTTTCCTTACAGAATGCACACTTCACTTCGCTCGGCGCGGTAACATGAACACATCTTCGTTTTCACAGCGTTAAAACTCTTTTTTGCAGGTTCGACCATCTCGAGCGTACGAAATCTATTTTCCAAGAACAACTTTAATCTATCAAAACTAGGTAAGTCATCCGTTTCGTCTCTGCTAATCAGTTCTTCCCACTCTTTATGCGTGCTCGAATCCAACTTTGATACTATGGAATAACTGACGATTGCGTCCCAATGCTTCGTAGGTAAGCCTAGGTGTTTAAGTGAACTCATACATTCTACCGATGTATCCAATAATTGTCTTAAAGCTGCAGCCGATTCGTGTGATATCGATTTTTGTGTAAAGAATTTCTTAAAAACACAATTTGCGATGTATCTCTTATTAGCGTAGCGTTTTTTCAGCACTGACCAAGCTTCTGTGTAATTTTCAGCAGTTATCGAAAATTGACGTAATAATGTTTCAGCTTCTCCTGATAAACTGCCCTTCAAATAGTGTAGCTTTTGAACATCTTTTAATGTTTGATTGTTATGCACTAGTGCCATAAATAGATCGTGGAACGACTGCCATTCAGTGTAGTTGCCATTGAAAGAAGGAATCGAAATTCGTGGCAATTTTACTTCACCGCCAGTAGACGGGTTAGGAGTAGGTATTTGTTGAGACTCACATTTCATTGGAACCAAACTTTCTAACTTAGACATCATTTCGCCTTTATATGCGTAATAAACTTCTTCAAATTCTTCACACATGCTCTCAGCAAAATAATTTATCTGCGGACGCTGTTCCATGGGAACCGATAAAATTAACGTCTCATGTACAGACTTAAACTCCTTCCAGTACATTTCCAGTGTATCTATTCTTCCCTTCACATAACCAGCTGTTAATCTTTCCCTAGGTGACTTTCTGTAGTTAACGTAAGCCCTTCTCACCTTTTCTAACGTATCTGCTTGAATAACTATACTTGTCTCGATTGTTTCCATTGTAATCAAAGTCTTTCACCACTAAATATCAAAAGTCTATCAAATATAGTCAAAACGAAACACAGCACGAAAGTATGTACGTAACTATAGGAAAGTTCTAGTTCAATTGTTAACTTTTTATGTGTAGGGTAAGCGAGCGCCGCGCACCACGGGATTGTCCACCAAACTTAGGTATCTATCTCACGATGCTCACTATTGTAATATTATGCTGTCCAGTCTTAGTTACTTAAGCTACTCAACGTTATGATTACACGATAACTAGTTCTTTGTAGAATTATCACACTTAAAATCCGCAAACAGTTTTTTGTTAAAAACACCGAAATGTCTTAATTCTTAAAGTTCTTTTTACTTAATTCACTTGCCTAACATAATTATCCAACGAATTTAACACATTTTGATCAGTATTATTCGTTAATTCACTGAAATTACACCGATTTTATATTGAACCAACTATTTTTACGAGTCGCTGTCAAGCATCCTGGTTCGATGGACCATGTTCTTACGGGATAAGGTTCAAAATCGGTTGCAGGTGAATTTTAAAGCAAAACGCGTCTGGCTTGTATACTCGATTTATTATAACTAAACGGTAGGGTAAAAATGCATATCTACATACAGATAGGTACCTAGTATACTGCTAAGACGGAATTTTTACATAACAAAGTGTCAAATAAATAACGCGATAAAATCCGTATATAGTAGTTTAATTTCAATGAATGCTATTCGCGTAAACAGAAGACAATATTATATAGGTATATATTAGAAGAAAGGTCCTCTTTGAAATTTTATATTAATATAAGCCTCGTAGAATATGCAGAGATAAATGTTTTTAGCGATTTGTATACATACTTAATATAACACTGCACAATAGTATGTCTGATGATTGGGTTATGTTACATGTTATTTGTCCAACTTTTAATGATAATTTCATATCTGTGACTGAAATTTCTCTATCAACTCTAGTTAACAAAATGAAATACAGTATATTTAAATATTATCTCATTTTATTTAGTTCTTAGGTTGACAAAACTTTTTTTTGACTTCTTTGCTGAAGCTGAAGATAGAGAGCTGAGCTTATTATTATTATTTATATACTCTCCGCAAATGAAACAAAAATGATTCGGATTATTCACACAAACACGTCTTGACGATGCCATATCAAATTATATTATGAAAACTTAATATTTTTCTAGTTATCAGCAAATTTAGTGGAAGCTACAACTCGTAGGTAAACAAGAGCTGTTACAAAAAAAGAGGATATATGTAGAATCAGCGATGTCAAATTAGTAAACATCCTGTGATAAAAGTTATTCATCAGGCAAAAGTTGCAATTTTGTTGTGCAGTGATAATATTAGACAACAGGTCTTAATCGCGTTGGTAAATGTAGATAATAAATACCAATTTAATGCTCTATTTTTCGCCTAACTTACACTGTGGTCACGAGCATAGATAATAATTTATTTAACAGAGCTACCAAAGTGTTTATGGAAAATGTTTATATTTAGTAGGCAGCATTTAATGAAATAATAATAGATTTATGATATTGACATTTCAAAAATATTTGTATGATTTTTTAGATGTGTTTAATAATTATATAAAAAATATTATTTTACAAAAGCGTTGTCGTATGCTACAAAATATGTAGCAACCCTAACGCGGCTACCAAGAGAAGATTCTTATTTCAAAAATACGACGGCGCGACTATTTGTCTATGAATATATAGTGTGGTGCAGTGCAAGTTAAAAAAATATAACCAAGTGAGGGTAGTTACCGAAACCTGCACTTCAGGGAGGCGCCCGCGCCACTGAGCTCACACCAAGCTCACTCAGCGTGATCACGATCGATGGAAGTCGGTTATTTGTTACCTTTGAATAATTACCAACGCGACTAATACCCGTTGTCTAATATTATATTATGTATATTTAGTGATAAATAGATAGTCCGATACTAAATGCATCTATTAGAGGCAGTTAAAGGAATTTTGTTTTACTTAACTAGTATGTGTAAGAAGAAATATGGCCTATGTGTATTGGTGTACGTGACAATGCTTATTACGCGTGTGTGTGTGTGTGCGTGTGTAGCTGTTAATATATGTATGTGACAGTTCTAGTAAGAGATCCTCGATATATTTATAGGTAAGTTTTTAAAGAGAATATATTAATTTATTTTTAAACGTCGCGTTGGTATGAAATAACCTTTTTACTAGTATTTTTATAGGCTCAAATCGTTCTGTGCTTAAAACGCTTTGCCTTTATCTAACAACTAATATTTATGTCATTTCAGTAACTTTAGTGTGGGTCACTAACAACTTTGACGTCTATAAGTGTTACTGTAAGATCTAAATTACAAAATTACTTTAGTTTTAACTTTAACTTTATATGTATTTTAACGTAGGAAAGGTTTCTTTTTGTTTTGAATATACTATCCCGCAATAGGAATACATCCTGTGTCGCGTATCACTTTACAAAAGATGCAAACAACGGATACAAAGAACATCCAGACTCGGCAAAGCTATTTATGGATCATACAAATTGTTGTCCCGTGTGGGTATCGTTCCCACAACACTCGGCACAGTGGCAATAGCGAGGTGACTACTTAAACCACTACGCCATCCTTGCAGTCATTTTAATCCGTGTTTCATGCTTATTTTATTATAATACCGTCTCATTTTGTAAATACTTATATCATCCATCTTGCTATATATCAATGACTAAAACTCTGTTCTCTAATCAATAGAGTACTTTGGCTTTGATACCAATATTGCAACTCGACGTAAAAGTAACGAAGAAAAATCACGTATTACAGGTATTTCGTTCGAAATAGCCTTATTCCAAATAAAATGCATTGTTACGTTCCTTTTGATGTACAATATTAGAAATTTGTTTCGAAAGACAAAGACCTGAAACATTTATATTGAATACGCTTGTGTATGCCTAATTCTTTTTTATGCAACATTCGTCGCAAGCTAGCGTAAGGCCTGCCTGACTGTTAGATCTATCTTTCAAAATATGAATTGCTATGTTGGCAACGCAAAGCAATCAAAATACTGTTCCTTAGTTGGCAGCATAGAACCTCCTAAAGATAGAATAAAGAGCTTTAAGAAAGAACTCTACTCACTGCATCAACTGAAAACTCAAATTAGACAAGACATGCTTCAGATTTCAGTATTTAAAAACCATGAACAAATAAACGAACACGCCGACTAAAAAACCTATTCATTGTTATGGGTTCAGAACTAGCTCTAAAATTTTTATAAATATTCTATTCGATTAAAAAATATTACACTATTAAACTGTAACAAGGTTGTATCTGTGCATTATAAACATAGCCTTGATTTTTATTAAAATACATACACATATGTATATTATTATTGTACGTAGATATACGTCTATTTTCCGTAGGGGTAAGCAGAGACTTTGGTTTTACTGTTGCTATGTTCCCGCCATATCTCTTGTGCTGTAATTAACTTTAATTATATTCTTCATGCAAGTATGCACGTTGTTTTAGTTAACCTTATGTTTCGTCTATCTCCGATGTAGTCAGAAAAACTGCGCGATGTCATTCCCTTCCGACTATACCGTCACATTTGCCTTACATACATTCTTAGTGAGATATTTGTCGACCATTCAATCTACAAACCGTCTTAGCACACATTTTAAAATATCCTAACTCCTAATTAGTATTAGAAATGCGAAAGTAAGTTTGTTCATTTGTTTATTACGCATTCACACCTTAACTTTTTAACCGATCATTATGAAATTTATATACACGTTATCAGGGGCACAGAAAAGGACCCTATAGGACAGTATAGGACATAGGGTCCTTATAACAGTACTTTTTTCAACCAGGAAAAAGTACTGTTTTTAACCTTACCTAACTTACATTTACGCGAGCGAAGCGGCAGGTAAAATCTAATCTTGAAAGATTTTTTAATAATAGTGCAGATAGCAATAATACTAACACAAATATTCGTTCATGACATATGTACACACATCGGTCTATATGTGTGTGTGCATGTGTGTGTATATGGGAAGGATAAGCTATAGCCTCCGAGGGATTTATCTATTAGGGTGTGTGGCGTCATATGATTGATTGTTGGCTCCGGACTGAGACCCTTGTTTTACGTATTAGCTGATACGAGGATAGGAAAACGCCTATTTGTACCATGTTAAGAGTATCGCGTTATGTCATATTTTGCTTTAGTTTAGTGTAGCTATTGTTCAAATCTTCTTTGTTAGCTGTAATTTGATTCTTTTGTGGATATGCCATATGTTTCTAATAATTTAAATTTAATATTGAAATTAAACACCAGGCCATGGGCGTTGTTATTGCCTTTACGTATGTGCCGATTGTAAGATTCAATTTCTTCCTGAGCTTTTTATATGTTACTGTTACTTTTTGTGACGAATTTCTTAGTTGCAGCACGGTGTCTGTACTCTGTATTGTAACAAACAATAGGCTTACTTACTTCTATGTCTACTATCTGGGTCATAAGTACACATATACTAGTCTAGGCGGCGCGGTGCTACTTTTAATAGCTATCAAACTTAAAGAAGCTCTAGATCGCTGGTTCTAGGAGTTTGCTGTCACTATCAGTACGCTATATCGAGGTTCCGAAAAGTGATTGTCGAATGTCAAGGTTCTGAGTTCCTAAGTCGGATCGAGAAACGGACAGACACAGCGGAAGCTCAGTAATGGGGTCCCGTTGGCACCTCTTGGAACATACTCTAAAAAGCACTTAATAACTAAAATCCATACGAACAATGTCGCGGGCAAAAGCTAGTATACCATAGATATACCATACATAGTACTAGTTCATATACTTATATACGTAGTAACAGTTATTATTCTTTGCTCATACGTACAATAACACAACCTGTTCTTGAACTTTAAATTAATTTCTTCCACAAATTCAATAACTTAATTAAACGAAGCACCATTCCGATCGAATACCTTTTTATAATTAGAAGCGTTTCCATCGAAATAATGAATACCGCTTAGTTATTGTTACGGCGTAATCAAACATCGGCTGGTGTTGATATTTCATCAATTTACAGAATCATTAGTATGCATTTTCACCTTAATGTTGATCTCATACATATTGAATGTACATATAATGTACCCGAACACGGTTCGTGTGATACAGGATATTATTCTAGATCAATTTTAGATTTATACATAGATATACATACATGTTATGTGCGTATAAAATAGTTAATTATCGCTTGCTTTGGAAACAGTGAAGAAAAACATCGTGAGGAAACCTGCAGGTCTGAGAGTTTTGCATAATGTTCTCGAACAAATGTGAAGTCTGCCAGACCTCACTAGGCCAGCGTGGTGGACAATGGCCTAACACTTCTCACCCTGAGAATGAGAAGAGGCCCGTGTCCAGTAGTTTGTCCGTTTATATACATACAGGGCTAATAATATATACAAATACTCATGTGTGTATATTCCAGAACTGATAGGTAAAGGAGTATCACTCTCACATTACGCCAGCTATGTCCAAAGTAATAGAAGTGAACCAATAACAATTTACATACGAACCCTAGTGCTTACTTATGTCATAGGACCAACAACCTATGTAATAAATATATATAATATCAGCCCTATATTAAACTGTCCCACTGCTGAGCATTGGCCTCTTCTCAGTGTGAGAAGGGAGAGGAAGTGGTCGTCCGCGCTGACCCAGTGCGGGTTGGCGGACTTCACAAATCTTCGAGAACATTATGGAGAACCCTCTGACATGCAGGTTCCTCACGATGTTTTCCTTGAGCGTCGCCAAACTTATATTTTATAATGCTTACTATATTAGATCTTCATATATGTATATAAATCTTCTGTGCGTGTGTTTGTAATAAAACTCCTAAACGGCTGGACCGATTTTGATGATTTTTTTTTGTGTGGATTAGTAGGTATTCTAGAATAGTTTAAATTAGATTTTTTTTTGTGTGTACAGGGCAACGTCTGTCGAGACAGCTAGTAATATTATAAATTTGAAAGTAACTCTGTCTGTCTGTTACCTTTTTACGGCTAAACCACTCAACCGATATGGATGAAATTTGATACAGAGATACTTTAAAACCTAGGAAAGGGTTTAGGCTACTTTTTATTAATGTAGGTACCACGGGGGCGGAGCCGCGGGCAAAAACTAGTAAATGTATAATTATACTTTCTTTTATATACTACATACTTAACATAATTTATATAAGTATTTATTAAATTTAGGCGGCGTTCGGTGAATATTATGGACATTAGAAAATATGAGATGATTATTGTCTTGTTTCTGAAATTTATCAATAGATGGTGCTAGCCACGTCTCGCCATAGCTTTTTATAATTGTTTCGGAAACAATAATGTGTTTGATTATTTACGTGAAGTAAAGTTATCTAACGCAAGGTTTGAAAAAGCATATTTTAACAATGTTGTCTATGCGTAGCTTACATTGTTATGAGAATTGTATTAAAAACACGTGTAATAATTACTTTATAGATATAATCATTGTTCATTAGTTTATAGACTTCTGATGTATCTATTTTTATAGTTCCATTAAGCTTTTGGCTATTCTATACAATTAATTCATTTCAGGGTTAATTCAAACTAAGGGTTCTTTTTTGTAATGTTGGAAGTATTGACATAGTTCCAAATTGTTATCAATCAATCTATACAATGTCGATAGAAAATATACTCATGGTTCTTTATTAAGAAACTGCCTTTGTGATGCTTGTTATAAAGCAAGTAACTTGAAGAAAAGGTAAAATATGTGGCAAAATGTACACGGTATATACATATAACAATAATATAAAAGAATTTTATCGATTGATTGACAATTATCGCCTGCTCCGTGCCTCGGAGAGCACGTTAAGCCATCGGTCCCGGCTGCCATGAACATCTATGGCAGTTGTTATTGGGAAAGTCAGTACCCTCTAATATCCTGACACTGATCTAGCCTTAGGGTATCGTTAGCCTTCGGGTTGCGGAGGTCAGGTGGCAGCCGCTCCGTGTAAGAACTGATATCCAGTCAAATCCGGTTAGACTAGAAAAGCCGACCCCAAGTGACTTGGGAATAATAAAGGCTAAGAGAGAAGAAGATAAAATAATTTTATCGATACTAGTATGTTAGCCTTACTTAAATTAATATTGTGCTAATGGTATATTTCAACATCTAAATCGCCGAAGCGATTTTGATAAAATTTTGTATGTGGTGATCTGATAGTATCCTAGAGAAAGATATAGGTCACTTTGGATGAGGCAACAGCTGGTGTATTGTTTATCAAATACACTGAACAGCTAAGTCTAAGCGTGACTCATTGTAGGCCGTAAAATCATGTGCATTTAACTGCCATTTTACTAACCGAATTTCAAACAGTTACAGTGGTACAATTTTTTCTGAACTACTGCTTTGTATGCGGTAAGTTCATAGACTTGCGTAACACTGAAGTATTTCTTAACTGAAGTCACGTGTTTGACAATTTTTTACACGAGGCTGTTAGGTAAGTCTCATTAATAATGGGCGGAGTTGTAGCTACGATCTTTCGATTGGCAGTTAGTTATGTGAACCATTATGGTACGGTACCTTAGGATATTAATTAGTCTTGTAGGACCTAATTCTGCCGAAATGTTAAAAATTTTTTTTGCATGTCATGTTTCATGACGTTGTATTGAATTATATTTAATAATTTGATTAATTTTTTTACAATCAGTTTCGTTTAATCTGCTTTTTAAGATATCCGTGCTACCAGTGTCTACGATGTCTACGTGCAATTCAATTTCTAGCAAGACAAGGCTCTCAATGTTGACAAATTAAAAAAGAACTAGTGACAGCACTACGTTTCTGGCAAGTAGTTCTCAATAGCTGCACAGAGAGCTATATAGTAGCGCTGGTATTTGGTGATTCGCCCATCCCTAACATCGCGAGACGTTTAAACAGCTAGCGAAATGTGAGTGCAATGCATTTCCACCTAACTTTAAAAATATATTACTATCAAATAATTAAGTGTTTTCAAAAACGGAACTATTTTTTTCACGATAATTTTTTTATGTTTGATCTAGACTCAAAAATCGTTGAACTGACTGGAGATTCCACCCTTTAGAAGCTTGAAATTTTACTTAAAACCAAAGCTACCTTTCAATATGAATGAGTAAATTTATGACGGAGGTTTTATTAAATCAAATTACACGTTATACTTGGATAGGCACTTTGTCCGGTTAAAGCTCATATGTAGGTCGATCATAAGAGTCTTTTGGGAAATCCCTTTTGTGGATTGGTCGCCGCGTCGCACCGGTCGACAGTAAATCGGTTCCCAAATGCGTCATCTTTTAATTTTCATTGATGTAAGTAAACTTAGTCAACCATGTGTTGCTTTTATTGTGTGTTGTTACGACAATATGTGGGCATGTTTATATCTATAAATATTATTTTAATGTATCAATTTATCGGCTTTTCGCAGCTCACTTTTAAATGTCTTCCCCAATAAGCGTTAAACCTTAGCACTCGATCTTCACACCTCCGCGCCCATTATATTTTAAGAAAGTTAAGGAAATGCAGCAGCAGTTTTATCACTATTGCATCGTTTGTTTCTGTAAGAGAGTGATACCTTCTTGGGCGTTGCGTTTCATTCGTATTGTCTCCAAATATACTGGTCCTTTTATTTAGAACTACACGTTTCATTCCACTTATAACATAGTTTTTAAAAGATTTCTTACAAATTTTAAATACTAGTATTATGCCTAACCCCTCCAGCTAAGCTAGACTACTTGTGTTAGTTTAGGGAGTCGGTTCATGTTGGTAGTACAATGGGTAGAATCCGTATCCACCTCTCGATCGTAAGGCCAGGCATTATCCATTGTGCTACCGGCGCTATCATATTAAGATTATTTTAATTTTTATATCTTTCTCATCCTACGTCTATATATAAATCTATACCTATAGATATCCAACGGGTTAATATCATAATAATGTCTGTGCCTTACTCCCGTGCGTATATCTTGCTTCGCAAATAGAATCTGCTTTGGAACTGGCTTTGACTGCACAGATGGCGTAGTGGTTTAAGTGTTCGCCTCGCCACTGCCATTACGCCGAGTGTTGTGGGTTCGAAACTCAATTGGGACAAAAAACAAAACTTTGTGTGATCCACAAATGATTGTACCGGGTCTGGGTGTTCTTTGTGTCCGTTGTTTGAATTTTGTAAAGTCCTCCGCGACACAGGAATTATTCCTAGTGCAGGCGACGTCTTTAGAAAACAACTAGTTTTATCTTTATAGTCCATATTATTCTTTAAAAAATCGCTAGTTGATTTTATAGTAGATGCATTCAATAATAAATAGAACGATTGACAAAAGCCTCTATCAATACTCGGAGAGACTCGTGAAAAGCTGAACCGGAAATTTAATGGCGTTGGGTTCTACGCTTCCTACTGGAGAAATGGATTTTTACGTATGGAATACACATATACAAAACATTAAACATATATATCCTCAAAAGATTCTATTATATCCCGATATACGTCCTAGTCACTAAGGGTTCGGTTCGGATTCCATGATGCTACCGAAAATTGCCGCAAAAAATCTATAATATTTTTGCTCACTCAGGAGTTAAAACCAAAAAACAAGTACAATGCAGTAAACATAAGCGCATACATAATTACGCCATTGGATCTACGAGGTATAGGGGTACACTTGTACTGTTCTTTTGGCAACCTGTCTTTGCCTCCCTAACTATATACATTTATAATAAGGAAGTTTAGTTCGTGACGTTTGTCGACGATTGCTTAAATCGGTTTGCTGAGTAAGCCCGCATTGTGTATAATAACGCCATTCTGACCTTTTTCCGCCTTGCATCTATATTTGATCCGATAGTTTTAGATTTACATTTAAAACATATAAATGGAGCTCATCTGTATGTATTCAACCGTGGAATACTCTCGACATAAGGCTGGCCAGTCTCTCTCTCTCATATTTAATTTAAAACTACACAGTTCCATCGGTTCACAGTAACTTGCTCGTGTTCAAGCAGTTAAGTAACAATGTAACGATCTAACATTTCATGTGGTCACACAATTTAAGAATACTGAGATTTGTTTGAGCTTGCGTTGCAAGCCACTTTAACTTTAATCTTAATTTCAGAATTGTGTTACGTAATAGCACCCATTTATTAACTTGACGAGTACATGCGTCATAAAAATACATTTTATACCATAATGTTGTTCCAGTATACTTTTCGTATAACTCTTTATGAGAATTTTGCTCTGAAACTATAAATATAAAAATTAATCGTAAACGGCATGTGCCGTTTACGATTAATTTTTAAAAATGAATATAAAAGCATATTTAGACATTCTTCAATAATTCAACATGATTCGACTTAGGGAAAATGGATCTGACGTACTTTGTAACGGGCATAATTTGTTTATTTTATATTAGATTTTCTTTATGTTATTATTGAATCAAAAGGATACTTATTTCGAGCAGATAAACGATTTTCCACTCCATTATTGTGAAGAGCAGCGAAATAGGTTTATGGACGGACTCGTGCCATGCACAAACAATGGCTTTTTATAACTTTGTCGTAGTTAATTTGAAGTGGCGAACAAAGCGGACCGACCAGGAGTGGATACTCTTTTATTCCTAATTATAATGAGAACTCGCAGAGGGCTTCTATATGATTTACTATAGAAAGCGCCGCTGTATAATTAGATTTAAGTACTTAGCTCTATTTGTAAAGTAACTGTAGAATTAACATGCAACTTCGACATATATAGTAAGAATTTCACAAATAACACAGAAAGAATATACTGGACTGGGGTTAAAAAATATGTCCGAATCAGCTTTGTTTTATTTGTTTACAAAGAAACTCATTTTTTAATTCAATTGATATTATGTAAACGTTGACTACAGATAGCAAACTGCTGTAAGTGCTCACCTCGTTACCTGGAGCTGCTTGTTTAATAGGCGCGTAAAATTCGTTCAGATTTGGATATTAGGTATGATGATCTGGGTTTTGCGTGTGATTTTATGTCTATATTTGTAAAAGCCTGCGTGACACAGGGGTTATACCTAGTAAGATAGTTCCAAGACATCTAAGAAAAGCATTTTCAGCAGTGTTGGTTAATTAAATTGTGGTTTAACAACACCTACGTGAACAGCAATTCATATTCTCAAATATGTAAAATAATAATATCGGCAGTAATATTTTTGATTTACACCCATTAATATCAAATCACTAAATATATTTAAACGTACTTAAGGTTTTTACAGGAGCCCGTATTACCTATGTACTTTCTCGTAATAAAACCTGTTTTAAATGGGCTTTTAATCTAGGCTCAGTTTAATAAAGTTGCTAAATAGTAGTCTCCTAGAGTAGAAAAATTGTGAAATGTAAACATGAATGGCATTTCAGTTTACATTTGATGTTTATAATATTAAATCGGAACTCTGTTCTTGAACATATTTTTTTAAGATATTTAGCCTTCAGAGAGCTCGTTTCGTTTAATATATTTTTTATTTGAGAGGCATATAATGAATAACTTTATTAATCTACACATTATGCTAAAAGATAAATATCATAATAATTGTTAAATTGCGTAATGTACCTATATCATGATACGAATTCTGCGAAGTTTACTACTGCTTAATCATTTACAAATAACGGCTAAATGTGTTGCAGTATACAGTACGATCTTGTGTTTTGTAATAATATTTGTAATGGCCTAGTACCTTACGTTCAAGTGCTATAAGGGTGACCTTTATCGACAACGTTTAACCATTTTTGCGACGACTGACGTCGTTGGTTTAGTGAGTTGCAGGCGTGAGCTGCCCGATTCGATACCTAGGTCAGGCAAGAAAGCATATTATGTTAAGTATGGATCTGTGCCCAGTAACGGTAATAAGGTCGCATCTTACTTCGTTGGTCGTAAACATAGCTGACGGATTATGTCTGTAGGTCACTGTAGGTGCTCTATTTAACCCTTCTATAAGATACTAAATATTTTTGAAACGTCTGTTTAAAACGTCTTAGACGATGGAAAATAATTATTTAATTCGATTTTCTCTTGAATTTAGCTTTCTTTCATGTAAATGATGAAAGATTACGATGAAATACTGTAGTCTATAGCAAATACTGATACCTTATCTAGAAACAGGAAGACACAATCTATTAATTTTATTACATTATTGTCGAACGCAATGAGTGTCATGTTGGGTAGCATAACTTAGGATCTAATTAATCTAATGGCGTACCAGCACTCGTGCCTGATGTCAACTATAGATAATATTGTCATTTGAATTAGATTATTAACAGTCACCATTAGTAAATTACTTAATCAAGCAACTTTGACACTCAAAGGACATTCGAAAATAATACCGGTTGCCGACATGACGCATCCAACAACTCTCGTAGATACCTTCGTTAAAGTTGACAGTAAACCATACATCGATAATGTATCAAAAATGTTCATCATATGCGAAATACCCTTTGGTATTATCCGACTGCCGCTACTTGGTAACATTCACCCAATATTTACTTTAATCTTAGTTCTGTACTCTTTGGCATTGGGCGCCTTTTTGATAACATTCTGCAACGGTATTAATGAGGTTTATCTCCTGGACTTCGCTGTTGGGTCTTCTGTAGGCCAGGGCTTATTCTTCATGGTCTTCAACTTGCTGACCGTCAAGAGAATGCAGCGCTACTTCGCTGAATTGAACGTGTTCGATAAAGAGGTTGGCTGCAGACCCAAGATGGGAAAAGGAACAATGCGAAATATTATACATACGGCTTTTATGATTCTGTATATCATTCACGTATTCATCGCTCCTTACATCATGACATCTTTAAACAATCAGTATCTAGAATTGATCCCAGTAACAGCATGCCATGTTTTCGAGGTACACTTTATCGGACACTTGCTAAGCCTACTTATTCCCCGGTTGCGTTTGATCAACTATTACATGGAACTGTCTTTGTGTAACGCAAAAATCACCAGGACTACTAGTAAGGAGGAATTTGGCTTCATAAATTCTAGTGGAAATAAAGCACTTTGCAAGATGCAGAAACTGATGAATCTCTATCATACGGTTATAAAGGCGTATAATTATTTGATTGAGGCGATTAAATGGCAGGTAAGAGCAACTTCCATGTATAAAAGGTTTAGTCAAGTGTTTTGAAAATTTCAACTCTCTACATATTTGCGAAGAGCTTTGTTTTATTACGATGAGGATCAAAGAAAGCAATGTCCGTGTGAAGCAAATCCGCTTGTCAAGCAAAGGCGCTTATTAAAGATAAATAAGGATAAAATATTTTATGGAAAAACAACGTGTAGGTTAACATTTATAAGGCAGCAGATTAAAATGTAATCAAATAGTGATGAGTTCATCCGGACTTAATTACTCTGTGATCTTTAGCAAATTGATATATGTACTCAGTATTTCGGATTTAGGCAACTGGCAGGTAATAACGTATATCTTTCTTTTTCAGTTGCTTGTTACTATAATAGCGGCTTTCATCAGTATTTTGTGTTATTGCTACCACGTTTCATACTCTTTGATAAAAGATGAGGTGAGTTATATAATACAGGATATTTGGTACATCGTTTGCCAAATTGAATTAGCTAAAAAAGAGTAGTACTTGCTATAGTTTAAGCACCTTAACCGACTTTGCACGCCACGAGATATTTCCTAAATAACGACAATTTCTTTTTTTGACAAATTTCCATTCTCTGCTTTTAAACTTAAATTTAAAAGAAAATTGCTGATATAGCCTTCTAATTTCATTCTTGTTTTTATGTTTACCGTTATCTTTTGTGAAAATTAAAGAAGAAATGCGTTTACGTATCACCACGGTCGAAATAAGGCAAAGATATCGTGCGTGTATAGGTAACAGAGTTCAATTAAATGCAATTTAAGCAAGCTTTGTAATAAAATGTAAATAATAAATGATGGAGAGCAAACGATTTTTAATTTCATGCCTAATAAAACCTTAAAATTTAAAAAAATAAAAAATTTACTATTTACTATGGCATATTGCATACCGTTAGAAAGTAAATAAACTAGATAATTTTTATACAAAATGGGAGATCGCGATCGCTTTTACTTTTTTTTATCGCAATGTAAAGTTGACTCATAAGTTAAATTTTATCGTTTATCAAACTCTGACGGTAAATAAAAAGGAGAGTTCGTGTTATTTGCAAGTAATTCTAAATTTTATTGAGAAACATAACGGTAAACATAAAAACTAGAACAAAATTTTAAGACAATATCAGCAATTTTCTTGTAAATTTAGGTCTAAAAGCTGAGTATAGTGATTTTTCAAAAAAACTATTATTCGTTAATTAAAAAATATCGCGTGGCGTGAAATGTGGATTATGGTGATTAAAGTGCTCCCTTTTAGTCAATTCAATTTGGCAAACGATGTACCAAACACCCTGTATATCGTGTATTTTAAATAAAATTTGTTTTCTTGTAGCTGTGCCATAATTATGCTAGTTTACAACTTTCTCAAAGTTCTTTAGAGCAAACTTAGTTTTAATGCTTCAAATGCTGAAAATGTCAAACTTAAGCATTTGTTTCTGTTTTTATTAAGGTTTAGGCCAACTTAGCTTTTAGTTTTAAAGAAAGGATTCATACGGTGTTACGAAGATACTAATTTGTTTTGAAACAAATTCTATCTACATATATTTACAGAACTAAAAGCCTTCGCTGATGTTTTTGTCTAACCTAGTAAATACAAGACGTATAAGAAATAAACTCTCCAAAAGGCAAATAGATAAATGGAAAAAATTGTTCTTGCTTAAGAAGTTAGGCTCTCAAAAAATTATTTTATTTGTGTTGTTTCTTTTAGGGTCCGATATCATTTACAGCATCGTCCCTGGGACTATCAGTAGGGATAATGTTACCGCTGTTCGCTCCCTGCACGCTCGGAGACCAACTTCATAATGAAGTGGGACGGCTGCGCGAATTGCTGGCCTCGCGACTTTATGAGAACCAACTCGGTAGGTACACGTCAACCTCGGTTTTCGCGATCCCGTTTGTAGCGGTCTTGTTATTACGTGGTTTATATATATTATATTGAAGAGCAGCGATAGCTCAGTGGGGACCAACAGATTGCAATGTCTCGGGTTCGAACCCACGTCGCGCACCTCTAACTTTCGGAAGTTATGTGACTTTTCGAAATTATGTGCGTATTGATTGACAATTATCGCCTGCTCGCCGTGCTTCGGAGAGCACGTTAAGCCGTCGGTCCCGGCTGTCATGAACATCTATGGCAGTCGTTATTGGGAGAGTGTCGACACAAACGATCCCACTGGGTCGAAGTGTCGCCGATTTGCACTGACTGGCCCCACATAAGATAAGGTATATTATATTGTCTAACTATAATATGTAGATTTTGCTGAATATTTATTAAATAAAAGTGAGCATCAACTCTTTGCCTAAATTATATATTAAATCAAGAGTGACAACATGCGCTTGTATTTCTGTCAAGCGTTGAAATTCAAATACAGAACATTTTAGTCCAGAATGCCATGGCTTAAGTTACAAAATTCTTTATAGATTATGTGGACTCGCTATACACGATTTCTTCGTTTCGCGTAACACGAGCCTTTGTGCGTTATAATAAAGAATTTCATTACATGCTCCACATAAAACTATTTATTGGTCGTGTGGAGAATATTAACTCAATAGATTGTTTATGAGTAGAGTTTTATTATGTAAGGCTTGCATGTGCGGAGAATGACGAGGTTTTACTTGTTCTTGTTATAATACTATAGGCGTTTATTCTCTTTGGTAAATAATTAAATGTTTCGCCATTATACGTATCTGATGGTTTTTGGTTGATTACATAATTAACAAAAACTATGGGAGTTAATAACTTTTATTATTTAATTAAAGAAGCACTTATACGTAAGCCGTGCAACTTTTGGCATGTGACATAAAATTTGTTATTAAAATAGTTACCTACTGTTATGGTATAAATCTTTAAATAAAGCCATAGATATTAAGTTGAGAGGTAAAAATCACATCCCTAATAGATATGTTTTGTATCGTCCAGGTACTGGAAATTCAAGTACAAATTAGTAGACGTTTTATGCCACGGAATAAAAAAAGGTTCAAAGGATTTCCACAAAGTAATAAGTTTTAGTAGGATTATTTATGTTTGATACTTTCTCAGCTGAAATAGCCAAGTACATCCCTTAAACATATGAACATATACTTTGTACCTCTTTTTAATGCTAGTATAGATAAATATCAAAAATAATTTCAATTCTATGAATACAATATTCAGTCTCAATTCTATGAAATTTCAATATCTGAAAGTATGAAAACGCTACCGGTAAATCCATTTGCATTGACTCCATTACACTCCTTACGTATATACATACTCCTAACAACGTTGTTGAATACTATTTCTGTATAATCCATCCTACTAATATTTTAAATGGACAAACTTTTGTTACTATAGCACAGACTCCAAGCACAGTATACTAAGAACAGTAAGTCATCTTCATAGAGAAATGTGACACTGCCGGTTTGAATGTGTACGCGCGCTGCCACCCACACATTAGCATAATATACCGCGGAATACTGTGACGGCAGCGTGGGCTGTACCGTGAGTGTGTCGTGTAATCGGGCGCGTTCAAGTACCTACGCTGCACGTCAGCTCGCGTTTGCTTGCTCTCACGTTATATTATATAATATACGTTATATAATATAAATAAAAACACAGTGCTGTTCATAATACCCAAATAATATTTAACTAAAAATAAAAGTGACAACCTTAAGCTCCAACGCAAGAGTAGGCTAATAACTCGCCGAGCAGTCTTAGATAAACTACTGTTCTTAGTATACTGTGCTCCAAGTCTATCACAAAGGTATAATAAAGATATATACATATATATGTTTTTAAATTATAAAATCAAATGTTTGAATGTCATAATTCCTTTGTGAAGAAAATACTTAAACTTATTATTATTATTATTTAGATACTTTATTGTTTGTAAATCACTCACGCGTAAACAGTTGAAACGAATTTGCAAACCACTTGACAAATACTTGGTCTATCTCTCTGCGAAGTTTTTAATACAAAATATTTTAAATCCTGATATGCGTTCCCTTGGGAGTCACGACGGCGATGCCGCAGGCAAAAAGTAGTATAATCTCAAAATGCTTGCTTCATTTGGAAACTGTCACGGTCCTGATTTGTTCGTTTTGTTCATTAAAATGTTTATTGTAAAATATAATAAAAAAGCCTATTACCATATTTTCCAGACATTTAGAGCGTTTATGTCTTGTGGCCTGTTCCGAACGGTAACGTTGCAAATAATAGTGATTTTTTCGGATTTATAGATTTTATTTTCAAAATGTTATTTATACACTCTATAGACGAAGGTAAAAGTGTATCATAGATGGAATATAGTTGTATTTGTCCTTTAGCCTATTTATTCTAGCCCTTTTACTATGTAAATGTAGGGTCGAAAGTTTTCGACACGTAGGTACACAACGCTTTTGGAGCGTTTACAAGGCGTTTACGCTCTTATGGTATATCAGGTAGACTTAAATACATTTATCACAAGTAAAATATAATATAATATAATATTCTATCACATATACACAACACCATCTAGCCCAAACTAAGCAGAGCTTGTACTATGGGTACTAGACAATGGATAAACATACATGATATGTATATATGTATATATTTTTTTTATAGTATTATTATATATTAATATACCTAAAATATTTTACTATAAGTACATATAAGCATTTTGATGTAAAACGAACACGCAATTAGTTCCCTCTCACGTTTCTCCACCCCGTGTGCCGGGATTGAGTAAAGCTCGAACTTATTATTACTAACTTTGCTAAGTTGTTCGCTACCTACGTTAAGTTTGTACCTGTAAAACTTGCTTAATATAGATTATCCCTTATCATACGAAATTGTACAACTTAAAGTCTCTCTATCGGTGTAGGTACTCGAGTACAGGATGTAACTAAGAACTTATGTTATTTGCATGGATTGCACAAAGGCTTTATTGCTTCACCTTACTACTGACAAGTGTTTTAGGTTTGACTTTAAAACGGGATAGAACTAGATGTATCTTAAGATGATAGGATCACGTTTGAGTGTTCTTTGTGTCCTTGAGTTAAACGCTTGTATAATCTATATTGATATATGATAGATCCTCATGCATAAATTTTTAATCAATATTAGTATCCTTTTAGAAGACAAATCCCGTATCAGCGATTAGCATTGTCCCGAGGTATTACACACACATTAAAACAAA
This sequence comes from Catocala fraxini, assembly GCA_930367265.1. Taxonomy (NCBI): domain Eukaryota; kingdom Metazoa; phylum Arthropoda; class Insecta; order Lepidoptera; family Erebidae; genus Catocala; species Catocala fraxini. The sequence continues at coordinate 11,446,158 of OV884042.1, forward strand.
CATAAAGGTCACTCAATCATGGATTAATTATATTATTATTAGTGGATTGCAAAATTGTATGTACTGTGTGCTACCTACCATGCAGTCGAACTCACACCACTAGGTGTACTGGCTGTGCCAAGGCGACTACTTTAACCATTACGCCAACTGTGTAGTCGTTTAGAGAAGCCTATGTACAGTAACGTATATTCTGAGTGAACTACCTCCATGCCTAAAAAGTAACTGCCTCCGTGGCGCAGCGGTAGTGTATGCGACTGCTGTGCATGAGGTCTCGGGTTCGAATCCTGGGTCGGGCCAACAAACAGTTATTGGGTTTTTCAGTTAAGAAATCTCAATAGCAGCCCGGAGTTAGGAAGTTGGCGGTGTAAGACACCCCTGTGCCTCGGAAAGCACGTGAAGCCGTTGGTTCTGCGCCTGATCTCTCTCCGGTCGTGTCGGATTACCGTCCTATCGGATCAGAAACAGAGAGTGCACTTGTTTTTGCGCACACACTTGTGCACTATAATATCTCCTGCGTAGTTGGCTAGCCTCCGTTAGGACTGGCCGTCGCCGTGGCCGAAATTCGGTCTGCAGGAGGATATATATTCTGAGTGCTCAGTCTCTACTGTAATAAAGGTCAGTAACATCTCTATGTTACTGACCTTTACAATGGTAATCAAAACAATAACATATATCAAGAAAAATATGGTATAATGGAATTTGTATAGTTTATTTAAGTTGACACTGATCAGAATACGCCAGACACTTTAATATTTTTGATTTTCAGCTACGTTTGAGCATAATACGGACCGGTTTAACAGATAACCGTAATACGTGCGTCGCAATCTAACAGCCGTTTTCGTTCGGAAAGTTTGAAGCGCGCACGGCTCAGCTGTGAATTGGTGCGCCATATTGCCCTATATTTGGCGCAAATTATTTTCAAACGACCAAACGCGCAGTTAACGCTTCAAAATTGTTAACGATTTAAAAATAGCTAGTATAAATTGCATTCATGACTGAGAACTATCTACATATATATTAACTGTAGCTTGTATTTATATCTTCTTTATATCAGAAAGTACAGCTACTGTATGTTTGTGTCGACAAATTCGGAAAGTAGTCGATGGATTGACGTAAAGGTTTTACTCAACGTTGAATATAGAAGATGTTATTATATACCTACTTTAAACCATGAAATTTCCACGGGAACGAAAACTTTAAAATATCACACAGCTACAATGAAGCCTCGGCGAGTTTTACTAGTCTTTATATTAAATCTAAGCTGCTGTAGATTTCTATCAGCAAAACGCTTAAAGTAGTTGATGGATGGACTTGAAATATTATCATATCGGATTATTTCTATATAAGAATGCTTTTATATACTTATTACTTGAAATTCCTCCAGGAAAGGGAATTGCTTACCTAATAATTAATATAAGATTGAGTCACAGCAAAGCTGGGCTTGGTTCAGCAAGTATACAACATATAAAGTCTTTCAAAATTTCATTATAATAAGTTACGATGACTATTATGGGCTATAATATTTTTACCACTTGCTTTAGTTTATGTAATAAGAACGCCAAAGATCAGGCAAACTATTAATATCTTTGTTATGAAAATATAAACTAGACACTGTGAAAAAAGTTAGAACAACAACACCAAATGTTAAAAGGCAGCCATAACGGTGTCTGACGTTCACAACAAGAATATAAAAATAATTTGTTTACTCATAAAAAGTTAAAATATCTATAAAAAGTTAAAATATTTATATTCTGAGATCAGTAGCTTTTTTGAGCCTGAGTTTGCGAACTATTTCATTCATAGGATTCTACCGAATTAATCATTGTAATCATTTTAACCGACTAAAGTAATTGAAGATATGAACCTTGGCATTCTTCCACGAAAAACATTGTAGAAATGACTCAGATTTATGGATATTAATTATTCTATTGAATTTTGCAGATAAATCTAGTCGGGGTATGGCTAGAGCGCTGCTTGCCTGGACTGAGACGAGGGACCTCTCTTTCTCACTCCTACGAATGCTGAGCATCGACATATCCCTTCCATTCAAATTCGTTGGTCTGCTAGTCACGTACCTGATTATATTGCTGCAGTTCCAGAAAGTTATTAACCCTTAATTGTTTGATTGTGATTTAGTGAAATGCCAGAGTTCGGTTTGAATTCGGATGCGGATGTCGTTTTGCATGCACCATATAAGTCTTGCTTTTAAGTTATGTTGTGTAGTTTTGGTTTGTGGGAATTAGTGAAACTAATGTAACTCAATGGTATTTCTTAAATCGTAAATATACTGTGTTTCTTCAGAAGTTGTTGTTTTCGTTAAAAATAATCTTTGCATTTCATTTGAATATTTCGCTAAAAGTTTACTTTCCTACCTTCTTTTATAGCACAATCTGGCATGCTTCCACATTTAGGGAAAACAGTTTTGTTGAAATTAAATGTCCAATAAATCTCAGCTTACGAGTTGCAGACTTGGTTTTTAAGTTCCCTTTGTTAATTATTAATTGCGGACAGCGCAACAATCGTAATAAAAGTTTTGGAGCTCGTTCATTAATTTAACAATACAGTGTTGGGTATTAAGCGAAGAGTGAAACATAGATTAATACACAGCTGACTTTCTGGTTTAACTTTAGTAAGACGATTCTTTAAATAAAGATGACCTGATGTTCCGGAGACATTTTGTATTTTCAATTATTTTCCATTTCTTTCCATTTTTTACTTTTATCCACTTTAAATAATTTTTCTTCGGGTTGGTAACGCGTAAGGTATACTCTTGATAATACTAGCGGTTACGGACAACTTTAGCCACTTATTATTACTCTGACCATAAACTTACTTGCTACGTTGTTAGTAAAAAAGGTGCAAACAGTTGCCAATTCATAGGTCGAAAGATAAGCAAGATTCACATTCGATGTTACAGTCAAGACAGTAGATTACTGTTTTTTGCAAAAGGTACAGGTATCATGTCTTAGAGACACCAAACGCCAAATATGCATTTTGTTATTTATTAACGTATATTAAGCTTTTTATTGGTGTTAAATACTTTTTATTTTTAATCAATTTAAATACTTTTTGCTTTTTATTTTATTCCCATAATAAAAATAATTATTGTTTGGATTTAGGGTGTCATGAAACTACTGACATAAATTAAGTTTTACTAGTTCCTTGGAATTAATTGACGATTAACTATTAAGAAAAAAATCTTACTACTTTCATGAAACAAAATATCTATAGAACTAGTGAGAATGATCCCTCCTAAATAACCTGCCAACAACTCTTCTTGAGAGGAAATTGTTATAATTTTGGGTTGCAAATATTGCAAGCGCGAAAATGAGGCAGCGTGTTATAGATGGTATGAGTATGTCTCGTTCTAGTCACGCAATGACAAAGCTTTAACTTTGACACTTATTGGTCTTGTAACCGATGTTTGAAATACTAATATATCAGGCTGGGAAGCAGATACAAAAACAAAACGTAAAAACGTGCAAATATTAATTTGTTGTAATATATTTACCAGAGCCTATTCTTTTGCTTATAGTACCATATTGTGTGTAATAATCTACATAATGTAAATGAAAATATAGCGTTACATGGAACAACACCTCTACATTTCCGAAGCAGAGTTCGCACATAATGGTGGTGACTCAATCGCCATCTACCGCTCACTTTTCAGTAGCTGAATGGACTCTTGATGTGGCTCTGTAGGCGCTTTAACACTTTAAAGCGCCTACAGAGCCACATCAAGATTCCATTATTCTCAGTCACTACTGAGAATATTCGGACAAGAAAATCTGATAACACACTAACCCTAACTAGAAATAAATGCTCACGATCGGCAGTAAGCTTAAGCGCAAACTTATATCATAAGACCAACAATACAGACAAAGTAAAGGTTATATAAAATTTGACTTGTACCTCATTTTAATCGGAACTTGCCGTTACCGTGTTTGACACACAAGTTAATTGCCTCATCGCTTGGTCACTATACCCATACTTGTTATCTATTATGTAACATGTTATACAAACCAGGCAAGCCTGTTTGATTGCTTCCCTGAGTTTAATTAGTTTTCAACAATCTAGCTATTTGTATTCCAAAGTAAACAATATCTATTCTCTATATGACATACTGTAAACAGCGAATGGTAAAAATTAAAAAAAAATTGCCAGGATTGTAACTTTAAAATAATTATAAATATATCACTAAAGCGTTTGTACGCTTTAGAAATATATTTGTTACGTACGTTTGCGTAGTTTGTAAAAAGTTAAGGATTTGTTACCGTCATTCTATTTTACTTTAATTTAATAACGTTGGTCGAAATTTTTATTATATTTACAAATGAATGGACTAATTTAACTGTTTGAAAATATTAAATAATTATGATCTTCACGAAATGTTTAAAATAAATTTGCGGGATATTTAAATTCTTATAATACATTGAAATTAAACTGCTATATACGGATTTTATCGCGTTGTTTATATGTTGTTGTATATATTTTTGTTGCGTATATAGCAGTTTAATTTCAATGAATAATATTCGCGTAAATAGAAGACAATATTCTTATAATACATCATAATTTTATGATTGAATTATTAATTATAGTGGTAAAACATGAATACAGTCCATAAAGTAATTAATATAGGTAATATAATATGGGTGCCTGTACTAGGGTAAGCCTGTGTCACAGCGTTTAGAGCACTTACAATATACTACTAGGAACTAAATTATATAAAACTAACCATACTTACTATATAAATATATGCAAAATAGGCAATAATATTATGAGTTGAAAAATAAATCAGTAACGGTTGTATTTTTTACATAGCGTTGTGTTATATTGTCTTCTATTTACGCGAATATTATTCATTGAAATTAAACTGCTATATACGGATTTTATCGCGTTGTTTATTTGACACTTTATTTGAACGGGGATCCCCGTGACCATGGCTGCTGAAAAGCAACCGAAACGTCGGGGAAAGTGTAAAAATAAATTAAATCTAAATAGTTTAATAATAGTTTAATTAGCTTAAAAATTAGTAAAGTTTAATAGTAGTACTTAGTAGTGTAAAAATTTCCAAAATTTTGTAATAAAGTGTCAAATAAACAACGCGATAAAATCCGTATATAGCAGTTTAATTTCAATAGCGTTGTGTTATAACCATGTTAATGTGAAGGACACAAAATATGTGCCGACATATATATGGACATAGCACCTAGAAGCCTGCGGCGCCCACTAATAACTGTAGCTTTCACACACGCAGCCTCGCAGTCAAACGGTGTATTTTATCAGTGCTAAAATTGACAGCACCTGAAGGGCATATCGAATGGTGCCAAATAACACATGTATTCATAATTGGATACATTGCAAATTCGACGATATCAAGAATTGATATGCCAATCAACAACGCATTTTACATAGCCAGCATATTCGACAGCTACTGACGGGTATTAGAGGGTTGAAGATGGTAGAAATCGATGGACTGATTGGACTTCCCTCACTGAACATAACGCAATAGTACGTATACTGCTATTTTACTTCGATGATGTTAGAGGGCAGTATTCGTGGTCTGTTCGCTATTCATGTTGAATTTAAGACTCTACGATGTATTAGTCTTTTCTATATATTATATGTGTATAAAGGCATAGTTGTTATTTCTATTGAAAGATATCTTTTATTGCACATGTACAATAAATTAAAAGACAAATGTCTTGCAAAAGGCAGAAGATTTTTTCCTAGTAGGTGCAAGGAGGTAAAAATGAAGTAAATTATACACACTCTTTTCAATAGACAATAAAACATATTTTTATGTAATTTTTATTTATTAATACGTGAAGACAAAACTTCACACAGATATTACTAATACAAAAATATAACAAAAAACAAAATATAACAAAAATATAATACAAAATACACACTGACAGATATTACTAATTTGTACTCAAAGTTGGCGACAAATACCTGAGACAAATTATTCTCACTTGGGTAGTTCAACTTCGGCCAAGTAGTCAGATGAACAATCCATTATTAACTTTAGAACTTTCGCGAAGCATAGATATGCATAAATACTACGCGGGATTTCATACAATTTTATTTTGGTTCTTACACAATCTTTAAAGCTTATGTCAAGTTTCATATTTAAAATTTGATCAAGTCAAACGGTCGTATACTTGCTACCAGCAATTATACGAGCGTGTGATGGGAAGCGATTACCGACGTCTGGACGTTGCTACCCTAAAGGTTTGGAATCACACACAGGTTAAAAAGACGGACCATAAACTGAATTTGCAAAAGATTATTTGGCATTTTATTACTGAAGATCTTCGGTAACTAATGTCGATATACGAAATAATAATAATAATAATATTCTATCACATACACACAACACCATCTAGCCTGAAACTAAGCAGGGCTTGTACTATGGGTACAAGACAATGGATAAACAAACATATATACTGTTTTTTTTGTAAATACTTGCATATTATACATAGATCAATGTCTAAGGATTAATTTTTCTATTGTTAGTGGGTATATTTATCAATTGTGTAATAAATTTTCGTCACAGAGTTGCGCTACGATCAGTTACGCTTTGTAGTTGAAGTGGGCACAAGAATTATGTCACATAGTCATATGATGAGGAATAAAGATTTTGGATCGGCCTTTAATACATAAATTGTTTTCTGAGTGTCACAATGGTAGTTGCGACTGCTGAGCATGAGGTCCCGAGTTCAATTCTTGCACACAGTGTTATTGGCTTTTTCTGTCAAGTAATTTTTAGTAACAGCACATGGTCTGGCACCATACCCGGTACACGACAATAGGCTCGCCTTTTATTACGTGGGTCCTAAAACTTAACTGGCAAAATTTACGTGCTTTTACTTTTTACTGGTCAAGTACGTGTATTTACTTTTTACTGGTCAAGTGTCATCTATGCCATTAACATTACCACTTGTATTTACTGGGATTTCGTATGTGTATCAGGCACGCTACGATCGTGGCGGTAAGTCCCGTGTTTGAGAAGTGGCTGGAGAGGTGGCATGGCGCCCTCACCTTCCGGCTGACACAGGTAATGACTGGCCACGGTTGTTGTGGCCAGTTCCTGTGTCGTATACGCCGGCAAGAGACGCTCGGTTGTCACCACTACGGTGACTACCACGACGTTGTTGAAGACACAGCGCTGCACACTTTGGCGGATTGCCCCGCCTGGGCATCGCAGCGCCGTGAGTTGATCGCGGCAGTCGGATTGGTTGCCCTCTCGCTCCCGGCCGTAGTTCAGTCTATGGTCTGGAGTGAGAGGTCGTGGAACGCCGTTGTCTCCTTCTGTAAGGAAGTGATTTCCATCAAGGAGGCGGCGGAGCGGGAGAGGGAGCGCTTAAATCCTCTCCCACACTGCAGAGCCGGGCGCCAGAGGGCGCGAGACGACCTCCAGCCACCCTGAGGTTTGACCCGGGGGGTGGTGGGCTTCCTAGACCTGCCCACCACCCATTCAGCACTAAGTCCGAGAGGCGGTGTGCGTGTTCCCACGCGCGCCTCTGTGTCGAGTCCGTCTCCCCTCTAGGGGGGAGACAGTGGGGATTAAGTGAGAAGTGACCATACGGTAGGTCTTATCGTATAGTGGCCTGCCGTTTCATACGATGGGGCGAAACCACGGCGGGGTTGCGACTGCATGTGCAAGTTATTCGCGCGGTCCCGTCTATAGTGGTTTTGTCGAGGAACACCGTGGTAGGTTAAGTCGGTATTCCGGGAGGTCCATTATCATTTCAACATCTTTCTTTTACTCCGGTGAGTCCGACATAACCCTTCCGCCCGCCCTCACGGAGGGGTATGCGTCAATGCATTGCACGTACCTACCGTGCCTATGTATTCAGGCAAGAACCCTTTGGTACGAGATCCGCCACACGATCAAACTCATTGTGTGCTTAAGAAGGTTCACCTCATCTGCATCATCATCATCACACACATACGTGCTTTGTGTATTATTTATAATAATATTCATAATACACAAGGCCCTCTGGTGGTGTAGGTATTACCTATGTATACTACTAAACGCCGATATAGTTGATAACTTTAAATGCAGAATATATGTGAACAAACAAAAATGATGAAAACAATTAATATACCACTGAAATCCAATTTAATCAATTTATATGCCAAGGATGATTAATTCGTATATAAGTCCATTTACAATGCAAGTTCAGCATGTTAACTAAGTCTTATCATGCAATTTCATATTATTAGCATCGATTAAGTAAAGTATGTACGGGTTTCCTCGATACCAATATAATTCAATAAAATTGCAACGGTAGTTCATATTATTGGTTCACACTGTTCAATAACTATAAATAAATCATGGGCCAATGATTAAAAAGATATATGCAAATTATTATTGCAATAGTAAATATTCAAGTTATGTCAGAAATATTATGTTAACAAATAGTAATAGATAAACAAACTTTTGTAAAGAACAAATCCTGGTCACTGCATTCATTGGCAATAAATGGACCATATAATTAGTAGAAACAACTGCTTGGATAATAAAAACAATAAGAGTGGCAAATACGAAACAGAAATGTAGAGAGACCGAATTCTTCCTCTCTGGAACCTGGACCTCTGGAATAACTGCTATGGCAAATCTAAGAGCGTATTTCTCCATATCTACATGCATTTATGCAATGCTTGGTGGCAAGTTTACATAAAATAAAATGACGGATGACGTAGTGGTTTAAATGGTCGTCTTGCCATTGCCTCTACACCGTGTGCGTTCAAATCGCGCACGGGACTAAAAAATTGTTTGATCCACAAATGGTTTTACCGAGTCTGGATGTTTTTGTGTGCGTTGTTTAATTATTTGTAAAGTTTTCCGCGACAAGGGAAGTACACTTAGTGCGAATTGATTTTAAAAAATGATGCTGTTTATGGTGAAAAATGAGGATGTAAGTGTTTGTCCTTTTCTATTTCCCTGACAAACTTTATGCAAAATTCAATAATAATAATATAATAATATTCTACCACGTACAATGATGGTAATAAGGCGAGAAAGCGTGATAAACAAATAAACTTACATTCGTATTATAATGTTAGGATGTAAGCAGATTTTGTGTAAGCACGATGCTATATTGCTGCGTTTATCTAATAACTTGTGAAATAAAACAGATAAGAATTTGTGAAAATACCAACAACACAGGTTAAAGCACAGCATTAGCAGTGGATTATGTGAGTCCTGTTTAATTTGAGTTTGACTTTTGTCATCACTAAAACCTATTCAGTGCAAAATTAGTTCCGTGTGACCACGAACCTTGGCTGTGGCATGTGCACTATGGGATGCACTATGGGATGCACGATTAAATGTATTAATTTACCTACCTAAGTTTTCACTTAACTACGTAATTTATGCGTTAATATGCACAGCGTTTTAGTATGAAAGTCACATACAACATGTAGTACAAGAAATTAGAAACAAATCTGCTTAAATAATAAATGTAAAAGTTTAGTACATCTTTGTTTTAAGTGGAGGTAGTATTGCGTATCGTTTTTTTAAGGTTGGCAATATGATACTTCTGGTGTAGCAAGGATCCATAGACTAGGGCTAAAGCTTATAATCTGACAGAGCATATGCTCGTCTGTGCTCTATTAAAAAATAAAATGTATTGTTAATTAATAAAGAAGTAAGATGCTCTCAAATCTATATTAATTAAACATTTTACTTTGTTATTTACTTATCTTTTTTATTATTTATACTGAACCTGTTTTTAGGTCTTCTCAATCTATATTTTAAGTTTCGGTTATTGCATGCATACCGATTGCCAATGGCAGCCTATTGACATCTATTGGGCTTATATTCAGACTCGACACTGCTACTGAGAATAACTCAACATAAAATCTCAAGAACACTTAATCCTGCCCGGGATTTGAACCCACAGCACATCACGATACACATCAAATATACTCTCAAACTTATGCATCAGGACCACCCCAGCAATTACAATTTCATTGTTTTAAATACATTGCTTACAATTTGTTTATAATTTCGCAAGAATATTATCATACCAACTCGGATTAGCTACATATGTACTAACCCCGCCCATATGCGGTATATTAACTAAAATTAAATTCAGTCACGAGCCGAGAAGTTCAGGGAAATAATACATGTAATCCCTGTTCTGGGAATAACTGTTGTTTGTAATTACAAAATTTGCCATGTATGCCTAAAATAATTATACCAATATAATAATTTTCTAAGTACTATACAATTAATTCATCATATTTGTGCATATTATTTAAGTATAATTGTTTACTATACGTCCTTTTACATAAAATTGGACTTTTCCATTTACGCGAATGCAACATTGGAATAAAACTATTAATATACGGAATTAATCGCGGTTTAATCAGTAAAATAAAACATGTAAAATACTTTATTACAAACGTGTACCTACGTGTTTCTATTTGGACTCATCCGTGACGGGATATGACGGTGTAGGTTTCAACAAAACCTCGGGTTTCTCTAGATAGGCAAAATTGCATATGACATCCACACAAATTTACCAGCTATTTTGGTTCCTATGAAATAGGGGATGTGCTTATTGTCATCTACTAGGTATATTTCCAGATGCCGTGTTGTTACTGAATTGTGTTACAAGTGGCCAATAATATGATGCATCAATACTGCTTCGCATTTTGCGACTTTTGACTTTGTTTTGTCTGTAAGTAAGTTTGCCGCAACCTCGTGACTGCCTTGCGTTTTAACTGCTCTTGTTAATGTCTTGATTATGCGACTTGCGCCATTTTGCTTCTTAACTCTGTCTTGTGAGTTTACTTTTAGTTTAGTACCTATTATGTGTTTTTTTAAATTTAGCTGCATTAAATTGTCAAGCAGTGAGTTCAACGGTTAAAGCCAAGCAGTAATATGTTTGCTTAGGCTATTATGACAACGTCTCTGTTAAACATCTTACAATATTAATAATCACGATTCATCAAATTCTTCTTCAGTTACTTACTTCAGTTACTTCCTCGTTAATATTAATGAATGTAATCGTAAAGCAAAACGCAACAATGTATACGGAGTTAAGGCAAAAATTGTAAAACTTTAATCACAGAGTTTAAACATTTAGTAATGTACTTGGAAACGTCAGAACTAATTTGAAAAACAGATTGGAGTCAAACTTTATATGGCAGGTAAGTATTTAATTTTGAGTAAAAGCTGTCGGCTGCAGCGACGGGGCTATTTCGTCTTAAGGACAAAGGGTAATTTCAGGGGAGCTAAGAGCGATATCTATTGTTATCGACGAAACGCGAAGGTTTAGTCCTTTATATTCTGTGGAAAACATTTCAACAATTTCCCTTTTCCCGTTTTAGCCGCGCTTTTTACAATGATGGACGAGGGCATTCCGCAAGAAATTTATTGCTACACAAATTTAGAGTGGATACGACTATTGTTTGGTATGCCATGTATTTCTTTGCGTTCTTTTATTCCAAGCTCAGGTTTAGAGCACCTGCACTGCATTAATAAAATGTTGAGGTTGTCTGTCTCCTTTTGTAGGAACGGTTTTTACAATATGATGGTTTAAAACAATATAATGTGATTTATATATTTGACAACGTCGGTTAAATCAATATTTTGTATGTTCCTTATTGATCTGTGTTATTCATCTAATATATGTATATGCAACTAACTAGGAACCGAGTTTGGTGCAACTTGGTACTGACGCAGATATAACAGTGGGCAATATTAAAAACAGTATTAAAATAAGGCGACGTATCGAGGTGATCAACTAGTTGTATGTAGATGGTAAATCTTTACTTAAGACTGTGCCGAGCGAAATGTGCCAAAACAGGCGGCCACAGTTAAGTAAATTAAATCCACACTTTTTGTTTAATATTAATATAAAATATGCATATACCATAACAATCAATATGTTTACACTTACTCCATGTAAAAACTTAAAATAATTAATATTTTCGCTTACAAAATTACGTAAATATGCACGAAAAATTCAAAAACGTAAGCTCGTGTTACGTGTGTTTTAGATTATAACAGTAGAAATCTATCCTATTTTACAGCTTAAACGAAACATAAATAGTTATATTACAATTTGTCCGTCGCAAATATTTAAATTATTGGTTGACAATAAAGATACATATTTATCAAAAAAGCACTTCAAATCTTCCAATACAATTTCAATCAATCCATCATCATCAATCCATTACAATTTTACCGCGGCGGCCGCGCGCCGATTTGAATATGCGCCGCACGAGCTCTGTTATTATCTGTCTTACGCTCGGCGCAGTCTTAAACTTGAGTTTTAAAATTATTTGCTTTGATATTATTTTGTTTTGTAGAAGTTTCGTTGTTTTAAACATTATTTTTACTATTCGTTTTATGAGTTTATTTTAGGTATTTATGTGTTTACTCTAAGTAAGTTTGTACGGCTACTTCCATATACCTTACTATGTATTATATGAATAACGTATCGATTACGCAGTTGTTAGTTTAATATTACTATATACACTATGTATTATCTACTATGTAATTGTTTGTTGTTCCGAATAAATAAAAATAAAATAAGATATCTTAAATTTCAGCCTTTTTGGCCACTAAGATAGCAAAAGTGTGATGAAGATCCTAACAAACCGATTAAATTAAAAATTATTTTGATTGATTAAACATCTTCTAAGAAGCAGTAGGGACATTTATTTTCAATTGCATTGCAGAAATCTATTGCATTGTCTCTTTTAATAAAATAAAATGTCTTTGGAAAACTCGTGCTGTCTGTGTTAGTTGGTTTAGCAATCTGTTGACTATTGGCATGGCGTTAAGCCAGGGATCTGAGTATTGCGTTCTAAGCATGTTAGCTGTAAGCGTAAGTTTACACTATTACTTATACATATACTACTAATATTATAAATGTGAATGTTTGTGAGGATAGATGGATGGATGGACGTTTGTTACTCCTCCACGCAAAAACTACTTAACGGATTTTGATGAAACTACAGTATTGTTTATACATGAGAATAACATATAGGCTAAATCTATCTTAACATAAATCTACATTAATGCGAGTGAAGCCACGGGCAAAATCTAGTAGTTTTATAAGACTTGAAGGATATCTTTGGATGCACATTTTTTCGTAGTATATTACCGTAAATTTATTTTAGTGGTTTTATGTGTGTGACGATCTGCGAAAGACTGCAGGCAGATGCTGGATGCGGCAAGCTGAAGACAGGGCGCTATGGCGCTCATTAGGGGAGGGCTATGTCCAGCAGTGGACTATTATAGCCTGATGATGATGATGATGATGATGATGATGATGATGATGATGATGATGTGTGTTAATACACAGTAAGGCATTCTTCTTCTCCTTTTCGTGTGGTTAGTGGCCAACCTGCTGTCAAGAGTTGTTCAAGCCGCCTGTAGGCCTCTGACATGGCATTATATTTATAGATACGAAATAATGTAATGTGTCAGTCTTCCCGTGACCATGGTTGCTACAAAACAAAAGAAACGTGCAACAAACGTGTTACATATTTTAATAGTTAAATAGTAATACCATACATAATATAGAATTGAAACTAAGACCTCATCTATAGGAGTTATATTTATTACGTCACATCATTAGAAAAAACTTATATTAGTCGCATATCGCCGGCTGTTTTAGTAATATCTAAACTGTAATATAATGTGACTGATATTCGGTGTAACTTGATATTTGGTTAGCTTTACCACCGCTTCACATGTCTCCGCTCTGTGTGACGTCATGTGGTCCTCTCATGTCCGACTTGCGACGCTTACGTATATGGCTTTAGATGTACATATGTCTTGTTTAACTGATATATGTATATGGAAGGTATTTCTGACGATTTAATCAAGCAAAGTCAAAAACGGTCTATGCACTGATGGAGGGTTGCATTAGCATGTGAAAGATTCGCACGTTACCGATATTCTTCTTTTCATGTGGTTAGTGGCCAACCTGTTGTCAAGAGTTGTTCAAGCCGCCCGTAGGCCTTTGCCATGACTGCTTTCAATTTGACAACAACCGGGACCGACTTTTTACGTGACCTCCGAAGCACCATATTAAAAAAGGGTTACCCGAGAATCTCAAGATTATTGGTCCTCTTTAAAAAGTCTATAAACCCTATTCTTCGCAGGACCACAACAAGCGACTGTAGTGTGTCCGTAATTTCCCAGTCGGTGTGTTTCGGTTTCCCAGGCTCAGGCTAGAATTACGTTTGGAACTACCTTTCCTAAAAGCGTAGATTGAAACTATTAATAACTACTATAAATTATATTTTATGTTGCGTTTCACTAGTACAATTGACGCAGAGAGCAGCTTTATTCCGCACTAATTTGTACAACTATCTATAAACATATAAACGTAATTCTGAGTAAAAGTCTTTACCATAAAAGTACTTTCTAATGTGAGTTCTACCTACCAAACCCATTTTATATTCCTTTCGCAAAATCCTACCCTAGCGATGACTTAAGCACTGAGAAACAAGCTTGTTAAATTTGAAGTTTGTAGACTTTATAGCTGTGGTATTTCGTTTTATTACATGTAGATACAATTGTAGAAGCTCACTGTGTAACAAGTCCAATACGTTTTAGTGAATATAGCTTATGGTACTTATAATTAGCGTCTAGTGTGTAACTAGTGGTTACGGTGTAAAGTTTATTTGTTTTATACTTATTGACGACTGTCTCCAGAACAGACTTGAGGGTAATTAGGCACGAGCGACCAATGTAATTGAAGTGTGTTTACTTATACGGCCAATTTTCAACGCGCTTAATGCGAACTACTTCAATAATAATATTTTACTTTAATAACAAAACTATTTATTATAATAAAACATAAATATATCACTAAAATATCCTAGTAACTGACAAATTCTTGTCTAGGAGAAACTCAGTCTCATCCTTAGCATATTCTATTATTACGGTAGTCCAGCTGCGTTAAGGAGAGATTAGTCTACCTGACAATTACTGGTAACCGCCCATGGACATTCATAGTCTTCGAAAATACCAAGCCACTGTCATGACATATTCATTATTTTCGTAAAATATTTGAAGCTCGTAAGTAAATCTCATGCGAAAATTAAACCGAAGAGATTACGACACGACACACAACAGTGGCGTCAATTAACTTCTATAAACCTGTATGCACTCAAAACGATAAAATTTATCGCCACCGTGGACCCCAGCTGCGGCTTAATCTATCCGGTTTGCACTACATTCAAGTTACAAGCTAAAAGGCGCTCACCGTTCACACATACAATGTGAATCATATTATTTTGACTCAGGAAACGCTGTTACGTTTATATTCATTCTTATTTAATGAATATAGAACATCTGCCTGCAAATTAAATTTCTGAATACGCAGCATCCCGACGTATTTCAAAAGTAATTAGATAACAAACAACATAAGTTCAAACATAATTATTTAATATCCCTCCTTAAGTGCTTCTAAACAAAATAAAAATTACGCAATATGGTGAAGAATTACTGGAAATGATTTACCTGGAGTACTGTTTAATTTCATACCGAGAGAGAACGAAGGAAGCTTATTTATTACGGCTAGTCAACATATCCAAACGTTTGAGAGATGGAGCTATGAATATTTATGAGGATTTCATGCCCGTTTCACAGTACGTGTGATCAACGTACGATCTAGTTAAGCAATGTTCCTAAGGCTGTCTAGATAACAATCTAGATGGGTGACCGCAATTTGGATAGGCGAGCCTATTTGTGTCTCGGCGGCGTGTTAGGCTCCTACTGGTATAATATCCTACGATACTGTATTAAGCTGATGGAATACAGAGCAATGAATATCGTGTTGATTAGGTGACATGTTCATAAGCCTCAAAGTGGGGGAATTTTATATAAATATAGCATTAGGTATATTGGATTAGATACAGGTTTATTAGTCACACTTTTAGTTAGCTGTAGTTTCCTGCATATAAACATTCAATTTGGTTTGCCGAGCTCAGTTCTAGACTGCTTCTACTGACAGTTTTAATAAGTTGTTTATTTGGTCTGATTAGAGAATTTAGGATTTGCAAGCTTATATGTTAGCACGCTTACCCCACAGGGATTTTGTAAATTCTCTTAAATTAATTCAGTCGTTTTTGTCGAGTCGAGGTTTTCGGTTCGACTCTGATTACAGTGTTAAGGTATGTTAACAATGTCAGTAGGTATTCAATTTTTGTTTTTCTAGTAACGACAGTAGTCAAAATTGTCATCAGCGTCAGTATTTCGATGCAACTGGAGCCATATTATAGAAAAATACTTCATTGGTTTGATACCAGTGACATAGAAAAACAACTTCATTTTTAGCAAAAGAAGCGGATTAGAGATTTACGATGGTTAATAAGCGTATCACGTGACGATGAATCCGAAACATGCTTAGAACTGGGAGGGACGAGGTTCACACTTAGCCATTCAAATATATACATGCATACTCTATATCCCCAGGCAGGTTATATTTCCAATGGGGTATTACACAAATATTTAGTTAGTTATAGTTTAAGGTGCCACATAATTGACTGCAAGCCTATTGGTATTATCAGACGCAGTTCCAGACGCCGCGTTACTACTGAAAATTTCTTCATAAACTTAAGAACACTTTGCTTAGAATTGAACTCAGGATCTCATGCACAGCAGTTGCACGTAGCGTATGCAATGCGTCACAAAAAATAGTCCATTATTGTGATAGGGTTATGTCGTCTTTCCCGGCAATGTATAGTACGCTATATTCTATTGAATAACTTATTTCCACGTGCTACTTTGTCGTTATTTAATGATATGCAGATTTTGTGGTTGTTACATAAAATTATGTGGGCAAGGCGGCGGGTCCGCCCCGATGACTACTGTTAATAATTCCTGATCCAATTATAACCCTTGGGATTCCGAAGATCCGCCTGAGAAATGTACGGAATTCGTATTTATGACAACTAATTAATTGTTGTATGGTTGTATGTCTATAGATTTGTAATAAATATTCCCATAGTGTTGACAGTTTTGGACGTTTTGAATTCGTATGTTCGGTTAAATCAAAGAAGTATTTGATAAGTTTATTTTTAAGTACATGGTTATAGAATATTTAGTAGAATGTGTTCTAATTTCTATAAGCAAGAAATATATTTAACAAAAAGATTTCTTTTGATTGCTAATAATTGCTTGTGTGTAAAAAATAATGCACAAAATCAAACCAAGGTAACATCGGTAAACCCAATGGGTCAATGTGTAATAATCGTGGCAATTCACGCTAATGAACCTTGCCAAATTCGGATATGTTAACTCCAAGGCAAAGTGATCTTCTTTTCACAAATAATAGTAATAATAATAATGTCCTCCAGACCGAATTTCGGTCACGGCGGTCAATCTTAACGGAGACTGGCCATCTGCGCAGGAGATATTATAGTGCACAAGCGTGTGCGCAAACACAAATGCACTCTCTGTTCTCTAACTTTCATGATCCGATGGATCCATGGAGATCAGGCGCAGGACCAACAGCTTTACGTGCTTTCCGAGGTACGAGGGTGTGTAAAACCGCCAACTTCCTAACTCCGGGCTCGTATTGAGATTTCTTATCAGAAAAACCGAATAACTTTTTGTTGGCCCGACCCGGGATTCAAACCCGAGACCTTATGCACAGCAGTCGCATTCACCATCGCTGCGCCACGGAGGCAAGAGTAATACTAGTATCTTAAGCTTATTACTTGTTTGTTCATTTTTTAAGGAGCTTGTATGCAACGCAAGTAGTTTGCTCGAGTTATATGCGCAAGCTGTACGCGGGAGCTACTTGCGTAAATAGTATTTAAATAATCTCAATGTAACTTAATAAACTCACTAACGACTAAACATGTTACTTTGTACGTCGATCACACGATGTATACCTGCAATCTGCGCCACTGCCTCAACTGGCGCTAGATACACGTGCCATAAAAAAATCAAACTCTGTACAACTATCTGTGCGACCAGTGTGTGTGTGAAACTGCATCGTTCGATGCACAAATAGAGGTGCGATGACAATGCGCCGACTACTCATGACAATGCGCCTTATTCCCGGTCCTCCGATATACTAACTTAATATTATAAATGCAGGTTAGGTTTTTTGATTTTTACGCTTTCACGCCTTGACTACTCGACCGATCATCATAAAATTTCGTATACACGTTGACAGGGAAACAAAATAGGACTTAGGGTACCTTTTATCCAAAAAATATTGGTCCTAACATAAACTAACCTACATTTACGCGACCGAAACCGCAAATCTAGTTAATTTATAAAACAAAATAATCTAGTAATTAGTCATAATTTATTTTAACCACTGCAAAAACACTGTAAATAAGCGCTACTAGCAATATAAACTTAGTAACTTTTATCGCCTAAACATATTACCCACGGATCAAAGCTAAGCAATTACGTTTGCACTTAAAACACGCGATGAAACGAATCCACAGTAAATTACTGCAAAATCCATACTTTTTTTACGGTTTTATTTTATCAGGGCACTCGGATTCAAAGATTTCATTTACTAGAACGGAAAATGGAAATGAGAGATATCGTGGATTACGTCTATCTGGTCACACACTTTTTTATTAGAAATACTTTTTTTTCGTTTATCTCATTCGGAGATTTTCCGTTCAGGAGTGGATAATTAATATTATGCTCTCAATGGTGAGTAAAAAAGCTTGGTTGCTTTTCCTTCTTATGTTACCCGTCAATAAACAAAGCTAAATGTCAACGGATTGTATTAGGTTTAAATAGATTTGGTAGATTGCTTATGTAACTTCAAACAGGTTGATGTTGAGGTGTAATGATTTTATACCATATACTTATATAATATACATACCAAATCGCGTGTTATTGCAGTTTCGATCTTTGTACAAAAATGTTCCTTCGGGCTAAATTAATCTGCGTGTTCTTATTCCAATAGCTTAGATAACATTTTATCCCTAGTGTGCGTTAAAGAAGGGAGATGCCTGTAAAACTTGTTTCAATTTTGGGTTGTTTTAAAAATGCTGAGAAAACTTACTTCTGTAGGTTATGCTTGGGTTGACCATGAGGTACCTAATGAACGTCAGATTCGATTTTTGGATCAAACAACGTGTTTTAGAATTTCTGTTACAAAATTACACGCGACATTTAGAAATGTGCCTGATAAATGGCACTATGGTAGTGCCCTTTTACGTGAGACCTAAACCATGCTTGTCCTTTAAGATATAGACAGGCGCAAATCCTTGCATGTGTGTAATTCTCTTCTTGATTAGTAAAACCCACAAACAAATAAATCTAAAAATAAATCATAAACATTATTTTCTATTTAAAAACTTCACACCGTATAACTGGCAAAGCTCTTACGTAACACAGCAACTTGTCATACAATGCAATATTTCAACAGATTCACGCCTCATTTATCAAAGTTGCTTCACTAAATTACTTTCTTACCATTTTTCATAGCGTCTGTGAAGGTAAAGCTATAGAGGAACAGTTTACTGTTGATGAATGTTGGCAGTACGGAGTCTCGGGCCATCGCTAACGAAGACAGATTGTGTCGCATGGTGACCGATGCGCAGGTAACGCAAAAGTAACAGAGTTTCCGCTCATAACAAATTACCTACGATTTTCTTTATTATTTATTTCTACTAAGATTTTCTCTGTTGGACGTTGGGAATGTAAGAAGTTCGTTGAGTCTCGAGATATACGTTTGACTGGTGTTATTAATGGCTTTTGTACACGATCAGGGTGAGATGTGTAAGTTGACTTGCGCGGGATAGACTACCGACGCGAGATACCCGCGCAAGAAAGCCGTATGGTTATCTCGCGCAAGTAGCTTGCATATGTAGCCCACGCTGACTACCTGTGTTGTGTATAAGCTCTACAACGTGGGTGTAGTACAGTCCACTAATAGCGTAAAGAAAATTAGGTATTTCTTATAGAAAAGCTTTTTTTATGTGCGTTGCAGTTGAATGATTCAACTGCAATGCACATAAAAATATTTTAATCGTCATGTATATAATTTATCGTCAACGATTAAAAATTGAGTTACTAGCTATCGTGATTGATCACCATCCATTAAGTAAAAACTAGTGCAACTTCATACGGAAAGTTGCTCTCTAAAATGCTTGTAATAGCTAAACCCTTCGTAGACTTACTCACATCGATCAGAAAACTGAAAGTGCAGGCAATTCTACAGCGTAGTATATTACCTCACCTAGCTAGTACCTTTGGCTTTGTCGGCAGGTAGATTTGAATGCATAGTATTTATTTGATTACATTTGCTTAACTGGTGTGTTTTTTAAACACCTTTAGAAGAGGTAAGTGAAGACTATCGATAAAAATTCAAATCATTTGATTTTTTGAGTGATTCGATAGATGAATGAATCAATAATTATTCGAATACATTAATGATTGATTGATTGGACGGATGGCGTATTGGCATACGTGGTTGCCTGCCACTGCACCGAGTGTTGCGGGCTCGGATAACATACGGGAAAAAACATTATGGGACCCAGAAATGGTTGTTCAAAGTTTTAGTGTTTTTTGTGTCCGTTGTTTGAATATTTGTAAATTGCCTAGCTATACGCCTGTATAGCTAGGCAATTACCTTCTTACCTGGAGTAGAATAAGATGTTTTTTTAAATTAATCTGAAAGGTAGTTAAGATATGATATATTAATATTGTTAAGGTATGATATATTTACGGTTCGAATATTCGAATAATCAATGGCATAGTTATGGCAACAACATAGATCAACATACTCAGGCGGGAATGTACAACTTTTCGATTATTCAACTTTTGTTTCCGCAGCAATTATTTAAAGCAACTGCTTCATTAACACTTCTTTAAAACTCTAAAGTCATATACTTGCGACTGTTTCCCTGGGGTTAAACTACGGATTTTATCTTGCTACAATCCTGGCATATCACTCTTGTTTCTATCTAACGTAATGCGTTCTATCACTCAGTAAAATATACTTCTACAATACATGAAATCATAAAGATTATACATAAAAGCACGTTTACTTCGTAGCACCGTAGAGGTTTACGACGTAGACGCTACGTCGCAAGAGAAATAAAAGAAAACTGGTTCAGTTTACATAAAAGCCGCGAAACTAAGAACCGTGCCGTTCGTTCATGTTAGTCGTAAACTGTGAATCCAAGAAGCAGCATTTCGCACGTGAATATTTAATGTAATACATACATACATAGTTTCAATGCTATATCCTTAAAACGTGACCCCTACATCTCTGCTTGCCCCTTTGAGGATATATAGGCGTGCGTTTTAAAGACATAGTCAAAAAATTTTATCTACATAAAAATGTGTAAATGCTTCTAAAACTCATATTAATAACTAGCTTTTGCCCGCAGTTTCACTCGCGTAAAAGAAGATTAGGTTAGGTTATGTTAATAACTATAATAACTAATACTTCTTTTGTAAATTAAATATAGCCTATTTTACTCGGTGATCATATAGCTTTCTCATGGTGAAATATTTTCTTATCGGTTGAGTAGTTTTGTATTAAATCTCTACATCTTTCCTTTTTCTTATTATAAAGAGGAAAGATGTAAGGATTTAACTCGAAAATGACAGTATAGATAAACTATTATAATAATATCATACATATATAACGAAAATAAAATTTTGGATTGAAAGCCTCTTCTGGAGGTAGAGCTCTCATGACAAGAAGCAGGCAAGAAACTCATGGCCACTTTTCAATCGCTAATTGTTTACAATATTATTATTATAAATACAATTTATTTACTTCTTATTCTTATATGAGCTGCTGTGTTTGGTTGTTACATTGGTTAATTACAAGAAGATTTTAAAATGTAAATGTTTAACAAATTTAAGAGACATTATTAATAGCAATAATATAATAGTCACAGCAACTAATATTCACAATTATTTATTAAGTTTATGATCTGTAATTAGTTTACCATTTTAATATACAGCATGTAACAGGCCTGGTCATATACATATAGGGGCCATATAAGAGGTATTTTAATAGATGTACGGCATAGCGTTGACCGCAACTGATAAATGTATTATGTAACTACCTATTATATTTGGTCCACTTTATGTACAGCACATTTGTATAAAATGACTTAAATTTGTTAAAAACTCGGTTAAAATGACTCCTTTTCAATTTAATACCATGTGAGTTTTCCGTGTCATATCTATTAACAAAACAGCTCTTTGCATATAACTGTGCAACATTTTAAATTCAATTTTATCTGAATGAGATTTGAATAAATATTTTATCGTAAAGATTTTAAGCTCTCTAAACAAAAAACAAACCCTCGCCATGCCTAGCGAATGTCAGATATATTCATAAATCTCCGGGCGAAAAAACGGAGCGTAAATAAATCTCGACTTATAGACACAGTTCCACAAAACTAAATTGTTTAGATAATAAAATTTTTCACTTTAAACTATCTATGTATATAGTTTATTATACTTATACTTATACTATAGTTTATTATACTAGCTTTTACGATTTTAAGTAAGACATCTAGCAATACAACTGTGAAAACCGAATTCAATTTCGTGCAGTAGTTTTTGTGTGATTTGCGTACAAACATACGGATAGACAGACATGCTAAAATTCTAAAATATTTGCTTTGGCTTCTATAGCTCTTATAAAGACCGTCACATTAGTTTAATTTTTAACCAACTTCAAAAAAGGAGGAGCTTTTTAAATCGACTGTATTTTTTTATGTGAACCTTTTTCTAGGTGAACCGATTTTTATTATATGTATAAATAATCTAAGTGAATTAGTGACCAGTTGACAACTACAAAACTTATACAAATATGAGACTTTTATAGTCAAACTGTTGCGCTATTGCATGCCTGCCTTGTCATTGGTCGTCACTCAACGTGCATATTATTAACGGTTTCACCTCTGGTATAAGCGCACTGCGCAGTATTTCTTTTTCTTTAAGGAGTTTTCGTAACGTTACGAAAAGTAACGTTTTCTGAGTCATTGTGATCCTTGCGTGCTATTATTGACTATTCTCTGACTGTCTGAAATCCAATCGTATATAGCCCGACCCGAGAATAAATATCATGATATCACGATTGACAATTACGAGGTCGGGCACGTTTTTGATAGCACATTAAAATTTAATAATGGTGGTTATTTCAGAAATTTATTAGTTGTTCGTTGTAATTAATATGATTATACACAGGTAATTAATTTTGTTAATTATATGAGAATGAATTGTAGTGTAGGTCTCTCATTGTCTACTACAAATATATTGATCTTTGATTTTAACGTAGATGGCTACTACCGTTAATAGCCATAAACGTCAAAATCAAATGGTTGATAAAAAAAAATGACTACTATTCCCGCATTGGGAATAATCACAGTGTCGCGGGGGACTTTATAAACATTCAAACAACGGACACAAATAACACCCAGACTCTGAACAAAGATTTGTGGGTCACACAAATATTTGTCCCGTGTGGAATTTGAACCCATAGCGCTCGGCGCAGTGGTACGGAACTACTTAATACACTACGCCATCCGTGCGTATCATGATCGTACATAACTTATTTATTAACTTGCATTTATCTTACGTGTCGGTGTACCAAAGGTTAACTGATTAATATTGTAGAAAACACTTCCTGCGCTATCAGTCTCTTGATCAATGCAAATAAGTGTCACAAAGAGTTTAGTTACTACGTATTTTTGAAAGCTATTTTCTGTAGAATCATGCACTAGTTTCTACTTTGTGGATGGTGATCGATCACGATAGGTGAAAATTTAATTTTTAGCCGTTATAGATCAATTTGAATGCCTTGTTTGTTTCGTGCCATAACTTTGCGCTTATGTTTGTTTACGATCGGGATTTTTAGGCTTCCGTTTCTGGGTAGAGTATCGTCTATGTTTAAATCAAAGATATTGAGTCACATTCTATTTCCTACCGTGTTAGACATAATGGTTTTTATTATTATAGAAACTTTTGCGATTGGTATCCAAAATGAAATCCAATTGCAGTGATCCACGTCATCACTTAGGTTATACTATAACCTATCGCTTACCATCAGGCGGGGATTGCTTGTATGTTACTTCAGTTGTATAGACACAAAGCACAGTATTCTATTATTATTACTCTTTACTATTTAGTAGTTTCTGGGTACGTACGTTATGTTCTTTGCTCTGTAGATACCCACAGAGCAAAGAAAAGTGTTATTTTGCTAAGGGTATTTTGTATTTGGTACTTGAGTATTACTATGGGTTATGGGTACCCTTCATCCTTCTATGGCTTTAAGTATTTTTATTTCAACTATTAAGATTGACAAGTATTGGTCCAGTTTAATCGACTAAGTTTGTGAGCCAATCAAAATTCTTAAACATGATAAGATCTGCCTGGCCTGGCAGCGTTCGACGTACATGGTATTTATAATTTGTACCAAGGTTAATTCCCGTTACAAATTATATACCTACTAACTTTTGCACGCAGATTTGTTCGCTCGGGTGCAGTCTTTTAGCCGTATAAAAGGTACCCTTTATCGTTTTCTTAACCCCTGACAACGTGTATGCGAAATTGCATGATGATCGGTGGAGTAGTTAAGGAGTGAAAGCGTAATAACCAAACTCACATTCACATTTATAATATTAGTTAAACAACTTGAAAGTTTAAAAGTTATCATATAAACAATTACATATATAATTACATATATATAATTACATATATAATTACATATATATAATTACAGATAAAACTATTATTAAAATTTTCTAAATGAAAAGATAAAATATGGTTTTCTGTAAAAACTTACTTTGTTTGAGTGATTACTACTTCTGCAAACTTTTAGTGTGAACAACAAGGGAAAGCGCCCGCTATTACTATTGCTAATCTTTAGTCATGTTATAAATGTGTCAGTTCTGCTGTATAAGTACTATAGAAGGATGTGTACTTCTAAAATAAACTCAAACTCCACTCTAAAACTTCACATCTTTTCTTTTAATTTCTTTGAATCCCATTTTTCTTTTGTTTATGGATAGCAATGAATGAGTGACAGCACTCGCCAACAATCTGTGTAGCTTGGCAAAATTTGTGTGTTTTACTATTATAAACTTAAAACTGAATAAATTAATTAATAAAAAACCATCCCCTTACAAAAGCAAGCAATCTTAGGAGATCCAAGGAGTGCTGATCTGCTTTTCAAAATTTGTTCAAGATATCTCTTGTTATCAACTTCTTGAATAAAATGTAATTGAAATACGTATTAGTTATATCCATTTTTCTGTTTGTCATCTACAACCATTTGCTTTTATAATATTATAGTAAGGACTATCAGGCGGGCTGTTTGATTCTTCGCCACCTTGGTAGTATAATATTAGTACGACGTCAAAAATATCGTCCAATTGGCAGCTTTTAAATACCACACTGCATGGATGGTATTAGGAATACAATGTTTGGATTTCGTGTTGTTGTTCAGTTATTTTGCTAAAGTGTTTATTTTTCGTTAATTTGAATCAGAGTTACTGAGATTGTTTTAATTTGTTGATTCGTTAAATAACCGTAATATGTTTGTAATATTACTGCAAACAGTGAAGTTGGAATACGGTTATGGTTTGCCCTCATAAAGACCACGAAACGCTGACATCGAAGTTACTTGTACGTGTGGTCAAACGATTGTCTCATTCTAAGTCTTTTAGGGTAATAAATCTACATTACTTATATTTCAATAATGGAACCATTTAAAATTCTCTCACATTATAAGAACACGAAGTGTCAAACAACAAAACAATTAAAATATAATTAAAGTACCTACTATGTAAACTCTATGTCAAAAATCCCTGTTTGAATTTGCGTACCGTTGTCATACTCGTATGTGATATCTGCTACTCTGAGCTTCTGCTATCATAGACATGCATGCGTGACATGTGCGAGTAATCGTTACACAAGTGTGGTCGGTGAATTTCTATGCCGCGTGACATACGTTAAGGAAATTTGAAGTAACTCGCTGTTCCAGCAGCCATGAGCGGCAGCGCGCGCTGCCCCATAATATGGATGTCACGCCGCGTAACAATGAATACACACATAAAAAACGTTCCTATTTTTTTAATATTGTTATATTTATATTATTGCCTTCGTGTTAATCTAGATTCTGGCAATAAACTACATTCTTTTACACAACACAGTGTTTTTTCAAGAGGAGAAATATCCTATGTCCTATTCTGTAACCATAGCAACGTGTATGCGAAAGTTTATCATGATCGGTCGAGTAGTTGAGGCGTAAAAGCGCAACAAACAAACAAACTGACTAACATTCGCATTTCAATTATATAAGTTAGGGTTTGGATGGCTCCGTAATTTTTTAATAATGCAGCTATATTCAGGTACATGTAAACTGTAACCTTATTATTTCGTGTTCATTACAACCAGCCGCCAGTTACCATGATTTTCCTAATATTGTGTCATACATTGAAAAATCTGTATAAAACAGTTTAATTGAAACATCATTCTATCCTCATTATATAAGTAATTATATAAAATATCAAACTGCGAAAAATACTTCAAAATACGTTCAATGGTTTTGCCATGAAGTTCAAACAAACAAACAAACATGAAGAAGTGAATATAATTTCATTGAATACCTAAGATTGTGGAGCAAGTTAGTTTCTTAAAATAAATTTTTCAAGGTTTTAAATTTAGGTTAGGTCACGTAAGTGACAGTACTTTTTTTGGATGAAAGTACACTATGTCCTTTTCGGTTCCCCTGCCAACGTGTCGAAATTCCATGATGATCGGTCAAGTAGTAAAGGTGTGAAAGCGCAACAAAGAAACAACCAAACTCACATTCGTATTTATCATTCGCGCTTTTTCACAATATTAAGTTAGGATGTTACACAGCTCTTTACAGTTTTTAAATGGTTCACTTTTTTATATATTATTATTTGTAATGGAAAACGCGTATTACTGCGATCATGCTTGGTGTTTAAATATCTTATTGGAAGGCGAAACATCAAGCCCTTCAAAAACGTATATTTAGGTAAAGTTTTCTGTTTTATAAAGCAATTACACAACGCAAAAGTATAAGAGCGATTATAACATTATGCATTTTTGGTTAAACGTCTCAAACAAATAAATCGTCTTACAAACCAACAATACGGTAAACAGATACTGCAAATCTAGATAGGAACATGAGATCGTCGGATATTCGTAACCTGTATGCGACATTCAATTACCTCTATAGCAGGTGGTGCGTACACTAGCGAACTCTGCTGCATTGTTCAGGGATCCGTCTATATTCACTCATGTAATCATGCTTTGACATATACTGCCTCCGTCTGTGTGAACTGGCTTTATTATCACGATATCGAACTATGAGTTTGAAAGCCTCGTTGGCCACGGCAAGGTTGCGCTTGTGTGCGTACGATCGTGATGATTCAGACTGTAACAGTCTTTTAATGATTGCCTCGTTGATTTTATGACGTAAGCTTGATTGATTCTGTGTTATTGGGTTTTGCGGTCAAACAAAGTCAAAGTCAAAAATTATTTATTCATTTTGTTATTGAGTAACACTTATGAATGTTAAAATCTATTGGTTAGTTTACTAAGTTACTGAAGCTACATTTAAATTGTTTGCTAGCTATAGACAAAGGGTTAAGCCTATGATAACATAGCTGCAAGAAACTCACGGCCACTTGAAATATTTTTAGTTTTATAGTAGTTTTACAACTCATATCAACTTTAAAGGTGTTGCAGCCATTATACAATATATAACTGACTAATTATTTAATAATATCAATGTTTAGTAACAGCACTGAGATAGGAAGTGTGCCTGGTAGACTATAATAGGCTTGGCCTCGATTACATGGACGGTAAATAAGGATGTTTAATAATTAGTACTAGACCTAAAGAGAGTCCTTAATCATGAGTAGATCGACCTGTCACGGCGTCTTTAGACGGATATTCTAGATTGGTGAACAATGTGTCGTTAGGACTTAAACTAATCGGGCTGATACGAAAGTATCGAAGTGATTACAATACTGTCACTTGACGTCTAATAATATAAATTATTTATTTAAAACATGTTCACGTACGACTGTAGATCAACAATTTAAAACATTTGCAA
This sequence comes from Catocala fraxini, assembly GCA_930367265.1. Classification (NCBI taxonomy): domain Eukaryota; kingdom Metazoa; phylum Arthropoda; class Insecta; order Lepidoptera; family Erebidae; genus Catocala; species Catocala fraxini. Next base: position 11,474,243 of record OV884042.1, read on the forward strand.
GTCTAAGATTTCTTCAAGACGTTCTCTCTTATATTGATTTTAGTCTTATGGCAAGGCATTTGAATTTCTGGTTTCAAAATCTCTGTGACAAAGTTATCGTTATTGCGAAACATACACTATCCTACAGAGGCAATCAATAGTCCCGGGATCCAGTATTATTGAATTCATTCCTTAGATAATTCTTAGTACTATATACTATAGATATTAATCGTCGGCACAAGACACATACAATAGCTGGTGAATATAGATTTGAGAACCGTCTATCCTTTTAGTGATCCTGTATATCTTTGATGGAAAAGACAGACATGTAGGTATGTTATAAATAGCCCTTTGGAATTGAGATGATATGAATAGATTTATACTCTTGAGGATGCCATGCCGCTTGCATTATTCTCAACATTTAGACACACAAACCTATGCTAAATTGTAAGGCATATGATTAGATCGGAATCCATAATTAATGGACGGCGAAGCTGTAATCACCATTGAAAGTTGACATTAATAATAGAACAAATATTAGATTCAACTAAATTAGTGGTTCCTAAAACGAGGCTGCGGCAGGCGCCGCGAGGAAAATTGTTCGATGTTCCAGTGGTTCGCACTAACTTGTTAAAATACTCACCAGTCGGGCGCGCACTTAATATTTTAAATAACGTCTCTCAGCGTATCGATATATTTAATTGTATATTGGCGGAATTCATAAGAGTAACTCTAATGTATTTGTCACTTATGTAGCTACAATGTCGTATTGGGTAGATACCTGTAAAGGCAATTGTATGTTGATATAAATAAATAAAAATAAAAAAAAACAAGACTACGTTGTTGGTAATGTGGCTTGAATATGAGATATCGGTCAGAGTTTTATTATGGATTTCTGCCTAGAAATCTTCATTCTGCATGCTGCTGTGACAGCAGAGTATGATGAGACTAATATCATTGTACGAGCTTTTATACCTACTCATGTTCTGCAAAATAAAGTTTGATTTTATTTTAATTGATATATACGTAGATGACCAAGACCGGTCTGTGTGGAAGACCTTGGGGGAGGCCTATGTCCAGCAGAGGACGTCTTTTGGCTGAGATGATGATGGTGATACGTAGATGACTCTCTCTACTATATACTAAATGTAATAGAGCCAAAGAAAAGAGTACTGCAAATATAAAGTGATTTGCAACTCTGTTTTTTGGATCTTAACATGTATCCTTCAGCAACCGTTACATTGCTGGAATATAAAATGGTTGTAGTAGTAGATTATGTATCTATCCGTCCTATAAACTATTCCTATGTAAACTGCAATAGTTTATAGGTCGTGGCTTTATTGCTATGGAAAAGAATTAAAAATCCTGTTTAAAAACTGACAAACAACCTTTAACATTTGTAATTTCAGATAGTTTAGTTCAGTAAAGGCAGTATAGTGTTAGTCCTTTGCCCTAATCAGCTTGGAGAAAGAAAGCTAACGCTGATCATTGTTACGTTATGGTAATGATAATTAAAAGTGTAGTTTTGAAAATCGAACGTTAAAATGGAATCTATCAGTTCCAAATCCAGCCCGTATTGGTATTTTAATGATGTCTATTCATATTCATTTATTCATAAAAATATAAGCTTACAGAGTTATCCAATTCGCTTATATCTATACTATTTCTATACAAATTATACAAGATAAAATAAAATTTAAATAAAATTATGACAGTAGATCTCATATTTTTTATGCTGTGACAAACCGTGATCGAAAAGCGGTGGTGTGTCTGACTTGTGAATGACAAGATAGTTTGAGCTAGTGTGTGTTATCAGAACATTTTTTTGTATGTACTAGTAGTGCTAAATATACAGTGATTTTAGTATTTTGCGGCCAATTATGATGCCCGAGGTTTGAGGTAATAAGCTATTGGTATTTTAGTCCATTGTTTTATGTGAATACTCCATATATACATATGTATGTACATAGCGATAGTTTGTAAATAACAGGGGGATGAGCCTTGACATATTTGACGTGGTTAAGTCAAAACGGACGTAGCTACAGCTACGACCGTTTCAACAACGATTTGTATACATACAATAGCAATTGCGAGACATAGACACACACATTCTGCAATTTTGCTTTTAAGGCCTCAATGTTTTTACTATATACCTACGTCCGATATATTGACAACTATAGTATATATTTGTAAGGGTCTATACATTCATAATCAAATAGATCGACGTCAGTATATGTCCTAAGGGGAAGGAAGAATTATGATTCACAACCAGATTTCGGCTAATATACCTTTATATATAATTTATAAATAGATAGAAAATATTAATTAAAAATTATTATTATTAAAATATGTCAGATAACTTAATTAGCGTGAACGGCACTTTGAAATACAATCCATTTACAAATAACAAAGTAAATTTTGAACAAAAGTCTTTTGTGTTCCGTCGGACAGCATCGTGTCCCAGGACTGTTAAATAATTTGTCCATTCGCGTAATTACCCAAGGTATTGTGCTTTGTTTCTGTCATCTGAGAGTATAATGATCATATTCATTAAATTGTTTCCAGTAGAATTCCCTACGGGCTTCTTGTGATGGTTCATTTGCGAACACTCTGCCTCGAACACCTTTATTAATCATCCTTCTGGAAGTTGCCAAATGGTTTCACTAATTTAGTTATGGAAACGAATTAAAAATGCCTTATTTTTGTAGCGGGTACTTTGCTGGCTGTTTTCTAGGAGCCGTGGCGGTAGTTTGTATTAATATTTGCGGCCGTTCGTGAGGTGTTGAATAAAATGGGATTCGGTCATTAAAGAAAGAAAGAAAGATAAATATTTATTTTGGCACACAAAAGGGCACATGCCAAACATGAAGAAATAAAAAAAGTAAAAAAGAACAATACAATTTAAAAAAAAAGAACAATACTAAAACTATATTTCATTTCCGCTCACTGGCAACACCACACCTTTCGCTTAACTAAACGAACGGAAGTCGGAAACTGCCTCCATTTAAGTCAAGGCTAGTATTGTGAGAGAGCAGGCGATACAAATAATAATAAGTACATATTTTAAATTATTTAAGTTTAAAATTAATGGTAAAGTGGGTGTCCTATCAGTGCCAAAATTTGGACATCACTTAGCGTACGCTGCGATTGTTAAATCGCAATACTGGTATTCTGTAAACACTATATTAATTGCACAAAGCTTACTTGATTGTTGAATGCCAGTTAAATATAGCTTAACCTACTGAGCGGCAGTGGCACACCGGCAGTCAAATATACTAGGCTTCAGGTTACAGGTTAGGTGACAGGTTAAATAAATAAAGCTAAGAAGTACAAAAAGGCGATTTGTCAAAGGAAGGTCTAGTTACAATGGAATCTCGCCACTGCCAATACTAATGACCTGACGAGAGACAACATTTTTGTGATCCACAAAGCTTGATCCGTTGTTCTTTTTATTTGCTTGCATAATCATTGCTGTAACGTTCCCTGTGACACTGGAACTCAGACAAGTCTTGTAAAATGTTATTTTAAGTTATTTCAGCATCTATATCATCTAATACCTAAAAACAATTTACAGTGATGAAGTTCGTAGAAAGACATTTTTATTGGGTAAGGACCAAATTACTGCTGTCAAGTAAGTGCTTCGTACCTTCCATTACGCGTCTTCTAATCAAGGCCATCGGTAAAATCGGAAAGGGTCCCTAATGATCTTTACTTTGAAAACTTTTAAGGGATCTAGAGGAGCGAGTTGTAACTGCGTAGCTTTACGATCCGCGCGTATTACCCCCCGTCCAAATGTGTGCGACCTGAGTCTTGCTCCAGGAGATTCGCACATTTTACGAGCTCAACGAGGTAATGCCATTTTCAAGCTTCGTTTTCCTCTATTATCTTCGCAAACAGACTCTAAATCTTGAAACGTACTCACTTCCAACGTTATCACGTAATAGATGCGTAATTTATAAATTTTTATCTTTCCGAATTATTTTTCCACAGATCCGAGCCTTTTGATTCAGTATCTCACTTAATACCTCATTTAGGCTCGCTGATTTCAGCATGAATGGGCTGGCTCGACCGGGGAAGGACTACCCTCTCACAGAATCTCTACGTGAAATAGCAGTATTCCTACTATTGTGTTTCATTCGGTGAGTGAGAGTACCGGAGGCCCAAACACCCTCTTTCCCCCTTCCCGCTCCTTCTCCTTCCCACTTCCTTTCCTAAAAGGTCGGCAACGCGTAAGTGATGCCTCTGGTGTTGCATGCGTCCATAGGCTACAGTGACCACTTTCCATCAGATGGGCCGTATGCTTGTATGCCACCTAAATGGTATTAAAAAAAAACTGACCTTTCTAAAGGTATGTAGGTTGATTTATTTTAAGTGTACCGTGAAATGTAACGACCTTATAGCATGTTGTATTAAATAGGTTTTTTAAAAGTAATATATAAGAAAAGAGAACGTTCCCTAAATAACCAGTTTGCGTGTAAAAGTAAAAGCTTAATAGGCTGAGAACAATTCACTGTGCAACACCTGCCCAGCGTAAATCTTTTCATGGAGTAATTATCGTAGACCTTGATAAGAGATTTCCGATAGGCATGCACCGATGTATCTAGTTATAAATTAATAGGACACAGCTTTCTTAAAGCTAAATTGTTAATTCATTTAAGTAATAGGTACAATTTAGAGACGTTCGGAGTTCTCTTGAAAATAAATGGTATGGCACCACTTGAATTGTTAATATAATAAGAGCCTCGAGGGCTGAACTGTTACAATCAATGGAAAGGGCTCTGCCGAAGCTTTATACGATACGTCCATTTTTTATTAGGATACATTTTCATTTATTCGTAGCTTTAGGAAAATTATTGTTACGAGTGTGTATGATGTTGTAACAAATTATGAACAGTGTGCTATAAAATACAACTATTGAAATATAAATATTATATATATATAAATATTGTCTTACGTTAACGTCAATGTTATACATTGTAATTAAACTACCTTATACGGATTTCAATCTTATATATTACTAGATTTGCCCGTGGCTTTGCTCACGTTAATATCCCTCAGGAACAGTGCTTTTTCTGGGTAAAAGGTATGTTCTATTCTGTATCCCCGACAACGTGTATGCGAAATTTTATATCGATAATCGGTCGAGTAGTTAAAACTTGAAAGCGTAACAAACAAACCCACATTCGCATTTATAATATTATTGAGGATTAGGTACTAGCAAACCTTTACTTACACTTAGTATCCTGCAGTGTTAGGTTAAATATATTAGACCAAGAATTCGTTAGCTATGCAGATATCCAACATTTTTCAGGCTATGGACATAAAAATAACGACTGCCTGACACAGGAATATAACTCAGGATCTAATAATCGGTTGTCATAAGCGTAAACTTCAACAACAGGACCTAAGAGGCAGTTAGTAAACAATTATATTTAGAGTCAGCCTATTTAAATGAACATAATATGAATCGCTACTGAAAGTTCGGAGATAAGCTAACGCATTTGCATAATTAGTATTCAAATATTGTACATTATGTACTAGAGAACCTGACTTACATAAACCTATATCCCAAATGGGTAGTTAGAGGCGTATCATCGACACATTTTATCAATTGCCACGTAATAGTGAGTGATCTTATTGCCGATTACCTATCATGATCCGAGATTCCATGTCGCTACTAAGAATTTAATGTAATTGAATAACCCACTAATATTTTGCACGAATCGGGAATGAAATCTGAGACCTCACGATCGCACGCAAACAAAAACGCGAAGTTACGTCACGGAGCCACGAAGCTATTTCAAAACTGGCTTTCACAGTAGAAGATTTCATTAATTAATCGCGCAATTCGCATAACGTAAAGTGAGAAAAAATTAATTTCCATTCCAATGGTTTTGGACAGCCAAGATAACCTAAAGACCTCGTTTCAATCCACTTTGTATCGTTATTGAAATAACTGAACGATATTTCATGACACCAAATAAATTGCATTTAGTACTTGAATTATTTCGTTGATAGTTTTCCTTATTTCCATTCAGTTTTAACCTATTATGTCGCAGTGGCACACGGGTGGCCAGACACATTCGATTTTTATTTATGTCTGCTATTCTAAGACTTGACAGATTAAAAGCTGGTATCTAGCAACTTAACAGTGAAATCTTAATTTAAATTAAACTGTATAGCTATAGCCTATAACTATATATATATACGGCTTTTATCGCGTTGTCTATTTGACACTTTATCACATAATTTAGAAACTGTCACACTTCTACTAATACTATTGAACTTTACAAAGTTTTAAGCTAATTAAATTGTTAAAACTATTTATATTTTAGTTTACACAAGACACTACTTTCTGTTTAGAGTTTTATGATATGGTAAATGTAGTTAAATAAAAAATGTAAGTTACGTGTAATAATGTAATATAATAAACACAAAATTTTAATAACTATCTACAAAAGTCACGTATACTAAAATTATGCTAATAGAACAAAATATAATTGACTAATACTATAAATTGGTAAAATAAACGGTAAATGGTATAAATGGCTAATGGTTCTGGTTTGAGCACGCGGTGTCTCAACGAGAATCGATCGCGAACTGGTTAAAAGATTCAACTACAACGCTATTGAGCATAATTGCTAGCGATGCATTTATGCGCATTAGCTGAGTGTTCGATTTTACTCGAATACTAATTTAAATATCTAAAATAGTAGTTAAGCTTTACAGTGGTAGTTTAATAGTTTTAAATTATATCATAATAGTGTTTTAAAATAAACAAGGCGATAAAATCCGTATGAAGTAGTTTAATTCCAATACTAGCACATTATTATAGAATGAATCATTTAAGTTACTATCAAGCTTAAAACTTTTGTTATTACATTTTCTTTTTATTTACCATAAGTGTAGTATTTACATATATTTCTAAATATATCAATCAATAACAAATATCAACAAACTTGGACGAAGTAGGAGACGTAAGTAGGAGTCACCAGTGTGAACTTAAATGCTGCCTTATGTGAGTGGCTATTCCAAGAATTGATGAAACTGCATTGCTGACAACATGCAGAAACAGGTATATGCAACCTAATATTATGCTAGATTCAAGATCCGCTAGCGCACCTGGTGTTCGTTTCAGCAGAAATTCTGTTTAGTCAATATCAGTATCGGAACCTTGGCATTTATAGTATTCATTTTAACGCAAATTACGTTCCAGCATGTTAACGAGCTCATTTACTCTAAATAAAGTTCATAAATTCCACTGGAGATAGTTGAGAAGCACAACAGAAACGAACGAAACTAATAAAACAGTTTAATTTGGAAGTTAATGAAATGAAACTCGACTAATGCCAGTTCTGATTTAGTCCTCTTTTGAGGCGATCCTTTAAATTTTGTACAAAAGGTCGTCAATCAAAAAGTAAATAATTTAGTTGACGAGATCAAAGCGATATCTTACCGTATAATTGTTTAGGAGACTTTGAGGCCGAGCTAAAGTTTGCGGATCCACCGCAGCGCGGGTTGATTGTGCGACGGACAACAACTTCATTACCCTACACGCACCGTACTTCGACCCTCGACATTTTTAAACTTCGTTGACCTGTTTAATTATTTTATCAATTAAATCATGTTGGAGTTTACGTCTTTATACTTTCTATTTCGAGTTTCGTAAAATGTAATTTAAAAGCTTAAAAATTAAACACTGAACGAACGATTCAATCACAAGGAAAGACTGGCTCGAGAAAGGCTCAATATTTATTTATGTAGTGAATAGAATTAAATGGTTAAATAATGACTGTAGTTCCTTACATGCTCGAAAATTATGAGTTTGTGTGTGTCATACGTTTAAGTAATTTTCACGGTAATTAAGTTTTCGTTTGGGATATAAACTTCGGTGAGTTCGTAGTAAATTTAAATTAACTGCGAGATCTGCCTATAATATTTGTAAGTAAATTGTGACTTTATTTTAGAGTCGTAATCAATTTCCAAGACAAAACGGAAGCGTTAATTATTTTGAGATCTTAGTCGTAATATGTTGAATAATGATCGTCACTGAGACGAACCTAGAGAGCAAAGTTGGACAAGTTGATAATTATGAAAATTTTAATTACGAATTTATGCTAATTTGTGACGTAGCAAAAGAACGCCGCCCGGGATAAAAGCTCGTTCACAAAGGTAAAGATTGACTGAAGAAAATTAGTTGGCTCGGTGAAACGTTTAATAGAATTTCACTAGTAATTCTTTGCGCTATCTCTGGATAAAGTGACTGTTAATACTTGTTCTCATTTGTAATTGCATTATCATTTACTCCAAATATCAAAACTTGAAGATCAAACAACATGATATGATCTGAATGCTAGGGCTAAAACTATTTACATACGATGCAGATTATGATCAAAAGACAAGAACGTACGCTCTCTTTAAAAACATTAACATGGAGATTAACTTCGAGTAAAAATCTCAATCTTTATTTACCTTTAACGTTGTTGGGCATGAGGGGAAGTAAATATTTAACTTATTTCACTTTGTAATCACTTTGCGGTTGATGTTTTATAGCTAGCATCAATTTAAATGAGGAGCGTTGAAGAATCACGCTGTAACGTCGGGAGCTCGTTTTGAATTCGGGCAAAATTAACTTTATAATATACCTATTTTAATTTGAATATCGCGGTATTTAAGAAACGCGACGCGGCCAACCTCGAGGGAGTAATCGGTTTAATTTAGTTTGGCTTTTAACAAACCTATATTGGTGAGTTTGTAACATACTCAACTTACACAGGTTATGCTTTCGGTTTGCCGTGTGGTCATAACGCTATAATAATGACGTCACTGTTAATCAAGTGAAATATTTCTTCTCTTATTTCTTCTCTTAAAATAAGACAACTCCCGTACTAGAAGTAATTTCTGTGTTACGGAGAACTTTACAAACTTTCAAACTATGGACACAAAGAACACCCAGACTCGGAACAACCATTTCTGGATCACACAAAGTTTTGTCCTGCGTGGGATTCGAACCCACCACCTCGGCGCAATGGCAGTGGCGACGTGACCACTTGAACCACTACGTCATTCGTGCAGTCAAATAAAGTTCGCGCGCTAAACAACGCTACTGAAATCTTTAAACTTAACATTTTATGCTTTAAGACATCGTCACTACCAGTCTGACATTTTCCTCACGGGAAAAGCCTCACCGTCGATCGCTCGTGGTCTGACAACTTACAAAAGGGTATCTTTAACTTCCCTTTACTCGGTTGAACGTTTTCCGAATACTAATTTGTTGCATTATCTCGGTGCCAGATAGGAAGTGAAAGAAAAATAAAGCTTAGTTTTGTTTCGGCCGACTCCTACCAGAGATTTTTTCATTGCTAATTAAAACTCCCGCAATCTGGGGCGAGAAAATCGTTTATTTTTGTTAGGTTATGTTTTCGTACAAATTGCGAACAGCTTACGTTTAGTTTTCATTTAGTTAAATTAATATATTTACGGAATTCTGAATATACGGTTCTGTTTACATGAAAGCACTCGATTGATATCCAATTTAGCTGACAAATACGGCAGTTATGTCGAGTTTAATGTTATATTTGATTGTAAGCTAATATTACGCTGCTGTGATCTCGCTGTTTGCCATAAATGTATTCGATAGATATGTAGTTAATAATGTATATGTTTATGACTTTACGTTTATTATGCATTTTTTTTGTTTATTTTTTGTAATAGTAGTTTTGATTATTTACCTTAGGGTAAGATTAAGATTATTTTTATGTGAAGTGTAGAGCAAATCCTTTTTACTACTTCTCCAATTGCTTATTAATTATCTATTGCAGTTTGGTATACCAAACTAGCTTCTTCTTCTTGGGTTTGGCCCAGAAAGTGGCGACCGCTATGGCGGTAACAGTGGCGATGTTGAAGTCAGCTCTTGTGCAGGATGTAGGACATGACTAGGTACTTATAAATTTTTAATTTATAATATACATGTAGAATATTCAGAAAACCAATATTCACGCGGCATTTCAGCTCAGAGTAGGCATGCTCATTTAGAATGAATTTACACAAGTCAAACATCATAAAATAATATACTTATTTGTGATACAACTTACGTGACTTTTATGCATTTGTATAATAATAATACTTGAAAGGTTGAAAATATCATTAAAGTGTGAAGAAATGCCAGGATCGTAGCAAGTAGGAATCCGTAGTCTCTCTTTCCGGGACAAGGCGGAACAGGAGAAACGTCACTCTATGTATAATTATGTATAAATTTCAAATAAACACTAAAGATTATACATACGGTATTGTTGCCTTAAGTTACTCATAAACTAAAATTATTTATTATATCTGGTTTTATCAACAGTTTAAAGTTAACAAATTCAGAGTATACATGTATGAAGACGTGAGTTGCAGTTACTAGGTAAACCCTTTAAGTACTCTTAATATTAAACATTCACCTTAATAAATGCATCCAAACCAGAGGTAACAAGTATACGGCAGTATTGGAGTCTCATCGCGTAAAGGACGCAAACCACCATTCTTATTTTACGGAACTGAAACTGTCTCATTACTTATACAAGACAAATTAAAGACCAAGTACGTTTGAGTTACTGCACAAGCCACCTGACATCATTAACAATGTATACTGATCTATCAAGCTAATATAAAATTATAAATTCCAAACACAAATATCCCACGAAACCGTACTTACACTAAAACTTCATAGCCATAATCATGAACAGTAGGTAAACACAGGCCCGTCCTCGAACTGCCGTTTACTGAATCTATTAACATGAAGAACCTTTACCGTATGACTTTAATTTTGTTGATCTCAAACATTGTGCAGTACCCTTGTTCTCGTACAAAGCACTTGACGGGGTAATAACATGTTATTATAATCCAGCTAACAAGTTTGTTACTAGTTTTTAGCCAAGTATGTTGAGTCATTATTTTTCATGCTTAGAATCTAGTATTTTTTATTACAGCAGCCCTGTGTATATTGTACTGCCACGTAAAATTTTCGAAAAATGTCTCGCTACATGTACTTCTAAAATTTTTTTAACGGTGAAGAGAAATATCATGTTCTGTTTGTGTCCAGTAGTGGGACAACTTATAAACAGCGTTGATATTATAGTTTTACTTTCCTAGCGTGTTTCGTAAGCAACATGGATTTCGTATCTTTTTTAAATAGCCGACCTGTCATTATCGCCGCTTCGAGTGCTGTGTCTTCTCCTCGACACGGCCTCAGTGTGTGATCCAGATATACATACATTATGTCTCTAGTCTGTATTTCCGTTGGTTCGATAACACATAAATACGTTCCACTGTGTGGGTTCAATCAAGTTTTTGCTTTTAAGTTTGAAAATATGCCACTAGTATATTCAACTTTATCTAGTTTATGTAAAACTAGATTTTGTCCGCGACTTCGCTTACGTAAATGTAGGTTAGGTTTTTTCCTGGATGAAAAGTACCCTATGTCCTTTTTTGTTCCCCTGACAACGTTTTTGCGAAAGTTCATGATGATTCGTCGAGTAGTGAAGGCATGAAAGCGTAACAAACAAACAATCTCACATTCAGATTTATAATATTAGTCCTAACTAATATTATAACATAATAATATCAAAAACTTTGTGAATAACAGCCACGATGAATCCTAATTTACCGTGGCTTCATTTTACAATGATTTTGATATTTTTCAGTAGTCGAGGTCACGGGCAGAGGACGTAGTATAATTTCTTAACGTTAAAATATTTTTACAATTTTCATCTTAAAAATGTACAATTTGATTGATAGCAATCTACAAATTGTATATTTTACAAATCAGTATACGAAAACACAAATCAGAATGCCGATTTTCGAGGTAAAATATGTTCAAAACAGAGTTCCGATAATATTTAATAAACGTCAAATGTAAACTAAAATGTAATTTATGTTTATGTTTACTATTTCACGCTAAGTTTAATGTACGAGGATACTAAAGAGACAAACTAGATTGGCGTTCTGTTCTATTTGAACAGTTTTATCACCAGAATGCGTCTTCAGATGGCTGACATTAGTGTAGAAATAATTATAAAAATCTCAAATTTAAGTACTATCTAAAATATAGTATATAGGTATCAACGTTTTCAACGAATAAAACAAAGCATATAATGCTCAAATGGTGAAAGAAGCATATGCTATTACGGTACTATGCAATGGTATATAATTAAACAATGTTATAAAACCTCATAAAAGATGAACCTCATAGAAAATGATAGACAGACTTCAGCATATAAGATCTCACGCACTTGACACCTAATTATACACAGCAATTCATTAAAGAGACAGTTACGTATTTATATTATAACAAGACTCACAAAAATGCCATGTCGTTGAGCATACGACATCTTATTTTGTCCACATTGAGATTAGAGCTAAGTATCACTTAGCTTTAACGTACATCTGTATAATTATTTACTAGTTATTTAGCCACCTTTGAGAAACCAACTAGCAAACATACTTCGCCCGTGTAAATACCGTTAGTAAAAACATTAGATATGAAGGTAGCTCCGTTGATTTTCTACTAACGGCTTTGGCGCTTAACAAATGTTGTTTGGTATGAATACAGTCTTATACTAAGGGCGACATAGGAGACAAAATATGTCGTGGATAACAGCTAGAAATTTATATAGGTATACTAAAGTAAGCTCTAGAACAAAGTAATATATCAGAGCACAAAGTAGTTAAATATTCAACCACGTCTTGATCACAGCGATTCGATCATTTCAATCTTGGCTCATCACTCGATCGTCACGTTTCACGTCGATAATCTCGACCGTACATAGTGCAAAAATTACCCTCTAATCGATTAAGAATTAGATATAATCGTATACAACATTTTATTACACTTTGTGAAAGCTTATAGGAAGCTTTCGAATCCTTAACGCCGATATAGATTTGGCGGTGGGCCATAACTCGCTCCTATAAAAACTTCATTAATCATACCCCCTATAACCCGTACTATAATTTCATTTTATATAAAACCCCACATAACTGCGTGTCACGCGGAAATGGGGTATGGGATTATGTGATGCCTTCCGCCTTAATGATATGAGTTGCGAATGTGATTCAATTTGTGGCTGGTTAGTTGAATTTATATTTTAATTGTTAACCATGCCATGTTGATTTGATAAGAAATGTTCGGTGATGCGTAGACATTTTAACAAGCTGATTGTCCTAGCGACCTGAGGTCGAATATACACTACATATAATATAACACGGTAGGGTTAACCTTTTCAATATACAAAAGATATCATTGTGTGAAGAGTCATATTTTGCTTAACTGAAAATCTGGCTTTTACAGTTACGCTGTTATTCGATTACTATGTCAATGAAAGCTTCGCCAAATCGATTAATAAACATTGATTCGATCACAATATTTCATCCCGTAAAATTCTGTTGGAGATTTATCGTAGCAATTTCTTCAAACATCGTTTGAGGCTTAGTGAGCTTAGTGAGTCAGTGTCTTATACATAGATATAGGAAGCTTTTTAAATTGCTGTAAGAAAGTGTCGTTAGTGAGGTTTCGGTACAAAACATAGGCTGACTAATTGCTCCAACAACTATCGCGGTGCCGCTTACAAATTTGCGGGATTTTGGTATTCCGGCGCCACAGCGAGTCGCGCGCGGAATTTATTTTGAAATTCAGGTGTCCCTAATAAATAACATTTTGGGGAAATAATAACTTAAACCTCGGGTTGTTTTAGAGGTTGGGTCTACTATTGAACAGGGCTAATTAATTGGCTATCTCGCAGCTTTATATATACGTTAATTGTTTTATAGAATTAAATTATGTATTTATATAAATTTTATTACTTTGTTTACTTCAATGTACATTTCTAGGCGAGTATTTAGTGCATGTGTTGATTAGCTCAAAATCAGCTTTGAAATACATACACTCGGATTCAATCGTCACTTTTTAAGAGTGCGAAAGAAATGGTGAAATTATGTGAAAGAAAATTTAAATGTATCATTATTAACTGTTCTTAATTGATATCTGTTAATTGACAAACTGACGAGTTTCTGAAAGATTGATATAAATAATTGAAACGTATAAAAATTTACTTAAAATAGACTTCAAAAGGAATGTTCTGTAGCATTCCACAAAGGTAATTCGGGTACGGTAAAACAAGGCTTTAAAGGTGAATTAAATTAATTAATTAATCAGTCAACAATAAAAAAACTTTGTGTCTGAGCCCCGTGCTCCGATCGATGGCCAAGAGAATAAGATTGCCAGCGTTAAAGCGATACGTTAGATATATAGATATATATACATGATATATCATTCAATGCCACCTGGTCTAACTAAAAGTCGTAAGTAAAGAAAGAAGAAAGAAAATAATCATGCAAGTCATCATGATATTTCTCACCGTAATGCATTGGTCATTATGCAGCGTGGAAAATAAATCCCTTAAGTTACGCGCCAGATAAACAATCAAATAGTAATGGCACAGTTTGTGGACCGTTGTTTGCTTAATTAAGCTTCTATTACACAGCGGGAGTTGTGGAGTACCGCGAACCGACCAAATATGAATAGCTAATAAACTTCGTGGCTTCATTTTTACAATACATCTACTGCTTTAAACATACCAGTACGTAGAAGGTTTAACATAATGTTACACTCAGAAAAAGTAACTGTAGATCGAATAAATTTATAAAGTTCACAATATAGCGCTACGTGCCGGCGAAGCAATAGTTAATATATAATATTGTCTTCTATTTACGCGAATATTATTAATTGAAATTAAACTGCTATATACGGATTTTATCGTAAATTATTTAAAATCCGTATATAGCAGTTTAATTTCAATGAACAGTTAATATATTTAGCAAATACTAAATAATAGTTTTCTGGCCAATTGTCGTATCATTGAATCATCCTTGAGGTAAATTAATACGCGCTACTACTTTAAAAAATAAATTGTAGCCTACAGCAATTTAATTTATTATCCAATATGTACAGTCGGCCAAAAATATCATCTTACGGTTGAGGTTCATTTGAACGTCATAAAAAACAAGGTTGATTTTTCCTTGCAATAATATTATGACAATGACCATTGCTCTCTTTGTGTCAAGTTGGAATTATCACAGCTAAAAACAACTCACCTCCTTGTCTTAGATCTCTTACACTCCGTTACAAAAGGCAACCGTAGCGATAAGTAGATCTCACAGAAACTTTTGCCTAAACTGGTAGTCTTGGCCGACGGGACACAGACACATTTTAAATAACTACAGAGAATAATAGTCCAGTGGCCAGCCCAGTTGTGTGTTTTGGGCGTGGCAATGTCCAGCAGTGAAATGACATGCATTAATTGTAATGATTTTAGGCAAGACGGTGACCGCAGCAATATACGTTAGTATACATTAATATAACGTAACGTGTGGCAGATAGCCTTGGTGTTTCGAGCAATAACTTGAATGAATATTATAAATATCAGCCACAGCCACACACATTACCGATCTTTCACAGAGAAGTCACTGTGCTGCTAGCTTAAAAGACAACAAAAAGAAAACCGACTTCAAAAAAGAATATTCTAAAACAAAAATGAACTAAAAAGTTAAAAATTAATTGCGTATTCTTGTGAATAATTAAATTAATGTTATTAATGGAATCGGTGTCAGCCAAGGTAGGTTTGTAACTACTTAAACATGAGATGTCTTACTATAATCATAACATAACATTGGTATGCACAATTACACACACAGACGCAGCACGTGGCGCGGGCGGCTGACACCGACTCCAAAAATAACAAAATTTAATTATTCACAAGAAAGATTCACACAATATTTTTTCAACATTTTAGTGCATTTTTTATTTTAGAATATTCCTTTATGAAGTCGGTTTTCTTTCTTGTTAACATTTTTGTTTATTTCTCGGTTTTTAGTGAATCTGAAGTTTAATAACTGATTTTATTTGTCTGAATATGAGTAGACTTATTAAACGCGGTACACATATAAGATAGCGCCGTTTAAATGAGAAACGAGGAAAGGGAGAAACACCTATCTCAAAATAGGAAATCCACCTCCAGGGCCATTTCAAAATAGACTTGCGAAGAGCGCAAAAATAGGCTTTCGAAAATGCGAGCTTACATGAAAAATGTTATGGACAGGAAAAATCGGATTATACCGTTTAAATCATTTTTGGCCATAGCGCATGTCATGATAATATCAAATACGGTTGGGATGATATGTTTTATTCCGGAGTTCCGGTGCCTAATGACTTCAGCGTGATATTAAAATTTGTATTATAGAAATAATTTTGTTATCAGCTTTTTTGTGTATACCTTGTTGAGTTGAACAGTTGCACATAACTCTACTATTAAATGCTATCAAAAACGAATTTGGAATTGTGTAAACAATACTTATATGTATGTGATTGTAGCAATCATGGCAGTATTGCTGTCATTTATTAAAGAATTCCGTTGTATAAAACTGAAGATCTTTATCATAACATCACCAAATTAGAATGAGGCTACCTCGAAATACTACGAAGGACTTCCAAACCATCCTACACAGTTGTCTATTTAGTTATAGCCAAAAATGAGAACATCAATGTAGCCGTAGTCAACCAATTACTTATTATTAAAGATAATTCGAAAACGAATGGTCATATCTTTATCAAAATTAAACGGGCTAGCTTTCAAATAAAAGAAGAATCATCAAAATCGGTTCACCTAAAAAAATTTGTGAGGTAAAACACAAAAAAAAACCATATTGTTGAATTGAGAACTTCCTCCTTTTTTTGAAGGCGGTTAAAAATTATCTTCGGTGTCTCTTGTCTGTTTAATAATGCTCTGCTGTCGGCATAGCACCTTCTTAACCTATCAAGTCTTAGAATGCCATACATAATTAAAAACCTATGAGTCTGGGTGCCGGTGTGCCGCTGCAACTCAAAAGATTTGAACCTAAAAACGGGATTTTACCACAAGCACACAAAACAAGTGATACCCATTTCTCATTTTGATTACCAGGCCTTTACAATTCAATTTCATAACAATTTTAATCTAAAGCCAGTTCGATTTCAATGTTAAATCTGCAGTCACGTGATTTGATATTCTTGAAAGCGATATTGTTAACATTGTATTGAAATTGGGATTGCCTCGCGAATGTCGCGAATATTTGTACTAAGGCCGCCGTCACTCGTGACATCACGACGGGCTGAACTATAAAATATAAGATGTACCTACGTTGAAGTATTAGCCGTCGCAAAATATAGTTAACTACGCGATGCGAAGTTTTTTGTAGTTACATCCTAATGTGTTTTGGAAAAGAGCTACTACAGCATAGAGCAGTTTCGGAGTGATAATATGTCTAATATATAAATTTATCTAGGTTTTATTATTGATAGATTTGCCCGTGGCTTTGCTCACGTTAATATCCCTCAGGAACAGTGCTTTTTCTGGGTAAAAGGTATGTTCTATTCTGTATCCCCGACAACGTGTATGCGAAATTTTATATCGATAATCGGTCGAGTAGTTAAAACTTGAAAGCGTAACAAACAAACCCACATTCGCATTTATAATATTATTGAGGATTAGGTACTAGCAAACCTTTACTTACACTTAGTATCCTGCAGTGTTAGGTTAAATATATTAGACCAAGAATTCGTTAGCTATGCAGATATCCAACATTTTTCAGGCTATGGACATAAAAATAACGACTGCCTGACACAGGAATATAACTCAGGATCTAATAATCGGTTGTCATAAGCGTAAACTTCAACAACAGGACCTAAGAGGCAGTTAGTAAACAATTATATTTAGAGTCAGCCTATTTAAATGAACATAATATGAATCGCTACTGAAAGTTCGGAGATAAGCTAACGCATTTGCATAATTAGTATTCAAATATTGTACATTATGTACTAGAGAACCTGACTTACATAAACCTATATCCCAAATGGGTAGTTAGAGGCGTATCATCGACACATTTTATCAATTGCCACGTAATAGTGAGTGATCTTATTGCCGATTACCTATCATGATCCGAGATTCCATGTCGCTACTAAGAATTTAATGTAATTGAATAACCCACTAATATTTTGCACGAATCGGGAATGAAATCTGAGACCTCACGATCGCACGCAAACAAAAACGCGAAGTTACGTCACGGAGCCACGAAGCTATTTCAAAACTGGCTTTCTCAGTAGAAGATTTCATTAATTAATCGCGCAATTCGCATAACGTAAAGTGAGAAAAAATTAATTTCCATTCCAATGGTTTTGGACAGCCAAGATAACCTAAAGACCTCGTTTCAATCCACTTTGTATCGTTATTGAAATAACTGAACGATATTTCATGACACCAAATAAATTGCATTTAGTACTTGAATTATTTCGTTGATAGTTTTCCTTATTTCCATTCAGTTTTAACCTATTATGTCGCAGTGGCACACGGGTGGCCAGACACATTCGATTTTTATTTATGTCTGCTATTCTAAGACTTGACAGATTAAAAGCTGGTATCTAGCAACTTAACAGTGAAATCTTAATTTAAATTAAACTGTATAGCTATAGCCTATAACTATATATATATACGGCTTTTATCGCGTTGTCTATTTGACACTTTATCACATAATTTAGAAACTGTCACACTTCTACTAATACTATTGAACTTTACAAAGTTTTAAGCTAATTAAATTGTTAAAACTATTTATATTTTAGTTTACACAAGACACTACTTTCTGTTTAGAGTTTTATGATATGGTAAATGTAGTTAAATAAAAAATGTAAGTTACGTGTAATAATGTAATATAATAAACACAAAATTTTAATAACTATCTACAAAAGTCACGTATACTAAAATTATGCTAATAGAACAAAATATAATTGACTAATACTATAAATTGGTAAAATAAACGGTAAATGGTATAAATGGCTAATGGTTCTGGTTTGAGCACGCGGTGTCTCAACGAGAATCGATCGCGAACTGGTTAAAAGATTCAACTACAACGCTATTGAGCATAATTGCTAGCGATGCATTTATGCGCATTAGCTGAGTGTTCGATTTTACTCGAATACTAATTTAAATATCTAAAATAGTAGTTAAGCTTTACAGTGGTAGTTTAATAGTTTTAAATTATATCATAATAGTGTTTTAAAATAAACAAGGCGATAAAATCCGTATGAAGTAGTTTAATTCCAATACTAGCACATTATTATAGAATGAATCATTTAAGTTACTATCAAGCTTAAAACTTTTGTTATTACATTTTCTTTTTATTTACCATAAGTGTAGTATTTACATATATTTCTAAATATATCAATCAATAACAAATATCAACAAACTTGGACGAAGTAGGAGACGTAAGTAGGAGTCACCAGTGTGAACTTAAATGCTGCCTTATGTGAGTGGCTATTCCAAGAATTGATGAAACTGCATTGCTGACAACATGCAGAAACAGGTATATGCAACCTAATATTATGCTAGATTCAAGATCCGCTAGCGCACCTGGTGTTCGTTTCAGCAGAAATTCTGTTTAGTCAATATCAGTATCGGAACCTTGGCATTTATAGTATTCATTTTAACGCAAATTACGTTCCAGCATGTTAACGAGCTCATTTACTCTAAATAAAGTTCATAAATTCCACTGGAGATAGTTGAGAAGCACAACAGAAACGAACGAAACTAATAAAACAGTTTAATTTGGAAGTTAATGAAATGAAACTCGACTAATGCCAGTTCTGATTTAGTCCTCTTTTGAGGCGATCCTTTAAATTTTGTACAAAAGGTCGTCAATCAAAAAGTAAATAATTTAGTTGACGAGATCAAAGCGATATCTTACCGTATAATTGTTTAGGAGACTTTGAGGCCGAGCTAAAGTTTGCGGATCCACCGCAGCGCGGGTTGATTGTGCGACGGACAACAACTTCATTACCCTACACGCACCGTACTTCGACCCTCGACATTTTTAAACTTCGTTGACCTGTTTAATTATTTTATCAATTAAATCATGTTGGAGTTTACGTCTTTATACTTTCTATTTCGAGTTTCGTAAAATGTAATTTAAAAGCTTAAAAATTAAACACTGAACGAACGATTCAATCACAAGGAAAGACTGGCTCGAGAAAGGCTCAATATTTATTTATGTAGTGAATAGAATTAAATGGTTAAATAATGACTGTAGTTCCTTACATGCTCGAAAATTATGAGTTTGTGTGTGTCATACGTTTAAGTAATTTTCACGGTAATTAAGTTTTCGTTTGGGATATAAACTTCGGTGAGTTCGTAGTAAATTTAAATTAACTGCGAGATCTGCCTATAATATTTGTAAGTAAATTGTGACTTTATTTTAGAGTCGTAATCAATTTCCAAGACAAAACGGAAGCGTTAATTATTTTGAGATCTTAGTCGTAATATGTTGAATAATGATCGTCACTGAGACGAACCTAGAGAGCAAAGTTGGACAAGTTGATAATTATGAAAATTTTAATTACGAATTTATGCTAATTTGTGACGTAGCAAAAGAACGCCGCCCGGGATAAAAGCTCGTTCACAAAGGTAAAGATTGACTGAAGAAAATTAGTTGGCTCGGTGAAACGTTTAATAGAATTTCACTAGTAATTCTTTGCGCTATCTCTGGATAAAGTGACTGTTAATACTTGTTCTCATTTGTAATTGCATTATCATTTACTCCAAATATCAAAACTTGAAGATCAAACAACATGATATGATCTGAATGCTAGGGCTAAAACTATTTACATACGATGCAGATTATGATCAAAAGACAAGAACGTACGCTCTCTTTAAAAACATTAACATGGAGATTAACTTCGAGTAAAAATCTCAATCTTTATTTACCTTTAACGTTGTTGGGCATGAGGGGAAGTAAATATTTAACTTATTTCACTTTGTAATCACTTTGCGGTTGATGTTTTATAGCTAGCATCAATTTAAATGAGGAGCGTTGAAGAATCACGCTGTAACGTCGGGAGCTCGTTTTGAATTCGGGCAAAATTAACTTTATAATATACCTATTTTAATTTGAATATCGCGGTATTTAAGAAACGCGACGCGGCCAACCTCGAGGGAGTAATCGGTTTAATTTAGTTTGGCTTTTAACAAACCTATATTGGTGAGTTTGTAACATACTCAACTTACACAGGTTATGCTTTCGGTTTGCCGTGTGGTCATAACGCTATAATAATGACGTCACTGTTAATCAAGTGAAATATTTCTTCTCTTATTTCTTCTCTTAAAATAAGACAACTCCCGTACTAGAAGTAATTTCTGTGTTACGGAGAACTTTACAAACTTTCAAACTATGGACACAAAGAACACCCAGACTCGGAACAACCATTTCTGGATCACACAAAGTTTTGTCCTGCGTGGGATTCGAACCCACCACCTCGGCGCAATGGCAGTGGCGACGTGACCACTTGAACCACTACGTCATTCGTGCAGTCAAATAAAGTTCGCGCGCTAAACAACGCTACTGAAATCTTTAAACTTAACATTTTATGCTTTAAGACATCGTCACTACCAGTCTGACATTTTCCTCACGGGAAAAGCCTCACCGTCGATCGCTCGTGGTCTGACAACTTACAAAAGGGTATCTTTAACTTCCCTTTACTCGGTTGAACGTTTTCCGAATACTAATTTGTTGCATTATCTCGGTGCCAGATAGGAAGTGAAAGAAAAATAAAGCTTAGTTTTGTTTCGGCCGACTCCTACCAGAGATTTTTTCATTGCTAATTAAAACTCCCGCAATCTGGGGCGAGAAAATCGTTTATTTTTGTTAGGTTATGTTTTCGTACAAATTGCGAACAGCTTACGTTTAGTTTTCATTTAGTTAAATTAATATATTTACGGAATTCTGAATATACGGTTCTGTTTACATGAAAGCACTCGATTGATATCCAATTTAGCTGACAAATACGGCAGTTATGTCGAGTTTAATGTTATATTTGATTGTAAGCTAATATTACGCTGCTGTGATCTCGCTGTTTGCCATAAATGTATTCGATAGATATGTAGTTAATAATGTATATGTTTATGACTTTACGTTTATTATGCATTTTTTTTGTTTATTTTTTGTAATAGTAGTTTTGATTATTTACCTTAGGGTAAGATTAAGATTATTTTTATGTGAAGTGTAGAGCAAATCCTTTTTACTACTTCTCCAATTGCTTATTAATTATCTATTGCAGTTTGGTATACCAAACTAGCTTCTTCTTCTTGGGTTTGGCCCAGAAAGTGGCGACCGCTATGGCGGTAACAGTGGCGATGTTGAAGTCAGCTCTTGTGCAGGATGTAGGACATGACTAGGTACTTATAAATTTTTAATTTATAATATACATGTAGAATATTCAGAAAACCAATATTCACGCGGCATTTCAGCTCAGAGTAGGCATGCTCATTTAGAATGAATTTACACAAGTCAAACATCATAAAATAATATACTTATTTGTGATACAACTTACGTGACTTTTATGCATTTGTATAATAATAATACTTGAAAGGTTGAAAATATCATTAAAGTGTGAAGAAATGCCAGGATCGTAGCAAGTAGGAATCCGTAGTCTCTCTTTCCGGGACAAGGCGGAACAGGAGAAACGTCACTCTATGTATAATTATGTATAAATTTCAAATAAACACTAAAGATTATACATACGGTATTGTTGCCTTAAGTTACTCATAAACTAAAATTATTTATTATATCTGGTTTTATCAACAGTTTAAAGTTAACAAATTCAGAGTATACATGTATGAAGACGTGAGTTGCAGTTACTAGGTAAACCCTTTAAGTACTCTTAATATTAAACATTCACCTTAATAAATGCATCCAAACCAGAGGTAACAAGTATACGGCAGTATTGGAGTCTCATCGCGTAAAGGACGCAAACCACCATTCTTATTTTACGGAACTGAAACTGTCTCATTACTTATACAAGACAAATTAAAGACCAAGTACGTTTGAGTTACTGCACAAGCCACCTGACATCATTAACAATGTATACTGATCTATCAAGCTAATATAAAATTATAAATTCCAAACACAAATATCCCACGAAACCGTACTTACACTAAAACTTCATAGCCATAATCATGAACAGTAGGTAAACACAGGCCCGTCCTCGAACTGCCGTTTACTGAATCTATTAACATGAAGAACCTTTACCGTATGACTTTAATTTTGTTGATCTCAAACATTGTGCAGTACCCTTGTTCTCGTACAAAGCACTTGACGGGGTAATAACATGTTATTATAATCCAGCTAACAAGTTTGTTACTAGTTTTTAGCCAAGTATGTTGAGTCATTATTTTTCATGCTTAGAATCTAGTATTTTTTATTACAGCAGCCCTGTGTATATTGTACTGCCACGTAAAATTTTCGAAAAATGTCTCGCTACATGTACTTCTAAAATTTTTTTAACGGTGAAGAGAAATATCATGTTCTGTTTGTGTCCAGTAGTGGGACAACTTATAAACAGCGTTGATATTATAGTTTTACTTTCCTAGCGTGTTTCGTAAGCAACATGGATTTCGTATCTTTTTTAAATAGCCGACCTGTCATTATCGCCGCTTCGAGTGCTGTGTCTTCTCCTCGACACGGCCTCAGTGTGTGATCCAGATATACATACATTATGTCTCTAGTCTGTATTTCCGTTGGTTCGATAACACATAAATACGTTCCACTGTGTGGGTTCAATCAAGTTTTTGCTTTTAAGTTTGAAAATATGCCACTAGTATATTCAACTTTATCTAGTTTATGTAAAACTAGATTTTGTCCGCGACTTCGCTTACGTAAATGTAGGTTAGGTTTTTTCCTGGATGAAAAGTACCCTATGTCCTTTTTTGTTCCCCTGACAACGTTTTTGCGAAAGTTCATGATGATTCGTCGAGTAGTGAAGGCATGAAAGCGTAACAAACAAACAATCTCACATTCAGATTTATAATATTAGTCCTAACTAATATTATAACATAATAATATCAAAAACTTTGTGAATAACAGCCACGATGAATCCTAATTTACCGTGGCTTCATTTTACAATGATTTTGATATTTTTCAGTAGTCGAGGTCACGGGCAGAGGACGTAGTATAATTTCTTAACGTTAAAATATTTTTACAATTTTCATCTTAAAAATGTACAATTTGATTGATAGCAATCTACAAATTGTATATTTTACAAATCAGTATACGAAAACACAAATCAGAATGCCGATTTTCGAGGTAAAATATGTTCAAAACAGAGTTCCGATAATATTTAATAAACGTCAAATGTAAACTAAAATGTAATTTATGTTTATGTTTACTATTTCACGCTAAGTTTAATGTACGAGGATACTAAAGAGACAAACTAGATTGGCGTTCTGTTCTATTTGAACAGTTTTATCACCAGAATGCGTCTTCAGATGGCTGACATTAGTGTAGAAATAATTATAAAAATCTCAAATTTAAGTACTATCTAAAATATAGTATATAGGTATCAACGTTTTCAACGAATAAAACAAAGCATATAATGCTCAAATGGTGAAAGAAGCATATGCTATTACGGTACTATGCAATGGTATATAATTAAACAATGTTATAAAACCTCATAAAAGATGAACCTCATAGAAAATGATAGACAGACTTCAGCATATAAGATCTCACGCACTTGACACCTAATTATACACAGCAATTCATTAAAGAGACAGTTACGTATTTATATTATAACAAGACTCACAAAAATGCCATGTCGTTGAGCATACGACATCTTATTTTGTCCACATTGAGATTAGAGCTAAGTATCACTTAGCTTTAACGTACATCTGTATAATTATTTACTAGTTATTTAGCCACCTTTGAGAAACCAACTAGCAAACATACTTCGCCCGTGTAAATACCGTTAGTAAAAACATTAGATATGAAGGTAGCTCCGTTGATTTTCTACTAACGGCTTTGGCGCTTAACAAATGTTGTTTGGTATGAATACAGTCTTATACTAAGGGCGACATAGGAGACAAAATATGTCGTGGATAACAGCTAGAAATTTATATAGGTATACTAAAGTAAGCTCTAGAACAAAGTAATATATCAGAGCACAAAGTAGTTAAATATTCAACCACGTCTTGATCACAGCGATTCGATCATTTCAATCTTGGCTCATCACTCGATCGTCACGTTTCACGTCGATAATCTCGACCGTACATAGTGCAAAAATTACCCTCTAATCGATTAAGAATTAGATATAATCGTATACAACATTTTATTACACTTTGTGAAAGCTTATAGGAAGCTTTCGAATCCTTAACGCCGATATAGATTTGGCGGTGGGCCATAACTCGCTCCTATAAAAACTTCATTAATCATACCCCCTATAACCCGTACTATAATTTCATTTTATATAAAACCCCACATAACTGCGTGTCACGCGGAAATGGGGTATGGGATTATGTGATGCCTTCCGCCTTAATGATATGAGTTGCGAATGTGATTCAATTTGTGGCTGGTTAGTTGAATTTATATTTTAATTGTTAACCATGCCATGTTGATTTGATAAGAAATGTTCGGTGATGCGTAGACATTTTAACAAGCTGATTGTCCTAGCGACCTGAGGTCGAATATACACTACATATAATATAACACGGTAGGGTTAACCTTTTCAATATACAAAAGATATCATTGTGTGAAGAGTCATATTTTGCTTAACTGAAAATCTGGCTTTTACAGTTACGCTGTTATTCGATTACTATGTCAATGAAAGCTTCGCCAAATCGATTAATAAACATTGATTCGATCACAATATTTCATCCCGTAAAATTCTGTTGGAGATTTATCGTAGCAATTTCTTCAAACATCGTTTGAGGCTTAGTGAGCTTAGTGAGTCAGTGTCTTATACATAGATATAGGAAGCTTTTTAAATTGCTGTAAGAAAGTGTCGTTAGTGAGGTTTCGGTACAAAACATAGGCTGACTAATTGCTCCAACAACTATCGCGGTGCCGCTTACAAATTTGCGGGATTTTGGTATTCCGGCGCCACAGCGAGTCGCGCGCGGAATTTATTTTGAAATTCAGGTGTCCCTAATAAATAACATTTTGGGGAAATAATAACTTAAACCTCGGGTTGTTTTAGAGGTTGGGTCTACTATTGAACAGGGCTAATTAATTGGCTATCTCGCAGCTTTATATATACGTTAATTGTTTTATAGAATTAAATTATGTATTTATATAAATTTTATTACTTTGTTTACTTCAATGTACATTTCTAGGCGAGTATTTAGTGCATGTGTTGATTAGCTCAAAATCAGCTTTGAAATACATACACTCGGATTCAATCGTCACTTTTTAAGAGTGCGAAAGAAATGGTGAAATTATGTGAAAGAAAATTTAAATGTATCATTATTAACTGTTCTTAATTGATATCTGTTAATTGACAAACTGACGAGTTTCTGAAAGATTGATATAAATAATTGAAACGTATAAAAATTTACTTAAAATAGACTTCAAAAGGAATGTTCTGTAGCATTCCACAAAGGTAATTCGGGTACGGTAAAACAAGGCTTTAAAGGTGAATTAAATTAATTAATTAATCAGTCAACAATAAAAAAACTTTGTGTCTGAGCCCCGTGCTCCGATCGATGGCCAAGAGAATAAGATTGCCAGCGTTAAAGCGATACGTTAGATATATAGATATATATACATGATATATCATTCAATGCCACCTGGTCTAACTAAAAGTCGTAAGTAAAGAAAGAAGAAAGAAAATAATCATGCAAGTCATCATGATATTTCTCACCGTAATGCATTGGTCATTATGCAGCGTGGAAAATAAATCCCTTAAGTTACGCGCCAGATAAACAATCAAATAGTAATGGAACAGTTTGTGGACCGTTGTTTGCTTAATTAAGCTTCTATTACACAGCGGGAGTTGTGGAGTACCGCGAACCGACCAAATATGAATAGCTAATAAACTTCGTGGCTTCATTTTTACAATACATCTACTGCTTTAAACATACCAGTACGTAGAAGGTTTAACATAATGTTACACTCAGAAAAAGTAACTGTAGATCGAATAAATTTATAAAGTTCACAATATAGCGCTACGTGCCGGCGAAGCAATAGTTAATATATAATATTGTCTTCTATTTACGCGAATATTATTAATTGAAATTAAACTGCTATATACGGATTTTATCGTAAATTATTTAAAATCCGTATATAGCAGTTTAATTTCAATGAACAGTTAATATATTTAGCAAATACTAAATAATAGTTTTCTGGCCAATTGTCGTATCATTGAATCATCCTTGAGGTAAATTAATACGCGCTACTACTTTAAAAAATAAATTGTAGCCTACAGCAATTTAATTTATTATCCAATATGTACAGTCGGCCAAAAATATCATCTTACGGTTGAGGTTCATTTGAACGTCATAAAAAACAAGGTTGATTTTTCCTTGCAATAATATTATGACAATGACCATTGCTCTCTTTGTGTCAAGTTGGAATTATCACAGCTAAAAACAACTCACCTCCTTGTCTTAGATCTCTTACACTCCGTTACAAAAGGCAACCGTAGCGATAAGTAGATCTCACAGAAACTTTTGCCTAAACTGGTAGTCTTGGCCGACGGGACACAGACACATTTTAAATAACTACAGAGAATAATAGTCCAGTGGCCAGCCCAGTTGTGTGTTTTGGGCGTGGCAATGTCCAGCAGTGAAATGACATGCATTAATTGTAATGATTTTAGGCAAGACGGTGACCGCAGCAATATACGTTAGTATACATTAATATAACGTAACGTGTGGCAGATAGCCTTGGTGTTTCGAGCAATAACTTGAATGAATATTATAAATATCAGCCACAGCCACACACATTACCGATCTTTCACAGAGAAGTCACTGTGCTGCTAGCTTAAAAGACAACAAAAAGAAAACCGACTTCAAAAAAGAATATTCTAAAACAAAAATGAACTAAAAAGTTAAAAATTAATTGCGTATTCTTGTGAATAATTAAATTAATGTTATTAATGGAATCGGTGTCAGCCAAGGTAGGTTTGTAACTACTTAAACATGAGATGTCTTACTATAATCATAACATAACATTGGTATGCACAATTACACACACAGACGCAGCACGTGGCGCGGGCGGCTGACACCGACTCCAAAAATAACAAAATTTAATTATTCACAAGAAAGATTCACACAATATTTTTTCAACATTTTAGTGCATTTTTTATTTTAGAATATTCCTTTATGAAGTCGGTTTTCTTTCTTGTTAACATTTTTGTTTATTTCTCGGTTTTTAGTGAATCTGAAGTTTAATAACTGATTTTATTTGTCTGAATATGAGTAGACTTATTAAACGCGGTACACATATAAGATAGCGCCGTTTAAATGAGAAACGAGGAAAGGGAGAAACACCTATCTCAAAATAGGAAATCCACCTCCAGGGCCATTTCAAAATAGACTTGCGAAGAGCGCAAAAATAGGCTTTCGAAAATGCGAGCTTACATGAAAAATGTTATGGACAGGAAAAATCGGATTATACCGTTTAAATCATTTTTGGCCATAGCGCATGTCATGATAATATCAAATACGGTTGGGATGATATGTTTTATTCCGGAGTTCCGGTGCCTAATGACTTCAGCGTGATATTAAAATTTGTATTATAGAAATAATTTTGTTATCAGCTTTTTTGTGTATACCTTGTTGAGTTGAACAGTTGCACATAACTCTACTATTAAATGCTATCAAAAACGAATTTGGAATTGTGTAAACAATACTTATATGTATGTGATTGTAGCAATCATGGCAGTATTGCTGTCATTTATTAAAGAATTCCGTTGTATAAAACTGAAGATCTTTATCATAACATCACCAAATTAGAATGAGGCTACCTCGAAATACTACGAAGGACTTCCAAACCATCCTACACAGTTGTCTATTTAGTTATAGCCAAAAATGAGAACATCAATGTAGCCGTAGTCAACCAATTACTTATTATTAAAGATAATTCGAAAACGAATGGTCATATCTTTATCAAAATTAAACGGGCTAGCTTTCAAATAAAAGAAGAATCATCAAAATCGGTTCACCTAAAAAAATTTGTGAGGTAAAACACAAAAAAAAACCATATTGTTGAATTGAGAACTTCCTCCTTTTTTTGAAGGCGGTTAAAAATTATCTTCGGTGTCTCTTGTCTGTTTAATAATGCTCTGCTGTCGGCATAGCACCTTCTTAACCTATCAAGTCTTAGAATGCCATACATAATTAAAAACCTATGAGTCTGGGTGCCGGTGTGCCGCTGCAACTCAAAAGATTTGAACCTAAAAACGGGATTTTACCACAAGCACACAAAACAAGTGATACCCATTTCTCATTTTGATTACCAGGCCTTTACAATTCAATTTCATAACAATTTTAATCTAAAGCCAGTTCGATTTCAATGTTAAATCTGCAGTCACGTGATTTGATATTCTTGAAAGCGATATTGTTAACATTGTATTGAAATTGGGATTGCCTCGCGAATGTCGCGAATATTTGTACTAAGGCCGCCGTCACTCGTGACATCACGACGGGCTGAACTATAAAATATAAGATGTACCTACGTTGAAGTATTAGCCGTCGCAAAATATAGTTAACTACGCGATGCGAAGTTTTTTGTAGTTACATCCTAATGTGTTTTGGAAAAGAGCTACTACAGCATAGAGCAGTTTCGGAGTGATAATATGTCTAATATATAAATTTATCTAGGTTTTATTATAATTTACATTAAACATTTTCTTTTAAACTAGTGTAATTCTAAATGAATAATATAATAATTGTGGGTAATTTTTGTTTTACATTATATTACTTTTATAATAATATGTTATTTATATTGTATTGGTTATCCATTTTGAGTTAATTGTATTATTAAAATTATTTGTATATGTTCCTGTATGTTTAGTAAGTTTAAAATTCCACAAACATCATTTTGTATTAAATAAATGACTAATGTCGCACAGCGTTCTTCCTCGTTTAGAGAGAGTACTCGCCATATGTGATATAAGATGGTATATCGTCACATTGCACCGTTTGTCGCTATCTGTTGTATCTAGAACAATGGCTTAGAAGTATTAAAAATATGAACGTGAAGCTAGAGAATGCCCGCTGTGTGTGAACGAACGCTGAACGCTTCCTAGTGGAAGCTCTATACTCCGGGGATTTTGATAGCAGAATTTAATTAACATCCTGTCGTAGAACAAAGATGCGTTATATTGATCTAGCGGCTACTTACTTAGAAGCTTATTAGGTGAAGCCTCCTGTGTTTAATCATATTATGACATAACGTTTTCTTTATATAGAGAGCGTATACGTTTAAATATTATATTAAAATACCAGTGGCAATAAATAATACTATTTCTCAAGACCACTGAACAGATAAATTTGGCATGAGGACGTGGATGCTATAATCTGACAAGGTAAGAAATAGCAAAATAAACTTAAAGAGAATCTATAATAAGATGAACAAAATTTAAATGCATGTAATATTTATAATAACTAGCGGTCGCAAAATGGTCAAAATTCGACCATAATTGATTTAAATTTTAAGTTTGATCGTTATTATTTATTATTTTATTGCCTATAACTATACCGTTATAATCACATTTCACGGTACTTGAGATATGTAACCATAGTTACGAACAAATTGTCGGCTTCGGTGGCGTAGTGGTTAGTGTAACCGACTGCCACGCCTGAGGTCGCGGGTTCGATTCCCGCACAAGTCAAACATTATGTGCATGAACATAGATGTTTGTATTGGTCTGGGTGTTTCTATGTATAATATGTATATATTTACAAAAAAAAAAAGTATATTTGTATGTTTATCCATTGTCTAGTACCCATAGTACAAGCTCTGCTTAGTTTGGGCTAGACAGTGTTGTGTGTATGTGGTAGAATATTATTATATTATTATTATTATTAATTCTACGGCATCAGCCGAACACTGCCGAAATACTACGAACGCGATTTGACTGCGTGTGTTAAATGCATGGTTGTGTGCGTGTAGTGCTTTTTCATTAATTTAATGTATTTCTAATGCATATTTTATAAAAATATTAGGATTCCTTCAAATACACTTTAACTGTGCCAAATTTCATACTCCTTCGTCCACTCGATTTTCGTAAAAAGGGATACAAATATTTTCCTTAACGTATTAATATATAGATATTAGATTGTATTGTATTCAATAGTGAATATTCTAATATTGAATACAATAGATGCTTCACAAAACACAACATTTACAAATGGTTTAATTATTATTCCGAATAGGTATATAAATTTATGACGATATAATGCCTAGATTATGGAGAAATAAACCATTGGTAGAAATTGAGGCTATTACTAATGCACTTCATGTAACACAGTTACAAACCGCACGGATCAAAATATTTGCGTGGTCCGCACTCGTTGGGTCTAGCAGTTTGTATCCATACACAAACTGCCAGGCATACGACTTTGGACGCATACAAATTATGGAATGAAATGAAATATGAAAACATTGTCCTTTTATGTTGTCGCGTGTTGAAATGGTCAGCCGACAGTATTATAGTGATTTTCTCTTAGAAAATACTCTGTAGCAGGGCGGCATTTGTAACAGAAGGCAGTAGTTAGCAATAAGTTCGCTCTCTTTACGGAATACCTGAACTTAGTTGTCGAAATGTTGTAATTTAATTCTTGTAATGTACCTCTTTCTAACACTACAGATATATAGCATAAAGAATTGTTACGTTACATTAATAATTGCCGGCTTTTACGTGCGACACATCAGCTTATTTTTGCCGATGTGTCTCACGTAAAAGCCGGCAATTTTCAATTTTCATTGTACATATTCATTTGGTGGCGACACGGATGGCGTAGTGTAGACTAGTTTAAGTGGTTGCCTCGTCACTACTGCCTTTGAGAGTGTTGTGTGTTCGTTCCCCACAATACCGCACGGGGCAAAAATTTGTGTGTTCCACAAATAGTTGTTCCGAGTCTGTGTGTTCCTTCTGACCATAATTGAAATGCTCGTAAAGTAATATTTTTAAAGAAAAGAAAAAAAAAATTGTGTCATCACACTACTTTATAAATCAGGTACTAGCTGTAAATTGAAATATGCGCGAATTTTGTAAAATTGTCTACATATGCAATATATATTGTTATCCATGCTGGAAACTATCTTCGTACTAAATAATACTAAAATGTATTCAGTAGTTCGACTATAATTACTGAAGAAATAAACATTCAAATTTAAAATATGAGTATTAAATAGGATTTAGTTACGCATAAATTGTTAACTTGACATAAATCGTTCGTGTGTTAGTACTGTAATTACATAAAGGAAATTACTTTGTGATATGTTAACTCATTGATCCAGAGGCTTTAGATAGTTTGCCTGTGCAAATGCTGCGCTAAAAACGAAAATCTGGCAGAAATTGATAGGTATTTTTTTATTAAATGTCGTCTGCCGCTTTAGTGTTCAACTTCTATGTCGGGTACGTCAAAACACTCAATTCACGGACACAAAGTACATCCAGACTGAGAATAATTATTCATGGAATACACAAATAATTGTTTCTTGTGGGATTTAAACCCGCAACAGCCACTCTTATATCGCCACCATGCAATCAAGTCACTTTAAGAAATACGGCATATACTGTTTTAACGCGAGGCTCAACGATTACTTTACACGACCTCCTCTATAGCGATGTTTGAGCCCGAATCTCCCCAAAGGTGAAGATGTGAGTGAAGGCAATCCAGGTGTGCCGTGATGTTACATAACAAATTTCTTTTTAATAATTCTCATATATTCGTAATTGGCACTTGTACTACTACAAATACATTATTTGTATAATATGTTAAACTCGTTACGTTTTCCAATTACATAGTATGTGTGTGGTATTTTATTTTAATTGCTTGTGCGTTTATTCATGGCCCTTAAATACGTTTATGTTTTCACTACTGTTACAACGTATGCTAACAATAAAATATATTAACAACGTACAATTACATCGCAGCAATAATGGGCCTATTACACAAGAGTTTTATTAGAGGTATAGCGGAATGACCTGGGATTTTGTAAAACAAAAGCAGGTAGCTGGGGATATATCTCCAACTTAAAGAAGGTCGCAGCCAATTAACCTTGAGTCGTGTTCCTGCGATGCGTGATGTTTCCAAGTTCCGTAAGAGAGTGATGTGGGCACAGCACAGGGTCCAAAGCGTCTACAGGCTACAGTGACAAATCCTTACCAGGCTGGACGTATTTGTAAAAAAATATTCTTCAAAAGGTAACGTAAAACAGGAAATTGTGGTAAATTTTTTAAACACTTCTTTCTAGAACATTGACCACACACTCACAACAGGATCTTCATCTGATCTTAAAGTAGACAGATATAGTCAGGCGGGTTTGCCACTTGCTTTGCCAATCTACAGAATTTGCAGTTAAATATCTATGCCTTACTTTTACGAGTTTTAATTACCAGAGATTTATAAGGAGGGCCTTGAGCAAGCTAGTTGTCTTTGTTGATGGGACAATCAGATTTGTCATAAAATAATGCAGAAGTTACATCACTATTTTGGAAGACATTCAAAGTAAAACACACACAGTACGTTAGTGTTTTAGTAGACTCAAAGAAGCACGTTTACGTTTTTGTGCAGCACATAGACCTACTTTCAAATTCTGCTTTTTGTCTTGGTTACAAGTCACAATATTATTCAGCTCGTGTGTAGATGCTGATGGGATAAAGGTACAAATTACTTACCATATTGCTAGATATGAGACTTGACTACATGACCTCCGAAGCATTACAAGTATCAAGCAGCACTTGATATTCATAGAACGATAAAACGTGGCCGTACGATGGAATACGATTGTGGATATCACAGCTCCTGATATCTAAGATTATAATCAGGTTTAGGAGTGACATTCGCGCTCTAGTGCCAATCAATAAAACTATATGAAAAGAGCTGACATGTATGAAAACGTTTAAATAATATGTACGGTTATTAACGGGTGTGTGCGTTAACTGGCCATTTCGTTATTATTTTACATTACTCTAGAAATATGCGTCATATTTTATGGCTGTTCGAGGTCTAAATGTTCTTAGTCTTATTAGTTGCAATGTTTGTATATAACCCCATAACACGTAATTCAATTAATAAAGATTGGAAAACGAAAATGCAGGTTAGGTTGCGTGAAAGTCTAGGTTTGTTAATTGGGTTGTGCTGTGTTATTAGGTTTTCTACTAGAATATTGATGGACGATGAACAGTAGGCTTGCTCTCTATTAGGTAGGTCATAACAACTGTTGGAAAAATGTAGATGTAATACCTAAAGCCAAAATATTCTTCCCTGAGAGTCATGAAACTACGTAAGTTTACAACAATATCAGTTATGACACCATCGGTAGCTTCAGCTATCTGCCTTATACCCCTGATCTTTATATCCCGAATCAAAAATTTTGAACGCAACAACAATATTTTACGAGCCCGTGGTTATAAAACAATATCCAGAAGAGGTTGAGAGATCAAAGCGAATAATTGAGCGGCGCGGGCGGGTGTTCGCGCGAACAAGTGTCCGTCGCAAGGGAATGTGACACTAACGAACAACGCCATCACAAATGTTATGAAGAAGATAGTTTTGTTCCCGCCGCGTACATTCAATAAGAATATTTTCGGAAGAAGTTAATTAAGTTCGTTTTGGACGGTGACAAGGTGTCCCCGCGCCATTGCTGTTATTTCAAATGCCCACTGTATAATTTAATTAAAATGTCTGATGAAAGATTACAAAGCGAAATTATTTGATGTTTGCTAAGCAATATTTACCGTCGGGATCACTTCCGCTGTCACAACAGATTTATCTTCTTTATTAAAGGAGTCGTTAGTCCCCATACTGGGTTGTGACTAAAGACGAATAAATTACAAAGGTTAACAAAGTTAAATTAGGTGCACATCCTTCAGGTTTGGGTAAACCACTCTATTAAGGAGCGCTGTGGGCGACATATTTATGCCACAAGATACTCATACATCAGTCGGCTGATTTGTTAAGCTCCAATGTTTATTTTGGTCGTATTTCTTAATTATGGGCTGTGGTTGTAATGAAGAACGGCAATATGTCTTTCGTTTTGTTTTTGCTCGCGTTAGGTGAAGTGAAATGGGTTACTAGGATGCCAGCAATTAGCGGGTAGTACTTTTTCCAACCTTAAGCGCAGCCTACTTAAATTTAAATACGTGTTTGCGTGAAGTTTTGCTTAGTGTACGAGAAAGGGACAATAACGAACATTGAAATGGAACTACATACTTTTGTGAATGTTGCTGAGTTTTATTTTGTTTATACAATTTTATTTATGGTTTGCCTATTTTCACGGTGTTTGTAAAGTATTTGAAATTACTGTACAAGTCTAGAAAAGTGTAAAATACTCTAGCCAATACAAGCCGGACTCAAGTGCCTAGGGAATAAAATATATAAAAGTTGTTTAGTTAAATTCGAATCGCTTGAATGCCATCCGGATAACTACTGAGATTGTAATAGACACTTGCTGATTCCTTGAAAACTGTGCGTGTTAGAGAAGTAGTTTTCCGTAATCTTAACAGAAACTTTTATGAATCTTAATCATTTTAGTTGGAGATCAGGAGGCAGGATCTTATTTCATATTATTTTAAATGTTATGTGTATTAGTGTAAGTAGTTGGTGTGATAGGCAGTTGTGACAGACAGATGGACAAACAAAGTCGTACTGTAAGTGCACTATTTTCATCATTTCAGTACGGTATTCTACTAATGTACGTTAGCTAAACTGTTATTAAAATTAATAACACATATAAACGTGAAGGTGAAATTATACTATTGGGATGGCTCATTTTCGTGAATTCAGTAAACTTTATTACTGGCCTCACTGACTTTATTACTACTCAAAACTGGAATAACTAAAACTGAACTAACCCAGAACATCTCTTTGAATGTGCTTGCTTTTGTTAATTGTCTTCGAAAGGCGAGCCGAGCGTCAGATTCTTCACGTAGGTGAGAGTGAACGCAGCAATAATATGTCAGAATCGTAACTAATCTCAACTCAACAAGCTTGAGTATTTCGGTTTATATATTTTTATCGAATGTAATCCCTTAGTAAATAACGTATCATAAACCCATAGATTATCACACCAATACTATTAGCTATTCTCAAAGTAATATCTCAGCTTACAAACCAAAGTATCTTTTCAAAATAATATTTATCAGCTCTATGTAATATCTTATAACTTATTTGTTTTATATGATCCTTTATTATAAAATTCAATGTTGAAAAAAGGCCTCCCCACCTCGTAAATAGGATTATGAGCCACAAAATAATAATAAAGAAAAGATACAACGATCCTGCAGTTTCTTTATCACGTTAGTAAGTTGTTTATGTACGATAGACCCTTTTTCTGATTTTTATAAGTAAAACGAGTTATAGCAAATTGTAGGGATCGAAGAGTTCATATAAAATGAAGAGCTTATAGAAAATTGTTAGTTGTTTTACTAGCCGGTTACGATATTTACTTGTCGTTTGGAAATACGACATAAAAAGTACGGACGGAGTTTTATATGTTTTGTGTTTGTATATACATATATGTATATATATGTATACACTCTATTTTTGAATATACTGTTGCGTTGGAGAGTTATTACTAAAATTTCAGTACTAGAAAAATCTATGTGTAGCGGGACACTCAACCACAAAAGAACACAATGAATATCCAAATTGGGATTTATTTATTATTATTTTTTGTCCCATGTGGCGATCCAATTCGTTACTCTTGGCAAGGCGAATAAACTATCATCGATCATATCATTTCATTAAAAATAATTTATAGACTTGCTTTAGACGATAATTGCCGCGATTGGTCGGCAAACACTGAGATTTGAAACAATTATTAAAAACGGAATATACAAAATTGTGTGTATTCTGGGGATCAAAATTACAATACTCGGCGCACTGCTTATTTTTTAGTGAGCACTTAAACCACTGCACCGCAGTCAATCCTAATAACATTTTGTCCGACTTGGGAGTCGGATCCGAATAAATACAACGGGACCATCAAGGCCGTGAAGACGTATTATAATGACCATCAATTAATTATATTAATGTAAGGAACGTTCAAATTGTTTACCAAGTGCCAGACACATCGTTACCTTCGTCAAAACAATAAAATAGGTCCTGACGCAGGTGTAATTGCATTACATCTCGGTACATTTGCTCGTAAATTCATAACTGATATTGTATAACACTTTACGAGTAGGTTAGTGGGGCTAATGGATACTTAGTCAACGTTCTAAGGTTGTCAAATGACTATTGAAATTAATTTTAGTTCGAACTAGTTGTCTGTTCTAGTTTCAATAACGTTTTATCAGTTTTGTACTAATACATATGTAGACTTACGACTGTAAAATCAAAATCATAAATACGATTATTCTTATAAGTCACAAAGTAACATTTATGAACGTCAAAGTTTCACTTATGAATGTGAATTTATAAGTTTTGTGTGCGGCTTTTATTTCATAATATGTCAACTGTTAGTTTAATTACGGACACTAATCTATTTCTAACAACAACAGTTAAAATTAGACTATAGACCAAGAGTATACTGCTCAAATTGGTTATAATCAATGACATTTAAGAGATCAACAGCTTCAACTGTATATGTATCGTATATGCAAGGGTAATTCTAACTAATATTTTAAATGTGAATGTGAGTTTGTTTGTAAGGCTTTCACGCCTTAACTAATCGACCGGTCATCATGAAATTTTATTCATCATCACGTTGTCAGCGGTACAGAAAAAAAACAAACTACTGTACCCGAGGTATAGAAATTTATTGACGAAATCTACATTAACGCGATTAACGCGGGCATAATCTAGTATTTTTTTAATTGTGATTTAGTAAAAGCTCATCGAAGAAGCAGCCATTTTTCTACTATTATAACGAATATTGATATGGCAACAATAATATTGATCATAACTGATCGCCCATAAGTGTCCTCAAACACTGAAATTGCTGTAAGTATTATTATTTTCTAGAACTCTAGCTCTAGTTTTTTGGAGAGAAGCTGACTCTCCATAGTAATTTCTATAAAAGCAAATGTACATTTACTTTATACTTTACTTATATAAATTTACAAAATAAAAGATCGTTGCAATAAAATGAAGAGGAAATAAAAATATATGTTTCCAATATATTTGAAAATAAAAGCTAGCGTCCCTCGCGTTCGTTAGGTTTTGTAAAAACTAGCGTGTCACTTTGTATAGTGTCGGGTATCAGGCGGACGTTGTCACGGACAGTTCATGGTTAGTTAGTTAGTTAGTTGGACGTGTGTTATCCGCACTTAGCCCTACAATTGGGCCATTGTGCGTAAGTAGCCGACGCGAAGTATTGTTCGGTTACTCATACCACCTCAGCTCCGTCCAGAATGATAGTAGGGGACCGATGTCGCGCAGTACCTCTTTCATCGTTTCTGGACTGTTTAGGAGTTTCGCCCGTTGGTTGCTCACGCTTTTGCAATGTAGGAGCACGTGAGCCGATGTCTCCTCGGTTTCCATGCAGCCTCTACATAAAGGACTGTCAGTGATACCGATGTTGAACAGGTGTTTGTTAAGTGAGCAGTGGCCCGTTATTATACCCACTAGGTGGCGTAGGTTTTTCCTTGTGGAACGTAGCAGTCTGCGTGACAGATGCCTGTCCAAGGATGGAAGGGCTTCCTTCGTCTGTCTGCATTCTTTTGTTTCTGTCCACTGTTTTTCGTGTAGTTTCGTGGTTCTATCGCATAACCATGTTTTGAGTTGGCAGAAGGGTATCGGGACAATCGGTTCGGGTCCTACCATTTTGATGTTCGATCCTCTCTTTGCCAGTTGGTCTGCAGCATCATTGCCATAAGAGTTGCTGTGACCACGTATCCACTGCAACGTTACCCGATTTTTTGTTGCAATACTTTGCAGCTCACGGTGACACTCCAGGATGAGTCCACTGTTGAAGCAGTTGCTCTTAAGAGCTTGTAGTACTGCAGCGCTATCCGAGATAATGCGTATTGACTTATCGCTTATACCTCTTGATGTAACCGCTGTTGCGGCCCGGGTAATCCCAACACATTCTGCCTGGAAGATAGTGTTGAGGTTTCCCAGGGTCGTTGAGTAATTGATATTTAGGTCGTGGGAGAAGACTCCGACTCCTGTTCCTGATTTTGTTTTGGATCCATCCGTGTATATTCTCATTTCATGTGTGCCAGAGCTATCTTTAGGTTCTTCATGAAGTTGGATGTGGTATTTTTTGTCAAAGACAAAGGTTTTTGGGATGATATCACATGTCGCCTCTATCATTGGAATTTCGTGGTATACTAACTCCTTTAGGCGCGCATGAGTTATTCTATTGTCCCGTTTCCAGAGCCCTACCTTTTCAAGCCGTATGGCAGCTGTGACAGCTTCCTGCTGTATGATGAGGTGTAGGGGTCTGAGATTTAGTATGGCCTCCAGCGCTGCTGTAGGCGTTGTTCTCATACAGCCTGTCGTTGCCAGGCAGGCGAGTCGTTGTAGGCTTTGTAGTTTGTGTATGACTGTGCTTAGAAGAGTGCGGGGCCACCAAACTATGGCGCCATATATTATCATGGGGCGTATTATGGTCGTGTAGAGCCATAAGGTTGTAGATGGTTTGAGACCCCATTTTCTACCTATTAATCTTCTGCATTGCCAGAATGTTGTGCATGCTTTGGTTATTTTTGTGTTTAGGTGCTTACTCCAGTTCAGCTTATGGTCGAGTACTACGCCCAAATACTTGACGTCCTGTGCTAGGGTAAGCTCCGTTCCAAATAATTTTGGCATATTACTTAACTGAATTTTCCTTTTATGAGTAAAAAGAACCAGTTCTGTCTTAGTTGGGTTCACCGTCAGTTCATGATGGTTACACCATTGTTCCATGATTTTGAGGGCTGATCGCATGCGATTACAGATTATGTTTTCTGAGTCGCCTTTGATCAGAATGGTTATGTCGTCCGCATAGCCAACGGTGAAATAGCATTTGTTGTTAAGGCGTTCCAACAGATCATTCACCACGATGTTCCACAGTAACGGAGAGAGTACTCCTCCTTGGGGGCAGCCCTTCGCCACTATGCCTCTCGTCGTAGAGTTCACCGTGAATTGTATCGCCCGCATCTTTAGAAGTTGATCGATCCAGCCACTAGTGGTTCTATCAACGCCAAACGTGCTAAGTGACTGGCTGATGCTGTTGAATTTTGTCTTGTCAAAAGCTCCTTCTATGTCAATGAAGGCTCCTAGTGTCATTAGTTTGTCTGATAGTGCTGTTTCTATTGTTCCTACAACAGAATGCAGCGCTGATTCCGTTGATCTGCCTTTCCTGTAGGCATGTTGCTGGCGGTGCAATGGCTTAGATGTTAGAGCACCTTCCCTTAGATACCGATCAACGAGTCTCTCTAGAGTCTTCAGCATGAACGAGGTTAGGCTGATCGGTCTGTATGATTTCGCCTGTGTGTAGTCTGATTTACCCGGTTTGGGTAGGAAGATTACCTTGACTTCTCTCCACTGGCGAGGTATATAGTTATGCGCTATCGATGCTCTGTATATGTTAAGCAGGTGTGGCACAACTGTTGTTTGTCCCCATTTCAAAAGAGCTGGGAATATCTCGTCCAGGCCCGCAGATTTAAAGGGCTGGAAGGTATCTATCGCCCATGATATTCGGTCGACAGTGACCATAGATTTGGCCACTGTCCAGTCAATCTGGGTTGGTTGATTGTAAGACGTGTCTTCCCAGCTTGGGTTTTCTGTCACTTCGCACCCAGGGAAGTGTGTTTCGAGTAGTACCTGACTTATTTCACTGTCTGAAATCGCATAGGTACCATCCTGTTTTCTAATGGCGCCTAGGGTTCTGTTGTTGTCTTGCGATAGGACTTTCTTTACCCTGGCTGCTTCATTAGTTGTGTCGATGTTGCTACAGAAACGTCGCCAAGATTCAACTCTGCGGTATCTTATGCGTTTCTTGTAGTGGTATTGAGCTTGTTTGTATCGCTCCCAATCTTCATCAGTCCTGGTGTTTTTAGCTCGGTTGAACAGTTTCCTCAGATTGAGTCTAAGTTTCTCCAGCTCCGGTCCCCACCATTGGGATTTACCTGCCGCTGGTGGTTGTGTAGGTGGACAGGCTTGTTGGTAATTCTGTTGGATGCATTTGGTAAGTATGTTAGTGTTCTGGTCTATGTTGTCAGTGCTGGTAGTCATGTCTTTAAAACAGATTTTATCTACCTCGTGTTTGAGAAGGGTCCTGTACCTTGCTACGTTCGTCTTGCTGGGCTTGCGTTTCGGCAGTTGATTCTTCTCTGGCACTCGTATGGTATAGCAGATACGCCTGTGATCTGCAAAGGAGGGTTCGGCTGAAACGTGCCAATTTGACACTAGTTCTGCCGCACCGTCCGTTGCAAGGGTGATATCCACTATGGTTTGATATCTAGAACTGACAAAAGTGGGCTCGCAGCCATTGTTCATTATAGATAGGTTAGTTGAGAATATATATTCTGTTAAGGACTCACCTCTTTTGTTCGGTGTGTGGCTTCCCCACAGTGGATGGTGAGCGTTTGCGTCGGCTGAGATGATTATGTGCCAACCGTGGTCTTCACAGTGTTGTACCAGTTCAGCTAACTCCTTAGATGGGATTTTCTCATCGCCGGGCATGTAGACTGAAGCTAGTACTAACGTTTGGTTGTTTGGCCCTGTTTGGAGTCCTACCGCGGTAAGGTCTCTAGAACAGAAGTTTGTTAATAGCAGAGCTGATATTGATCTAGGGATATAGATGCAAGTTCTTGGCTTATGAACCAAAGTATTATGCATCAACTTACCCCCGATGCTTTTCAGACCGCATATGTTGTCGCCTCTAACCCACGGCTCCTGGATCAGGGCTATGGTCCTTTGGTCAACCTCCAGCAGTCTGCGTAAGGTAGCCGTCGCAATTTGTTTGTGCTGGAGGTTGGTTTGTACCACACTAATCTGACGAGGAGCCGAGAACATCGCTGTCCACGAACTCCCCATCTGAAGACGTGTGGTGGTCGCTGGTTTCCATGGTAGGTATGGGAGTAGTATCGTCTACCATGGATACCTGTTGAGGGCAGGCTGTGCCTGATGTGCTTGGGCCAGTAGGTGGCAGTGCCCGTTTTGGTGCCTCCTCTTTGCCGGTATTGGGCACCTCTCGAGTCCCTGTAGTCACCGAGTCGTCTCCGCCACCGGCAGTGTGAAACTTAACGTAGACACTGCCGGATACGAAGGAGACCCGACGACCTCTCTCCAAAATCTTGGCCACTTCTGATTTTGGGATGCCCAGGGTCAAGAAGATGCCCTTCTCTTGCATAGCCGCACCGTACAGCTGCCAGGTTTTGACGCTGTACCATGGGTTCTGCGCAATTAGGAGGCGATGGGTCCTCGTCAGGTCCAAACCGATTGACTTCGGCAGCCATAACGAAGCGCGAATTCGCTTCACTATGTCTGACTGCCGAATGACGGTCAGTTTGGTCCCTGGTATGGGGGACTGCAGCGTGGCTACAGTGTTTTTGAGCCAGGTCAGAGTACTGTCGTTCTCGCACCACATCTTCAGTACTCCCTCTGTGGACAGAGGTTTCCCTCGGAATGCTGGTGCAAGTGCTGGCTCGTTGTCTGGCAGTGGAGCAAGCGCTGCCTCAATAATCTTCTCCTCTAAGGAGAGTTCGAGCTGCTGTGCCTGTTCCACCGTCAGGTCCGTAGGAGGCATGGCAGTGACAGCTATCAGCAGGTGCGATTGAGTCGCATCTGCATAGCTTGTCGTTGCCCTCCTTGGCGTCTGGTCCAGCTTCGCGCGCTTCGGCCCATCTCTCGGCGACAGCGTATCATTTGGGCGCTCTCTCTTTGCCTTTTCAG
Source organism: Catocala fraxini (assembly GCA_930367265.1). Classification (NCBI taxonomy): domain Eukaryota; kingdom Metazoa; phylum Arthropoda; class Insecta; order Lepidoptera; family Erebidae; genus Catocala; species Catocala fraxini. The sequence continues at coordinate 11,517,106 of OV884042.1, forward strand.
GCAGAGTGGGCGCACCCACTGTCTCCGGACGTGACGGGCGGTTCGCGTCGATGCGTGGTCCGCGTTTCCGAGGCCCGCGTTTACGACGCGGTCCTGTTTTAGTGGCGGTTGAGTGAGTCAGCTCTGCCTCGTCACCGGCCATGACCGGATCTTCACGATGGGCTGCCCCCGACGTCGTTCCAATCTTTGCGTCGCGTTTTCCAGTCAGAGGTGCGGTATCCGTCATCATAGGGTCGCTGCTCTCTGACTGAATGGTTCCCGCGTGCCTGTTTTGGCAACCGCGTTCCCCTTGCGTGTCGCATTCGGTTGGAGGTTCCGTCCGAGTCAAGCTCATAGCGTCACCGGTCCTAGTCGGGTCGACTGACTGAGCGATCCCCTCGGTTGCGTTGGTCCTACTCGTTAGGTGCGCATCCAGCGGTGCGGGCGCCGACGTAGTCGGTTCGCTTCCTTCTGGTTGCGCAGCAGGGGCTTTCGCACGCCGATTGCGTCGGTTGCGCCGGCTGCGGTTACCACCTTGTTTATTTACTCCTGTGCTTGCGTGTTTCGCGGAGTCGACGTTCGCATTTCTGCGTACGTCGCCTCGACGCGGTGCAATGCTCCAGGAGGCGTTTGAAATTATTTCTGCGCTGGGCATGGCGTTGGCCAGCTCGCGCAGATGTATTGGCGTCTGTGATCCATTGCTCCCCCCAGAATACGTGGAGCAGCCTGATCCCTTAGGGTCAGGGAGGGATTCTCCAGCGTCGCGGACACTGGTACCCTCCTGGGGTAGTTTCTTTGTGTGGGTCACTTTTTCCATATTAATTTTTATGGGATCTAAAATCCTGCTGTGTGGTATGTGTGTGTAAGTGTGTGTGTTTTTTTTGTATGAGTGTGTGTTGTGTGTCTATGTGTGTGCGTGTGTGGGTGTGTGTGGGTGTGTGTGTGTGTGTATGTGTGTGTATGTGTGTGTTTGTGTGTGTGTGAGTGTGTGTGTGTGTGTGTGTGTATGTGTGCGTGTGTGGGTGTGTGTGTGTGTGTATGTGTGTATGTGTGTATGTGTGTGTATATGTGTGTGTGTGTGTGTGTGTGTGTGTCACGGCTGGAGGTTTTGGTTTCGTCTGTTTCTTATGGAACCAGACCAATAACAGGCGGCAACCTCGGGAAGGATAGTCCACCAGCCTTGTCTTAGGGATCTACACGACTTGCGCTCTCCCCTAAAACCATTTGCCAGACTCCGCACCTGATTACGGTGCAGAGAATGGAAGTATGCCTAAGTCACTTAATTAAATTAAACATAACAGAGTGGTGAGTTGGACCTACTTCCGCCTACAGTTCATGGTTATCGTATTGGGTAGCCAATTGCATAACTAGTTTAAAAAAGTATTGTCCGTATAAATATAGACAACAGTGCGTTTTATCAATTCACTTACTCGCGATAGGCTTTTTACTTAATTTGTATGGAGCTTATGTTAAATATTTATCTAGGATAGATACAGATCGTGTGCGTGGAAACATCGTTAATAATATGATCGCCGTATATTGTTTTTTTAGCTCGGACGATAGTAACGTATACTCTCAAAGGGACAACTCGCAGGAACAAGCAATGCTCTGCGTGTCGTGTCAAGATGTAGTCTATATTTGGGTGTTGCATAATTTTTGTCTTATTCGATCGATTCCGTAATATCAAGTACATCTACGACGCAGTTGTCAAACATCAGTTAGGCTATCGTATATATGGATATTTAATTTTTTTTTTTTTTTTTTTCTTTTTTTTAATTTTTTGTCTTTTCTTTGAAGTACTAATGCTGTTAGTACTTCAAAGAAAAGACAAAAAATTAAAAAAAAAAAAAAAAAAAAAAAAAAAAATTAAATATCCATATATACGATAGCCTAACTGATGTTTGACAACTGCGTCGTAGATGTACTTGATATTACGGAATCGATCGAATAAGACAAAAATTATGCAACACCCAAATATAGACTACATCTTGACACGACACGCAGAGCATTGCTTGTTCCTGCGAGTTGTCCCTTTGAGAGTATACGTTACTATCGTCCGAGCTAAAAAAACAATATACGGCGATCATATTATTATATATATATGTATATATGGATATTTAATTTTTTGTCTTTTCTTTGAAGTACTAATGCTGTTAAATAGGAAATGCTTCGACGTTTAGCAGCCCTAGTACTAAAGAGTAGAGGCACTTGACAATGTCGACGAGCGCAGTGGACGAGCGGCGTCAGCAGTCCCTGAGCTGACTACAGACCACTCCACTCACATGTAATCTCTTAACTACTTTTTGAATCTACATAATCGATAAATCGGCGAGTACAACAAACTTAGTAAATCTATCCCTAAACAAGAAAAGTAAAGGCAAAAGTTACAAAGCCAGTTGAATGGAAAAACTGTTTCTTTCCAACGTTTTTATCTAAACATATTTTGCTAATTCAGTTTAAAGGTTTCAAATGATTTCGTTTGTACATTTACCTACACTTAGTTTTATGGCCGGCGATATGGCACTGACTTTCAAGGAAAAATAAATAGATCATAAAAGCTGTTATAATTAGGTGCATCATTTAAAAAATATAAAGCTGACTATCTAAATCTTTAAATGATTAAAATCGAGTTAGTGTATTTTCATCTTATAAAAATTGTCATCTGTTATTGTAACAAATCGCGAACGACGACGTGAAATACGTCACCAGAAATGTTATAGACGCTTGAAAGTCACATTTACACGGGAATCAATTTCTATAATTTCGGGAATCTTTTAATTTTCGTCCTGTCTTTAAAATAATGATCTGTCTAAACGTCAGACGTCTACATCTACAAATTGAGCCGTAATCATTTATCTGAGAAAAAGAAAATTACACAGTCACAGTCTTATTGTATAATCTATCTGCGATTCAACAGAAACATCACTGTTACAGTAAACAAAGAGTTCCTCGCTGCACCGAAATAATAAATGGGAGACATCAATCTAAAAAGCTTTTCGTTTCCAGTAGCTGAGATCTATTTATAAATAGCTATAGTCAAAAGCGCCTCGCGAAGGTCGACGCGGAGAGAAATCATACAAATTATATTAAAAGGAATGCCGAGGACTGGCCCAATGTCAATCTTTTCACGAATTTAGTTTACCAACTTGCCTAATTGAAAAAAAAAATGGACTTAGTCGGAAGCTGTGGTTAAGCTTTTAAAAGTGAAAAGTAAATTACTATTGGGAGGCAGTGAGGGGATTGTCATTGGAATTTCGTTCTACGGGCTGATATTGGATCTGGGATTCAGTGTTCGATCTAGAGTATCGAAGAGTATGATTGAGTTTTCCATTTGAATGTTGAAGGTTGGCAGCTGTGATGAATTAACTATAAAAAGCTCAAAATGGCTGATTGCTAACATATATATACTTTAGGTGAATCTTGATATTATTAATAAACAAATGAATACATTATCATTAGTCTGTTCTTTCTACCCATTAGGAAGTAGATGCAGGATAACGTGAATCTCACGTCTCGTTAAAATAACGCGCATTAATATAATACCATTAACAAAATTAATAATGACGGCACTTGTTTTAAATAACGCTATCTAAACCGAAATACCACGTAAGTAACGCTGCAAACATCAGTTAGACATAAAGTACGTTTATTTTAAGACAAAGGTTCTCATATTTCGCATTAAGGTTCACCGAAGCTCCTCTCATGTATAATATTTTATTGTGATTCTTTATGAGAAGATCCTTAATGGAGTGTCAGTTATCGTGAGGGAGGGCTGACACTCGAATTCACTCGATACATGCATAAGTTAATATTACACGTGACAGGTTATGTTCCGATGTTCGCGCGCCACAGTTCCACATGAAAGGGTTCGTTTAATTTTTTGTGTTGTATGCAAATATATTTTAGGCCGCTGTTTCAACAGAGAAGTAAACGTCCATTTGGTCTTCATGTTATAATTCGAATATAAAGTATGAACTCGAAAGTGTCTTTACTTCTCCTTTTTTTTATGGTATGCAGGTACGCAAACGAGCAGACGGATCGCCTGATAGTAAGCGATTACCGCCGCCCATGGACACTCGCAACACTAGAGGAGTCACAAGTGCGTTGCGTTCCTTTTAACATGAAGATGATGTATATGTTCTTTATTTAGTTGCTTTAAAATCACATAAAATTGGAGGAATAATGGACTGGAATAGAGGTAATATGGGTTTACCTAGACAAAATAACAACACACGTAAATAATTTAGAGATGGCGCTGCCTGTCTCTCATACTTAATTTTCCATGTGCTACAGAAACCAATTATGATATTAGTAATTACTATCTGAACGTTATATTTAGACAGTATCTGTACGTAGTTAAATTGTTATCATAATCGTTAATTTCTATTATCTGAATATATTATTAAACAATTTTATTATTGTCTAGTTACGTTCTATTTATGCCCTCTCGTGGCCGTTCGTTTCACCCCAACCCCAACTGAACGTATATCGACGTAACTTCTTATAGTCCGTTATATCGCAAGCAAGCTGGTTAATCATAGAGAGGATTAGTGCCGTCCAAACACAAGATCGACTAGTATCTGTTAAGAAAAAAGAAGCTTTACTTCACCGATAATGTTGCTGGGGAAAACGTAACACATATTGCTAGATACAAGATTGCGTTAAGTAATCAATTAACAAACTGATTTACTCGTTAATAAAAATTAACTCGAAGGGGAGGGTAACTACATACATAATTATATAATATCAGCCCTGTATTAAACTGTCCCACTGCTGGGCACGGGCCTCTTCTCATTGTGAGAAGGGTTAGGCCATATACCACCACGCTGGTCCAGTGCAGGTTGGCAGACTTCACATATCTTCGAGAACATTATTGAGAACTCTTACACATGCAGATTTCCTCACTATGGTTTTCTTTACCGTTAAAGCAAGCGATAATTAACTATTTAATAAGCATATAACTTAAAGTCAGAGATGAGCGCCTTGGGATCGAACACGAGACCTCTACGTGGCAGTCCAACGGATTCCCACTAGGCTATCGGTGCTTTTTTTACATACTACAATATCTCTCCAAAAGAGTAAGCAGAAATATGTTACACTTACAATTCGCCGTCTATGTTAACATAACCTTATTGGAGGCGTGTCTATTATTGTCTACCTAGCACTTTTCCAGAGGAACAGCTGCTACTAAATTATTTATCAGAAAAAGTCAATGATACTTTGCTACATCATGGATTATAGAGTTCAGGATTTCACGATCGCGCAATTATAAGCGCAAACTTGTGAAATCAGATTAACGACACAGCGAGAGGAGACCCACAAACCATTGGGTTATACGAGAGATGGTCACTGTACGGTAGTATTCGTCAGACTTTGTCGCCAAATCTACTCTTAGCCCGGTGAACCACCTATTTTGTGTATAGCTACCGGCAGAATAAAGTCGCTCACCGCCCATAGCTCTGGGAGTTGCTAACAATAACCTCGCTAAGGCCGACGGAAAAGTTGTTAGGTGTGGAGCTGTAAGGCATGCTTCACTGCCACTGATTTCTTTCATCAAAGAGTAAGTCCGCATCCAGATTTGCGTATAATAAATTAATAATTATTTTGAAATTAAACACTTTATACGGATTTTGTCGCGTTGTTTATTTTACTTTAAACACTTTTATTACATAATTTTGAAACACTAACACTACTATTATTGAACTTTACTACTATTTAAGCTATTTGATTTAATTAAAACTATTTATTTAAGTTTACACTTTGCTCTGACGTTTTGGTTGCTTTACAGCAGCCATGTTCACGAGGAGACTCAATTATATATTCATTCGCTCTTCCAGTAAGACTACTGGGGGCGAAAGACAAGTGCTATGCTGGGTGCGAAGTTAGAAGCCGATGCTGCCTTCGTCCAGTGGCACGCATCAGTCCGCTATCCTACAGAAGATCAGATACAGAGATACAGCCAACAGCCTCTGTTCCTGTGGTAAGTAGGCTTTCTAGATTCTTTAGTACACCGCTGTTCAAAGATCACTGTTTCTCAGTAATCTTTGTCCCCAGAGCTAAAATCCCAGAGAATTTATTTTTTACCCGACTGCGGGAAGCAAAGGATGGTAATGTGTTTATCAACCTATACATGTATTTTTGTACTTTAGCGGGGTTGTAGATATCGAAAGCGTGGGATCTGCCCACTTGTTTGTTTCGACGAATCTTACGTCAACGCCATCTGCGCAGTCAACAAATTACTCGAGTTTGAGTATCATTAAAATGTATTGAGTACTCTGAAAATGCAGGGAGTATATCTTATGATCAGAAACCGAAATACGGGTAAATTTATAACGTTATTTTAACGTTTCCATTCACACTCACATTTATATCGTTATTACATTACCGTTAGCGATATCGGTAATAAAGCGACAATAAATGATATCGATGCGTAAGCTCATGTCATATGCTATCATGTAGTAATGTTGAGGATTTCGGTATCAAGTAACAATATCCAAGTCAATATTTATACCCTTATCTTTTGCAATAATGACTAGTGAGAGATGAGTTTAATGTTTACCGTTTGTTTAAAGTATTTATTTGTTAATAGCAGTCTTTGCAAAATGCCCTTTAAACGAAATAGACGTATGTATGTAAACGAAACTTAAAATAAATATCTCTGACCAAAAATTGTTGTAGTCCTCAATTGCATTCTCTTTCAGAGTTATATGAGCATTTACTCTTATTAAAACGTGAAATTTTTAATCTAGAATGTTTACAGTATAATCTAACTGACGCCAAATACTTAGTTCTGATTTTTCGCTAAACATAAGCAAATAGAGAAACCGTTTGTATCGATTGTGGTTTCAAGCCAATGCTTTGATATATTAATATTGTTTGTATCACCGATGCCAGTACTTAAGCTACTGTTACCTACGATAGATTTACTTTGAGCCTGAGTATTAGACAATAGCATCACGTCTGCCTTAAAGCCCAGGTTTGTCTTTGTTTGTATACTGAGTAAAATTCACATCACGTACATCGAACGGATACCTAAGAATACGTGTTTTGTTCCAATCAAATGCATAATATTCTGATCTGGACGTCGGCGACTTCTAATAAAGCATTTTTCTGAATTGATATCGAAAACAGCGAAATTAATTCTGAGTAAGGCGAGCTTAGTTTTGCGAACTTTTCAAATATCATCTCATTAAAATGCTGGCGGTATGGTCCGGCATCCTACTCCTTCTGAATAAGAATGTGAACGAAGAAAAGCTGTATGAAAATACGTGGAATGTATAGATATGTGACTTCAACACGGACATAAGGAACGTTCAACGGGTGACTTATTTGCTTTACGAACAGGTAATGTACCCAATTGTAAAAAATACACGCTTTTCACGTACAAGATTACGGTTTTCCTCCATCATAGATCACATCATAAACACAAATCACATAGTGACCCAAACCACGGCACAGACAGGCTATAAAATGTTGTTTTTCTGCGTAGCATCTCTGCGTATTTTAAATTCTTCACTTCACGAGATCATTCACTACAAGAGATCTGCCTAATGTAGTGGGTAAAGTCTTCTAGGTTAAAATGTTATTTGTTTAGCAGCATTAAATCAAGATCGACTTGTGACGGAGAGAGGTCATGGTTGCGATTCCCGCCATTTGTATCCACTCATGTACCATAAATGAAGGATCAACAAAATATTGGTAAGGCGACACCCGAATCCTTTTCTAAACGATCCGGTAGAAGGTTTATTTGTTAACTAGGCTATCTGTCAAAAATATTAAGCTGAACTAATTTAAACACACACAAAATATTCACTCACACTGCCATCACCCTACGTAGCCAACATTTTAAGCATCAATTATATAAACCCTTATGAATAATTATTTTGTGTATCAATTAATTTACTTATATAAAGGGTATGTTAAAAGCTGTTGGTGCTCAAAATAATTATTTTGCTGTTTCAGTAATATTCCATCATTAAAGATGTCAACCGCCTGTTTACATTTTGTCGGCATACAAAGTACAAACGTTCTTTGACGTCTTCTGAAGAAATAAAAAGAAAGGAAATAACGGAGAGAAACACGCGTTCCTTTCGTACTGAAGCGCTCATTATGCCTAGTCATTGTTTCCATTACACGCGTTACTAAAAACAAAATGGAAATACGGAATCTGATACGACGAACACTCGACCAACGATTATTAAAAGCACTCGAATTTTCCATTGTGTTCCCATTTAAGCGCTTGACGTCAAAAGAATTTAATTTAAAATCCGAGACAGCATCGTTAGGGTAGGAGATTGCTTAAGTTCGTACAACTCACTATTCAATTCGATTGGCGACGTTAACGCTTTTCACCTATTGTAAAATTTCAATTCGGAAATATTGTGGTAATTTTTGTGAATGATTTGTATGCAAAGAGTTTTGAAGCATTCCCAACTCGCGAACCCCATTTCTCAAATGCATTCTCCCCCAATGTAAATCTTTACATACAAGTCTGCTTCTAGGTTCAGACGGGTGTGCCATTTCGTCAATCTTTCGGATTATATACTACGTGAAAACGAAAAATTTAAAGTACGAATTGCCGTTCCCATTTTATAGTTCTTCACGTGAAATAAAACGTTTAACCTAGACGTAAGTGCTCCGTACTCCGCAGGTGATTTACAAATAAAAGAATTTTGAAATGTCTGCCGGTGGCTGTGTTCTCACACATCACGTACCTATAACAGTTTTGGCACATATTAAACCGCTATAGGAAAATGTTGAGAGGATTTTTATATTACGCTTGCTAGGGAGGAAATAGACCATAATATAATTAGTTATATAAAGTTCGAAAAATAGAGGCCTACTCGGCAGACCTATCAATTTAAGGGATATGCGCCGACAATTGGCTTATCCCCGTCATATCCGATTCAAAGCCCAACTTATACAGAGTCGACAAAAACGTGACCCGAATATGGACTTTTTACTGTTGAGTCCATTTTTAGATTGTAATATTTATTTTGTTTCTTTAAGATTTTCTCAAGTAGGTACTTAATCTAAAGAACGCAGCGTAGAAAATTAAGATGTGGTCGTATATAAAAGATGGTATAGTTAATCGTCTAGGAATACGGTAAAGTCTAAAATTTAGGTTTTCCCCTTAAAGAGATGTTTTCTTTTATTGTAATATTAAATACATGTAAAGGACAACTGACATGATTTTAAACCTTGACCTTGAATATACATATATTACCGAATTACGACTTTCTAGTAATAACTAGAAAGTCGTAATTCGGTAATAAATATTCGTGTGAAATATAAAATGGTGACTTATTAATTAACTTAGCGAATAAATTAATTATAATATATTTAATACATTTCGGTACTATATTACAAATTTGTTTATATGCTTAAGGAAGAAAATATTATAATAAGTATTTTTAAGGTTTAATTATTTTTACGTTTTATTAGTTATGTGTAACATAATATCATGTGCACCTTATAACCCTAAGATACTATACTATATAACTAATAGGCGGATGTAGGATTTGGTGGTTTTCGATCGTGTGTATAGAATTTCCGCACAAGGCAATATTAGTGCCTTGTATTGTGTAATTGTTAAGCTATAACCGGCAATTCCAAACGGAACTAAAAGGCAAAAAGACTTTACCCGTAATATTAGAAAAGATTTCATATGAAAATCTATAAATTTAATTAAATAGAATTGAGTTTTAGATAAGACATGTGAACGCGGCGCTGACACATAAAACGAAATAACCAAAGGAATTGCCCTTTTTATGACTCTGCCCAATCACGGTTCTAAATCAATATCGTTGCACGAATATTATATGTGTACCTACTTGGTAGTTGGTACTCTGAGCACAACAGACGATATTGAACCGAATATTTAGTTAAATTGTAATTATCTCGTGCTTCCGCGAATTTATTTACATAAATATTGTCTTCGTGTCTACAATATACGGTATGGTTTCCCGAGATTAAGACGACGTCGGATAGTGAATTTTCTAATGGATTTTGACTACAGCATAAAGTGTTTCATACATTCAGTAGCATGCATAAATAATGAGTTGAAAGCTGTCAAATCCGTCATTATAGCTAGGTTACTTGATAGAAAAGATTACAAGTTCTTGAAACTTACAATGTTTTTGAAAGTTTAGCTAATTTATTCAGTCGTAGGGTTTAAAATATTCGCCCTGAGTGGAGGCGAGGATTATTATGTTCAATATTCTGTCTAACAGCTAATATTGTTCGTTTTTCAATTCATTGTGTTCGCAATCGCTGTACTATCAAGGAAGCTTGGCTGCATTTATTTTTTGTTTTCGTTCTTTTCCCGTTTCCTTGTATTTGCCTACTTCTTATTACGGGAAGAAAAGGTTACAGACCTTAATAAAAGACGTTGTTATTAAAAATCGGCTTAGTATGCAATGCTTATTCGGTATATTTTTTATAGGTAGGTAGAATTGAATTTACGAACTACTATAGTCGAGTAATGATTACGTACTGGAACTAATACGTTATAGATTAAACGCTCGGCACATGTACTAGTGCTTTAAAAGTTATATGCTTTTTAAATAATTATAGTTGGATTCCTTAAAAGTATAATATACATACATGTTCTTTGCATTCATCAGTAAATCATTAATAACATTATATAATTATAATATACATATCTACATTAAAAATCATGTCTATTGTGGAACGTTGGGCACGGAAACCACACTGAGATTCAGGATATACGTGATCAGCAAGTTTTTGAATCCTGGTTAAAATCACCCGACCAAATAGTTTGTTAACAATGCTTAGAAGGGATATTTCACGATAATTGTTGCACTCACCGCGGTCACCCTTACCCTTATATAGGGTTTATTTTATTTATTTATTTGTTTAACCAACGATTAGTTACACTGATACAAATTATATTAAGTATAAACAATATTAGAAATATAGATAAGTGCACTAATCAATTACAGGTTAACACCTCATGCACAGATTTTGTGAATATTAAAAAGATTAAAACTATTAATAGAGATACATAACAAATAATTCAATCAAGATCAAAGTTATCATTAATGAATGATGAAGATTTATGTCAGAAATTGGGTACAGATATTAAAATTAAATTACTTGTTTACAAAATAGAAAGAAACAACTTATATTAACGAATTGAATAAAATTGAATATATAATATTATAATATTATAATATAATAAGAAAATCAAATTAAAATAATAATGAAATAATTCAACATACCAATAAAACAAATCAAATATGGTAGAAACCAAGCAAAATTGGACAAAATTGAAAAATACAGGGTTACAATATTTGCGTCGCGCATATCATATCTTCCACAATAGATATGACTTTTACCCTTTGTCAATTACAGGAGAAGTATAGAGAGCGAAGACTCCCCTGTTTATTGCCTTCGTTAACCTCAACAAGGCCTTTGATATTGTCAACAGGAAAGGTCTCTACACAATACTTGAGCATATTAGTTGTCCTACACTCTTGCTGCGCCTCGTGAAATGTTTTCATGAAGACATGAAGGGAAGCGTTGTATTCAACGGCAATACATCGGATTCGATTGACATGCGCAGAGGTGTTCCGCAAGGCTGTGTGCTGGCACCTACACTGTATGGTATATTTCTCGCACTCCTTTTAAAAATTGCTTTTGGTGACGACCAACAGGGTATTCACCTTCACACGAGGGCTGATGGGAAGCTGTTCAATATAATCTCGCTTCTCATGTCTGAACGTTATCGTGAGAACTTATATACAGACAATCTCCTTTTTGCCGACGACGCAGCCTTGGTAGCGACGTCGACTCACAAGCTACAAATCATCTTGGATAAATTCACCCGAGCTTGTTCCTTGTTCTCCATAAACATAAATGCTACGAAGACCATTGTATTGTGTCAGGGTTACACAGAATAATTGCCTTCCGTTATGCTAAACGGTGCTCCCTTGGGTGTCGTTGACAGGTTTTGTTATTTGAAGTCCACCTTGTCAAACAATCTATCGCTTGACGCGGAGATCGACATCCGTATCGGCAGGGCGGCCAACATATTTGGACGGTTAAGTGCAAGAGTATGGCGTAACAAATACCTTACAACGAAAACAAAATTGATAGTTTACCAGGCATGCATATTGTCTATACTCTTGTATGGTGCTGAAGCTTGGACCACATACGCAAAGCAGGAGCGTCGTCTCATTGCGTTCCATATGCGTTGTCTTCGGAACATCTTGGAGATCTCATGGAAGGACAGGATAACCAATGAGAAGATCCTCTAAATCCCACAGCTACCCAGTCGTACAGCGCTGTTAAAGCAGAAACGCTATCGGTAGTTGGGGCATGTACACCGTATGAATTCCTATCGGTTGCCACGGCGTGTCTTACTTGGTGCTTTAGCATACGAAAAAAGGGATATTGGGAGTCTCATACTGCAGTTTAAAGATTGCATCAGTAGGGATATGGGAGAAGGGCGCTGAAGACCGCGATAAATGGAGGAAACGTGTGCACGATAGGCGTGTGATTCACGTTAACACCTGGTTTCTAAAACTGGCGGCAAAGAGAGCGAAACGTCACCAAGCTGATAACAACCGACCAGCTGGCATTTTCTCTTGCAGAGTATGTGGTAGTATCTGCCGCTCTAGAATTGGTTTACACGAAACTAAGTGCATGTCCACGGGACAATGCCTAAATCGTCTGAAACAGACGTAAAAAGCCAATGAGAGAGATCTATATTAAAACTAAAATAAAAACAATAAAGGATTGTAATACAGGTTTAAGAGAATAGCTTTCATGATAAGAATCAGTTAAGAAACTTATCAAACAGCAGGTTATCGAAAAGATGATTTTTCAAACCTACATACTGTACTACATCTATCTTAAACATATGTACAATTCGTTTATCTTATAGGAGCTTGTGTGTGTGTGTGTGTGGTTGTATATGTAATGTTTTCATAGAAAATCTTCATGAACTTAACGGTATCATGATTGCTTATAATTTTCTTTTATACGAATAAATGGGCACATATGTACTAAACACTCATAAGCGTTCACACTATTTATTTGCCAACGTGAAACTCAACTGGACTATGACATTGCCCGTATATGTTTCCATCTATCCAAGTAAATTAAAATATATCTACTGTCCTTTTCTCAGTACAGCTTTTTAACAAGTCGGAGATTGTATGAAATTGTCTCAATAACATTTATTTTTATCGGCGAACAGTGTTCATATTGGCAATATAAGAGTAAGTTATGCTGAAAGCCCTCGATTAGAGCGATGCCCGTGGGATTACAGCTCGTTCACCTGACCCGATGGACTCATGTATATACCGATCCATTTTATTTTTCCTCCCCTAACACCTATCTGCTCTTTGATGTTCTGAATCGTTTATATTATTGAGGCAATCTCGATTTCCCAATACATCATCGTAGATGTTATATTTATACCAACAATATTATTTGTCAAAGATATTGGGCTTATCAAGTATGTTTGGGTCAACAAATATAAACATTTAGAAGTATATTACGTAAGATACGGTAATAATTATCAGTTAAAAGATAGTCCATGGAGCTTTTGTGTATAACAAATAAGGAAAAAGAAGTTACATAAAACTAGCTAGGTCGCCCATCGTTCCGAGAACGATAAGATAAGTACCTTCATATTGTCTGAAACAAACTGCCATGTAATTACATTTTGCTGTTAAATTCTAGGGGCAGACCAGCATTATTGCACAAAGGGAATAATAAAGTTTTACGCGGTCGACATTACCAAACACATTTCATATAAATTGAAATGGGTCTGATACCTGCGAAACAGAATTTGTTTTTATTAATTTAGCGCCACACAATGGTTCAGTTTTATGATTTAGGGGCCACTCTATAGCTGTCGCTGTGCAATGTGCGGTGCTTAACATAAATTTAATGCTAATGGAGTGGAGTGTAATAAAACATTTCAGGCGATATCAGCGGACAAAAGTCCGAGTTTACGAGGACGCGGCGACCCGAGCGCATCCGTCCTCCGGAAGACGACCAACAGGAAAGTCACGACTGAATGTAATACCAGGCGAGATACTGCTCGCAATGACACTCCAAAGGACTTGATTGTCACATTTTACTATTTGTAGCACAAAAGCAGTGATAGCCTAGTGAGAGACCGTTGGATTGCCACGCAAAAGGTACGCACCAATGACCTTACGAAATTATGTGCGTATTAATTCACTAATTTTCTCTCGCTTTAACGGCGAAGGAAATCATGAGGAGACGTGCATGTCTAAGAACTCTACATAATGTTCTCGAAGATACCCACACTGGCCAGCGTGGTTGAACTATGGCCTAATCCTTCTCACATTGAAAAGAGGCACAGCACTGAGACATACACTGAGCTGTTATTATATAAAAAAGCCTTTAGTATTCATATGTTCCTTTCTGACTGTATGGTTCATGCTATTATTGAAGTGGTCTCTAAAGCGTTATCGATTCGTCGCATGTAGCGGACACAAGTTCAGTACCGAGCAAATATTTGTGTGATCTCCAAATACTTGTCCCCGGTCCAAGTGTACTTTGTGTGTGCCTTTTTACACTCTCTAGCTATTGGATGGCAATCATTAGTAATCCACAACCCGAATAGAAGCGGCAGTAGCGTCTAGATTATTGCCGAGCTTGTACAAAACATGAAAAAGGATAACGTAACTAGTTTCATTGCTATTTATAGAAATAAAACTAGGTTTGTTATAAAAGTAGACTACACGCAAGGTGTAGTGAGAAAAAGGTTGCCTTGCCGCGGTGCCGCATTATGTGGGTTCTTACACGGGGAAATTATTTGTGTAATCCACAAATTATTTTTATTTAGTATAAAATCTCCTGATCACTTATTTATTACGTCATTAGGGCAGATGTTGTATATAAAAATAGTGTGTGTGATTTTATAATATTAACGGTTGTATGTGGCAGGTCCATTTGAAAACATACCTTGTTCTCCATACACCTAAAATATATTCGGTTGCCAACTATCTGGCCAGTAGTAACTGGACCTGTAGTGTTCATTGCGGTATACCCTGTGATCATCTATCAGATAAATTGTGCGTTGTCTGACTGTATAAAAGCTTTCACACTAATCTATATATTTTACGAAGTTAACTGGTGCCAGCTATCCAACAACTGCAAAAAACTAATAATAGTCACTTATTATCCTAACTTAATAATATAAATGCAAATGTGAGTTTGTGTGTTTGTTACGCTTTCATGCATTAACTATACCAACGATCATCATGAAATTTCGCATACAGGATGTTAGGAGTACAGAAAAGGACATAGCCACCTTTCATACAGAAAAAAGTATTATTTCCAATCGAAGCCGTGGGCAAGGCTAGTATACCTATAAATAATAATTTATGTCTGGTTACTTTTAACGAGTTAAAGAATACCTTCCAATGCAATTACACAGCATCCTAAGAACGCGAAAAGTATTATCTCCTTACAAATAACGTAATACAATCTGAAGGAGCGCGCCAGTATCTGGAGCTTCACTAAGCAAGCTGTAATAAAGTTGCTTTTAAGTTTGTTTAAACTCGCCTGCGCTATTCTCTCTTAATCGTCACTCTAAGTTTGTTCGGAGCGATAAAACACGGCTTAAATCCGTTCATCGGCTAAGTTGATCGCTGATATTTCCTGTACTCTATCTTCTACATTTATAACGCCATAGATGTATATAGTCGTGCCAATTGGAATTCTCATGAACTGTTTTATTTATTAGAGATTTTATTTAGATTGTCGCCAATGTTAGCTACTTCTGTTATCGAATTGGGCCCGTTTAATCCAATTTCAGGGCCATTAATGTCTGCGCGGTACATTTACTAAATTATTAGTATCTATTTGGATAGTTTTGACGTCATCGGGGACTGGATTATTCTTGAGATTGTGTTTATTATTATCGATGCTTACTGAACTCATTATTTTTATTTATTCGCGTGCTAATCTATGTAATATAAATAAAATCGTTTGTCATACTTTTGTCGGTCTAACTATAATTTTTTTTATCTATTTATTTTGTATATTTTGGATGCACGGATGGCGTAGTAGTTATGTAATCGTCTCGCCATTGTCATAGCGTCGAGGGATGTGGAATCGATCACCACACGACAAAAAAAAAGTGTGGTCCATAAATAGTTGTTACGAGTCTGGGTGTTCTTTGTATTCATTGTTTGAATGTTTGTAAAGTAATACAGGCATTATTCCCAGTGTGGGACCTTCACAAACACAAAAATAAATTGTTGCCATTAAGTGTACTGTTAGGCACACATACTAAGTACGATCTTGTTCAGCAACTATAGTTTTTTTATCAGGTAAACTAAATAATTTGCTCAAACTAAGAATACACCTCGATACCTACATCTAATCGATAGTTGTTGAACTGTGAATATTTGAAATAATTTTTCTTTGGACGTGAACAATCTGAGCATTTGGTGTTGGACTTTATGGTGCGACTATGTACGAACAAAGTACGTGATTCACTTGCAAATGGCATTACATTAAATATATATCTAAGAGCTTGGCGGTATGTAAGCTTACAGGTTTTAAATGGCACTAAATGATCGTCGTAATGGGTAAGAATTTTTTGGTAACGCTAATACGACGCATGGCGCTGATCACAACAAATTTATTGTATGTGAATGTTGTTTCTTTCATTTCGTTTAGGTTTCCTCAAACGTAACCCGAGATTCTGAGTACTTGTATATAGATTTAAAAGGCTATTGTTAGTAAAGTCAATATATGGAACTATCTGTGTAATCTACTTAGGAGTGTTGTGTAGTGTAATGAGCTAAAACATTTTTTTGTTTTAATTTCAGTTTTGCAAGTCGGTCGTGACGTCGGATAATAAATATGTATTATATATTTTAAATTTTAATACATAACAACGCAAACCCGTTGTCTTATAGAGTATTATGTTTTTCTTTGTTTATCATTCAATTACTTTTCATATATTTTTGTTCTGATTAGAATACACAATTCTGAACACAGTTTATTATGATCGCATGTCAGTCATTCATCTTTATATTTTTTATTTAGTTAGATTTCTGGATAAAGACTGACATACTATCGGCACCCTCAAAACTCATCAACTTACAATTAAATTAAATCAATTAATCGATTTTGCGTTAAATTCACTGTATTATAATTTTTCCAGGTCCGTATAGGTGTATGACTTCTTAATATTTCTACTGTATTATTATCTATTATTTTTATGAAGTTTTACTTGGGCAACAGATTATTAATCGATATTAAATAATGAATACACCCACGCTGCATATATTTTTCTAACAATACTAAAATATGACGACCTGGATTTACTTTAATAAAACTTGATGATGATTAGTACAAACGAGTAATTATTGGTATTTCTATAATAAATGGCTATTGTAACCTTTTATGACTGCACATACGGTGCGGCAGTGGTTTAAGTGCTCGCCTCGCCACTGACACTGTGCCGAGTGTTGTGGGCTCAAATTCCAGAAATTCCTTTATGTGATCTAAAAATGATTGTTCTGAGACAAATTGTCCTTTGTGTCTGTTGTTTGAATGTTTGAGAAGTCCCCCGCTTTACAGGAATTATTCCTGATGTAGTCTTTACTAAAAAAAAAAGGGTACTTGTATGGATTTATGCTCAGCTGATATGCTTTAACAAATCCTATTTATAATACTCCGCGACAAGGGTCTGATAGATTTTGGCGTATAATGGAACCTATAATAACAATAGTTGGGTAACTATTGCTACAAATAGCTAAAATTATGTTAAGGCAAAACAACGCTCATTCAGTTTGTTTTTGATGACATATGTACATATTAATTATACATACATTGTCTCACGAAAGATTAACCAGAAATGTATATATCCACATTTCGTTAAGTATGGTTTTAGGTTGGGACCTAGAACTATCCTTTTTTTCATTATATTTGGCATTCTAAGACTTGAGTTAAGTTCCGGTTCTTTATATTTAGCCAGTTTTAAGAATATATATTTGAGCTAATGGTTTTTGCTTTTATTCTATCACGGCAGTACCCTTAAATAGATTTTGATGAAGTTTAATGTGGCTAGCTTGAAATACGAGGAGAGATCACTTGCCTACTGCTTGCTGTTTACTGAAATGCCTACGAAGTTGCAAGTAAATAAAAAATTACACGTAATGTGTAAAATTTCTCGAGAAGTAGGTGTGGATAATTTCCTTTAAGGAAAATTAAGGTGTACTCAGTTTTTCCTCAAGATAATAAGAAAGCATTATGTAGAGAAAATAGTTGTAGCTGTAATTATTAAAAGATAATGTTATCTGGCTAATAATAATAAACCCGCGTAAGAAATGAATACATTACATGAAAATGGATGAAGCTAGAAAAATAATCTTAGCGGGCGGTCGCTATCGTTTCCGGGAAATAGAGGTGAGTGTGTTTTAATTGTCTTAGTAGTAGCATATCGTAAGTGAATGAGACTGCTGTGTATAAATTTTCGAGTTCAATTTCAAGGTCGATTAGGGTGTTTTTTCTTTTCTTAAAAATCAGCTCCCGCATTAGGCATTATTAGACTCGGAACAATCATTTGCGAAACACACAATTTTTTTAAAAATATCGCTTTCTTGAATTCGGCTTAGCTACAATCAACGCATACTTCAAGCCGCCAACGAAGATAAGTCCATTTTTACCATCCGTCAAGTGCCAACTATGTACCTTTACAAGATGCAGGGGTCTATGAAATAGATTGTGACTGCGGACTCTCATACATTAGTCAAAAAATAAATTAGGCATAAAAGAACACATAGGTGATGTAAAATACCAACGCTCGTTGAAGTCTGCTGTGTGTGTACATGTGCAACAGGGGACCAACCACTACCTGAGATTTCACAAACTGCAGATTCTCGCTAAAGAACACCGATTCCTACCAAGGATGCTAAGCGAGGCTATTGAAATAAAAAATACATACTAATTTCAATAAAGAAGATGGTTGGAATGTACCACCAGCTTGGGATCCAGTTATTCAAATAGTCAAACTCAAGAAGAAGCAAACCACAGCTAGACTTGATGATACTTTGAGCTCATTCTGCGTAAATAGAAACACCAATGATTAAATTATATTCCGGTGCTTTGAAATAACGACACTGGAACATTGAGACAACTACTAAAAATCAGTAAAGTTTAACAGTAGTAATAGTATAACAGTTTTTAAATTATGTAATAAACTGTCAAATAAACAACGCGATAAAATCCGTAGTAGTTTAATTTCAACACATTTTTTCCAAAAATCTAAGATGCGATTGGCAAAAGTGCAATAGGACGATAATTACTGGGATCTGTTTTTAAGTTCTTTTTATGAATTGGCTTTATAATGGCGGCTTTTAACATGTTAGGAAAATTGCCCTTCTTGAAAGATTGGTTTATTAAATTATACAAAGGTAACGTTAATTCATCTGCACATTGTCTTATTAGGGTTGGCGGAAGTTCGTCAACTCCGTGACTATTCTTATTTTTTAAGCGTTTAATTGATGTGTTTACTTCGTGAGGCTCTACAGGACTGAGATACATTGAGTTTAAATTTTTGTCGCGTTTGGGATTCGAACCCACAACACTCGGCGCAGTAGCAGTGCGAGGCGACCGTGAACCACTATGTCATCCGTGCAGTGCATGTGTAATAAAGTTTTTGCCTATCAAGAAATTGTCAGTCGTATCCCAAAGTCTGCATCTGTGCCCGGACCAACCATCCTAAAGCCATCGATGGCAGTATGTAGCTGCATTATTACACATCTGCCCACAGGACACAGTTATCATACCATATATGTATATATACTATAATAGTAGTTAACAGTCAGTAAGAACGATAAAGTGAACGTGTTGATGGCTTTAAGCTTCCTTACTTACTCATTAATAAAGGCAAATATTGTCAAAATTACATATTATGGTGATATTTTCGGCTCTTACTTGCTGTTATTATGGTTCGTATAATCCGCGTTCATCCATTAGTGTGTGCACGCCTACGTGCATCACGGAGTTAGCCGGATATAAACTAAATCCAGGCTCATTTATACCATTTAAGTGGCTTTATCTGTTATTAATTTGTGACGTCACGGATTTCAAGAGAAAATACAGAGTGTAGTTATTTATCTTACCAATAGAATTAGTTTGGCTTATAATTTACAGACTATAAATCAGCCGGTTGTTATTTATGTATTCCTTGGCTTTTACAGTCGCGTGAAATTCAGTTTCCGAGCTGCTTGGGATTATGTGTAGCCTTTTGTGTTGATACATTTATCTACTAAGTTGTAGCCAAGTCCGTTCAGGTTATTACGTGTGATAAACGTAATAGGCGTGATAGGCGTAACTAATTTCAATATATTCAACTACGACTTAGGTCTTAGTTGTGGGTAGCGTATACTTTACTCTTAAGGAACAAATGCGACATTGTGAATTGATGCGACGCGTTGTGTATACGTTACGTATTAGCTGTACGTGTAAATACGCAAAGCGTATTCGCGTTTTGTGCTGAGTTTCCCTTCGCTTATGCGGGCGTAGCGTAGTCCCGGTAACCGACCACGAGCGGAGCATGTAGGGAATTCGATTTCCGTAGTGTAGATATAAGTAGGTACATTGGAGTTTACCGAAATCCAATGTACGTGTTGACATAAAAATTTAATTAAATAATAACATTCCGTATTACTTCTATAATATCATATTTTTGCAGCATGTGTATGTTAAGATATGAATGAACTCGACTGTACTTTACTCCCTACTTCGTATTCGAGGCTTCTTTAGAAGCCGTGGTAAGTATGATGTACCTACGCTTACAGCAAGCCTCAAGAATTTGGATCTTGCTGCAACGAGTTGTGGCACTTTTGACGGCGCAAAGGAATTTATGTCTTAGATTTGTTAAACTTCACTGTACGTTTACAAAATGGCTCTACTGCTATTCAGCGTTGTAGCACGTCGTATAAACCCATCTTAACATATTGGCGTTCTGCAAATGATGATCGAACAGAAAACTGTTCGATCATCATTTGCAGAACGCCAATATGCTAAGATGGGTTTAACTCTTTAACTCCAGCTCAGTCTGTTCTCCTTTGCGGCTATCCGCAGATACGATCGCCACGGCGGGCAGCCGCGAATAAACGAACTTTTGTCCTTGTCCTTCGTGTGCATGTGTGCATTGTTAAATAGGATTTCATATATTTTATACTGCTAGTAAATTTGTCCGATCTTCCGTGAGACGCCATTACGTAAACTGTACAATTAACCGGTCGTATTCCGCCGGCTCGCATACCAGCCGGCAGATTTGTACGGCTATTCGTAGCCAATAGGCAATCAGTTTTGATCGGTAAGGTTGGTAATATACGGTTTTAAGCGAAGGCGGCGCGCGGCGTTTTGGCGCCAATTTGGTGGCTCGCATGCGAGCCACCGGCCTACGACGGGTACAAATCTGCCGGCTGGTATGCGAGCCGGCGGAATACGACCGGTTAAACTAGAATATTTCATGAAACAACAAGCATTGTTTGCCGTTTTAATACAACAAATGACGACACAGTCGTTTCAACAAAATTTCTCATGCGCTGTTTCGTTTGTGATCTGAAGCACATGATTGACAGCTGCCGTGAAAAACAAACGACGTCTTTCGTACTCATATGTACTCTGTTTAATACAATAGAATGCTGTTTCACCGCTGCTGGCTTAATTGAAGAGCGTTTTAATTGGGAACAAAGTAAATTATGTTGCTCATAAAACATGCAGCTTGCTCTACTGACTGTTTATTTCGAGGGACAACGAATGGTATCGGGATAATCCGCGACCAGCCGCTTGTGTTTATGGCGGCGTATTTGCGTTTAAACTTAATTACTGCAAGTAGTATTGTAGTAGTAACTTTTTATGAGATAACATACCGGTGTCAGACTCCAAAATGATTGACAGTAATGATAGATATACACATATAATAGAAAAGTACAGTCAAATTAAGAACTTTATTATGAAGCCACTTAAAGATAGTTATTTCGTAGGTTTTAAACACACCCATGAGTACCCCTATACCAAATCTAACCAAAATTTGTTTAGCGATGTAGCCATAATAACGGAATAAACCGAGCTACGTTCGGCTTTATAATACTGGACCGGATAATGTAAAGTATGAACAATTAAATAGTTTTATAAATACCTGCACTAGTTTTGCTTAACATCACTCACAAACCACGAAACGGATTTTGATATAGCTTTCACACTATGGTAAGTTGGGGTTTAATCAATTCTATGCAGTATTATCGGAGATAAATATGACGCAACGCGTGATCCATTAAGATAACTTTGCGAATGAATTGTGTAATCAAGTAAATATAATCTACACCGACCGCGGTCAAAAGCCAGTATAAAATACCTACGTAGTCATCGAAAATACTTCAGAGGAATTCATTTAATATTAAAAGTAATTTATTACACTAAATTTAATTTATATGTGTCAATTGAATAGCATCGGAGTGTTGAGGCACTAACACGCATCTTTCAATCTATCCATCCACACATCAAAAATATTCGCATTAAAAACATATGAACATCTAGAACATTCTACATTTATTCTTGGCCACCGTGTGGGCAGTCATGTCAAGTAAATCATAAAGTAAGTCAGGCGTCCTGTCACAGAAAAGGGGCTTCCTTCAATTTGTCACAGATTCTGTGGAAATTTTACACTAGAGCGATTTCAGTAGATTTACATGAAACAGCGCAACTTACATAACATGCATGATGAAGTTTTATGAAAATTTGTTGTGTACAGTTTTCTTATATGGATCGAGTTATTCCCTTCCCTCTAATTTGGTAAGGGGATGGTTGGTTCAGGCGTCATGCTTGTGAACGAGTGTCAAAACTAATAAATATGAGTGTGTGACGTCCGTGCTATAGATATTTTATTATTGTATTATTATATATTATTAGTTAATTTTGACTTTGTAGGTAACTAGTTAACTCACCGTTGTGAATGTGTTGAGTGTTGAGGGGTCGAGCCTTATCCGGGTATTCGCAAATAGCTGCAGCGCGGTATGAATCTGGGTCTCTATTTTATTAATTTATTTATAAAGTCTCTACGGTTATATATATAGGGATGATCTCTTGAAATATGTTGTTCATTGGCTTTAAAATAAATTTAAATTTAATATAAACAATAATATTGTATGATATTGTAAAAACAATGAGTTACTAGACTTATAACTGATCTAAAAGGTGTTAAGGCGATTGAAGAATCGCTGATCCTTGAGACCCTGAAGAAGATCGGCAGAATAACTTATTTAAGAACATTCTTTTTTAAATTGTGTACATTAAGAAACCCAAAAATAAAATAAATCTTAGTACAAAAACCGAGCTTGCTTTATTCTTCCATTAATGTGCCAACACTAGAAAACATACATAATTTAACATTACCATCTCCTTAAAATATTTACCACAGTATGCAAGAGTTGGTAGAAAGCCTGTTAATTTATTTACCACTTGTCTTACCTCCCTCAACATTCTGCCAGTGACGTCGGCATAAACACATTCACCAAAAGTTATAGCGGAATCTGAGCGTATTTTATGTAAGGAGAGGCACATGATCTGGAAAGTTGGTTCTTTATGATGTAACGCGAGATGCTCTGCAATAACTTTTTTCATATGTAATATTTGTATATCTAGCATCTATGTTGTGCACGTAACTTAGTTTTCTAATCACTTAGAAACTATAATGGAGAGGAAGCATTTAAAAGTACGGATAGTCTGGAGTACTGATTTTATTGTGGATTGGTTTAAAACTTTTGTGGATCAATTGGTGGGATAAATATTGTATATTAATAACATTGAATTAATTCAAAGTGAACATTTGGGTTGACAGATTTATGTCGTTAATACAGAAATCTTTCTTATCTTTATCGAGTATTAGTATTAGTCTTTAGAAGAGACTTTTGAAATGTTTAGTAGGTATATAATTTATTTATGTTTGTTTGTATTCCATCAATAACTTATTCTTTCACTTCAGCATTTCTTCCTGGCTGTTAAAAATACATTATGAGTAAATGACTGGATTATTTAGGAAGTTCTAAAATTAGAGAAAGTATGTTAGTATGAGTTTTATATTTTCTTTTAATTGAATTGATTATATATTTTTTTATGTCTGTCATACAATATTTTAGGTATAAATTAGTTCTAAAGAACTGATCAAATTGATATAATTCATATTTTTCAAATATTTTTTTTATTTATTGAATTGATATAGATTTATATTATAAATTTTACCAGTGTTTCGGTTGCTTTTGACCAGCCATGGAAACTAACATGGTGGTCGACTCATCGTCTTGAAGTTTTGGTGGTTGGCGGTATCTATAATAATATGCAAGTGGAGGTAGATAAGAACAATGAGTAATGTTTCCTTTTACTGATTATATGGCTATTATGATTATTAATTTCAGTATGATTTTCTTTATTCAAATTAAATAAAAAAAGAAAACAGATATCAAAAAGATAATTTTCTTGATTGTTCTGTAGTGTGTTACATCATCGGTCACTGGAACATATTTTTCCTCTGATAATATGCGCGGGATTTCACCGATATGATAACATCGACGTGGTAAAAACACACGTTTTCGAAAATTACAACGAATGCATTATCACTAGGATAAATTTAATAATTACAGTCAATCAAACTAATTCACTAACTATCTTTGTATATAGCAAACAACCATAATATAACTACTCATAAGACTAGTTATAGCAACCACCAATATTATAAAATAATTGTCCGGAAGCGACTGTAATAGCGTACTTACGTTATTGGAGGGAATACGCAGCGATATGACACGCTTCCGTCCGAACTGCGCAATAGCACGTTACTAACGTGAAACAAAATTGGGGGCAGGGACACTGTCGGACTCGTTTATGCAAAATTAGGTCTAATTACTTTTGGTCACCAATATGACACCATTTTGCAGGACAAGTACGTTTGTGCCTCTAAACAAAAATTATCGTTAGTTATAGAACAATTTAGTTTTTAAAATAAACCTAGTATTTAAAAAAAATTATAGATTGTAAATTTAATTTACCTATATTTATTGGCGTATAAGCGTTTTTGTCTATAAAAAAAGTATGGGGGACAGCACCGATATGACAAAATTCGGCGATTATGTATTTATTTCTACCTTTAAATATAGTCTTAGTCGAAAGATATTTTTGCCACAAACCAATAACTACCTATTCTATACTGGAAAAATAATTCAATTCAATATTCTCGTTTTAAAATACGAATTTCACCGAAGACAAAAGATAAGTCATTTGGGATATTTACTCGTATACAAAACTTAAACGGTCGTATCCGTAAAATTTGGTTTATTTTAATCTTATTAGGTTTTTCCGCCGATCTGATGTATCCCCAGGGATACCGATTTGTATGTATTGAGATGATCTGATTGATGCTTCCTGATATTTATGATAGAAAATGTTGCCGATTAGAATAATAACCCTCAGATGGATAAATATTAACATAGGTAATATTTAGCAGTAACATTTGACCATGTGCGATATCACCGGTTTTAGAAAAACAAAATCAAAATTTTAACACAACGCTATCAAACTTTGATAAACGAATCGGAATCCGTTTAGTGGTTTTTACGAAATGCCAGGATAAAAAAAACATATACAGAACGATGGTGTTTGGGTTCAGAATCCTCTAAAATATATCCCAATAAGTTTTCAAAATATCGCTATTGTACAGAAAAAGCCTCGCTAAGCTTTACAATAATAATAATAATAAAAATAAAAAATACTTTTATCATGTGTTAAAAGTATGCCAGTAATTTGCTTGGCATTGTATTCGATACCTCGAACATAATATTATGGCTGCAGAGAATATTGTGGAAAGGATCTTCGTATTTTACTAAGTTTAATGAGTACATGTTGAGATGATACCTATTGTAGTTAACATTTAATAACTTTACCTTTGGAGCGTTTGCCTGTATCTGTGAATAATAATAATATTTTTATTGTCTGTTCTTAAATACAAAGCAGTCGCATTTACTAGGTATAATCAGAAACATAAATCAATACACGATGGTTTAAATTTTCTCTATCGTTCAAAATGTTAGATTATTATAGAAGTAATAGTTAAAACATAGTTGACATAAACACTCCAGCCACCCTGAGGTTTGACCTGGGAGTGGTGGGCTTCGTGGGACTGCCCGCCACCCGATCAGCACCAGGTCCGGGAGGCCGCGTGCGTGTTCCAACGCGCGCCTCTGTGTCATGTGTCCGTCTCCCCCTCAAGAGGGCTTAAATGTAGTGATGCTCATAGGGTAGTCTTGTTCTATAGTGACCTGCCGTTTCATACGGCGAGCCGGAACCTCGGCGGCGTCGCGACTGCATATGAAAGCGATTCGCGTGGCCCCGTCGATTGCGGTTTTATCGAGGAACACCGTGGTAGGTTTAGTCGGTATTACCGGGAGGTCCATTATAATCATTACCATCTTTCTTTGCCCCGGTGAGTCCAACGTAACCCCTCCGTTAGCCAGCGAAGGTGTATGCGACAAAGCATTCCACGTAAAAACAAATAAAATATTTGATATAAATACACTACAACTAGAATTTTTAATTCATAAAATATTTCTACACATGTGTTTTATGTTCAGCTACCTATGATACTGATTTTACCGATGAGCTACTAACGCAGTCTAGTATGAAATAAAACTAATCATAGTAATACGCTAGTGTAATAACCGAAGTTCTAACGAAGATTTGCGAGCGTCCTAGAAACCTAACAAATCTTCATATGTTACATAAGTACATAACTTAAGACTAACTAGCTCCAACATTAAGCCACATTGTGCCGCAATTTAGTGGTGATCTCTCCTAATTAACGTCTCTGCGGCAGCTAAGCTTATATTAGAAGTTTTTAGGCTGCTGGTTGTTTGGACGAAGCCAATGGACGATAGAAGACTTAGACTAAATTTCTTTAATTTCTTGGACTACATTTACACTTTATTATCTTATGTAGTATACTAGTCTTATACGTATTACACTAGGTGCGGCTTTTTAATTTTTCAATATTCAACTTATTTCTATGTTGGTTTAATGGTTTAGCCGTGAAAACTTAATGAATAGAGTAAATTACTTTCGTATTTTTATATTGTAACGTTATGCTAGTCAACCCGCTTTAGAGGCGTGGTTGAAATAGGATTTTAATTGAAATTAAAGATGAACAACGCGATCAATAAGCATATATTTTCACTTACAACAGGTGTATAAGAATAAACAGAACTACAATTAAATTCGACTAGATATTTAGTGGTATTTCAGGGCGTGCTTCAAGATGAAGGCTTGTTACGTGGTCCCGGGTAGAATGGACCACTTAACTTCAGTAGGCAGCGCGGCAGAAGGAGGCTGGCACCAGGGCGCGTTGCGAATATATAGGGCCGCCGCTGGGGAGGAGAAGCCGATAGAGGGGCGCCGCGAGTACGGCGGCTTAGTTAACGACCGGTCCGCGTCACAATATTAGCCGGTTTTATTATATTGTACTGCCTGACCCGCTCAACTTCGTCTGCTTCACATAAGAGAATTTGCCCCATTTTTGCAACATTTTTCATTGATGCTTCGCTCCTATTGGTCGTAGCGTGATGTCGTATAGCCTTCCACGATAAATGGACTATTTAAAACTAAAAGCATTTTTCAATTCGACCCAGAAGTTCCTGTGATTAGCTCGTTCAACCAAATAAACAAACTCTTCAGCTTTATAATATTAGTATAGATTAATAAGATACTGATGGCGATACTTAGGTAATATATGTTAAAAAATAAATAATTTGGGTGTATTCGTTTTGCTTGAAGTGTCTGGAATATACAGGCATAACATATTTAAAAGTGGTTAAGAGTATTCACAGAATCTTTATTTTAAGTCGTTATGAATGCGGGTTCGTTTCCCGCACAAGTCAATCATTTGTGTGCGTGAACTTGGATGTTTGTCTTGGTCTGGGTGTTTCTATGTATAATATGAACGTATTTACAAAAAAAAAGTATATATGTATGTTTATCCATTGTCTAGTACCCATAGTACGAGCTCTGCTTAGTTTGGGCTAGATGGTGTTGTATGTATGTGATAGAATATTATTATTATTATTAATGTTAAGAGATTATGTTTTATATTTTACGACAGTCTCACTAGGAATTTAGCCCTATGTCGCAAAAAACTATAAAGGCGTATCATGAACAGATATAGACCCAACCAGAGTTAGAACTAGCATTTGCAGATCCAAAGACAATATTTTTTCTTTCTTCTTCTTTCTTTTCTTTCTAAATAATTGTACAGTGTGGGACGCGAACCCACAGCATTAAGCGCAGCGTTAGCGGAAAGGCGACCGCTTATTGCGTTATCCTTGCCATATTACAGTTTAATTCTTATACCTAATAATAGATCAGAAATCACAATAATTTTAGTTGATGATTCACGAAGATGGCATACGGATCAAAAGTCTGTACAGTCGAGTTCTTACTTTAAGTCTCGAAGGATTGCAACTATGACTGACACTTGTTGGAAATTTCTTTTTTAAGCTTGCTTAAGATTCCCACTGAATCTTGAACACTTAGTGTGCTCTGGACGGGAAATAAGGAGTATCTTACAACTAGGCTGTGTAATTTTACCTTGTCTGTTCTGTTATTGGTACATAAAACCTCATTAAACAAAGACTTGGATATATTCCACTGTGTAATGTGAAGAAAAGGGAACAGAATCGGCTATTCTACCAAGATTAGTTTAGGTTAGAAATCAGAAACGAAAAATCTGCTTATAAATATTTAAATGTGAATATAGGTTTGTATGTTTGTTACGCTTTTACGCGTTAACTACTCAACCGATCATCATAAAATCTTACAAATAGCTTATCAGTGATATAGTAAAAGGACATAGGATACAGGTACCGTACATACATAACGAGTTCGGTTCCCGAGGGATAAATATTTATTGACAAAATCTAGATTAATGCAAGCAAAGCCGCGGCAAAAATCTAGTAATAATATTAAAGTAATATCAGCGCCGTATATAAACTGTTCCTCTGGAGGGCATGAGCCTCTACTCAGTTTAATTCTGCTTAAAACAGTTAGCATGATACCTAGTATTAATCGGACGCGGGTATTCTCATTTAATACTAAACCAATTTGGATCCTACTAATCATACTAATGGTCGGTAGAATAATTTAATATTTTTTAATGTTATACTATCAATATGTATGTAGCTATACACATATTTAACAAATCCAATTACGCTCAGAAGACCAAAACGAACAGACTGATAAATAAAAGAACAGATAAAACGCTCGCAAATTCATTTTGCGCTACCACGGGGTAACGAGAACATGACTAGATTTTCTGTGTGTGCCGCAAACGCTTTGATTGGGTTGGCTGAGAAATGTACTACCGGGCTTTCCAGACTGCGTACAGCTTGGGAAAATTTCCCATTTTAATAATTGCAATAGGTTACTACTCAAAATAAAGACCTAAAATATAGCAGGCGAAAGTATATAATATGTACCATATAAATGCATTGTCAAGCGGGCCGGTCGTGTTAGCGGCTGCGTTCGTGCAGAGTGGTGGCGCCCTCTCTCTCGATCCCTCCTTCCGAGCGGTGGCCGACCGATATATAAGCTGATGTCGCCCTGGTGCAAGCCTTCTACCTGCCGTGCTGCAGATAAGTGGTCTTTCGAACTTCAAGACCACGTAGCGAGCCTACAGAACCACGCCCTGTTGATATTTTTATCTAGAAATTCTGTTTGTTCTACACCAAGTTGTTTATGGAAACATAAACCTTTAATTATTTAGTATAATTTTTAATTATCTCCACTTAATAGATTCTCTAGTCAACCACGTCTCTAAAACGTGATTGACTAACAATAACGTTACAGCATCTACCTATAAAAGAAATTATGTATATAATAATAATAATAATAATATTCTATATGTATTGACTGTAGGTATGTACAATATATTTTGCTTCTCATGGTTTTTTACACTTCAAAGTCAACTCAGACTCGGAGTAATTGCCAAATCTTGGTAAATTTTTTATGCGTCCGTCGTTTTTTAGACTCCACCATGTTACAGTAATATCAATTAGTGCGACAGTTTGATTATAAATATTAAAATCTTTTGATCATTAGTCCAGAGCATAAGATTGCAGTTCGGTGCATTGTATTGAACTTGCGTTGGTGATGGCGTGCGTTAGAAACCTACTAATGTACTACCTACGTGATTCTCTTCCTAAAGCCTAGTGTTAGACCACGGCTGCATTATTACGGTGCGGCGCCGAAGTTGCGGTGGCAAAAGCAAAATGAAAACATTTCATGATGTTATAATTCGGCGCCATATTATACCACACCCTCGCACCAGAGCGGCCTCAGGTTGACAGTAGCATATTCGCTCAGCTGCAGCCAAAATTGCTAAAAACTTTGTAAAAATCTTTCAAATGAACCGTCGTCGTCTGCCCTTCCGTTGGACATGCAATTGGTAAAACGCCGACTCATCGATTGGCCCCTTAAAAGTGCCTTACATATATTAAAGAAGACAGGACGCTAAAAAGATGTGAATAGAGTGAGAGTAAGAGATTTATCTGTGAACAGACTTGTCTATAATTAGTTTATATATCGCAGTTATTGGAAACTGGCTGCGACGATCTCTACAGTTTACCATAATAACCTTACCATAACTATAAGAAAATATTCTTCAGAGAAAAGTTGTTCAAATTATACACGTTGCGTCAAACTTAAAGTTCTCTCTGAAGTTGTTGTAGTGTGCGCAATTCCATCCCTCCCGCTCCCCGCGTTCACCCCGTTCGTCTGTTTTTGTCATTGCGCCGCCACTCGAAAAAACTTCAGAGAGAACTAAAAGTTTGGCGCAAGCTCTACCTAGTTGTATGGAATCACGAATGACACTAAAGTCGCAACCCTTTACCCTTCAGACCATTTTTATAACAAGCACAATGATAAAAAGGTTTATGATGATGTTTTTTCTGTCCTCACACTTTTATAACGTAGTGAAATCGGAATAATAATGATCACGCATTGATACAACAACATAATACGTATACATGGGTACACACTCTATATATACACATATATCATAGTTTACGATTCTGTAGGAACTGTCCTTTAGATTTTCTTTAAGTGTGCCTCATAGCCGGCTGACATTCGGCAACAGAAGTGGAAATACGCTTGCAAATTCATATCTTTCAAAATTAAAGCCATTGCCTCTGTCTTTCAAAATTAAAGCAAATTCTTGTAAAATTAGTTGATAAAATAACAGTTGTAAAGTTAATTTGTAAAATACTTTTACAAATTTGATTAATGTTTAGCTACTTATGTTGCTGACTGTATCGCGGCATAGGATTGCGCTTACGCATGGGGCCAATCGCGAATTCGTGCGGTGGGTCTCTGGGTCGAGTTGTATTATTGGGATTTTATCTCCGGAAATTATCGGTAGTAATACGTCGTTGGGGAATATGCTCGGTACATGCCAATAGTGCCACACTTTTACTGCACGGGATCCACGAACAAAGCTAGCGAAATGTAGGCATGTACATATGTATTTATAGTTTCCATGCACTTCTGGCTTCCTCTCTTCAGGGTTGTATTGTGTTGTTGTGACCCTGCAAGATCATATTTGGATCGCCAGGGAGCTTATTATCACGAAGTAAAATTTTTGTCTATTAGACCTATGTCGAAATAAAATGTAAGAAAATTGCTCCGCTGTGCAGTTACCGTTGACACGCTAATATTGTATGGAATATGACAAGTCTCTGGTTAAAAGAAATTAGCGTCTTCTGTGCTCTGTACTTATTGCGTTATCCGCGTAATTGGCTTTCTCGTTCAATTCAACGGGAAATAGAACCTTCCTTTTCTTATTATTTGCTTTTACCTCCATAGGGTATTTCTAGTTAATTGCTTAATTGATATTGTAGTGGTATAAGAGGTTGCGTCACTTTTA
Organism: Catocala fraxini; assembly: GCA_930367265.1. Lineage (NCBI taxonomy): Eukaryota > Metazoa > Arthropoda > Insecta > Lepidoptera > Erebidae > Catocala > Catocala fraxini. Next base: position 11,549,081 of record OV884042.1, read on the forward strand.
CCACGTGCCAATTGATGTGGGTTCGATCCCCACACTGTACAAAAATTTGTGTAATCGACTAATAGTCGTTCCGACCCTGAGCCGATTTATATTCGTTATTTAAATGTTCATAAATTCCTACGTGTCATACGATAGTCATACGACATAAACCATATCAGTTGTCTTTAAAAAAAATATCTACTGATGATGATAGAAACTGTTTGAGGATATGTTCGTTTTGTTGTATGTTTGTGCGTTTGTTGCCTTGATATAGACTTAATATTGATATATCTTAGTGTTACTTTGTAGATTGTCATTAAATTAAATGTACCTATTGAGTCACAGTGCATACCGGCGGCTAGATACCATGTTTTTTATTATTTATGGGTTTTTTTAACCTGGTAATTCAACAATTTAAAAAGAAAAAACAGCTGTTAAGACGTTACGGAAAAAAAACAGCTGTTAAGACGTTACAGAAAAAAAACAGACGATAAACGCACAAAAAATTTACGAAAGGCAAATAGTCAATAAAGAGTCATAGTTTGAGAGAACATTAAAACAATTTAGAACTGTCATAAACATTGCAAATTCCAGCAAACGGATCAATTAAAACTGCTTTTACAAACTTTATTTATGCTTCACCTGAAACACCAATAAAATTAGTCATGTTTTTAGTACCTACCTAGTGACTTTTGGCATACATCCAAAACATCGTCAGATTGAAATTTAATTTAGCAAAATCATTTTAAATGGATATACTGTGTTGAAATTATGAAATCGTGAAAATATTTTGTTAAAACATTGACTGTCGGGTACAAGACAGAGTAGAAATCATTTGCAAATTAACCATTGAAACGCCACCGCAATTACAGGTGATCATGACAGCAGTGGCGTTTTAATGATAAATTTCAATAAAATTTCAATTGTAATATTTTCGTCGCGAGCAAATTGGAATAACAATGTCGTTAAATATTAGTAGCGTCAATCTATATTACAAAAATATTTTGTTCGGCTGATAGTTGACTAAATACGAATTGTAATAGGCAAATAAGCTATATTTAAATAACGATAATGCGATGTAATAAATTTACCATTACGTAGGACCTGGGATCCCAAGCGGGCAAAATGATGGCCTTACCGTCTCTGGACCTTCAGGAATACCTATACAGGCTTGTATCCAACGATGGATAAAGATACTGGCATAGAGAATGTCGAGCGCATAATAACGAAAACCGATTGATATATACATATATACATAATTATATCCATATTAAATAAGATAACTCTACAATTTATACAGATTTTATAATAGCACAATTAAATCAGCGTTTAATATTTAAATACGGTTTTTGGGCAAGCGTATATTTTTATAAACGATGTTCTTATTTGCATGACCAACATATAAAGGAAGAAAGCCGGGGACGGTCCGGGCGTCGGGCCACAGCCCATTACCATAATCCTGAGCAAATATATGCGCCGCACGCGACTCTGTCCGTTGTTCATCTTAATTATGAACGCTCCTACCGTATCAAACCGTCACGTTAATACCAAATCAAATTATACACAGCAGGCTTACCTCTGATTGGGATATTCGTGTTTTTACGTTTATTCAGCCAGTGAATTGGAAGAAAATATTCCATTCACATTCGCGGCGATGTACTAGAATTAGAATATATTATTGTCTATTTGACTGCGTCTGTGGCGCAGTAGTAGCGAATACGACTGCGTCAGGTCTCGGACTCCATACAAACTAATAGCCACCTCACCTTAGTGATGGAAAACTCAAAAACAATGATGAACTGGTTGATTCTGTAATTGAATGTAGCATGAAACTACTTAGATGTTTTTGAGTTTTTCTATTAGAAAACTCTCAATAGTATTATCGAATCTCTGTGAGGCCGATTGAAGATTTGATAGGCCCGAATTCCTGTGTATTTCTATTTTTTAGCAACATTTTAGAATAAAATTAAAAGAAGAGAGACTGCTGTCTGATGTTGGGTTATTGTCACAACACAAGGGCAGTCTTATCACTTAATTTAATTAAAGTATCTTCTCTAATATAATTCGTTGGACCATTCTCGCCGGCATATACGAATAGGAGAATGAGGCCTGAGCTCCATTACTCATTTCATTTTATTAATATTATCTTTTTACTAGTTTATGCCCGCTGCTCCGCTCACGTTATTGTAGATTTTGAGAATAAAATTGCAACCTTCGGGCGCAATACTTTTTTTATTTATGAAAGGTACTTTTCTGTACTTCTGACAATGTGATGAATGTGCGCGATTGCACCTTTCATGATGATCAGTCAACAAACATACTCAAAATTGTATTTATACTATCAGATAAGTTATCTTTTTTATACTTTTATGTGCCGGTTATGATACACAATTCTTAAAACGATTTATTACATATGCATATTAATATCAGTAATTTACCTGCCTCATTTTTTAGTCGGTCGTTTTATGATAAATTTGAACATGTCATCAGTATTTTCGAAAATCATTACGTACAGTTAATTCAAATCGGTTCATCCATCTGGTGAGAAATTCATTATATCGGCATTTTTCAAGTTCATATTCTAGCAAAATATTTTGATATTCTTACGTTAGTCCTATGGTCAGGGTCAAGTACATTGAGGTATATTTTAATAGAATAGAAGAATGGAATGGAAACGTAATGTACATAGATTACATAAAAATATATGTACCTCAATTTATATTACACGTTGTTCAAGAGAGCTGATAGTATAATCCAGTTAGAGCTTATTTTTGCCCTCGCTACAAAAGCAGTGCAATGCGACACAAATATTTAAGCGGAAGTTTATCTTGCATTCTGTAGTGTTTCATATTTTCGGTGTCTATTTCGCAGCCATTCGCGCGGAGCCGCCAGCGCTTGTCCTTTGTTCAGCCACGAAATGTGATTCTCCCTACAATACATAGGATAACGTCATAGAATACAGCAGCAATATTTTAAGCGGCACCTATTGTTTAAGATTCCAAGAGCTATATGTACAAGCTAAATCGTTGTGTTGTCATTTCTCTATTCCAAATGGGTTTTGTTATTATCTATCTCTGTCGGTCCTTCTACGGACTTGAAATGGCGTAATTGCCATGGCCATGCCATTGCCATTTAGACCATTTTGCATTAAACATATTGTAATATTGCTCCTATATGTCATTGAAGAATTAGGCTAGTAATAGGCACTATAGTAATGATTTTCGTCAAACTTCGGTCGCTGCGACGGAATCCGAATTACAGTCGCGGCGACCTAGATTCGTTTTGGTGGTATAATAGCGTATAAGAGTGTGCCTAAAGATAAGTGCACTCTTTATTCCCTCACTCTCACGGTTTGATAGGACAGCAAACCGACATTATCGGAGAGAGATCAAGTGCGGAACCAACGCGGCTACTGAGAATGCCTTGTGAGAGAAACTCATTTTCTAAATGCTATAGTGTATAATTTTGATTTACGTTTACGCGAATGTTACATTATACATAAATGATACATTGGCATAAAACTACTATATGCGTATTTTATTGGGATTTTATTTTTAATACGCTATTATTACATATTTTTGAAACTATTATGTTAGTGTCTATAATTAAACTAAAAATTGTTAAACTTTACTACTATTTACGCTATTAAAATTATTAAAACTATTTAGATTTAAGTTTACATTTTCCGGGAAGTTTCTCTCCATAACTGTGGCTACTGAAAAGAAACCAAAACGTCGGCGTCAGGTATAGTGTAAACTTAAATTTAACAGGTTTAATAATTTATTAAAACTATTTAGATTTAAGTTTAGTTATATAAAATACGCATAAAATAGCTTAATTTCAATGTTACAGTATATCTAAGTCTTATAAGGCGCAAGAAAAAATGTACCTACAATTTATTGTTTTAGATTTTGTATTACTAAAATTGTTTTCGTTGACAGAAAACCAAAACAACGCTTTTACTTGACACGGAAATAAAGCAACGGATTTTACAATACGCTATTGCTTGCATTTTTGGCACTATCGTCATTGTAGTAGTGCCAAGAACAGCAGCTGAGATCAAGAAAAAGACTTTGTTATTTTATAAAAATCGTTTGAACGCAAAGAGAAGGTAACAAAACGCATTCGGCGTATATAATAATAAAACCGTGAAAAATGGCAACGTGTAACTTTATTAATGGATTTAAAATTTTCAACAGCTGTGACCGTCCCAACCCAACATAAAATCACACACTCTCTGTGATGCATGGAATGAGATTACAATACAGCGGCTATATGTGAAAATTCACTTGAATTAAATTGAAAGCTGATTTTCGGCCTTCATCCTTATTCCGAACGGAGATAGAATTGGCGGTCTAAATCCGATTTCTCTTCCGATATTGTCTGAGGTTGGTAGTATGAGGAAAGAAAGGGTCAAGAAATCGATAGGACGCCACGGCTAGTTTCCTAGCGTGCCTATCCGAGTTACGAACTAGAGGAGATACGTAGTAGTTTTTACATAGCAACAGGCATATCCTTGACGACGTTATGAAGAGTATTGAATATCTAACGAGTATTCGATTGAATATCCAGTTACAAAGCGTATTATTGCTATTACAGCGTGTAAGATAAAGATGTAAAAAAGCGTTTATAAACGTGTTTTTATATACTATTACATTATTAAACATAACATACTGTACGTTTATACTACTTATCTAGATATCCAATAACATTACGCGCGGCCTGTAAATTGATTCGGGTACCTGGAATTCTTGAATAAATGTCATGATGAAATTATGCGTAGCATAAATAGTGATTAATTTTAACGTGACTTTTCAATGTATTAAATAGTAAACCATACTATTTGGTAAATTAATATTTTAATAATTACTTTTGAAAATATTGGCTCATACCAAAATGTATTTTTAGTCAAAGGGCCCATTCTCATAAAATACCCTTCAAAATAGAGTTTGCAATTTACTTTCGCATTTGACGCTTTTTATGTTATTTAAGAGAATTCCAATATTATATTTATGTCACTGAGGCTGGATCAAAATTTTAACATCTTTTATTCTAAGAATTGGCTTTTAGATTTTATGTTAATTTGTCACCTTATTTTACTTTTGTTATATTTCCACGAATTTCTAATTTTGTTCGTGTAATGATGTTTTGTTTTTATAATATTTCGTTTGCGGCGTGTATATACCGGCAGGACGTAGAACCTACATAATTATTTTTGAAATTAGCATGTTATGTTTATGTTTATGCATTAACACATATTATTATTATGTACAAAATTAATAAATTTAATGGCTCAGCTGTTATCTATATATACCAAATTATATCTCAGAGTTAATTTGGTATACAGATATATATAAAGATATTAATAGGCCATTAAAGATAAGGCATATTTGTGATGAATCTGTCAAGTCTAAGAATACTAGACATAATTAAAAGTCTATTGTATCTGGCTAACGATGTGCCACTGCGATTTAATAGGTTAAGATACATTTCATATACTGTCTTATTCGTAAGTCGTAAGCTTCTGCTGAAGTCTTACGATAACAGCTGAGCCATTAAATTTATTAATTTTTGATTGTTGATTTGAGCGTAATGTGTTTTAAATTAGAACGTAATACGTTCTAATTTAAAACACATTACGCTCAATTATCCGATGTCTACAAATGGCAGACAGTTGCCTTCTTCTCGTCGTAATTTTAAATGTACTTACTAAATAATTTTAATTCATTTCACACCGTTTGGAATATTCCGGCGTCAGTATATATGCAAATTGTTAATGCTGGGTTATCTATCGCATAGCAGGGCACTTCAATTATAGTAGAATATTTTATGCCAATGATACAACTTGAACGTATTGGAACTATACTATTCAAAAAAACATGAATGTCAACTCTAACTCGAGTTACAAAATTTTATTTGAGATGTCATGTAGTACGTAGTAGGTAATAAGTTAATGCTGTCAATGCACCATATTAATTTGCGTTGTGATTTGCGCATCGACTTAATAACATGTTATGTATAATGTGTTTCAATATTTTAAACATAATTATATTTAAATTAGTTTACAAGGAGCTATACTAAATTATATGGTTAAATACAATGGAAACAATCTTATAATACACTTATTATATTTCTCATTTCGAGGTGGTGCATATCAGCCAGTGAGATAACTCTAACATTGGCTTGGCTGTTTGAGATCAAATCATCAATTTGAGACCAATTTAAAACTCAATTTTAACAGTTATTATTACGAAAGAGTAAAGGAGAAAATAAAAAGTATTTATGCACAATAAACAAAACCAATACAACAATGGATACCTCTGCCAAACTGCATAACATTTTGTTGGCAGACGTGGATCCGGAATTATGTATTTTTAGAGTTTGAAACCTTTTTGTAAACCTGAAATATAATACTTTTTAAGAATCTCTTTTTGACTGCATGGATGGTGTCGTGGTTTAAGTGGTCGCCTCGCCACTGCCGCTGAGGCGAGTGTTGAGGGTTCGATACCCACATTAGTCAAAAAATTGTGTGATCCAAAAATAGTTGTTCCGAGTCTAGATGTTCTTTGTGTCCGTTTTTTGATTATTTGTAAAGTCGTCTATGACACAGGAATTATTCCTAGGGCGGAAGAAGTCTTTTGTAAGACATACTAATAATTTTTCTTTAAAATAAGTATTAGATTTGGTCCTCTGATATTAAAATTGTTAAGTGTGTAAATAGTAAACTATATATTTATTGATCTTTTTCTCTAGGAGTGCCGAATAGCAAATCAGACAAATCAAACGACATAATTAAATATATGTGCAGCTTTTGATAGCAGCACTGACTGGTACTGACTCTGGAGTTGTGTTTCGGAGTTATTTTCGCAATTACAGCACAAATCGAATGAATATTCAAAGGCACATCAGTTTATGTACAATAATTATTAGTCTACAATGAATGTACTTATATCGTTATTCGGTTAACGAATAGTATTATAACAATACAATCGATCCAATAAAACATTCGAATGAATTATGCGAGATTCTAAGCTCAGGATTATCGTAGATTAAACTTGTAAATATAATAATCTACGATAAAATCCCTAATGTTTAACTATAAGGTTGGTAAATTAAACACAACGAGATATCCTAATCTCTTATTTTTTATTTATCACCAAAACTGTAAATCACACTTTGGTACAAAAACAACAAATCTTATAACATCAAAATATAGTCACATCTAAACAATAGTAGTAATAGTAAACGAAACATTCTAAACAATCTTAAACCAGTAATATGATCGCTAAAATTGACGTTGTTTTCACCAAATAGGCTATTGATATACAAATACATATTCAATATTAATTTTCTTTACGATATCCTCTATATTTCTGTACTATATCCTTTATATTTCTGTCTTCAATTTATTGTATTATTGAGAATAAAAGAAAGACAAAATACCCATTATTTAATATAGTCTCAGATAAGATAGGTAAATGACACAAAGATTGAAGAATTTATGATTCAAAAGTGATGGTTCTACTTTATAAAATATGAATATTTAACTACGACGAAGGTCCCACGAGTACTTTAAGAAATAGGAAAAATGAGCTATTTTATTTTACATTAATATTCACTACTCCTCATTTTGTAAAGTATGTTTAAATTGTCGGTTTACAAGGCAATATAAATGTTGTGTACGCAAAGCAAATATAGGTTATTGATGTTGGGAACAGCCCGGTTCCCCCGGCCAGGGGACTATTGTATTTGTACCTACACAATATGTTTGTTTTTGTTTATATAAATCCACAGACAAAGGCAATCCATTTTTTGTTTTCTGAATTTAGTATCGAGTAACGCTGCTGGTTAAAATATCGTTTTATTCCATTTTATTGCTTTATGAATTATTTACTCTATTATTTCAACTTTCATATCAATATAAGATACATCTTCTACGGAAACAATTATTATTTACACAATTCCTTCACAGTCTCTAAAGTAAAGTGAAATCACGAACTCTCAACACGAAATATCACGCATATCATTTATGAATCAAATATCATACGGATGTGGTGATCTGTTCGATAAGGTGATGTTCTCTTCGGCGGCAGGCTGCTCGGCAGGAGCCGCCGCGAGTCCACATAGCACCACGCGTCGCCAGACCCTCGGGCACACTACGTGACGGGCGCAGCAGCGGCGCGCGCCGGTAGCAGTCGGGACAGTGGGCCGCTGCGCAACACGCGCGGTCCAGCGGTGCAGCATAAGACAGCGACTTTGGCAGACGAGAAGTACCGCAAGTAGGACCGGGCCACGCACAGTACGCGGTAGCCCCACCGGCGCTGCAAGCACACCACGGGGGCTCACACCTCGGTGGTGGTGTCACACAAGGGCATGTCTCCGCTACTGTCGGTGCGGGCGCTGGTGGCGGTGGCTCGGGCTCGCGCTTAGAAAACCCAACGAAGAACAGTAACAAAGCTCCAGCTAACGTAGCCGCTGTTGAAAAGTAAAAGCCTGCTCGCGGCACCTGTTGATTAATGTACCCGGTCACAGGAACACCCACCATAACCGGAATAGCTTCCGCACCTTGCACGAAACCTATTGAAAGACAAATTTTATAGCATTACTATTAATCTGTACTCCTAAAAATATAATAGTATCGGCGGAGTCATATTTTCCGTGCTTACCCCAAACTTTCGTAAAGTGTCGGCCCCGAACGCGTTCCATTGTGAGCATCTTTATAGAATACAAAAATCCGCCCAAACAAAGTCCGTACATCCATGCGAACAGCACGTAGCCGTGATATCCTTCAACGCTGCTTAGAGCGAGCATGGAAATTCCTGAAACATTTTTTGTTGTAATATATACGAGCGCAATGCGTCATCTGAAGAGAATTTGTAAGTGCACTATTTACCTATTCCCAACATAGCAGTTTGGCACAAATATTGTTTGGAGACGAGGCACTGCGCTGACGGTCGTACCAGCACAAGCCCAAAGCCAGCGCAACCGAGCACCGCAGCGAACCCAAGAAAAGTTTGAAGTAACACCAAAGCACTTTCTTCTAATCCTTCTTGAAATCCTTGCAAAGCCTAAGAAAGGGCAAACATTTATTAGTCGTAATAAATTTTCAATTACAACTTTGCCATTTAGACTTACCAAAAAAAAGACGGGAGTATAAAGTCCAAAAGCAGCTAATCCGGCCGCCAGTAACAAAACTTTCGCAGGCCGCGATTGAAGAGGGCTTAAATCGATGAGCGGTGGTCTTTTCAGGCCTTTTTTTTCTTTAACCTAAAACAATTAATCTAATGAGATACCTGCGTAATTGAAAACTTGGCATTTAAATTAAAAGCGAAGTTCAAATTAAGATAATAAATGGAAACATAAACTAAAATGTTAATCACCGTCTAGGTTTAAATTGGATCAAATAATTTTCGAAGTAAAGCAGTAATACAAAATAACAAAACAAAAAAAAAACGACTTTTCTTACCGGTCTTACCTTGCGTCGTTGATTTTTTAGGTGTAAAATAGCGCGACGTTGTGGATGATAAAGGGAGGCACTTCTGTACACCGCGCTGAGAAAGAAAGCCAAAACGAGAACTCCTGTGACTGCTTGAAGCCCCAGACGCCACCCTAATTTCCTAATAAAAAACAGCCAAGAATATAACAATTGCTGTCTTGAGTAAATTTAAATTATTTCGTTGTAAAATATTGTACATTTAACGCATATTAGAACTATAATTTTTCTTCGAAATATATTTGGCGCTATATTCAACTACGAAACGCTTTTACTTCGTTAGTTACAAGAATGTTATTCTGTAAGTAGTTACTTATACAATTATTGTTACTTGTGCCTTATCGTAAACTTTTATTGGATTCTGTTTTACTAAGTGCTCGAAATTTGGAGATGGTTCTTCAAAATACACAAAGGCCTTGGCTTGATCTGAAAGTTTAATCAAATACAAGTAATTTAATCATTAGAGAGATCTGAAGTGGTTGCCTTGCCACTTATTGATGCACGGCGTGTTGCGGGTCCAAACGCCGCACAGAATAAACCGTAGATAGTCGTTCTGGCCTTGTATCAATATTTGAGAAACCCTTCGTAATACACGGATCCTTCATTACAGTTAGGAGGTAATAAAAAGGAAGATAAACATACCCCACAGCTTCTTTATAAGCTACACTGAAGAGTGCGATGCCGACACCGCCACCGGCGTGTGCCACTAGCTCGACGAACTGTCGTCTTCTTCTGAAGTACGCACCCAAGACGAGACCGGCGGCCTCTCGAACTAAACCGCAACCAACGCCGAGAACTACACCTATACGAAAACAAAAATTAAACTAGTAGGTAATATTAATTATAACATTTATGTGGCAACAGTCAAGAAGGAATGAATATCTGGAATTCAGCATTAGTCATATTAAACGATAATATTTGCAAAAAATATCTGTAGAAGCAAAGGAAAGTTCATGTAACTTAACCGAGATTAGCTGAAATAGTTTTAACAGCTTAAAAGTCAGCAGTGCGATAACAGCCTTGAAGAATGGTTACTCAGTGGTTTATGTGAGCTCGAGATAGTACGCTGTGCCCGCATTCTGCAAACTTTGTTATTTGAACCAAGAAAATAATTATATTTTCTAAAGATGACGCCGTACAACTTGTACAGGGTTTACTTGTAACATCAATTCACTATTTTCAGAATGGCATTATTGCCCTCTGGCCATCTCATAAAGATTATACCGAGGTAAGTTTTGTTACACTGCACTTGTATTTAAAGCCACGATTATTGAACGCCGGAACGCGCAAAGTAAACATTATTCTCTATTCAAATAACAACTTGATACCAATGTTATATGTGTTGATTGAAGCGAGCTTCAATCAACACATACTTCAAGCCGCCAACGAAGATAAGTCAATTTTTACCATCCGTCAAGTGCCAACTACCTTTACAAGATGCAGGGGTCTATAAAATAGATTGTGACTGCGGACTCTCATACATTGGTCAAACCAAGAGAAACATAGGCACCCGCATAAAAGAACACATAGCTGATGTAAAACACCAACGCTCGTTGAAGTCTGCTGTGTGTGAACATGTGCAACAGGGGACCAACCACTACCTGAGATTTGACAAACCACAGATTCTCGCTAAAGAACACCGATTCCTACCAAGGATGCTTCGCGAGGCTATTGAAATCAAAAAACATCCTAATTTTAATAGAGAAGATGGTTGGAATGTACCACCAGCTTGGGATCCAGTAATAAAAATAGTCAAACCCAAGAAGAAGCAAACCACAGCTAGACTTCATGATACTTTGAGCTCATTCTGCGTAAATAGAAACACCAATGATTAAATTATGTTCGGGTACTTTGAAATAACTACACTGGAACATTGAGACAACTGCCATCTTAGTCTCCCCGTGACCATGGCTGCTGAAAAGCAACCGAAACGTCGGGGGAAGTGTAAAAATAAATTAAATCTAAATAGTTTAATAATAATTTAATTAGCTTAAAAATTAGAAAATTTAATAGTAGCAGAAGTGTAACAATTTTCAAAATTTTGTAATAAAGTGTCAAATAAACAACGCGATAAAATCCGTATATAGCAGTTTAATTTCATTGATACCAATGTTCAAATTTCGATTAACCTTATTTTTTTTATAAACGCTGGGTTCGACCTAATTCGAATTGTTGCTTTATATTTATTTAAAAATAAATTCGTATGAATGACAGTGATATAGGTAACAAATGGTAACAAAAATCGATTCTATTTTAAAATTTAAGACATGAATAAAAGTGATACTACCTATGTAGCTTTCATGAGCGGTATTAAAAAGTACTGATAAGTACTTGTACGTGCGTAGTTAATAATTCTATGAGTTCGTGTTATTTACTGCAGTCAACGTACACGTTGTCATGAAACAGATTACAATTATATTATTTAAGTTAAGATAAAATATGTAATTCTAAAGAATGGGTTTGTGTGATACTTATGTGTAACCATCAAATAAAACGATACGTCAGTGATTTCAGTGTATTCTTGTCTATTCAAATTTTACAGATAATAACAAAAGTGATACTCTTAGAATTTTGCAAATAATGGTTATTGACAAATAGCTCAGAAATGTATCGAGAATGCGAAATGGTAGTTAATTTAACTACCATCGTAATATCTGTTTTAAGTAATAAATCTATGATCTTAGCATTTTTGCTCGATATGAATAGCCGTGAGTGTACAAATAACCCGTAGGGAAAACTGCTTACAAAATAGTTGACGCACCCACATGTAACCCCATATTTAATCTTTCTCCAAAAATATATTACGATAGCGCGGGGTAAGGGCCGTTTTAACGGGAATAGTAAGCAAAACTAACAAGCTCACGTGATTCAATATCCACGCAGTACGCGCTGTTTGCGAACGATAACATATTGAACTGATTATTGCTTGTAAACTTACCTTCACATATATTTGTATTTTATGATTCCATTTATGAGATACAGATATTTCTGGGTAGCAAATATACTGTTACTAATAGACAGGAGAATACGAGCTCCTTGTCAAGTAAAATTAGTATAATATGACTAATAACTAAATTCAGTGCTGCGTAAAGCTGGTTTATATTCTTCTTTTTTGTGACTAATAAGCTGCTAGTTACAAGAAAGGAAAACACTAAACGCTTTCAGTTTTCAAGATGCCTGAAGTCCTATGAGGCTTATTAATTTTATCCTGCCGTTCAAAAATTTTTATTCTTGGAAATACGAGCATGCTGCACCGTCTACAGTGATTACTTATTTTCAAGTTATATGTTTAAGACATTTTCTAATGGAGGTAGTGTTACATTTTATGCTTAAAATACATCGTTAAGCCTTTTGACTTCAAGGTAAGGTCACTCTTTTTTTAAATATAAAATTATATAGGATTTAAAAAGGTTGAGTACTTCCCTTTGTATGACATTTCATATCAAACAAAGGTCAGTTATCTACTAACGCTATTATTATGGGTCATACTTTAAATCTTAAGCCGCAAAATGGAAATTAGTGTGCCTAGTTTCATTAAAGACAGTACGGTAGCTACCGCGTAAACCGTGTTCAGTCAGGTATAATTTTAAAAATTGCTGTTTCAACCGTTGCATCGGATAGTATAATGCTTACCACGATAAGTATTTACAAAAAATATTTCATGTTCGATCGCCCTACAATTCTAATAAACGTATAAATAAATGTTGGTACGACAGTTAACTTCAATCTAACTAAGTGAGTAATACTTACCATAGCTAAGTAAAGTTTGGTGAAGCTGCGTAGCGAACGAGGTGAAGAGACAGGCTAAGGGCAGCAGTAACCCGCCAAGCAGAGCGATGAGCCGCGGCGACCTCCTGCGCCCAGCCACAAGCGCCCCAGCAGCGCGGGACACACCCACGCATATCGCACCTGCCCAAACTGAAGAAAACACAAACTAAGGACGCGATCCTATTGGCAATTGTGGTGTGTGAGCGTTTCTTTAACGTTTGATCGGCGTCGTTGCGACGTCGCACACACGTGGCGTTTGTGTTGCGTAAATGCTGAACTTCGCGCTCGCATTGCGTTCGCTCAAATCGAATAAAAACACAACGCTTGCTACGTCTAGACGCTTCGCACTGTCCCTAGTCAACATGAAACGCCGTGCTTGCGTCACGTAGATGCGGCGCAAGTGAGAAGACACACGACAGACGCCAGTGGGATCGTGCCCTTATGTTTAATTATACCAACACATCGTAACATAAATTTGAATATTTATGTTATATCAAAATAGATGTAGGTTATTTTATTAATAAATAGGTCAAAATAGCTCTGTAACCTCGGCCTCGAGTAAAAATAGACCACCATATGATTTCCCGTGGGCATCATAAACGGCGACTAATAGGGGATCTGCGTAAATAGCGTGATATTAATCGTGTCGGATATAGAAATCTGCTGCATGGTGGACGTAGCAGGGCCGGTAATATTCACATAGATAAATATTTTGAGGGCACGCAAGTTACTGCATTTAATTAATATTTTGTTTAGACAGTAGGCTTAGCTATTTAATTGGTAATATCGCTTCATCTATTATTTGAAGTATTGAATGAATTTTCGTTTATTGGCAAGTCTTTGAAGGTATTGTTGCGACTTTTCTGCCTATAGTTCCTTCATAAAATTTAATCTCAATGAGAGTGAGTTTTGCAGTAGCTTTTCTTAATAATAATACCGTAATAATATATACCGTCAATAGATCTCTCGATCGCTGTCTGATGCCTTTAATGAAAATGGGTTCAAATCCCACCTATTGTAGTAGGTAGTGACTGACACTGTGAAACCAATTTCAACACAAGCATAATAGAAGCTTAGCTGTAGGTACTAACAAGAATATTAGTCATTTCTAGCCCAAATAGATGGCAATCTTTATGAATGCGCTGCTGAATGGGTCGCACACAACTTCGTTGTTTGAAATGAAATATCACTGATAGTTAAAATGAGATGCAATTTAGTGATGACTTAACTACCACGTAATTAATGATAATATGTTTGATACGATAATTACTATAACTGAGTACCGCTGATTATGAAGTATGATCGCGCACTGGTGTTGATTTACACAATTATATGAGTGCTGATGAAAAGGAGGCGTGCGTGCCATGTACGATGTTATGACTGGTACATATTCCCGGGTGAGAGATGTGTGAATGAATGATGATAAAGATTACAAAAATTAAAAATGCTAATCCTATAAATTTCACCCTCATGACTTAAACCTATTCTTATAAATTAAATTTTAATCACTGTCGCTCAACTCTGGTTTCGTAAAAACTGGCGGCGTTTTTTTGTGTCGTCTTATGCTGTGTAGTATGGTTGAAAAGTTTCTCAATTCCACGGCCTCTTCTCTTGAGCAACGTGCGTTACTAGTAGGAGTTTTCGGGCTGGCGGACGTGGTGTGCTCCCTAGATACTACTGGGAGCCGAGATTCGAAATCCGACTGTAAGTTGGCCTTCCTCTGCCGACGGTGACAAAGCCACCGACACAGATAAACGAGTACTGCCGAAATAGCGACCAACAACAAGAAGTAGATTGCTGAGTATTGATAAATATCATGTTTTGACATTCCAGATATCAAAGCATTCTCAGATTTCATCTGGTCAATCTGTTCCTTGATTTGCAGTAGCTAGGTTTTATGGTCAGTGATGTTGATATCAACTCCTGGCACAGAAACGTTGATAGTATGATTAATTGGTGCGATTAGTTGTAATTCTAAAACAGCTGACGTTCTCTTTTTTGTATAGCGCAGTTTATGTGAATAAACAGTAGAGTCTTCGCCTTTGACAATGCACTGTGAATCCAGAACGATAACTCCGGCCTTAGTGACTCGTATTTCTGTAATCTGAGACTCACAAATGACTCGTAGTGCACACTGGTCGCAACAATAATAAAGGTAAGTATTTATTTTACTTAATTCCATTCAATTATTACGACATGTAATGTTTGTAAGACATCTGTTTGTGCTCTTATCTTTGATTCACATGCTGTCTTCTGATTTAAATTGATATATAGGTTTTTGAAAATGACAAAGGCGAGTAACTTCTTCGTACTATACACATTGCTGTAAGTCTGTTGCTGTTGCCAGATAGGTAGGTGTCCTTTCGTAATTTAATCGCAATGTAATCTGATATCGGCACGATGGCGCGTGTTGTATTGCCTTGTTGTTGCGGTATTGGAATGAGCTTGTAAAGATAGTAAGTCTTTCTATTGATAATAGGTATACTTGTTTCAAATATGAGGTACAACTATGTCATTCTTGCTTTGACCTTCAAAATATGGTAAATTTTCGGTAGTTCAGTTTGTATGTTTTATATGGGCCGGGATAGCTCTTGCGATAATTGTCCTGAGATAATGCTGAGTTGATCTCTTAACTGCTTTGGCGATAGTAAATGTACGCTAAACATTCCATGATGTATATCTGTTATAGTACCGATTAGCGTGTCTTGTAATGTTTCCAACTTCGTAAGCATATTTGTTGCTATGAAAGTAGATAGTGCTAGTTCGGTCATAACTTTTGTTAGATTTTTATTCAAAGTGTTAGTGGCCTTTGTTTAATTGATTAAATGTTTATTGATTGTTTTATGTTGGCGATTTATCGACTCTTTAGTTCTTTTTAAGAGATTATATTCTGCTTCTACTACCGAGGTCTGATTTTCCCACAAGAGTGCTAAGTGATATTGGTTCTCTTTTATAAGAGGAATGTCCTGCTTGTATTGGTCAGCGAAACGTTTGTCTAAGATTTCAAATAAACTGTTGGCGACGTAACCAACACCGTCTACAAGTCCTCGTCGGCTGTGTATGTGTTTGCCAAAATGCTGACCGAGTAATATCTCAGTAATATTTCAACTCGTCATAAGAGTGACGAAGTTGCAATAAGATTATGTTACATAGGGCTTTGTTTGTTTGCCTTTCACAAACGCCGTTTATATGTCGCAAATATTTTTTGAGAGTGGCCGAACCGTCCCAATAAAGGTTCATATCGTAATACACGACGAGCTTCCATTCGTCGCAGCATATAAACTGCATGCTTGAAATTCTGTCGAAATATAGTGCTTTGTGTATCGTTGTTAACGTATATGGAGATGTCGACTGTTCGGCACCGAACACTGACGTCATAAAGAAAAATAATGTGAGAATCGTTGTTATGAAATTGGACGCCATTCTAGATCGTCGTATTAAATGGGTTTCCTTTGTTTTGGTTTTATGTTTGTCTAAATCATGCTCATGCATCATAATCATGCTGCATCAAAGGAGGCGCGCGTGCCATGTACGATGTTGTGACTCGTACACTTTAAGAAAATCTTTGATATTCTATTTAGTTGTTTGATACCTCTAATTAATTGTTACACTAACTAATTGTTCCATTGATTTTATTTTATGTTGTCTATGTATAAGTGTAAACAGTTGTTGGTTAACCAAATAAATAAATAAATACCTGACTGTTCATTATATAGGAAATCCATCAGTTGTTTCAGTTTATATTAAATCCTTAATGGAGAAAGTCGTAAGTAAAGAAACGTTTATATTAAACGTTCATTTTTAATTTTAGTATAAAAAGTAAGATATAAATTGATTTAGCTCCGAGGGTTCTTAATTGCGTGATTAGAAACGAGTTACGAACAACGTCCACACTTTGTAGAAATTCACAAGGTTCTAATACTTGTAGTAATAGAAGTTATAAAGACGAATTAACATTCTCCGCTTCACCTTTTGTTTCTCCCTAATGAACGTGAACAATTACAGAACTTGACTTGCCAATTTATCATACTTACGTACTTTAATTTTATAAAGTGGGATCAATTTTAGGCACATGGCATTAATATTTTCCTTGTTGACCGAGGAGCGGTTTGATCAAATTTACCGACCAAACTGTCAAATCACTTTTCAACGAGAGGATTAATGGCTCAGCAATCTTCTTACGAGCCCCTTAAGGGAACTAAACAGGAAGAATTGTTTTTACAAACATTTTTATGCGATATTTCTACCAGATTGTAGCAAAATATTTTGCACGGCAGATCTGTGACTCGTATTAATGTTCGAACGACGGATTTTAATTCAATTTGTTGTCCTCGTATTGGGACGAATATTTGTTTAACATACCCTTTTGTGTATTAGGCAATTCGATATATCTTTAAAACTTTCTATATTCGAGCTGCATTTTACATACGTAGAGACCTGGACACACGTCCAGCGGATTGCGCGGCAACTACAGATGACTTTTGTTATAATCCTGACATGTCATCGCTTCCTATTGTATTATTTATTTATTGTTAGTGACGTGTATTTATTAGACAATATAATTCATAGTAGTGAAAGCAACAATCATAATTTACAACTTAACTAATATTAACAAAACTAACCACTTATAAATAGAACAAAATGAAGAGTAACAAAATATGGGACTGTAAAAATTAATAAAAAAGGATGGCCGGTTTAGGCAGCGTCGTAAAATTCCTCAGCGTCACTGTCGACCGGGAGTGTGCCCAGAAGACTGGCAGCATTGCCACGTTGAATGGCAATACTGATTCTTTGAGCCAAAAAATGTCCAGCCTTCTGGTCACGCGAAGCGTCGATTAGCCGCTTAGATATATCTGTAAAAAGCGCACGAGCGCCCGGACCCCATGAACCCAGCGTCTCTACCCCAAACGGCTCGAAAACGAAATTACCAATTAAATTACTGTATTTACGCCGTTTGAGGTTTTCCGCCGCTACAGCAGCAGCACTGGCACAGCTCACCGTGCTCTATTTATTTTTTTGTAATGACAGCCTCATTTGCATTCATGAGTCCTGTCAAGAGTCATAACATACTAAAATTTCTGTTATACCTAAAATGGTAATTTTGTATAATACCCGGCAATTGGTAAAACGTTTGTCTCCTATTAAGTGATACCCAATCGTAGCAGAGGAAATGTAATAGTGATTATTATTAAGAATTCGGCATATGTACACCTTTTCTAATCTTTTAATGAACTACGACCATGATGCTACGTCATCAAATGTTGTGAAGTTACGTGTTACCAATACAAATATTTATCAGTCATCTAAAACAACTATCAATATATACGTAAACTAGCATAAATGTGTAGAATAATGCTAAAATTTGGTTAATGAATTCCTAAGAAATTATTTAATTTTGCCTCTCTACAAATACAATATATCGCGTATTGCGAGTGTAGAGTTAAATTTCGCCATCGTGTAGTGTAGCTCTCTGTTTTATTCTACCTTATACTATCTCGGATAACCATAAACCCTTTACAGACTGGAGATAAAGACCACCCTAAAATTTTACTTGCTTTTTCTTTATTTTATTAGTGTGAAATTGTATTCCCCTCTGATCTTACTTCCTCAGGGACATAGCCCAAAGTTATATTTATGTCGCGTTTCTGTTCCAACATAAATGGACAAACAATAAAATCGGAGAGAAACTGGGCCATTGCTACGAGAAAAATTGTTTACCTCTGAGTATCACGTCTACCAAATACAAAGACTATTATTTATCCTAACTTCTAATATTATAAATGCGAATGTGAGTTTGTTTGTTTGTTATGCTTTCACGCCTTAACTACACTACCGATCATCATGAAATTTCGCGAACATATTGTCAGGAGTACAAAAAAGGACATAGAGTACATAATATCATCCAAAAAAAAGTCCTTCTCTCGACGAATAGAAAGTTATTGACCAAATTTACATTAACGCGAGTGAAGCAGCAGGTACAATCTAGTAAAAATTAATATTAATAAAATGAAATGAATAATGGAGCCCAGGCCTCATTCTTGGATTCGTACATGCCGACGGGAGTGGTCCAACAATTACATTAGAGTAGATACTTTAATTAAATTATGTGACAAGAGTTCCATTGTATTGCGACAATAACCCAACATCAAACAGCAGTCTCTCTTCCTATAATTTTATTATTTAATGTTGCAAATAAATAGAATTACAGACCTATCGGACCTTCAATCGGCCTCACAGATATTCGGTATTGTTACTGGAAATTTTCTGACAGAATATCGGTTTTTCTGACACCTGATAACACCGAAGTAGTTAATACTACATTTAGTTACAGACACATTTACTACCTAATTATTTTAGAGTTTGCCATCACTTAGGTCATAAATACAATTTCTGTGCATGGGATCCGAGACTTCATGGTAT
This sequence comes from Catocala fraxini, assembly GCA_930367265.1. Lineage (NCBI taxonomy): Eukaryota > Metazoa > Arthropoda > Insecta > Lepidoptera > Erebidae > Catocala > Catocala fraxini. The sequence goes on from OV884042.1 coordinate 11,568,741, forward strand.
CCTGAAATACAGGCCTCGAGCCTAGCTTAGACACCAGTCTCCCCACAACAACTAATTAATAAATTACACTGCCACCGTGGCGCAGCGGTAGTGAATGCGACTGCTGTGCATGAGGTCTCGGGTTCGAATCCCGGGTCGGGCCAACAAAAAGTTATTGGGTTTTTCAGTTAAAAATTCTCAATAGCAGACCGGAGTTAGGCAGTTGGCGGTGTAAGACACCCTCGTGCCTTGGAAAGCACGTAAAGTCGTTGGTCCTGCATCTGATCTCTCGGTCGTGTCGGATTACCGTCCCATCGGATCATGAGAGGTAGGGACAGAGAGTGTACTTGTGTTTGCGCAAACTGTGTACTATAATATCTCCTGCGTAGTTGACCAGTCTCCGTTAAGACTCCCTTTGATTGCCTGTCATACCAGGAGTACCATTCGCGTAATTCTTGAGAAAAAGAAGAAGAAGAATGGCGTAGTGGTTTAAGTGGTCGCCTTGTTATTATCACTGCGCCGAGTGTTGTAGGTTCATATCCCACACGGGACAACAACTTTTGTGTGATTCAAAAATGGTTGTTGTCTAACACGTCACTTTTTAGAGTTCGAATAAAATCTTATACAACTGCTTTGTCCGTTCGTCCGTCCGTCCGTCCGTCCTTCCGTCCGTCTGTTATACAACATTCAACTCAAGGACCGTAATAGCTAGAGACTCACGGTCAACGCCATTCGACTTAGCATAGTCGATATACTCCGAAATGAATATGACCTTTGACCTCTGACCGCGTGGTATCACGTGACCTTTGCATAATACTTGAACCATTTTTTCACGAATTAAACTGGTTAGAAAAACCCAATAATACTTAACCCGACCAGAGAATCGAACACTAGACTTGTGCATACCAGCCTAGTAGTAATTTCTTTATGGTATTGGTTGCAAACGAGAAGTCGGATCGCCTGATGGTAAGCGATTACCACCACTCATGGACACCCGCAACACCAGAGGAGTCACAAGTGCGTTGCCTTCCATTTAAATTTGCCCCCACCAGAAGGGGGGAGGGCCGGTTGAGCTTTTTTGTATTATTACGCTATATTATTTCGCTAGTTTGTATTATAATCTTTCAAAACTTACCTGAGCGCTACAACATAAAAGCTATGTTAAGTGGTGTAATCAATTTAACTAATTATATAGGTTATTATAATTAATTGTTGCTTCGTTAACGTGGTGTATCGGAAAATAGTTGTTTTATAGATACGCAGAACTTTCCACAGCGTCATCAATAATAATGTTAGCATTTTATATTTGCTAAATATTTTTAAGTAGCTTATAAACATACATGAAATTCCTATTACATTAACCTAATTTTGGTGTAGCCCAATGGATAAAGCTTGCACGGATGGTGTAGTGGTTCAAATAGTCGCTTCGCCACTGCCGCCGCGCCGAGTGTTATGGGTTCGATCCCCACACAGGACAAAAATCCACAAATAGTTTTTTCGAGTCTGGGTGTTCTGTGTCCGTTTTTTGAATGTTTGTAAAGTACTCCGCGATACATGAATAATTCCTAGTACCTACGGGAATAGTACTTAAAAACAAATCTAATAATAGATAACGTGCTTTCGAATCCGAGCCATTGATCCGATACACAAACGTTCTAGCTTAGTTTTTTTATGTTGGTACGGTGTATAGAATACTACTAAATTTTAACGCCAAGTGCTAGTTACCTTCTATAAAACTAAATAGGAATCTAATTATTTTATCTAACTCTAAGAAAACCATCACTTTAATTAATTCATAACTCTTTCTACCTAAAGATAAGTCAGACAGAACTCACTTAAACGTTAGTAGATATTATTACGTTTATATTTTACGTTTTTATGTAATATAAAGCTTCAGTCTGTATATTTATACGCGGCTATGTATGATGCCTCTGGTCATTACGATAACGCGTAACGGTGTGACATTGAGTAAACGTGCGAACATGGTCACTAGCAATTAATCATCTCATCTCCTTACTGCACGTCATTGCGCTATCAGATGGCCATTATGACGTCACACAATGGTACCATTGTGCTTCCCGCACAATGTAGTCTTAGATAAAGATGTAGATACAGTCTTAAACAGCGTTAATTGGTACTGAGAAAATTGTCCGGAGAACATAAAACAAATCATACGTTTTTTTTTAGGCACTAGGAATTTTGTCTCGGGGTCATTACAAACATTAAAACAATGGACATAAAGATTAGACACCACTACTTTGAATCGCCCAATTTTTATCTTCAGGGGGTTTATCAGACTTGTGACACTCTGCACACGGCCTAGTGGCGAAGTTTCAGCTAAAACCACAATGCCATACATGCTTTTAAAACTAACTATAATTTTAACATTTCCTTATTTTTATGAGAGTGTCAGTAAAAGTGTAATTAAGTTTGCCCATCCTAAACATGAACATGCTGCATCTCAACCTAACCCTTCAAGGGTTACTGGCGAGATGTTATTTTAAATTAATTGGTACCGGCAGAATAATGGGGTGAACATAAAATAAATAACTTGGAACAGTTGTGATTTGTTGAAATTAAACTATTATATACGGATTTCATCACGTTGTTTATTTGACACTCTATTACTTAATTTTGAAAACTGTTACACTACTACTACTATTAAACTTTACTAATTTTAAGCTACTTAAATTATTATTAAATATAAATACCATGGCTGCTGAAAAGCAACCGAAACGCCGACGTTTCGGTTGCTTTTCAGCAGCCATGGTCACGGGGAGACTCCCCGTGACCATGGCCATGGCCCATTTCATAATAATTTTATTAGCTTAAAATTAGTAAATTTAATAATAGTAGTAGTGTAATAGTTTTCATAATTATGTAATAGAGTGTTAAATAAACAACGCGATAAAATCCGTATATTTTTAGTTTAATTTCAATGAATAATATTCGCGTAAACAGAAGACAATAAGTCGTAATTTGGCGAACGGACACTTGTTTTACTTACCAGGTTTTACTTAAGGCGAAATTTTGCGATTTTGTCCCGAGTCATATTTGCTTAGAAACGTTAAGCCGCGAGCGTTCTGGTTTTCCTGTCATAGATTTATTTTAATTATTTTTACATATTAATATACTAGATTTTTCCCGCGGCTTCGCTCGCATTACCTATCTTAACTTCTTAATTAACAGTACTTTTCGATTAAAGGTACCCTATGTCCTATTCTGGATTCCTTACATCGTGTATGCAAAATTGTATGATGGTCGGTTGAGTAGTTAAGGCGTGAATGCATAACAAACAAACTTATTCAACATTCACTATTACGTGTATAGTATTAAGGTATTAGGACTAGTTAGGATTACATAGGCCCCGAGTTTAGTAAATTGATAATGAAGTTCTTAAGAAACTCATGTCTATAGAAGTATTTCTTAGTTATTTATTATGGCAGTTCCTGAAACCATTATCTTAATGTATTATGTGTTATCAATTTTAATATCCAAAACTATTTAAATTTATTATCTCTATACAAAAAGTACATATTAAAGGGGAAGTAGTCCTCATTTTATCTCTCCGGCAAGCAAAACTCAGAAATCGCGAGATCCCGTTTAGATAAGTATGCCTTTCGCCAGCAAAAGTTGTAGTTTAAGTTCAATGCTTCTAAGAACCAGGCATGTGTATTTTTTCCGCATAAAAGAGGTCATTCCAACTGGCTCCAACTTTCCGAGATGTATCCGTGCCAATAACTAATCGCCTTGTGCTTCTGGGTATGTTATTGACTCCAACCCTTAACTTTGGCTCCTGTATTGAGACAAGAGCCCAACTAGCCGCCAAAAAGCTGAGGATCCTCAGTAAGGTGAGGCAGTATTTCATGCCAGAACATTAGCTTAATTTGTACCAAGCACAGGTTCGATCCTGCATGGAGTACTGTTCTCACCTCTGGGATGGCTCTGCAAAATATCAGCTGGAGGCTTTGGAGTCAATTGAGCGGAAGGCCAGCAGACTTATCGGCGATGACCAACTGGTCAACACGAGACTCTAAAGCTTGGAACATCGTCGTAAGGTTGCTACTCTCGCGTTTTTTTTTTAGGTACGTTTCGGAGAGTGTGCTGAGGAACTGCATAATTTGATTCCTCCTTCCCCATTCTACTATCGGACGACCAGACAATCAGACCAGAGATACAGGTACATTGTGGATATACCACATTTACGCACGAAGCGCTTTGCTTCCACTTTTATAATGCATACCGCTAAGGAGTGGAATTCGCTACCTAAGCCTGTGTTTCCCGATGAGTACAATCTGGGTGTCTTCAAGTCGCGAGTGAATAGGTATCTTCTAGGTAAGCGTGCTCTATCGTCGACTGCATCTTCACTTAAGATCAGGTGAGATCGCGGTCAAACGCAAGCCTATTAGAATATAAAAATAAAAATAAAGTCTTCTGTGGAAAGGTTTGAGTATATTGCAATTATTGAACAGATATTCAGATAAAGATAGTTTTATTGTTAAAACATGAGTATGCACATATAGGTATACAAGTTAGAAAATATTAAAACATAGTAGCTCAGTCATGTTTTGCCGTTAGGGCGTACAAATTTTAAATATAAATCATGCAAATAAATGTAACAAAGAGAAAGTTATATAAAATTATTCATATATATATATATATGCAAATTAAAATTACTTTTTAGTTATTATATAAATCAAATTCTTAAAGTAAAATACGTTTAATGAATTATAACTTTTCATTTATGAACTGCTGGATATCATAGTAAGCGTTTTCATCCAAAATGTTAAATACTTTATTTTTTTAAACATTAATATACTTTCTGACTCCGTGCTGTTACGTAGAATCATCTTAGAGAAAACCCTTCAACAATTTTCTTTACCTTGAACAAAACCTGGGATCTACCGAAACTGAACATTCTTATCTTGGTCAATCTCTAGCAGTCCAACAATTAAAGTACCGAAAAGGAGTGCCTTAACACAATTAACACAGAGAGAGGTCCCGTTATGAATATTGTCACACGCATTACCCAGCGGTAATGCGTGCAAGACAGCTCTTGAGAAACAATATAAAAGTGATAGTGCAAAAATGCTTTTAGCTTATTTGGACATTAAAATTGACTGTAACTGCACATTTTATTACTTGTTGTAATTAAAACGGTAAGAAAGACAAAATTTTTTGACTTCCATTAAGTTTGCAATTCGTAATTGAGGTTATTACCTTACTTTCGAATAATTTTTGTAATATTTGTAAGCTGTTTTTTTATTGCCACTCGTGGCACATGAGCGAAACTGGACGACCTGATGATAAGTGGTAACTGCCACTCATAGATTTTGTAAATGTTAGTAGTATATGTAGTCAATCTGTTGTCTTACGTGCTAATACTTATTATTTTTCTTTGGTTAGTAACTGTTTCAATATTGACATTCTCATGTCATTTATTATTCTATTATTAAGCTTAAGTCTCTGAGTATGACTTCAGAATGTTTTTAAAGAGGCAGAAAGGATTTGTAATATATGTAGTTATAATAAAGCACATATGACAGCAGTTTAGGTACTCTATATATTTTCCGTTACGAATGATATTTATGTATATCGTACAGTGCAAAAGTTATTAGTTCACGTGCCACGGAATATTCTAATTCAGAACCTTTAAAATTGTTTGTCCAGGGGTCCGTCGAATTTCAAACTCTGGGCGTCGTGACAATGGGGAAGATGGCATAAACTACTAGGAGCTTCGTACAATTATATGTAGCGTAAAAAACAAATTGGGTCATACTTTAGGGTCGTGTAGCGGAGTCGACGAAAAAAGGTAAATTGGCTAAACAATATATTCATAAAAATGTTTAAACACTTATTTATAGTATTGGATTGACTTGGAGTTAATTATTTATTTATTTGATACCCATTATACCGATGGCGATTTTGTAATTGTATGATTTAAAAAGAAAAGTGTTCTTTGCAAAAAGAGCAAATTAACCATAAGCTATAAACCTTGGTAATTGTTCTGACATGTCCAGTTTCGTTAAAAAGGTTTTGTATTAAAAATAGTAACTTATAGATATTACGAATAGGAGTCTGCCCACTACCCCGTCTCATACCATGACCGTGCTAGGAACGTGTCAGGCAAAAAAATATTCTTTGTAAGGAAATGTATAAAACTATGTCCACTAGACCGTTCCGTCACCGACCAGCAGTTCCTATAGCAGGGCGTATCGTGTTGCTTTCCGTGTCTATGAGACGGTATAGTGGGCAGACTCCTTACTGTTACAACTTGTTGACCAACATGTGTAAAAATAATATTATGAACGTTTTTAATCTATCAAGACTCTTCACCGTTCCGACTTATGCCCTTAAATATTGGTACACCTTTCTGACACACGTTACACACCGGTTTAGACGCGACAAAGTAAATATTAGAAGAGATATATCTCGTGTTTGATGGATAAAGATGTTCTCATCGTGATGTGATGTAGGATGGCATATGTGAGAACACCTCCCGGAACCTTGTCCGTTCAAAGGGTACCTCAACTCGTTACGTCGGTAAATTCCAATTTGAAAGCGGGCGCAAATGGCTGCGCTGCCAGAGTTATGTGCGACCGCCCCGCCCACACCACTGACAACAAAGACCGCGCTCATAACCAAAATTACTTCTACCTCTTAATATTCAGCCCCAGTCGTGAATCTTGGAAAATTAATTCAATAAATCAGCCCTCTCCGCAAATACCGGTGACTATGAAACTTCATTTAACTAATAACTAATCTTACATCTTAGTTGTCGAACACAATGTCTACCACTTACGGAGCACGTTTTGTGCCTGCCTATATCTTTCAATCACGCCCTGTTCTTATTGATAGATCCTGGCATACAAATGTACAAATTGTTTTGAGAAGGTTTACCCGAATGTGTATAGGTGTTTTCGGGTCAGTATTAATTGTTACAATCGGATGAGCAATCAACTGTCAATTTATGTCGATCGGGCTATATCGATCCGGATTTGCGAATTGGGTGGACTAAATGTAAGCCAGATATACATATGTACATATATACCTAATATGTCCGCCCGAATATAATTATGTATGGCAATTCTAAGGTGTTATTGATCATGTCAGACAACTGGTGTTAGATTTTTGTTCTATATACCGTGTTTCAATATTCTGAACGGGCTTGCGTTTGCTCATGATCTCACTTGATGTGAGGCGACAATGTGGTCGATACACTTTACTCAATCTGATAATTTAACCTTTAAACGTCACGTTCGGCAGTGATCATTGTTATTTTAATGCGCACACGGATTGCTACTGAACAGATAAGACAAATGCAAACATAAACGCTTATAAATTTAATAGAAACAGCATGAGAAATATGATGAACGGAAAAAGCCATAGAAACTTTTAACAAGTTAGCAAGCGCCTCTTTATTAAATCGAGGTGCAAAATGATAGTAATTAAAAGTTGTCAAGGTGAACTTCTTTATTTCTAATGTAACGCTTTCATTCTCCGTCGTAAATATCTCTTCGCCGTTGTCTGTTTATTTAAGTATTATATCCGGAGGGTTGCCGTTGATAGATTACTTTTCTACTCTCGGTCCCTCGCCGGGACTGGCTACGCATTCAAAATTATTTTTTCCTCAATCTTACATTAAGTTATGACATATAAGAGGTATTGTCGTCACAATGGTTGTCCTTTATTTATTATTTGTTGTATCTGATACTATTAAATAAACTTATTTATTTTGGTAAATATTGAGTTTGAGACTTGGACTGATTTGTAACCCTTAGCATAAATTTGCAAGTTGGTCAATTCCCAGATCGGAAAAAGTAAGAAAATAGACATTTTCTATCTTGAGATTATTAGCGGCAGCGCAGAGTCTAGTAAGTACGCGTAACTAAAAACATAGTTTATGAAATGTGGCCGTAATAAGCCTCCGATATGCAGGCATGAGCATAAGGGAGTATAAGTTTCAAGTATTTAATAAAAAGAAAAAGATTTTCAACTGCGGTGTTATACCTATTGGAAAATTTTTCTTTGTTGTTAAGACCTTTAGATTTAATATTCATGGTATTGTATTTATTATTATGTGACGATATCCACATATAACAGTGTAACTAATGGATAAAGATACAAATAATGGATGATAGCAGAAAGTCAGGGTGGTGTAGACCAGTTTGACTTTACTTACTGACTTTTTTTGGCTTTATGAAGGAAGCTTATCGCCTTAGACATCCATCGGAAACATGTATAAGTATGTAAAACAATTATTATACAAATAGTGTAGAGCATGAAGTTCGATACGCCTATGTTTAGCAATGGATTAATTGAGGCTGTTAATGGTGATGAGAATGATATAATATAATAATAATATAATGTATGCACTGGAGGTACGTACCGGCGTGATCGCCGTGAGGACCGAGGTGCCTCAAGGCGTATACGTGGAGCGCCCCGTAGGCTAACTGCAGTCCAGTAGACAGCAGATGGGCGAGGAACGCGGCACCGCACACGATCCACCTGCGGACAAATAACAAACTTTAGGAAATTCTGCAAAAGTTTATAATCTTCATCTCTTTATTAGAATCCGATATCATGGTTGCCAGATAGTTTTTTTTTTGAGATACCTTCGGCTATGGGTTTTCTGCCGCAAAGAACAAGTTATACAACAAAATATACAAAGTAGACTCAGTACAATTTTTTGTCTTGGGACATATCGTAATGCATTATCAAAACTATGGAATCCCAATTCATCTTCATTTTACTTTATTTACCGTAGGCCAGAGAAATAATCCACTTTAAAATTGCTTTAGGTTACGATTTTATTGCAAAATCTCTGCAAAGGCATTCATTCGATCTGATAATTCACTTGGTCCGACCCTTAAGACTAGGAATCACTGTGCTGCGAACGCAATAAGCAGCGATGACTGGTCCTTTCTTGACAGCACAACCACTCTTGAGGAAATTGGAAAGCCTGCTAATGCAGAAACCATATCCAAAGTTGTTTGCAGGTAATCTATTGCAGATACCTTCGTTCTTCTCCATAATATTTAAGCAAACATCACTCGCTACCTCTCAAAAGGCTCGACTGTGAAACGGTAATTAAGTATCTATTAAGAATACAGCGTTGTGCGTTTGATCTCGATCGCGACCACGCATGTAAATCACGTCTTAATCGTAATATTACGAAATCGTAACACTGGACATCCTAAGCTAATGTAATTAATCACTGCGATTATTTCGTGGCACAATTATCCCGACGCCAAGCTTTCGTAAATTCCCGACAATTTACGCTTTATCCTTATTTTAAGACTTACGTCTATTACAGCAATTAGTAGTGCGAATTATTAAGCACCCTCGGTACCTGCCTTGAGGATAATATGCTCCGGCTCCTGAATAAGTCGTCCTAAGTTACATCACATGTATTATGTACCTACAGTTACACACACGTCCAATTTAGCAACATTAAATCATTGCTATTGAAATATTGTCGGCTAATTTTATGAAATTCTTATTCATTCTGTGTGAGACAGTTTGAAAGAGCTATTGAATGACATAAAGATTAATGTGAAGGTGGAGCAAAGAGATTCTTCAGCGTACGGTCGTCCCAAAAATATTACCTTTCATTTTACACGTACGGGACGATATTGCAATTTTTATCGTACCTCTGAGAATGGTCATAAAAATGTACAGTGAGATTCCTCGATAAGTATCGTATAGTGGGTAAAGGTAAATATTTTATCCATACGAATTATAAATAGTCATAAATAATTTAAAAATATATTAAAGCTGATTTATTTTCACGGGATTTGGATTAGGGTTTTCATCAGCAAGAAATATCTTAAAAGTCCCCTGAACGTGAAAAATTCGTATTAAATTTAATGATTGAGGAATAACTGGAATAATAAGCAGACAAAAAAAGATAAAGTCTCCATTTATAAAATAAAAAGGTGTTTTTAACATTTACGCACAAAAATGTCGTATTGAATTGACATGAAATTTTATTTGGCGAGTACTCTGTAGTACTTAGATTACCTCAGGGACATCAACGAGAAGAACCGGATATTACTAGTCATATAAGATTCATATTTGTACATTTATACCGAATAATCATAAAATAAATTCGTAATTCCATTTGTGATCTCCGTGGATTTAAAATTGAAGTGTTATTTACATATGAAGAGCGTTCGCGTCGGCGTCAACAGAACGTAAACGCCATTAATAACTGCGGCACGCAGTCAATATCCGAAACATAAATTCGTTTATCCCGCGATGAGATCGCCGCATAATGTCCTATCAGATTTACAAATTCCCTGCTGACGGTACCTCTGTTCGTGTCGTATTTATCTTGTAGTCGGAATAAAGTTGAACGCGACTGATGATGATATTATATATGTATCTTCGTGTTGTCACGGCACGTTTGAACCGCGGGGGAAATTCGAGATTCGTGTTCATACGGTACAATGCTCGTCTGAACATTTACGAAGAAGGCGTGTGATGCCTTGTATCTAGTGCACCGTCAAATCCTGTAATTATTAGTAGTGTATGAAACGAATGAAGTCGGTGTAAGATTATTAGAAAACGAGCATTCTTATTTTTAATCAGTCAATTACATTTGATTTGAGGAACTGCATATAATTTTAGGGATCCCTTCTTTTCGCATAATGTTCTTTGTCCTAATATACTTCGGCATAACGATTTTGGCACAATTTGTTTTGGCATAATAATACTTCGGCATAATTTTTTTAGGCATACATTTGATTCGCATAACGTTAGTAGGCCTAATGATGAGTTTCTGTAACAATTAAATAATATTGTTGGTTAAAAATTTAATATGCTGTGCAACAAAAGTTAGTGACAGAACCGAATTGCTGCAAAACCGACTCTACGTAGTCTTGTTTGTCCTACCCCTAGAGTGTAATTTAAAATCGTGTAGAAGCGTGGGACCGCCGGAGGCCCGCAGCGCCGGAGCCGTGACAGAAACTCTGCCTGCTGCATGCTTGCTTGAACTTTATGCTTAATAAATTTATGCTTTAGAATATTATGCTTAATCATTATTATGGTTAGAGAAATTATGCTTAAAAAATTATGCGTAAGCTGTTATGCGTAATTATATTATGCGAAAATATAATTATGCCAAACAAAATTATGCTAAGTTATATTAGGTCTTAACATTTTATGCTAATGGATAGGGAACCATAATTTTATGATGATACAACAAATATGTCAATGTCTATAGGGGTGCGCCCATGCATGTATGTATGATCAATTTGAAAACCGTATTGCATTTACGGAATAAAGTTCGAAAAAGACATCTTTTCATTATAGGAATACATAGCATCTATAGAATAATTTCATAGCTTGTAACTTTGGCGAACTGCCGACATGTATTAACGCATATAATATTGCTGAAGAGGTAGACGGAAAACAAACCATGTGATTAGTCTACATTGAAAAAAATACGTTAGGGCTTCAGATTAGGGCTCTTAAATATGTCTAATTTGCGATCACTTTTTTAAATATATATGTGTTCACCTTTATGGATCTGTTTTTCTATAAATAAGTCAATCAATCTAAGTTCGAATGTTTTCTTCAAATCTAACGTCGCCGTGCAAAATGATGCAGATAAAAATAAAGTTTATTACGAAGCAGTAAAATTTTGATTTCATTACATATTTGATGTATAAAAGAGAACGAAGTTATCAGCGGCTCGTTGAAAGTTAGCGAATAAATTCAGATAGATACACGCCACTTTGTCACTTATTTCGTCGAGACGCGATAAAAAAATATTGATCTTTGACAGCACTTTACAGGCGAGCTGAAAAAAAAGTAATAAAAAAGTTAGTCGGTATCGTGATATTTCAAAAGTTTTGTTTGATGAAACGGTTACCGCTAGTCGTTCGCTTTTATAGCTAAAAGTACCCGCATTTTCCTTTATATATATATATATACATATATATATATATATATAAAGGAAAATGCGGTCGGGTGACAAATAATCATGTACCTATATATATACATATATATATATAGGTACATGATTATTTGTCACCCGTTTTCAGGTGCTGTACATAGAAAATACTAGATTATTTAATCTTAGGCCGTCCTTGAGAACGAATTGTGTTGAAGATATATTCGGAAACACAAGGACACATTTTGCCCTTACTCAAATACACGGCAGTCTGACCACAGCACGAGTGTGATTAGGAATACCTTTTATTAATTGAAGTCTCGAATTCCTTACACTAATAGCTTAAGTGGACATCTCGCCACTCTTCTTCTTTTCATGTGGTTAGTGACCAACCTGTTGTCAGAAGTTGTTCAAGCCGCCCGTAGGCCTCTGATATGGCTTAACGACTGCCGTCAATTTGACAACAACCGGGACCGATTTTTTACGTGCTCTCCGAAGCACGGAGACGCTCAGATGAAATACCACTAAGCGGTCACCCATCTATAGACTGATCGCACCCAACGTTTCTTCACCTCACTAATCGTTTACCGATCAGTGAGTGCAACTGGTTATGAGCTCTCGCCGCTGAATATTATGTGTTATGTGTACATTTAGTGGCGAGGTGTTTTTCATCCGGGTCTGATATTGACAAACGTAAGAAATACCTTGTGTCTATTGTTCTAATGTCCCTACAAGACGCAACGCTATGCCTAGTATAAGATAAAAAAGCTTCATTTTGTCAAATGTGTTGGCAAATTAAGTTTAGTGTTTCTGAGACAAATATATATAAGGTTATCCCATCATGGGTCGTATTCATTGATTTGCAAACATAGTTATGTCATAACGAGCGTCAGATTGAAAGGGACTTTGCTGGCGGCTATATCAATCAAAAGTCCAAAAGGGGTTTATCACTCAAATGGGTGTTATTATGATAGGCGAGCAGCGATAGCTCAGTGGGGAGACCAACAGACTGCAATGCAGAGGGTCTCGGGTTCGAACCCACGTCACGCACCTCTGACTTTCGGAAGTTATATGACTTTTCGAAATTATGTGAGTACTGATTGACAATTATCGCCTGCTCCGTGCCTCGGAGAGCACGTTAAGCCGTCGGTCCCGGCTGCCATGAACATCTATGGCAGTCGTTATTGGGAGAGTGTCGACACAAAAGATCCCACTGGGTCGAAGTGTCGCCGGTCTGCACTGAATAGCCCCCAGATAAGATACATATTATGATAGGCAATATACATAGGAGTATCTTTCATTATGGAGAATTTAAGGTGGAAGACTTTGTTTTACATCCTCTAAATGAGTGCTTTTTAATACATTACTAACTCAATAATGTAGAGTGTTTTTAATTCAAACAGTATAGTTTATATTTCAAAGGTTATTCGCAAAACGTTTTAAACTACGCATAATAGTGAAAAAGCTTTTATTCTAGTTTTAAAATAACGTAAAAATAAATTTTAACTCCAACACAAATCAGCAATCAACTAAACGGAATGAATGCTTTTGATATGGAAATACGTATTTGTGTACATTTTAGTAAAATACCATTTCAGTCTTATTTTGTGTTTACGCTTCTCATATGTTTGTAACGGGTCTATATATTTGAAATTCTATTTTATATATAAGCGTGTCTCTATAGTCTAAGTAATATTGAACTAATCTTGGTGCTTTAGACATTTATGTTCCGCTATGACAAATGACTCATCAGATGTGTTGTAGAACCAAATGCCGTAATCAAAGTATAGAAACAAAGCTTGCTGACACACTGAATATATGCTCAAACTGAGATCATGCTAAAATTATCGGTACTCTAATTGGATCCACACATACACACACACATCTTGCGTACTTGCACATATTTTTATAGCTGCTCACAAGAACACCTAACATATTTAGTAACTATTAAATAAATGTAATACTGCGGGAGACCTGGTACCCAAAACACAAGTTAAATCTTACATTGGGTACCAGAGTTCAACATATTCTGTATAACTTGTCTCATGATATATTATGTACTGTGTTCATGCTGATTGTAACTTTTTTTGAAATAAATATTTTTATTATTATTATTATTATTACTGAATAGTTTATTATTTTAATAGGTTTATTAGCCAAGCTAACAATAATACTACTAACCCAAATGGGTTACGAATTACTAGTATTTTTGTTAGTCCCACCAGCTAAGCTAATATACTTATGTTAGAAGTGGGTTCACATCGGTAATATTATAATGACGACTTCTCGATCGTAAGCCTTATCGATTGAACTACCGCCGCTTTGATTTAATATTATTGATTTGACTTTGAATTTTTACGTTTTGTACTACTAAGAAAGTAAACAAGAATGTGACCTGTTTAGATAAGCATTTCACCAAACTTATGGACGCTGAAATCAGAACTGTGTCACTCGCGTGCTCTCTACCTTGCATTTATCTTTTTATGCCCTTATTCTTCTCCCTAGCCTTTATTATTCCCAAGTCACTTGGGGTCGGCTTGTCTAGTCTAACCGGATTTGACTGGATATCAGCTTTTACACGGAGCGGCTGCCACCTGACCTCCGCAACCCGAAGGCTAACGATACCCTAAGTCTAGACCAGTGTCAGGATATTAGACGGTACTGACTTTCCCAATAACGACTGCCATAGACGTTCACGGCAGCCGGGACCGACGGCTTAACGTGCTCTCCGAGGCACGGAGCAGGCGATAATTGTCAATCAATTTTATGACCTTATTATAGGAGTATATTATTGTAGGTAAAATTACTTCCCTATAGTATTATAAAGAAGTAATTTTACCTACAATTTAAGCTTCCATGAGACGGAATGTATGGTTTGATATCTTGTATTGCTGCATCACCAGTTGTTTTGGTTTCGTAATCACCAACTCAGTTTTTAGATAACATCGTGTATTTGTTATTTGCCATATTAGTACTTCAACGTTTATTTCTCAAGTAGGCTCCTAAATGTATCAATTTCTTTGTACATTTTAATATATTTACCATCGTCGCCACATGTCAAATAGACTGAATTTTACTGAGCATAGTCACGCCAGAATCTTGTTTTATTAAAATCCAATATTATCCAGATGTTCGTCAATCATGAAGTCTTGGGAATTGCATTGAGACAACTTCAAATCTCTGAGACGAGTTTCAGATAGTTGAAGGATAATCTCTTTAAGCTAGTTTGAGCAGAACTAAGCGAGTGCACTAACTAACCACCATCGGTAGGAAGTAACTTGCTAATAACAAGTTTGCGTTCACTTAATTCTCAAGGGACGAGAAATATGAGAAACTACTAATTGCATTCGTATTGCACGCAACTAACTATAAACACAGAAGCAGCCCTCGAGAAATGTGATACGAGAACAAGCTTTTGCGTGTGGCTTTGAAAGGATCCAGTCAATTCCACTCGACTGATTTAATCCCTTTGGCAAATCCACTGATATCTTATGAGTAAATATTCTGTTTACTTCAAAATTCAAGTTTTAAGGTGATATCAAACGTTTTTCGAATGTTATATTTTCATATACATATATAAACTTATTTGTAGGCATGTTGGGCTACACTATTATACTAAAAACTAATATTTGCAAATAGAAAAGTGGAAGCGCGATGTCTGGTGGTGAAGTGCTCTTAACAATTGCCCCAAATAGGTGCAATACATTGGAGTAAACTAAAGGAAAACCTGACCAAAATCGATCACCATTTTCAAAGACTTGAGAAAATGATGGTGGTTCATTTAAGTCTTGCAGTACGTACCCCCATCCTCCTTCAGGATAGAAATGGTGCTTGATAGCCCTCGTGTCAAGCTCGCGACGGCGCAGCGCGGGAACAGTACGATGCAACGAACGAAGCTCGCGTTCGCGCAGTGCACCGCCCGAAGACTCTTCCTCGCCGTCTGGCCATCCGTCTGTATACAAATTAATTCGTTTTAGAGAAAATATCACACCACAAACATTCAACAAATTAGAAACCTTCATGCTGTGCCGATTACTAAAACCATATCAGTTGTATCAAGTGACACAATCGTCACTATTGTATCACATTCAGGTTTAGTAAGAAGATGAGTTGTGTGGTGACATTGCACGTGTGTAAGTGTACGTAGTACCTATTATACAGCATACGCGAACAGTACTTGCAATTATGACTTGTCTCTGTGTCTCTTGGCATCACTTTGTTTATTTTGAGATTGATAAACTACAAAAGCCTAACTAATATAGATGCGTATGTAATTTTTTTTGTAACGATCTCGCACCTTGTCTACGCGTCTGATCATAATATGCAATTTCGCATACACTTTGTCCTGTACAGAAATGGAGATACGGTACCTACAAATCGCAAAAAAAAGTAATAAAAAATAAATAGCAATATATTCGCAAGTATATATCTGTTTCTTGTAATTTTCAATGAATTATCAAGTGCGAACAATATTGTGCCACCTCACAAACTAACTCATACTAACTGCGAATATTTTGAGTCGGTAAGATTGAAACACTATAGCATGTATCTCGATCGTTCCCGGTAGTAATTTAATTATCTGCGCATACAACTTCGAGATTCATAGTTCCGGTACAAAGTCAATTTCACCAATTTCTAGTTAAACTTCGTCTGGCATAAACATTTGTAATCTTGGCGTACTCCAGCCAGCAAGTCCGGTTAAAGTTCACAATAGTATTAAAGCAGTAACAGTTTGCTGGCCAATCGGTTGTGAGTACATAGACTTACGAATACGACCGTTTGGTTAAGATCAAAGATCTGCTGTAGGAAATAGAATAATCAGAGATCTAACACGACGTAAAGCTAAAGGGATTTGTTGTTGCGTGACGAACTCTGCAAATGGGCTGCATTGTTAATAATAATAATAATATTTTAATAATAATATTTATTGTGTCAAATAATTTGTTACAAAAAGTTGTTTTCGGAATCTTCTTTTAAGCAATTTATGCTTGTAGTAGAAAAATCCGCATAAATTGTTAGCACGTTAGGTATGCTTGTCTTGTGAAAGGCAGCATATATAAGTATAGAAATATTCAGTAGTTGTAAGTAGTTAGGAACTGTACTCGGTACAGCAATAGGCCCGACCCTAATTGTTTTGCTTAAAATAAAGCGTAAAATGTCAGTGTAAATGTTAGAAGACATTGCTGTTTAACTTATTAAGAAGCAGCGGCACACTGGAGACCAGACACAATAGTTTTTAAATTAGGTATGTTTGGTATTCTAAGACTTGACAAATTAATCCTATAATGCAGATTCTGTAAATAGAATTGCGATAATTGATAATAATCCAAATAGACTTTACCTAATTATACTATTGATTGTTTTACGCTACGTAGTCAAAGTGAAAGAAAGAGAATTCGATAAACTCGTTAAAATGCAATTAATGTCTGCATAAACCAAATTCATACTAACGCAATAACCGATTTTAGACTAATAACATCCTCAAACATGTTTTGGTTCAAGCCGATCCAAATTGCCCAAGGCACACAATATTGTGTACCTTGTACAATACATCGATTTACTTGTACGCACTTGTTTTGTAAATCGAAATGTTTCACGTCAATAAAAATGAATTTCGAACACTTAAAAGATTGATATTTTATGAACGATGATAACTTTTTACGCTTGCAGATAAATATTTGACATGTTTCTTATCAAAATACAGATATTGACTTCAAATCTTCGAGACAATAATGGAGAGACCTTATGATAAAATAAAGAAACAAAACGAAAGAATTGTCTTCCATTGTTTTCCGTTCAATTGTTTCAAGCATCAACACAAAAGATAGAGCTTTAGTTATTGGGAAACAAAAGTTATTCAATTACTGTTATCCTAAGCAATCTACACTTACAGTTCGCGCGATACGATTTCCGAATCACTAAAATCGGCTATTATTTTCTGCTATCTTGTACACAGCTAGTAATATTTTATGCTTCTTAATAGTGTTAAAATATTCGTATTAAATAAAATGTGAATGAAATGATAGATAAAGTGGTTAAAGAAGCTCGTAATAAATTAGAGAAATGGCCATTAAGACATTTTAAAATAGACCGTGAGAGATGTGCTGGGCGTCACAGACGGACCAATTCCTAAATAAGACAGATAACTAATAAATCTTATAAAATGGCGCCTGCGTACTTTATTTATCGGTGTTTATTTTTATTGATATAAAATATTGGGTCGTGTCTGGTTTGAATCACCACACTTTGAAAGATGAAGTGTTACGCCTAGCAGAGCAATAACATTGAACAATGAAGTATTCGTAAAGCAGTATATTGTATGTTTATTAAATAGATATTTACAAAAATGTTAAGTGCTACATTTTCAAGCAAGTTGCCAGCCTCTTACAGACGACGATATACAGATATGACTGCGTAAGACATAACTATACATTTTAAAATCTCAGAGCCCTGTTTTTTTAAGTGTACTTAAGTGTAGCATATTCTGGTTGATAAATAATTTATTTTAATTAATAACCAATTCAAGGTTGCTCGCAGCTGCACATGCACTATTGGCTGTAGTATAGAGGCGAGTGTACAACTCTCAATCGTGCATAGTGCCAAACTGTATTGGTAGTCTAATACTCTAATAGAAAAATTCAATAACATTTTACGGGGAATAGTTACACTTAAGTAAATAAATCAATTAACAGTCTGCGAATAGAGTTAGCTCTTACAAATTAATGTTAAGATAATTTAAGCACTGATATCAAAAGATTGGACAATAGTATTTCACTTGTAATCCAAGTCGAACATAGTTGACTTACTCGATTGGTGTCACATACGATAAAGGAATGTTTAAAGGACAGACACCTTAAAATTATCGTCTTAATATCTATTTCTTGGAGAATATCCAGATAGACACATAATTTACCCTAGCACTATTTTAGTTTAAAAAGAAAATTTATTACTAGGTAGCTCTAACATCACAGATTTCGGTACAATTTCAGACAGCATAAATCTCTCTCTTAGACAAAACCAGTTGAAAAAGGTATTTTAAATGTAAGGCGTACAAAGAAGAAGGCCGAACGACTAAGTGCTTCACATCCGGAGTACGAACATACATTCGTTAGGAAGAAATTGTGTTGACCGTTGTTGTGAAAATAAATTCGGGCTCGGTTTTTTACGTTTGGAAGCCAAGGCGTTTCCTTCTGCCACGTTTAAATCACAAAGGCTCCTAACCTTTTTATTAAATGCCAACCTTTATATAACAAACCAGGAAAATATATTGCTTGCGAAAAATATCAAAAGTGATGTTTCCACATTAGCAAGTATTATGTATGGGTACTTATCATTTGGAATTCTATCTATATTTAGAGAAACGAAGGATTCGTTTCACAAAAAACGTTAAATATAATATTTAATATTAAGCGGTGGAATTTAAATATACTATATATTATGAGTGTGAAAACATACAGTATCTCAATAACAACAACGGATTATCGTGTTTAAGACTGAATTACGGTAACGACGGCCTATCTTAACAGTGATTAGCTATCTGCGTAGTAGATAGTATAATGCAGAATTAGGTACACTATTTATTCGGATGGGAGGGTAAGCTGACAAAGTCACAAAGTCCGAGAGAGATTAAGCGCAAGCCCAACAGCAGTACGTCCTTTTCAAGCCATGGGAATGAAACATAGTCATCTTCTTAACAACGGGAATTTTTAATAGAAAATCTAAGTATGTTTTCAGGATTCAAACTTATGATCCGCAGCCGTTTACACTATATATAATAGCGATTTTATTCATGGCTCAGATTAGATTAAATACTGCTTTTAACTATTTCCTCTTAAAAAGCCAGATCTAAATTTCTCTGCCCGGAATTCGTAAAGTCAAACTTACGGTATGGCAAGCATGGATGCGTACGTTACTGGACTAAAAATATTTCTTCGTAAACTTTTGATTTATGATTGTAAGTGAGGGGTAGCTTTATCGGGTTGCCGATCAGCAACAAGTGACATTTTTATGATGTAGGCAGATCCATGAACTTATCTGCTTCCCTAGTTCCGCTTACAACTTGTGCATTTATGGAACTTTTGTAGCATTTATTTCAGTGTTTGATGTATGTATATATTTATATATTTAAAAAATATTGAGCATTTCATATTGTGTTTATGGGATATATTGCTAAATGTATTTTCCGTGCTGTTACTCATTTACTATACTTTGCCCTCCACATGCATTCCCGGTATCGGCATCCCACGCAAATTTTTAACTATCAGGCCTCGTGACCTACTAAACATATACATATAATAGTAATATCAACCCAGTATAAAAACTGCCTAACTGCTGGCCACGATCCTCTTTTTAGTATGAAAAGGGTCAGGCCTTAGTCGACCACGATAGCCTAGCTAGTAGGCAGACTTCACACATACTCGAGACCACTAGAGAACTCTCAAATATGCAAATATTCTAACAATGTTTTCTTTTGTTTCAACGATCAATAATTAAAAATTGTATAATCCTAAAATTTGAAATTTGAAATTCGTTCCGTGGGTTTAAACTCGAGACATCTGCGTAACAGGTCAACGTCTCCCAGTACGCTATGAGTTTGTATATAGAAGATAATTAAATAATAGTAAAGCAAAGGGTACTTACCATAGTGTGGCAAGCAAGTGTAGCTCGTTGAGAATGGGTGTCGGCATCGGCAGCGCGGCGGCGGGGCGCGGGGCGGCGGCGGCGGCGAGGCCGACGGCGAAGGTGACCACCAGCCCGGGTCCATCAGCCGGCCATGGCTGCAACCGCACCCGCACCCGCGCCCGCGCTACCTGCGGTCAAACGCACCATTAGAACTGACCAACCTACATTGTGACGTCAGAGAACACGGTTTAAACTAGCGATGGGTGATTATCGATGAAAAATCGAATTATTTTAAAAATTAATCAAACTATTCAAAACTTTGACGAATACTTGAAAACTCTGTAATTGACTGCACTAATATAAGCATGGCACAAGGCTTAAAAATATTACAAGGATGGTGTAAAATAATGTCCTGTCATCTGTAGCTATACGAAACATTGTCGATAAGCGTCGAATCATCTTTGAAACGACCCATCATCAAATCAAGTTCCGAATATTTGTTATTATGCTTAAAAAGAGAACTTACTCACTAGGAATAATTCCTGTGTTGTCTCTATAAACATTTATACAAAGAACACCTAGACTTGGAACAACTACTTCATCACACAATTATTTGATTTGAGTCCCGTGTAGTTTGAACACAGCAATGCGCAACGGAATGGCGAGGTGACCACTAAACTACTATGCCATCCACGCATCCATTAAATATTCGAATATGATTTAAATTATAATCAGAGACAACGAATTCATCAACATTCATATAATTTTCGATTATATATTTTTTTTATACAACTTAGGTGGCAGACAAGCATACGGCCCACCTGATGGTAAGTGACTGTGGTCACCGTAGCCTATAGCCGCCTGCAACACCAGAGGCATCACTTGCGCATTGCCGACCCTTTAGGAAAGGAAGAAGAGAAAAAGGAAGTGGGAAGGAGAAGGAGCGGGAGAGGGGAAGGTGGACTGGGCCTCCGGCACTCTCACTCACCGAACGAAACACAACAGTAGGAATACTGCTATTTCACGTCAATATTCTGTGAGAGGGTAGTCCTTACCCGGTCCAACCGGCCCAATCACACTGAAATCAGCGAGGCTCTACTATGTAATATAATTTTCTTTTTTTATTATAATTGCTCAACGCAATTTTGAACTAATCCAAACTTAAATCTATTAAGATATAATATTGTCATACTTTATACAAACATTATCGCGGCTCAATTAATAAAAAAATGGATTATGTCGTAACTATTTAAATGAATAAACTATTTAAATAGAAATTCACACTTGCCACGACATTTTGGTTATGTTATATACTAAAGACAAAAGTAAATATATTTAGCTCCTAGAGGAGGAGTTAAATATTCTAACTACAAAAGTTAAGTAGTACCTATAGCTCTAAGAAAATGCTCTGTAAAATTAAGTTAACGTAAAATTTAGGAAACAGCAATTTGAAATCTTTTTGAATATAAATTACAATAAAAACTTCGTAACTAAAATATGAACAGTCACTCTTATTTCAAAAACCAGCATGAAAGATAGACAGTTGTCGGTAAAAATACTTTCCACGAAACTACTATAATACTATGCGCAGACCCTTCTGCTGATTTCTATACAAATAGAAATCGGGATAGAGATTGAAACTGTGAGGTATAAAAATACGTATTTCTTGTAGGTACTCTTATTTTTTATATAATCTAAAATTTTGGTTACAAATTACTAGTGTTGTTAAAATCTCCCAGTTTAACAAGGAGTAAGAGGTCGTAAGTTCAAATTCCATTAATAATATTGATAATTTAATTGGTGGAATTTGAACTCAAGGCCTCAATTGCAAACGCATTGTCTTAAAAATCTCCATTGAGGTACAGCCGCAATTCAATTAGTTGTGTAGGTATAATATAGCAAAATATGGTACTCCTGACTAACTATTAGGCTTTTGAACATTAAAAAGTTGATGGGGCAGAGGTGCTATAACACAAACTGTACGGTAATGGTTTAAGTAGGTAGCCATCTCGTCACTAATGTTCTCAGTGCTACGAGTTCGATCCTTCAACTGTACAAACATTTGTGCAATCCGCCATAGTTGTTTCAAATGTGTACGAATACTGTGTCCGTTGTTTCAATATTTGTAAAGCTGTGGAGAATATTTCTGGTGCGGAATATTACTGGGTTACTTATTCAGCATTCATGAGTGTTTATCAAATTAAAATGTTACTTACTTATTTAAATAGTAATAAATATGGCTTAGGTGGTAAGTCACCCTAAAAAAACGCACCACTAGGTAAGTTTCCACTTTTTAAAATCTTTAGTGGGTTTTCCACCCACTTGGTGAAATAAGTATGGGTGAGTGCACTACTTCAAAATTTAGAGGTGGTCAAATCATCCTACTTGCGTTATCAATTATTTTATTTATTTTTTTTGCGACTATTTTACATATTATGGGTCTAAGTAATCAAAAAATAACACTTTTCAACAATTTTCACATAAGTATTTAATAAAATTATAATTATAACCATCTGTTCATATAAATAATGATACAAGACGTACTAAATTAAGCTGATTTGCAGTTTCATAAAACTAAAAGCAGTTAAACTATCAATAATATACAAAAATATATAATCGTTTTCAAATCGTGGCTCAAATTGATTTAAATAAAACTACACCTTCCTACACAACGCAATTATTTACTAACTATAAGAATATTTTTTCTATGTAATGTGAATTTACAACAAATAAAGTGGGTAATATAAAAAAATTATTTGACGGAAAGCGTTTATGGACTTCAGTGGCGAAATATCATAGTAATAAACTACACATATAACTTATAAATTAATTAATAGTATATTGTCAGTACATAAGCATCTACGATTTGTAGTTATAGTTTTATGTCTGTTGTTTTAAACTAGAAGCAGGAAAACTAATTGTGGATCCTACAAATTTTTACCCTGTGTGGTGAATGAACTCGCAATACTAGGTGCACTCGCAGTGTCGATGACAAATTAAACAAATACGCCATACGCCATACATTTTAAATGAAATGTATATTTCGTTGCAATGATGATTGAGTAACTATTTACATGTAGGTACTTATTAATTTCGCTGTTTGCATCTTTTACTAAAGTGGACTATAGTCAAATACAGTTAATGTACACAAAATTGCGTTTGAACCACTTTGTCTTTCCCTTTGTCGATATAATGTAGTTCATTCGATCCGTATGACGTTCGAAATCTATGGTTCAATTGCTGCCGTGATTGATATTGTGTAGCTAGCATCGAACGGCGCGTCGCCACTTTGACTAATGTTCATTTAGCAGCAGCTGAGTTCGCCATTTGAGAACCTTTCACGCCCTATGATACGACCTGTCTATTTCCACTTAGACTTGACTACGAGCACTCAGGTAGTTCTACAAATCCGAAACTAATCATTGCACTTTCACACAGAATTGTGGTTTTAGATACTATATATATTTTTGGATGACAATGATATATAGCAGCGTCGATAGCGTAATTTAGTCGAGAGGTTCTCATTCTACTCATTGCACTACTAACGTGAATCCTGCCCTAACAAAATCATTCTAGCTCAGTTAGAGGACTTAGCAATTTGTTAGTAATCATTATATTTTTTATAAAGTGCTTTTAGAAAGTTATTTGTTTGACGTTTTAATATCTTTGAGTGTTAGTTACAAATGTAAAGGTTTTCGTTTTATCTTATATACATATAAATATAAATTCACGACGGGAATTAACGCAATCATGCATATTCTTTACGTTCAGGCCTTCACTTGTGGTCACAAGCTTGTGACTACGGCCAGCTCAACGCATGATCGCGTTAATTCCTGTTACGAATTATATATACGTATAATTTTGTTTGTACACATCGAACATTTACGAGGTTTTTGTATTTAATAACCTTGTTAATTAGGGTATTTGTCACGTCCCAAAGTAATATCACATAATGCTCTTAATTAGTGACCCCACAATTTCAGACGTGTTATACAAACAGCTGTAGGTATAAACTGTTCGGCGGTAACGTTCATACAGAGCACAGGTGGCAGATGGAATTTTATATGATTATTTTATAAGAAGCTTTTATTTTATGTTTTGTGTAAAGCCATATTTTATATTACAAATGAGAACATAACTCTGTTTGTTTCGTTTTCAGGTCTAAACAGTTTAACAGATTTCGGTAAAATTTGTCATAAAGATTTTTCGGATGCTTGCAGAAAAAGATTTTGTACAAGTTTTTGTAGGTACCTACACTATAGAAAAATTATAAATTCTAAGTAAATGAAATTTTAGTGGTAACAGTTAGTGCTATACTCTACGATATCAGAAATATAACATTTAGAGACTGGTTTGTGGTCTTATGTGTTTTTGTTTTGGATAACATTGCCCTTAGCATGGTGATACTTCTACAGATAACCAGTAATATGCCAACACACCGATAAAAACTATCCAATTATATTATTCAGAACATAAATTTATGTCACTCGTCTTCTGTATATTCATTTAAATATTCGGCAGGTATTTCGAGAGTATCCTGAATATGTGGCCTTAATACACGTAATGTCCCAGTGTGAACAATGCCCCGTAAATGATGAAAAACAATTATGCACTTTACACGGCGCTCGACGTTCAAATTCACAATCGGATTCCCTCTCGTGGGTGCAATTACGGATATTCTGGTCGGGCTAAATTTATAGGCAAAGAGGATTTTTGCTGTAATGCGGGACATGATCTTGGGATTCATAAAACGGATTACTCTCTGCGTTTTTTGAAGTGAAACTAATATGTCTGTGGCTGAACAACTGTCTTTGAACTCTGCTCCATTATTAAATTTCAGATTAACATTTGAAACGTTGTAAGTACTGCCTTTGAGCTCCATGCAGTGTAATTACAACACAGAGTGAGTGAGTGTTATGTGACATACAAATAGTGCCTTGTTTTTTATTTGTGTGTCCATAAGTTCTTATGATACAGCGTTAGTGTATATTTCCTAGTTGCCAAGAGCGGCTTTTAGAACATTAATTATAATAGGTTTGGGCTAAGTAAAACGTATTAAAAAGTTTAATTACTAGAAATGAAAGAAAGCTCGTGGCGTAAGTATGCGCTTATATTTACGGCCGATTATGAGGTCCTAGTTTCGGTTAGCCTAACTTAGAAATCGAAACTATAGGTAGGTTTCGATTTCCAAGTCAAGCACAGTTTTATTGAATCTATTTGTTAAGTTATTTAAAATATACCTGATGTGTAATGTGAGTATAATATTCCTACGCCTATTCGCTTCGGGATATATAGCTTAAGTATACGAATTACCTGATTGATTTAACTTTAATTTTCACGTATTTGTTATAGATGTAGGAATTTGTCGCAAAAACAGATATATTTCATGATAATTTTACTACTTTGTTAAAATTACTTCAGGCCTGCGGCTTCGCTCGCACGTGGAATGTAAAATATCTCGAATGAAAATACTCTACGTGCTATTAAAAACTCTTTAAAAGTCTGATTCGTAGGAACATTCGTATAATTACTTGTAAAGCAATATATAAAGCGAAGCATAAGTGATTTTATAGTTACCTAATGAGACCACAGATTAGCTACACTATTATTTATTTTGTGATAGAACTGTACAATGATTTTACAATATTACAATTCCAAACCCCATGTCATTGCCAATTTTAAATATAATATATTTATTAAAAATACTTTATGAGCATGATTGACTATTTGATTTTTAGTGTATTTCAACAAAGTTTCACCTTTATGAGAAGATTGAACATTGTACCTTCATGAAAAATAAATCAAGAAACCTCTTCTTAGTGAATGTTCAAATTCTAAGCCATTTGAGGAACTTGCCATTACAGATTCTGAATATTCATGCAGTTCAATAACGCAATGTATGCGCCATATATGTCATAAAAAGTCTTAAGCTAACATTATAACAACGGAGTTTAGAGGGAATGTCTGAGTGCTGATAAAATTCATTTCATTCGAAACCACTCGAAACTCATTATTACAAATCGCTAATCGCTAATAAGCGAACTTATTAAACTTTTCTCCACTCAGACACAATACAACTATAAATGAAGATTGTTTTGAATTACGATAATTGAATAGCTTTGTTTGCCAATAACTAGTTTTCGATATTTTTTATAATTAATGCGTTGATTGGACTGGAAACAATAAACTAAAATAATGCGTGTTTTTGTTTTGCTTTTTATTTAAATACCAATTCCTTTATATTTGATATCTCTGATAAATAAATAACTCCATATCTCGTTCACGAAAAGTATTAGTTTTCCTTTAATCGTAAAAATGTATGCTCTATTGTCATGTTTATAAGCTTCTCAAATTAAGTTTTATGACAGTAAAACATTTCAGTTTGTTTCATGAACAACCCGCAACTTTTACTGGTGCTGCGAGGCACTACAAACATTAAAACAACAGAAAAAAACAACAAAGAAACATTTTATGCGAAGATTGAATCTGTCGGATTCGGCGCATAATTGTATCCAAGTTAACCACGCAAATCTATACGTAATCACTGAAATAATAGTACATACTATTGCAGTAGTAGTAGACTACAAAGTCAACCTCCCACAGTTGAAATCAAGCCGTTTATTTGAAGTTCTGGTAGGTTTTATATCGTCCACGAAACGGAACACATCTCATCTGCGTATAGAAACACACATCTTAACTCATCTGCGTATAGAACCGCATCGTAATAATCTTTAATCAATATCGCACCACACGCTACTATTAGTCACCGATACCCGACGTATGAGCTGACCAGACCGCATATATAGTGAATATAGGCATGTCTAATATTATTCCAACCACAGCATTTTAACAACTATATAGGTATATCCAGGCAGGTAGGTAACAGTCTATTCTACAGATTGTCCCAAAATTTTTAGAAAGCCGTCGTTCTGATGAAGAGCCGCTCTAGGCGTATTCGAATCATTCCTATGAATGTTCTGCGATATTTTGTAGTTTTTCAGTGATAGAATA
The DNA here is from genome assembly GCA_930367265.1 of Catocala fraxini. NCBI lineage: Eukaryota > Metazoa > Arthropoda > Insecta > Lepidoptera > Erebidae > Catocala > Catocala fraxini. The sequence continues at coordinate 11,596,252 of OV884042.1, forward strand.
TTTTCGTATTATTTTGTTGACCATTGAATTGTGTAAAAATATTGATCACAGACATACAAATTGATGATACTAATCCAGTACTTGAAACAAAATAAATAAAAACGGAAAGTAAGATATAGAAATCCTCGTGCACTTGTCCCGAGTAAATATTTGGCATCTCGGGAGCGCTACCTTCCGCTTCCTACCACGCATTATTATTCGGTCTAGATGTGTTAATTGGACGGCTGTGTAAATAACATTAAGCATCACACCTGCCTTACCTTACTTACCTTACCCTAAGAATTCAGCGGTGGACACTTCCATTTCGAAATTTCCATGCATTCTATGTTTGTTGTTTAAGTTCTTTACAATTAACATTTGAGTAGGTATATAGTTCAATATCGAGAAATTTTCGTTAACGCTATGGATCCTTCATTATATTATATAATAAGTCTATTTAAGGTCTACCTGTAGTAGACTTAGATATATTTAATGGCAGACATAAATAAATTCCAAAATTAATAGAGTAAATTTTCTACCGATTCTTTCGTAAAGCTAATAAATTAAAGTTGATCTGTATGAATATATTTTTTACCGCATTGCTCCATGGCACGCATAATTAAACTTGTTATTGTCTTTGGTTGCATTCACAAATATGTCTTTATTTAATACTTAAGCTAAGGCGCGCTCACTTTCCGATTGCCTGTGTTCGTCTACCCAAAATTAGCTACAAATCAAGCCAGCACCTGATATGCATCGCACCCACACACCCTTCGCAGTCATATCAACCAGAGCGCGATGCGCACATCTGACCTTGTAATGCTTTGGTCCAAGAAAGGGATCCGTTGCTACCCCACGCTCTTTCCATGCGAGTCGGTCAGGCTACATATCTTATCTTTATTATTATATTATTTAGATTGTGACTCACAGATTCACACTAACACACACACTCAGACACACTGTAATTAGTAGTTTATTCCTACAAATGCACATTGTATGTGGTCAATTAATAACAACTCTTCAATGACCGAACTGCCTATTTCGTCTGATATTATTTTATGATTGAGTATACAAAATATACAGAAGGAATATTCAAGGATAGTAATTTTGTTATTCGTACAATGTAAATTGAATTAATTACTGTAAATCTTCTATAAATATAATTTAATAAAAATAAATGAATTATCAAAACTATGCTTTTTAAATAACTGGACTCTTTGTGTAATACTGTAGTAATGATTGGTAGCATGACACTACAAATAATAATAAATAAGTAGGTTGCTCTTGACCATGGCGAATGTAATTTCCCGAAATTTCAAGACTACCAAAAATTCATCGCATTCGCATCCTGCCAAGCAGATTTTACCTGATCGTTGGCATGAAAAAGGTATTTAACTTATTCGTTCGTAAGTCACAATCACTATTATCTAATTTTGGAAACAACTGTCCATGAATAATTTACCAGCCACGGCTGCGCTGCACATCCCTCTCTGAGACCATTTTCGATACTAAGCCATTCAATGTATGACCCGAGTATTCGGATATATGACGCAAGCTCCGGCATCTCTATAAAGAGATTTCAGAACTCGAATGAGGTTGCTGTATATCCGATACATCGACAGTACTGACTACAGTTCATTCTCTACAAGCCTTTTACAAATCCTAAAAAAACGCAACAGACCTTTAGCCAAAAATTTCATCGCAGGTGAATTATCTGAGGCGAACATTGCATTACCTTGTAAAATTCTTTTTTTTTTATACTAAGTAATGGTAGTAAAGGGTCGACAACGCGCAAGTGATGCTTCTGGTGTTGCAGGTGTCTATAGGCTACGGTGACCACTTACCATCAGGAGGGCCGTATTCTTGTTTTCCACCATAGTAGTAAAAAAAAAGGTACTTATGAGTAGTTTTATCGAAACATATGTGTACATCACTATGCTGAATAGCCTCATGCATCTACAGTTTTCACAATCTGACTACTAGTCTTGTCGCTTTTATTGAAGTACTACATATAACTTGCACCAGCCATTTAATATTCGGCTGATGCTCCAACACAAGTTAAACATTTTAGTGACAAGAATAAGATTCGAGTGATAAATTACTTTTCGACAGCAGGTCATGTTAGATAAATATCAGCATGTAACCAAAAGGTGTGGTCTTTGCAACAAATAAGCCCGTAGACATAATTTTCACTAAGATATAGCATTTTCTTTTCTATCGACTTATTAATATCACATATTGTAGTCCATACGTAAACAACACTAACACCTGAGTCGGCTGATCTACGACGAACTTAATGAAAATGACTAGGTGCAATTTTGATAGTGATATAATGCGTTTGTTTTGATGTTTTAATAATAAATAATTAAAATGTTTGAAACCGATTAAAAGAATTTGATTCTAGGTTTGGGCACGTAGGCTATTTATCAGATATATTAAAATATATTATGACCCTTTTGGTTACATGCTGTATACAAGATTTCTTATTATAATTGTATAAATAGGTTGGCTTTATCAAAATGAGATATTTTTTGCAATTTACGTTTTTACGGGTTCGTTGATCCCGAGGCAAAGTTTGATCTTACTCTTATGGACAATCGTGTAGTCTTTGATTGGAAACTAAACAGAGCCAAAATGTTATCAGTTTTCCTTTTACATAAATTACATACATTACATTATTATAAACCTTATTATATACTTTATTTTTCTTGTTATATGTATTATTTCCTATTTTATTATATTATAACTAGTAGAAACCTTGTTCTGATATGATCGATTTCTAATTTTGATATGAAAATTGAATTCTTACCCATTGCCATTAATTTCTTAATTATATTATTTAATTACTATTTTAATATAGCGTTAAAAGCTTGACAATCTATCTTATTAATTCTAATTTTATTTCTCTAATGTGTGTATATGTTATGTCTACATATTTGTATTGAAACACACATTTCACATTGTATTATTAATTATAAAATATATTGTTTATGTTGTTGTTATTATGTTCTTTTTATCTGTCTGTTTTTTTTATTTTTTTGTTTTGAAATTTTTATGAATTTATGTATATTTGTATTTCTTTTTGTTAATTATTTATGTTAGTAATCTAAGGTTATTTTTTTAATTATCATTATTTTTTACTGGGAATTGTTATTAGCATCCGTGCAGTCACTAAAGGGATCTAGTTGAAAACCAGCGCAGGGCTTCCTTAGCCTGGCATATGCTGAACTAGGTCCCATTTGGCAAATTTTTTTATAATTTATTTTTATTTTACTTGTTATTATTATATATTTTATTTTGTCAAATAAATAAATTTTCTTTCTTTCTTTCTTTCTTTTATTACATTTCTCACACAAGGCAAAGCTAAGTTGCTTTTATTACGTTGAACATAAACTATAGCAAGCGAAATGTTAATGTGATACAACTTTGTCTACCCACCAGATTTATACAAGCGTGAGTATGTACATATATAAAAAACTACTCTCAAATATAGCCACAATCTCTTTGTTACACTTTGTAGATAGTAGCTTCGTGAATCATATTCTGACTTTCGTATAACTTAGCAAATGCTAGTGTAAGCGAGACATAAATATAGTATCTACATCGCACCATCACCGTAGTATTTGTAAAGTATTAATACTTAGAGGAGCAGTACACCTGTGTCCCAATAAAATGTTACTGCAAACACTAACGCGGCAGCTGTAATTCAAGTGCAGTAACTTTGATAATGTCCTTCTCGCTCGTTAGTTGCAGTGAGATCACGTAGCTCATATTCAATACCACAGTTTTACTAACGTAAGTAGCAAAACTATGAGGTACTAAAATAAGAAGGTAGGATAATAACTGCGGGCTAACGTTCCAATGCGCGGCAATGCATCATTAAACTTATCGCTACTGGTTGTTTAGACGGGAAAGCGTCGATTACTGGGGCAATTTTACTGTAGCTATTATTATTAATGGAAAAGTGTGTTCTTCACGGATCTTTATTTCTTTTTACAATGCAGGCGTGGCTTGATAATCAAAACACAAGACATTAAAGAATTTGAATGAAAGAAAAAAGTAAAAGTAAATCTTGTTTCAAAATATAATTTGGGCAAAGCTGCACATAATTATCTTCTAGTAAGCATCCACCTATTTATGTTAATTTTATAATTTATATAAACAATTTAATTCTTTGTTACCAACTGTTTTAAATATCTTTCTAGGTCTAGCTAAAATGTTTTATAATTTTGTACGTAGGGAGTAATAATCAAATATTCGGGTTGTGTTGTTCCATTAATTAGATTTTATGTCATTGAAAATTGGCAGCTAAAAACAATATGTGAGAAAATACTATAGATCGCCATTTTTTGTATTTCCGATTCTGCGAAACTGATTGTCCAAACAACTATTTCGGTATTAATAAAAAAGGCGAATAAAAAAGGTGTAGCTGCGTCACACTACAGCAAAATAATCTTGCCATTTTCGGTTCTAATGTTGCAATAACGGTGGCACTAAGCTATTTACTTCAAATAAAGTCAATGCTAAAGATATTGTATTGTGTCGACGTTGCTATTTTAAAAATTGTGCCAATGTCAATAAAGTGGAGCGAAATGAACTGAGTGCTGATCAAGATAGGAAGGTCATTTAAAAGTCGAAAAAGAATAAGCTCGTTTTTCGTTTTCGCCTGAGGAATATGTAGAAGTACTTAAGCATTGCTTAACAACTGGCTATCTGTTGTAAGACAATAAATTCTACATACAAGTCGATGGGTCGCTATGGGCTCGCCAGTGTCGCCTGTTGTTGCTGACATATATATGGAGGACTTCGAGGCTCGAGCTTTACAGACTGCCCTCATCACACCCAGGATTTATAACAGGTTTGTAGATGATACTTTTACAATATTACCAACAGATAATGCAAGTGTATTCCTAGAACATCTTAATTCCATTAATAACAACATCCAATTTACTATGGAATTAGAGGCAAATAATTCATTGGCTTTCTTAGATGTACTTGTCATCAGGCATGGGCTTTGAGCCTCACTGTGTATAGGAAAAAGACCCATACAAATAAGTACTTAGACGGTGAATCTCATCACCATCCTAAACAGTTAGCTAGCGTGGGAATGTCTTTGTTTCAGAGAGCCCACGGGATCTGTGACAGGCAACACCTGGACGCCAAGCTTCAACATGTCAAGCAAGTACTGCAAGAAAACAAGCTCCAACAGCCGCGCCGCTGTCACAGATCCCGAGAAAAGCCAGCCACAGTTAAACGTCAGCCTGCTATACTGCCTTATGTAAGGGGTGTCACTGACAAGATTGGCTACATCTTGAAGCAAGCTTCGATCAACACATACTTCAAGCCACCAACGAAGATATGTCAATTTTTACCATCCGTCAAGTGTCAACTACCTTTACAAGATGCAGGGGTCTATAAAATAGATTGTGACTGTGGACTCTCATACATTGGTCAAACCAAGAGAAACATAGGCACCCGCATAAATAAACACATAGCTGATGTAAAACACCAACGCTCGTTGAAGTCTGCTGTGTGTGCACATGTGCAACAGGGGACCAACCACTACCGGAGATTTGACAAACCACAGATTCTCGCTAAAGAACACCGATTCCTACCAAGGATGCTTCGCGAGGCTATTGAAATCAAAAAACCTCTTAATTTTAATAGAGAAGATGGTTGGAATGTACCACCAGCTTGGGATCCAGTAATTCAAATAGTCAAACCCAAGAAAAAGCAAACCACAGCTAGACTTCATAATACTTTGAGCTCATTCTGCGTAAATAGAAACATCAATGATTAAATTATGTTCGGGTACTTCGAAATAACTACACTGGAACATTGAGACAACTACCATCTTAGTCTCCCCGTGACCATGGCTGCTGAAAAGCAACCGAAACGTCGAGAAAAGTGTAAAATTAAATTAAATCTAAATGGTTTTAATAATAATTTAATTAGCTTAAAAATTAGTAAAGTTTAATAGTAGTAGTAGTGTAACAGTTTTCAGAATTATGTAATAAAGTGTCAAATAAACAACGCGATAAAATTCGTATATAGTAGTTTAATTTCAGTTATTATATTAATGTATAAACAAACACACATTATAGTAATAAATGTTTTATGAAATAGAAAAGAAAAAGGAATTTCCCTTGTAACAATATTAATGCAAGACTAGATATACATATTATTATGTGGATGTTTCTTCTTGAACTTCAACACATGTTGAGCTTGTCAAGATTATACTATACTAAAAATATCTGATGAAACTCTGTGCTGTTACTGCTAATTTCTTGATAGAAAACACTATAACTGCGAATCGACCCCAAGGGCTCATGCACTGTAATTGCTTTCACTACCGCTGCGCCACCGATTCAAAGCGTATAGCTGCATATACATATTATATTATACGCAAAATCATTACAATGTTTGTCCTAGTATTTAAAAAAGACCTACGTAAAATAAACCAAATCTATCATTACCTTCTTAAAATATTACGTTACATTTCCAAGGTATTTTGGCAACAATTTCTGACTTCACAATCCTCACAATTCACAGTACTTCAAATAACATTTCTAGCATTTGCATCGGAGGCGGACAACGTTACGTGTTTATTTTAATGCACCGCCGTAATTTAGTGTAATGAATATGTGTGCGCTCAAATGTAATACTCATACCACTGCAACATATCCATTAAAATAAATGCATGGCTATTAAACGCTTTGATCCTAAGATAAGCGCAAAATATTTTAGTTTTTGGTATATTTTTAATTAACGCGGTGAGAGGAATGAACTTTTCCTATATGAGGCCCAGCATTACGTGATTGCTACCTTTATTGAGCCATAGAGAAGCGCATATAAGGTCCTATCTTGACTGTTCCATTGGAAAACGGCTAGTACGCAGTTATCCGTATCTTAATTGTCAAGTTATCCGAGGCGAACTCTCTAATTATCCGCTTTGAACGTGTTTTAAAATTATTTAACGTTTAACGTCAGTTCTCTCGGTAACGATTCATTAAATAGGAGTACGGTTTATTAGTGGTGTTTGACGCCGGTTTCACCCGAAATAAAATAAATTTCTCTAATTACAAAGTTTGTTAATTGAGAAAAAATAAATAGCATTGGTTTTTTGTACGTTTGGATTGAATTTCTTCGCTTCGGAGACTAGTTCGGATAAGTACTAGTAGTGGTCAATCGTGAATATGTATCTTAGAGATAGTAAAGAGTAGGCAGTTTTTGTCGTTGTCCTCTTTAATAAGCAATTGATTGTTTATTAAAAATGACAACCTTCGCACTAGAAACAAATCCTATGTCGTGGAAGACTTTACAAACATTTAAACAACGGACATCTAGAGTCGGCTCAGCTATTTGTGGATCACACAAATTTTTGTCTCATGTGGGGATCGAACAACAATCGACTCAGTGGCATGCAGTCACAATATCCGTATTTAATTTTAGGTTGTAAGATATATTCATACATGTATAGACCATTTTTCTTTCTTATCTTATTTGGTAAACATTCAGTTGCTGTTTTCAGACTATATTCGTTCTCTAATAAATAGAGATGACAGCCAAAAGACAGACAAGGTCTAAAGTTTTGTCTCTACCTACTGCTACCCTATCTTTGTTCGCTTTATTTAGACAGGTAAGAAAAATGGACTACTTGCTGCTAAATATTTTTTAACAAGACCACTAGCAATTTGAATATGATACATAGTTATTGATTAAATTGTACCTCTGGTTGTATTGATTGTACCAGAGGTACAATTTCACGTCATATTCTACTACTAACTAAATTTCACCCATGATTTGGCCTGCGATGTAATTTACGTGGATCGTACTATGTATTTGTGATTCGTATTAACGGAATTAGAGAAATGCTTGCTCTTGACTACAAATCATTGTAGTCACCGAAAGCAACTACTTGGGCAACAGTTGTATAAAAAAATTATATCACGTTGACTAGTCTCTAGATCTATAAACAACGAAAGCAAAAACTGTTTGAAGAATCACACTGTCCTTTTGCGGTGTAATAAAAGGGTGTAGCAATACGTGTGAGGTACGCACCTAGCACAGGCGCACCGCTCCAGACCCTCACTCACACTGTACACGCTGGCTCGCCGCATCCGCCGCTAGTGGCCGGGCGCTGTCACACGCCGCGCTCCCGCATCCCCTACATCCGCCGCACCCGCACACACTATGCGTTTGACTTTTGCATACTCTGTCTACACAATACACCCTTTATATTCACTCAACACGCATGCGCGCGAAAACAATCCAGCTTTTTGACTTTCGCATACTTTTATATTCACTTGGCGTGTTATGTCCGCTGCACCACTTTCCGCATCCTCTGTCGCTATTGCTACGGAATCTTCAATACTAAGCGGCCAACACCTCCGGCATCACGTTATCTGCGAAAGAAAGAACACCTGAATTACAATGGCAAGCAAGAATGATATTTGAATATGCTGTATTGTATTCCATATAATAACGGTTTATCCCTCTATAAAGATAAGCGGTTACATTGTGCATTGGTTGGAAAGATAAACATAAATGAATTTAGAATAGGCGCGCCCTTAACGTAGCTACTTCAACAACTTCGCTGATGATTTTCATGAAATCCCATTTTATCCCTTGCGTCCCTAAAGGCAAAATTCCACAAGGTTCGCGAGATACGGTGATAAATGAGTCAGTGGGTTGTGCCTTTTAGATTAAAATGAAAACCGTAAGGAGTACCTGTTTTCCATCTAACACTTTATGAAGCAGAAAAGGGGTGTTTCATTATTCAAAAAGTTGTGACTTATTCACAGTGGTGTGGTTGCTAAATCGGTTTTTTCAAGTTATCTCGTATTAGGTTGAGCATTTATTTTATGACGTGTGTGACTAAAATTTGAATTTAATCTGTGTGATGGCGCGCCGTCGATGTACGTGCCCGAGCTGGAGTGTCGCTTCGGTTGTTAGTTGAAGCACAATTTGCATTCAATGTGCCGCGGGGAGAATGGACTGTGATCGTAACTGCGGTACGAGACTCGCAAATTTGTTAGCGAGACATTATTGGCGCATAATCATCTATTACCATACGACAAGTTTACTAATAGGTACATTCGAAATCCTTGTTAGGAGGTAGACTTCCTTAAGTTATAGTTGAATGACATCTGACATGATAATCACAAGATTTTTTAGTCTGGTGATTTTAACTTGAAGGCCAAAAAACGCAATAAAATAATAAACGTCAAATGTGATCTAAAATGTAATTTATATAATATTGTCTTCTGTTTACGCGAATATTATTCATTGAAATTAAACTACTATATACGGATTTTATCGCATTGTTTATTTGACACTTTATTACATAATTTTTTTAATATTATAATTAAGTAAAAGTAGTGTAACAGTTTTCAAAATTATGTAATAAAGTGTCAAATAAACAACGCGATAAAATACGTATATAGTAGTTTAATTTCATTGTAATTTATGTTAAATATAACTTTTATTTAAATTTAGGCAGATAACACTTGTGATATTGACAATGAGATAAGATCGAAACTCTATTTTAAATAGCTTTTATTTCGAGACATGGCTTTCTAGTACTTATATATAGTAGTATTCCTCCTAGTTACATACATATATTTCAATAAAAAGTATGATTTTTCCGCATGCATTAAGATATAATCACAGCGAGAGTAGACATAACAAACACAAAATACAAAGTATGTCTAGATTGGGAGCAAGTTACTATTCGGTGAATGAACAAATATTCGTTGTGTAGACCGCTCTGTGCAGCGCAATGGTCTTGTTCATTAGTGAGATGACCATCTAACTGCCACGTCACTCGTACGCGCAGTCCAATAAAGTTCTAGAAAAGTAGAGGTACAAAATAATTGGTGTTATAACTATACCACCAATTAGTTCTATCTAATCTAGACAGAAATTTTACAATACTGACGTCATGTAAGCTTTTTTCAGTACTATTACGCTCGTTATAGTAGTATTTTTTATTAATAGTCTTTTTTTTTTTTTGTTTTTCTGGTCTGAGCTATTGCCATCCTTACTAATATTATATATACGAATGTGAGGTTCGTTACGCTTTCACGCCTTAACTACTCAACTGATCATCATGAAATTTCGCATACACTTTGTCAGAGGCACAGAAAAGGACATGAAGTACCTTGTACCTTGAAAAAGTACTGTTACCAACCTAATCTAACTTACATTTACGCGAGAGAAGCCGCGGGCAAAATCGAGTACCAAATATTTAAAAAAGTGGCTAAGCGAATAAGAAATAAAAACGTAATGTATAGACAGAGCGAGATAGATTATCACCTATACCTATAAGACAAATATGTAAGTAGCGTTTATAAGTAAATAAAGCGTACAGCTCCGTTTTCTCTTGGAAATATTTTAAGGTGCGCACACATTACGAGTGCCGCGGGCCACAGCTCATCGCAATGCTAAATTCCGTAGACCGATATTCATGAATGCATTGCTCGAATGCAGTCTTTTCCAATAGTCCGTGTAAAACGGCAACAATATTTTCCGATTTCCGCATTGTCGTACGTTTTGCAGTATTAACCAGGACAACGTTTTACGTGTGGATTTTATTGTATCATTATTTTTTGTTCAGGATAATATTAGTTAAGTAAATAATATAGTCTATAAGTGACGCGGAGAACATCCCCGTGTGACACAGAAAATACAGACAAAGAAGCCACCCATGGTTGAAACACGTTGGCAGTGATCTATTTAAGCTAGCGTGCTAAATAGACAGACCGGTAAACTAGAAACTCGAAATTTGATTTTTGAAATTTATCTTAAAAGGCGTACAACAATAATCTGTTCTAGCTACATCAAACGTTCGTTGGCGGAACGTTAATGACTGCATTTGCTTAATCGCATTACCCTGGTCTGTGTAAGATTTTTACCCGTTTCGTTGTATTGAATCGGCCGTCGGTGTCACTGTAACTTGTAACAAGAACATGTGAGTATAAAGGAAAATGACATAATAATAATAATAATAATAATAATGGTTTATTCATCTCCACAAATTACATACATTTACAGTTAAAAGGTACACTGTGAAAGTTATTTGGTTTACTATATTGTAGTTTGTGGGAGATCTGGAGTCTAAACTAAGCCAAGGCCTGTATTTTAGAACTCCAGGCCCACGATTTGTTTCTATACAGTGACAATTTCAAGTGCATGATGTGTGAGTGAATACAATCAGTGTTTAAGTAAAAAGTCGTAGAATGTGCTTGTGTGTGTGTGTGTGTGTGTGTGTGTGTGTGTGTGTGTGTGTGTGTGTGTGTGTGTGTGTGTGTGTATGTGTGTGTGTGTGTGTGTGTGTGTGTGTGTATGTATGTATGATAGTACATGATTTACATAATATAAAATAAAGAGGTACATACATATTATAATATATTATAATGAGAAGTAATATTTGTGTTAATTTTATATTTAGTAGATAGGTATATGTTATTAAAAATAAAATATATTAATGAAAAAAAAAGTACAAATAAACTTACTACACTAATACATCAAGGATGTTCTCAGTTTCAAAATAATCAAGATTTAATAGTAGTCTATTGACCTTATGCTTACTTTCCACTCTATTGCAATTCGCTATAGAAATTATTTTGTTTATTTTATTAAATAGCATCCCTCCTCGAAACATGAAGAATCGTTGTGCAAAAGTAGTATTTACCATAAAAGGCTCGCATATGGCGTAGTTCCTTCTAGAGAGCGCTATGAGTTTTTTCCTTTCCTCTGGTAGGCTGGAGTGCCTTAGAAGAACTGTTTGTTTTATGTATAGCTGGCGTGCAGTCAGCACCCGGCTTTCTTTGTAAAGATTTAAGGTGGGATATAGACGCGGCTTTGATAAGCTGACCTTCAATAGCAGTCTTTGGGCTCTCTCCAAGGTTATCATTTTAGTCTTACAAGCACCACCCCATGTTGTGATGCAGTAACCCATTACAGATTGCACCAAGGATTCATAGACGATTTTCATCGTTTCTTTCTCTGCTACATCGCGTAGTTCTTTGAAGATGTAAGTAAGTTTACGGATTCTTTTGGACAGAGACTGGATGTGGTTTTCGAAAGTTAAATTTGCATCTATTTCAATGCCGAGGTATTTTGAACTCTGTGAGCGATTAATTTGAGTACAGTTACAATTCTGCATTGGAGGAAAATTACATTGATGTGCAGTTATATAATTTGAAAGGTGGGTTACCTCTACGCGATTTTGGATAGCGAATACAATGTATTTAGTTTTATCGTCATTTAGAGTCAGAAAGTTTGATGCTAGCCAGTGACATACTATATCGAATCCACTCTGTGCGAGATTAAAAAGTTCATTCCATGATTGAGCAAAGAAGGTAAGGGCAGTGTCGTCTGCATAAGCTGTTATAGAGCAGTTTTTTATTTTAAGGGAACAGAGTTCGTTTATGTAGCAGAGAAACAAAGTCGGGCCCAAAATACTACCCTGGGGCACGCCATATTCGACTGGTAGTTCGTCACTAATGTGCTCTCCAATCCTCACGCATTGGGTTCTGTTTTTTAAATAAAACATGCACGCAACAGATGTTGCATTAAACAGTAATGTAAAAGTAATTTCATTCGTACCGTATTCTATGAATAATCATTGCACGGAAGCATTCTTAAAGAGCTTATTTAAATATCCTTATGCTGCAGAATTCGTTCTAAAGGAATAATTATTAGTGTCTTTCGCATTTCCTTCTTGTTAAATGGGAGAAAATAAGGAAATTTTGTGGACAAACAACTTATGTTTTAATGTTACAATGTATTTTGCTCTTCTAACATATTTATTTTTGTCAATCGCTTAATGGTTAAGTACATTTATATTACATTTATATATTTACTTCACTAAACCAAAAAACAATAATTCACTAGATAAAGTTTTTAAAAATCTTTGTGAGAGAATTATGCCTATTTAAGATATTAAAATACCTATGGTTTCCCCACTTTTATGTAGAATTTCTCGTAAAATTAACCAGTCTTAGTATACTATCTATCACTAAGCCCATTCCGCAACACTAACTGGCATTTAAATTAAATATTTGATTATACTGGCGAAATAGCTCCATTTTTAGAAGTATTATTAATGTTTATAGACTTTATGAGAGTAAATAAAAAGTCTTGATTTATATTCAGCTATTCCATTTCTATAGACTAATTGATATTGCATAACAAGAACAAAGAAGAAAGTCATGTACTATATCCGACGTGCGTTGGCTAATTAAAATCGCAACGTAATATGAGTTCAAATAGATGTAAAGCTCACAGAATTAGAAACGACGAGTTTGTATGCAATGTTAAAACAATTAATCTACGCAGAACGCCTTTAGGTCTCATTCCGAGACATCTGGACACACGCTTAATTTATTGAAACCATTATTCACTGTGGGGGACGGAACACGTGCGGGCGGGGCCTCACCATGACGTCAGCCATGCCAATGTATGCTAAGCTTTTTCCAAAGCCCTATTAGATAATTTCCCGCCATATTTCATGCGTAACACTTAAGATTTCTTTTGATTTGTGGCCAGTATTGACTCATTGGTAAGATACATGGACGAATTGGGGGTTGCTGCAAATATTTGCATATGTATTTGGCGTTCGAACTTGTTCTATATTTATACGTATTTGGAGTCCATATTTGTTCTATATTTGCGTAAGCAATTGAATCGGTGGTTTAATCAGTCGTGCAGAAGCTGATGTACGTGTGTTCGTACTATTGTCAGAGGAGGAATGGTCACGGCTAGCTTGAGTTTTCTTTTGCCTAGTCCGATCATTCGTAAATTTATCAAAGTGAGTGCTTGTTGCCTAGCCAGTATTTAAGACTACTATACATACCTATACCTTCACAATCCAAAGGAGTAAGTTTATCTCCAGGAAAATGACTAACTTTCAGTTTAAGGATTCAAAGATGTAGACGTCAAAGTGGGCGACGACAAAAGCTGAATATATTTTTTTCATAAATTGTTATCCATCTTCGGAGTAAAACATTGCTGTAAATGTTAGCATATCTTGCGTATTTTTATTTAAACCAACAGTATTATCTCCAGTCTTTGGATAATTCATATTCATGTCCATATCGTTTTTTTGTAAACTTTGATAAAGCTGTAGTCATTTACCCATTTCCTTCTTTTATACAAACTCGCAAACACATTTGCAGATGTCCGCAAAAACCACAACCGTAGCATTCTTGAAATGAACATATACTACAGACAAGGACAAAAGACATTGCTGATGTCAAGACAGCGCCTTGATGAAGTATTACTTTTTATGATAAAACTGGGACATTTGTGCCGCTGTTCGTAGCAACACTTTTTGCTTGAGGATTTCTCCCTTAACGCTCATCTTGCAAAAAGTTTTTTCCATCATAAAAGGAGTAGGTATGTAAATAAAAAGTTAGATACGCAAGTTGAACAAGGACTTGGCGAATTCTCTTAACAAACTTACTAGGTGCTCAGTAGAAAATACATTTTTTTATTATTTTACCTTTTCAGGCTAACACAGCGCAATTTGAAGTACATTTGTCGCCAGTAGTTTTCGTTCAAGCCTGAAAGAGTTTTCAAATTTTTTTAATAGCTGTAATATTCGGTGGTAATTTTTTACAATATAAAATTTTAGGTTATACAGCTCCCTTATGACATTTGAAAACGTATACTTTTAATTAATATTTACATATATTAGTACTAAATTGCAAATTATATTTAGTCCAGAGGCATTAACTCGTATAAAAATATAAATATCATATTAGGTATAATATTTCTGCAAAATACATATTTATATTACCTACTAGTTTAAAGACGTAAAATTCTTGGACATCGCTAACAAGTAACACACCTATGAAAAGCGGTACCATTTAGTAATGCTGCAAGCTTTCGGATATGTGATGCAATGTTTTTCGGAGCATGAAATGTAGTAATGCGGATTATTTATGTAACAAAAACTGCGTATGTTCCTTTTAGATCACAGCCAGTAAAGTTTTGTTTATTGTCTTAGCAAAGAATTACATTAACATTAAAGTGTTACCAAACTACGTAGTGCTGTAATTGCGAATGTTGAAGGAACAGAAAGTTATGCATTGGGCAGTGAGTATTAAAGTGAGCGACCGCAACATGGTGCATTACTATCCAATAAGAAGATAGCATTTATACCACTTGGTATTTGTCCTCTAAATTAAAACGCAAAGCAACGCATTACAACGTAATACGATCAAACACCAAAGTTAGTGTCTGTCCAAACTGACTGCACGGATGGCGTAGTGGTTTTAGTGGTCGCCACACCACTGCCACTGCGCCCAGGTGGTGGGTTCAAATCCCACACGGGACAAAAAATTGTGTGATCCACAAATGGTTGTTCTGAGTCTGAATGTTCTTTGTGACCGTTGCGCGTTGTTTGAATGTTTGTAAATTTTACCGCAATACAGGAATTATTCCTAGTGCGGTAGTTAAATACAAAAACAAAAAAAAATACAACCCTAAGTTGAAGTGTAAATACTTTATTAAATAAGCGATGAATAATTGGTATAAACGCAGCTTCATGTCAATGATTTACGCTAATACGTAGTAGTAGGTTCCGTATTTGCGTAAAAAAAACGCAGTAACTTCTCGCAAATGCAAACCGAATCACTTTGGTTACGCCCGTTTATTGATTAAACTAAACTAGATGCTATAATGTGTCTAATTTAAATTAAAATTTAGATGAATTTGCGGGCTGTCACTATTAAGTAAAATATTCAAAGGAATTGCGTACCTTTATGTAGCAGTTGCCTCACAGTTAAACAAACAATCTTTAGAAGCTAATGGATATAAATATTTAATATTCTCTGCAGTGTTTGTGTTCTAATTAAAAGCGCTTTCCGCACATAAACCGTAGTAATAACGCCGGGAGTGCGTATGCGCAATATAATGACCGTATAATATACTTAGATACGTTATATTGCTCGTTATGATACAGATTTATGATTATGAATACTGGGAAACGATGTCCGTAGCACGGACGTCGAGGTACTTATATATCCCTGTTAATATAGTTATTAGTATAGATTAATTAGCTATCAATAGTTTAATTAAGCAGAAGAGTTTGTTCGTTTTTTGTTTGGAGTTTCTTATCTCTGGAACTACTAGTCAGATTTGAAAGAACCTTTTAGCATTTGATAGCCCAATTTTAAAGAAAGGTGATAAATATTTCTATATCTTTTAATAAAGTCATCTTTCGCACCCTAGTGCGAAATATGACTTTATTCTTTATTCCTTTATTCCTAAATAATACCGGTGCCGCGGGGGACTTTTTATACAATTAAAACAACGGACACAAAGAACACCGAGATTCGGAACAACCATATGTGGATCTCATAAAGTTTTTCTCCGTGTGGGATTCGAACTCACAACACTCAGCGCAAAGACAGTGGTGAGGCGACCACGACCGCCACGGGAGAGTTAAAATAATTATAAAAACGGGGGACGGCTAGTATATAGATTCAGTATATGGATGAATTGCAGATTCTTGCAGACAAACACAATATCTCAGTAACAACACGTAAAACAAAAAATATTTGCAAAACAGAAGTCCATAGAACAGCTCTTGCGGCGAGGCAATACTATATACTTAGTATTTGCATTTACAATAAAGCCAATGAAAAACTAAACATCAAAAACCTGTCAAGCTATAATCTAAAAATAAAATTAGTACTTGGCTTCAAAGTATTTCGTACAATGAAACAAAGGAATTAATTAAATAGAGATTATTAAAACACACACAAACTTACACACACAAACACACACACACCCACACATACACACACACACACACACACACACACACACACACACACACATACACACACACACACACACACACAAACACACACACACAAACACACACACACAGATACACATAATAGTATGTACATAGATCTGAATTATTTGTCTTTATCTTTCTCATTTCAAAATTTAAGGTTTTTCTTATTCTATTGCATACGTTTATACATTTAAAATACAACTGTTTACGAAGAAGTACTAAACTAGCTGCCTGTATAATTGTATGGAGGGCGCTGACAACTGTCACACAGTATGTATGTATGTACTAAATAGATTACAAAATATATTTTTGTTGAATCTTTGTCTAGATCCATTGTAAAACTGTTGTGTTGAACCAATAAATATTATTATTATTAATTTGAATTCGCCAAAAATTACATTCTATATTGCTGAAAAAAAAACGATCCGAAAATAATCAGGGCAATCATTTTATTGCGAAATATTTTACAGCCATTTTGAAAATGTATCGGCGCCGCTGTTGGTAGTTTTATTTACACAGCCCATGATACGCTGCTTTTTATTATTTTACTATTTTAATTACCGTAGTGCTTTTATGTATATCGGATGATCAGCTTACTATATTGCCAATAAAATTATAATTGCCACAGAAATTATAATTACTTTGAGGAAATAAAGAGTCTTTTACCGTATGTTTGCAGATAGTATTTATTTATGATATCAAAACTTACGTCAGTTCTTACAGGCTAAGCCAATACAACAAATTAGTAACATATAGAAGACAAAAAATGTACAAATAGTTGATAAATAAAGTAGTGTCACCTTCTGGAATTCCGTCAATGAACACGTGAATATGTAACCATTTTGTGAGACGTTGTTCACTATGCGTATAGCACGTAGAAATAGGGCAAATTTTAAGATGGTCCGAGCTACTGGGTCCTTAAATTGTTTACTTCTCGACGTCTGTCTTAGCCTATTATTATATAGTTGTCATAGCCTATGTTATTAGGGACAAGCAGCTCTATGAAACTTTACTAACTTCAAGCGTTGAAATACCTCCACCGCGAGGAAAAGATTTGGATATATAAAGTTCAGTTTGTATGAAGGAATTTAATTTAATTTAAATCAATTTGGGACTTCTTAAAAATACGTTGACAGTCAATAACAGTACATACAAAACTGCCTCAGTTTGCTGTGCATGTGGTATTGGGTTCGAATCCAAGGTCTGGCAAACAAAAAAGTTACTGGGCTTTTCTGACTAGACATTCTCAGGTGTAACACACCGTAAAGCCGCGTGCCGGTTTCTAATCGCAACGGATTTTGAGAGTTAGGAAACAGAGATAGCACTTGTGTTTGCGCACATATGTATATGTACACTAACTTCGCCAGCGTAGATGGCCTGTCTCCATTAAGATTGGCTACTAAAAGTAATCGAAATTCGGTCTGCAGGACCTTGTACATATGATTTTAATCCACTCTACAAATCCGGCGTGAAAAGGCGACACTACGTTACTCTAAACCTCTATCGTGGTACAGAGATTGAAAACACATAACAACCATTTTATACGGTTCTGTTAACTTCAAAACGCGTGCAAGTATTTCAAAAGTTAAATATTACTAGCGGTCGCCTTGTGCTCAAAATTCGACCAAAGTTTGCCTGTAAGATATTGCTGATATACTCGTATGTCATTATATATTGATATATATAACCATAGTCACGCGCTTCGACTGCGTGTGTCAAATGCATGGTTGTGTGCGTGTAGTGTTTTTTCATTAATTTAATGTATTTATAATTCATATTTTATATAAATATTGGGATTTGCTCCTCCTTCTCCATATAAACTTTAATTGTGCCAAATTTTAAACTCTTCCGTCCGCGCAATTTACGTAAAAAGGGGTACAAAGTTTTTGCTTCACGTATTAATATATATATTTAACAGATATTTCATTGCGATTTATATAGCGCATAGAGCACATTCCGTATAATGTACGAGCAGACGAAGCCAGTGCCGAAATCTACTCTGTACAATCTATACTAATATTATAAGGAGGACCGATTTGATTTAACTCAAAAACTACTTAACCAACTGTAAAAAATCTTTCACAACCAGAAAGCTATATTATCATCGGACTGTTACTAACATAACTTAACCTACTTTTTTGCGAGCGAAGCCGCGGGCAAAAGCTAGTCAAATATATAAATTAATGCAATATCACATATATAGGTAGACTCACGCCTATATGCCCGATGGGGTAAGTAGAGGTGTTTCACCCACATTTTGTCAAGATGGCTTTAGGTTTAACGTAATATGGATCTTATTAACCTCTAAGTCTTCTTCAGAGGTTAATGAAAACACTATGTGGGTCTGTGTGTTAGTAACAGATTGATGTTAGTGACAGGCATAACTGCGGAACCACTGGACCGATTGGGGACACCTTGGGGTCATACCTCGGTCGAGTTTGAATATGGGCCTTGTGGGTGAAAAGACCCCCGAGATATAGGGGTCACAAGGTCACATGTATTTTAAATGCCTTTTTACATTGAAGACGAAGAGGTTGAATCCTGGGTTTTTACACCCATATCATTATTTACTGGGTACAGTTCCTATCGACATTGTGTAGTTTAGTCCAGTCATTATAGTAAGTTCACCTCGGCATTCTGTAAGTCTGTAAATACTTGTATATTGACACCCTAAAAGTTGTCTCAAAACCTACGGTATATGGTAGGGTGTACGCAACTATTAAATTTCAAGGTCAAAGGTCACACAAATCGGTTTTTGCGCTTTTTTTGTAAATATCTCATTTCCTATGGGATTTTTGCTATTTGTATTTATTATCAATATTGTAGAATAAAAAATTCTCAACAAATTTTGTTTAAAAAATTTTTCATCCTGTGAACCGCTTTCGAGATAGAGGGCGGAGAGCGCGCGGTCACAGCATCACTTTAGGTCAACCGGTGCCTCCGGTCGAAAACGCGCCATATATAGTTGATGAACTATCGATAAATAAATGATTATAAATATTTGTCAATTTTTATTACTTTGATTTCGGCTTTGATTCCCGGCTATGGTATAGAATAGAGTAATAAGATTTTCTGCCAAAGAGTTAAAGCGCGGAGTCAGTACTATGTAGGTAGGTAGGTAGACGGGTATAGGCTCGCCCTTTATAACTTTGGAGTTAAAACCATGAATGGCGGAATGTGGGTGTAATACAGGGTCTGCCTAAGCCTTCACATATAGAATATCGAAAGTCTATTGTTCTTAGTTATCTTATTTAGCAAACAATAACTGATAAGCGATTGCACTGCAAACCAAGTTCAAGCCTTCGTCTTCATGTCAATATATTTCTCATTCTCAGTTTCCATATCCGGACATGGCATTTATTCTCCTATAGAACATGTTTCTATAGAACGCTTGTAAGGCTTTTCAGGTTGCGAAAATTTACCTGCTGCAGCGAGATCACGGAGACCTTTTCTTGACTGTGTGAATCCATAAATATAAATTCAGTTTTATTATTACTAAATTTAATATTCTACTTTAAGCCAATTGCCGTCTACCGATCTGGGTTTCATTGCCATAGTTTATGTACGTATATACATATTACATATATTATAATTTCAATAAATAATATATTATAGTAAATCCTACAGGAAACCGTTTAAAAATCTAGGACGGAAATTATCCTTTAACGAGAAAACAATCCATACAAAATTTGAACGAGACCCGACCCACGGTTGTTATGTGATGCGTAAAAAGACAAAGGGAAAAATCTTAAAAATGCTATTGTGCTGAACATTGTGGCTACTTAAGT
The DNA here is from genome assembly GCA_930367265.1 of Catocala fraxini. NCBI lineage: Eukaryota > Metazoa > Arthropoda > Insecta > Lepidoptera > Erebidae > Catocala > Catocala fraxini. The sequence goes on from OV884042.1 coordinate 11,616,835, forward strand.
AGCTGAAATTATATAACTTTCATGTGTTTTTTTGTTTAAAATATGCCAGATATAATTACAGTTCTATCACAATTTTACTCAAATATAACAAGATCTAGCCTTTCCTCACTAGAAGTGTTAGGCACCAGGCAATACCAGTTATAGTATTTCACCAGTTATATTTTGAAGTCTCATGTAATGGAAGGCAAGTCCATACTTATCTACTGACACTTTTATAGATCCCTATTTTCTTTACAAATATTACGAGTCACTTTACTCAAGAATCGAATTTCATGCTATTAGACTAAGGAAGCACTCATAATAACTGTAAGTATAAAATTAAATTAATTATTTGTTGATGTTATAATTGACTAACGGGTCCAGCACGGATAAAAATGCAACGACAGTGAAGCTACATAAGCTGCATACAAGGCATATGATGTTTACCATTACTTTAATTAGTATTGCAGTGCAGCCCCTGACCAGGAGACAGGACCTGAAAAAGATGGCTGGTTAGGTATGGACTGTGGAAAACTGGATGTTAAGCGGCCGCGGGGTTTTGAAGGCTCGCACACCTACGTTTCTTATGCTTTTCAATTCATCCCATCTTAGTGCTAGCTAGCTAGTGATATTCTTGGTATTACAAGCGATCATATTATATTACGAAAACCGGTTACCATCTAACATCTCGGTCACATGCACAACTGCTGTGCCACCCAGGCATTAATTTACGTAAATGAATTAGATCACAAAAGCAACATTTATGTATGTCAAAGTTTAATTATTGGTGACTTTCCCAGTGCTAGGTTTGGGTTAAACGTTGTAGTTACTACATCGCATAAACGTTTGATAGTGTAACACATAAAGTGGGTTTATGAGCTTAATTTTGCTTTTAGATGTCGACAGTTACACATAAATAAGCCTCTTGATGTCGTGGTTTTAGATTACAATACTATTACTGAGTTTAAAATCCTCGTGTTCATTTATAATGGTACAATATTGTAGGAAATCGTGCATTTGCAATCTGATCCTCTACTGGGCTCCACAATTGCAAGCCCAGCAGAGTTACAAAAGAGGAAGAAAGAAGAGAAGTTCCTCTTATTGGAAGAAGGATTATGGCATAGTGTATTATGCAGACGTTACTCATAGTATGTCCTTTAATGATGAGGAGTGTAGCGGACCTGTAAACGAATGTAAATTATTATCAACATTTTTTAGTTCTGTTTATGAATCCATAGATAGTAGTGTCACATGTAACATCGAGTTATCGTCAAATAGCCATATAATAATCTCTGATTTGACATTATCTATATATATAGATAATGTCAAATCAATGTATATATATAATGGTATCTATATATATAATGTCAAATCAGAGATTATTATATGGCTATTTGACGATAACTCGATGTTACATGTGACACTACTATCTATGGATTCATAAACAGAACTAAAAAATGTTGATAATAATTTACATTCGTTTACAGGTCCGCTACACTCCTCATCATTAAAGGACATACTATGAGTAACGTCTGCATAATACACTATGCCATAATCCTTCTTCCAATAAGAGGAACTTCTCTTCTTTCTTCCTCTTTTGTAACTCTGCTGGGCTTGCAATTGTGGAGCCCAGTAGAGGATCAGATTGCAAATGCACGATTTCCTACAATATTGTACCATTATAAATGAACACGAGGATTTTAAACTCAGTAATAGTATTGTAATCTAAAACCACGACATCAAGAGGCTTATTTATGTGTAACTGTCGACATCTAAAAGCAAAATTAAGCTCATAAACCCACTTTATGTGTTACACTATCAAACGTTTATGCGATGTAGTAACTACAACGTTTAACCCAAACCTAGCACTGGGAAAGTCACCAATAATTAAACTTTGACATACATAAATGTTGCTTTTGTGATCTAATTCATTTACGTAAATTAATGCCTGGGTGGCACAGCAGTTGTGCATGTGACCGAGATGTTAGATGGTAACCGGTTTTCGTAATATAATATGATCGCTTGTAATACCAAGAATATCACTAGCTAGCTAGCACTAAGATGGGATGAATTGAAAAGCATAAGAAACGTAGGTGTGCGAGCCTTCAAAACCCCGCGGCCGCTTAACATCCAGTTTTCCACAGTCCATACCTAACCAGCCATCTTTTTCAGGTCCTGTCTCCTGGTCAGGGGCTGCACTGCAATACTAATTAAAGTAATGGTAAACATCATATGCCTTGTATGCAGCTTATGTAGCTTCACTGTCGTTGCATTTTTATCCGTGCTGGACCCGTTAGTCAATTATAACATCAACAAATAATTAATTTAATTTTATACTTACAGTTATTATGAGTGCTTCCTTAGTCTAATAGCATGAAATTCGATTCTTGAGTAAAGTGACTCGTAATATTTGTAAAGAAAATAGGGATCTATAAAAGTGTCAGTAGATAAGTATGGACTTGCCTTCCATTACATGAGACTTCAAAATATAACTGGTGAAATACTATAACTGGTATTGCCTGGTGCCTAACACTTCTAGTGAGGAAAGGCTAGATCTTGTTATATTTGAGTAAAATTGTGATAGAACTGTAATTATATCTGGCATATTTTAAACAAAAAAACACATGAAAGTTATATAATTTCAGCTACTTAAGTAGCCACAATGTTCAGCACAATAGCATTTTTAAGATTTTTCCCTTTGTCTTTTTACGCATCACATAACAACCGTGGGTCGGGTCTCGTTCAAATTTTGTATGGATTGTTTTCTCGTTAAAGGATAATTTCCGTCCTAGATTTTTAAACGGTTTCCTGTCAAATCAATGTATATATGTAATACAGTGCAATCGCTTGGTCGCGAAATCCACTAGAAACTTAACTCTGGATCTGATTACGGCTCTGAGGCTATTCCTATTATAATATTTAGTTTAAACTTAAACATATTTAGAATTATGTGAAGATAATATACCGCAGCCTAAATCTTCGAGGACATAGCTTGAGCGTGGTATTAAGTAATTGCTTTGATCAATTCAAATATTACGACCACCAAGTTCAACCTACTGTTCAAATGGGTCATGCACAGATTACTAGCTGTAAGCCTTTGTCAGGTTGACCTCCTGTCGACAGCAGCAGCTATTATTTATTAGAAACATAGTTTATATAATAATTTATATTATTTAAAACATATCAAAAACGTAAATTATTATCGCGCTTTTATTTAATACATTACTAATTGTACTAGCTTAAATTATTTAATGTGGAACTGAGCTCCGTGAACGTCAATAGATTCATTCCTTATTAAGTTGCACCTAAAATTATAGAGTCATGTGGGTCAAGTGTACGCCGCGGTACTACTCTTCCTATTCCCTTCAGAAATATAATTTTATATATACCTATATAGAATGGTTTTCGTCACACATAAGATAAGGTGCAATCCCAACTTAACATGTTTCCTGTCCAATGAATCACATATAATACATAACAATAGATTTTCTATTGTGTCTATCACGGGACAGCAAGGGGTTAATAAACTTCGCATACACGCTGTCAGGGGTACAGAAAAGTACATAGAGTAGCATTTCATCCAGCAAAAAAATACTGTTTCCGAAAGACGAAATCTACATTTTCATCCAGAAAAATGTACTGTTACTAAACTAATTTAATCTTCATTTACGCGAGCAAATGTGCAGGCTAAATCAAGTAACTATATATTACGACAAAAAGTAATATTGCTACTACACTGGCAACGCACTTGTGACTCCTTTGGTGTTGCGGGTGTCCATGGGCGGCGGTAATCGCTTACCATCAGGCGATGCGCCAGCTCGTTTGCTGCCGAAGTAATAAAAAAGAAACACTGGTGTTTGGTGTTAAACCGGCTAGTCTTGTAAGTAATTAGCGCACTAGTGCAATTTATCAGGAAGCCAAGCGTGTGTTTCAAGATTGCTTACTAATTATGTAGAATGTGTGCACAGAGGTAACATGAGGCTGGCAAGAGATTTATAGACTAAGAGTTCACCGAATTCAAGCAGGTCAAGTCACTTTCTATGCTAAATTGTATTTCAGGATTTACGAAGTTTCCTTGTGATAAAAACATCAGTAGTTAGTAAACAAATTAATTTCGGGAAAAGGAGTTCTAACCAATATGATAAATACGAATGTGAGTTTTTTTTTGTGACGCACCTTTTGTACTCGACCGATCATCATAGAATTTTGCAAAAACGTTGCCAGCGGTAAAGAAAAGGCTATATGGTCCCTTTCATTCAGAAAAAAAGCACTGTTCTTGAGGGAAATAAGTTTATTAATTAAATACACATTAACGCGAGCGAAGCCGCGGGTAAAATGTAGTTAAAATAATAAGTACTCCAGCAACAGTTAAGATTTTATCACTTGAAAGTAACATTTAAAATAATATTTAAACAAATTCAAACTTTTGTTTGTAAAACTAAAACTAGGACGATGTTGTTAGCAGTTGCTCGTATTGCTTCAAAGCAAATTTCACGTTTTGTCACTTTGTGTATTTTAGATTGTCAGTTTACAAGTTACTTTAAAGACAATGAATTTTACTGTTATGTAGCCTTGCTTATGAAGCAATCTTCGTCGATTTTTGGACTTGTAAACATTTTTTTTATATTTTACCAGTTTGTAGCATTGGAAAAAAATATATAAAGACATTTAATAACTTTTTTAATAAAGACATTAATACATGCGTATAATAAATGTAAACTTTTGAATTAGATGTATAGCATTTAATTATTAGATCTTAATCAGAACGGCCGCAGGCCACTTATACTAATTAAGGGACCATTGTTAATACATAAAACATACAAACTACACCTATAAAACACAGACTTCACGCAGTACACCAAATATACTGACACTAGATGTGCTCGCGGTTTCACCCGCGTTTATCATTGCTGCGCCGCCCCTGTGGGTCGTAGCGTGATGTTATATAGCCAATAGCCTTCCTTGATAAATAGGCTATCCAACACTAAAATAATTGTTCAATTTAAATAGTTCCTGAGATAAGCGTGTTCAACCAAACAAACAAACTCTTCAGATTTATAATATTAGTATAGATAGTCGTCTACCATTGATCCACAAATAAGTAACGGGCTGGATTTGACTCTATATATCATACCCATTTGATGAAGGTTCCTAATAACTATTCACCAACAAACCTAAATCCAATACACTACATTATTCAGACATATTCCAGTGTTCTACATAATTATGTAGATCTTAGTTTGGTGAATTAGTTTTACGTTAAACATCAAATTTACTGAGTAATAATAATAATAATAATAAATATAAAATTTTTATTGCCCAGAAAAGTACATAGTTTAACAATAAAAAATAAAAACAGCAAAGTTAACACAATATTAGGTGAAGACAATATTTGTTCGAACACTGATACCCAAAGTAAGATTTGAGTGAGCGATCACAGCTTCTGCTGTGACATAAAGATAAAAACTAACCAATTAACAAATTATCTAAATATTTGTAGTAGTACCTACATGCCACGAACTTTGGAAAGAATACTGGCACAAAACAGATGTAAAGAAAAAGTGGTATTTATTATCTGATTCATATATCATGGTTTTGGAATGATAAACTTAGCCAAAACATTACTGCAGTTATAGTACGCTCTCTTCAATTAACGAAGGCGATGAATATAGTGATAATTAAAAGGGAATACCTATATAATGATCGTACATTTATGTTAATGGATCAAGTAATTACAAGGCTAAGTGGGCAAATTAGCGTTGCCTTTCCACCAGACACGTGTGAGTTGGTTAAGCGATGAGCTAGGGCATAAGTAACTTACAAAATATATTTTTTACTATGTATTTTTTAAATATAATTTACGCTATTTTCATTTGAAAGTTTAGGTTTGATGTAACTCGATAGACAACAGACAATAGAAATAAAGAACACTAGCTAGAGCTCGGCACTACTATCTGTGGGACACACAATTATTTTAAAAAAACTATTAGGTCTTATTTTATTTATGACTCATTTGCCTTTATTGAACGGCAGTGTATGTAGAAAAAGATAAGAAAGCTACATTTTTGTAAACCATCACGAATGAATGTTTGAAAACGGAATATCTATCTGATATTCCGTTTTCAAACATTCATTTCATCATTTAATTATTCTTAAACACAGAGAGAAAACAATGAGCTTGATGTGTCGAGTGCTGAAATACTAAAATTTATTAAAGTAGGAGCCGGTAAATATTATCTTTTCGTAGAGGGAAAAACCCTGATTACAGTACAAATAAACAAAAAAAACTTGTAATCACAAAAAAAACTTGTGATTGCCTATGAAGATTGACGCATTAATTTTATGAGTGAAATGCGGTTAATACTACTACGACAAATCCTGTCATTGTCGCACGTCAATAATACGCTCCGTCTGAAGGTTTAGGTCAACTTAAACACTTAAACGAGTCTGCAACTAGATTAACTGCTTTTCCTCGTGCCCCATAAGCATATCTAACAATACGAAAGAACGAAACGATAAAACCTGAAAATGTTTCGAGCTTGCCGAAGTCTGCGAAATAACGACACCGTACTGAATTTTACACCAACTGTGGTTCAAGTAAAGTAGGTAGTGCATTTATCCAAACTTCGGTTGGAAAGGTAAAATAATTATGACGATTTCAGCAGTAAAGTTGTAGAAGTTTCTGTCGCAGATTTAGAAACAGATCTTGAGTTTGCTTGAACAGTTTTACAGGTCGCTAAATCCTCTCTAGTGGTAACACTGTTCTGAATAATACCTTTACGGAATAAACGGGTACATACGTGTATATTCTAGGAGATTAGTTGATAACTAATATATTCTCTGGGTTATTCAAGCTTATATTCTATAAATATAAAATAAGTAACGCCATGACACATTTTAATTTGACGCTGCGTTGTACTGTTACGCGTGACATATTTGTGTTCCTTTGGTGTGGTTACTTTCAAGTCCGCTACTTCTAATTTTATACGTGAAGTCCGGCCCGGGCAATGTAATGTATATACGTTAAAACGTATTCATTTTTCTATGTCAATGAATGCCTGCTTAAACTGATAACGCAGTGTCCTAAGTTTTATTTTTATAGAACTGTGAGTGTACATATTCATTTAACGGTTTAAAATTCATTACTTCTCCAATATAACAAATCACCTACATGGAGAAATAAATTATAAATCAAAGTACAAAATTATTTGAGGTTTATGAAAGCGCATACTTTTGAAGGTACTCTTTTTTAGATACGCCTATGAATATGTGTTTTTAATAATATTTTATATGACAATAACGACGTACTATCTTTAATATTTTAGGCAATGAGTTGTAAATCTGATGCTTTTATCCCTCTGGTATGTAGTTGTATACTCTAGCTACTGGCTATAATATAGTTGTGCAGATTTTACTTAAAAATTATTCCTGTAGATATCTCGGCATTTGCTAACTAACTACGGACACAAAAATAAAAAAGATTTATACTGACTATTTGTGAATCACAAAAAATATTGTCCTGCGCGCGTATCGAACTTAGCGTTCTCGCAGTGGCGTAAGTAGATAAATAATGCACAAACTTAGAGACAACTAAAGATATTTCTCTTGTGCTTAGCTGCGTGCTAAGTACGGATTTAGTATAATTCATACCACATAAGTGTCAAACGAGTTAAACATTGCTCGGCTTTAGCTTTACGAAAGCTGGTTTTGTTTGAACTTTATTTAACGTTAAGAGCATAATAAAATTATAACTTATATATTTAACTAAAAATATTAACACTAACGCTAACGGCCATCGCGAGCTTGGTGAAAATAATGAGATTTTCTGGTAATATAGCATTTTGAACTATCATTTGCCTGTAGAGTCATACGTCATTCTATTGAAGAACAGATCTAATTTTAACTGCAGACGTGCCTATAAATAATTCATACTTTTTAAAGCGAATCGTAGCTAGGTTTAGATAGTATTATGAGAAAATACTTTTGTTTATATACAATAAAAAGATTATAACATTTATAGGCTATGTGCCGGTTTAAAAGAATTTCAGCTTGACTTTTGCTCGTCCAGTGGAATGAATTATAAAGAAACTTAAAAACACGCTATCACATGAGCATATTTGCGGCAACAGCTAGTAACCTTTCATTAGTTAGTTAGCCCACCCGGATGTGTACCTATTACTACATAGTTTTAATACGAGATGTACGTAGGATGGTTTAAATACAACAAGTCGAAGATGGCTTGTACAAAAGTGTACAATAGGTGTTATTTGAATGACAGGCGGGGCTAGGCACGCCTCCCAAAGAACAATGACAGATACTGACTCCTACGCACTTGTGTCGGTACGTGACTTATATGCATCTGATCTAGTTTCTTTTTGTTTGTGTACTGAATAACAACGCATAGGAAATGAGCCATACGGAAAGCTAAGAAACTAAGCCATAAAGAACGTATTTTTTTTGTGCTTGTGAATCCGTGGACGTTTGTTTTCTGTTTTTCGTGTGGTTAATGGCCAACCTGTTGTCAAGAGTTGTTCCAGCCGCCTGTAGGCCTCTGACAGGGCTTATCGACTGCTGTCAATTTGACAACAACCGGAGCCGACCTTTTACGTGCCCTCCGAAGCACGTAGACTCTCAGATGAAATACCACTAAGCGGTCACCCATCTATAGACTGACCGCACCCAACGTTGCTTACCCTCGCTAATCTTTTACCGATCAGTGAGTGCAACTGGCTATGAGCGCCGTCCGTGGACGTAATTATATGCGATTAGAAGCGATACCTTTATTTTTTGTTACATTTAATTTGTATTGATTAACTGTTATTACTTTAATCCATTCCTAGAGAAATTTTAGAACAACCTCAGCATAATAATTATTATTAATTAATAAAAAAGTAAGTAATTTAATTACCGAACAAGTAAAGGTTTTATTTGTTAGTTAACCCAACTTATAATAAGATTACTTGTTTAAGATCTTCTAAGATTACTTGTTATTATATGGCACGTTTATACATAGATGGTGGTTCATAAAAACAGATATACTGTTGATTTGACGGATCATATAAAGTAATGCATAAACTCTTAAGATTCTCTCAGAAGGTTTCACTGAAACGATCAATTAAGAAAAATACCACTTTAATAGGTACATATATAGCGTACAATAATTTTTTGCATTTTCTTTGTTCGTCTGGCAGATGAAAGGGAAAGATTTCAGCGTACGTTCTCTGACCAAATCCGAGACGTTCTGTGGAAAGGCTAGGTCAAGAGCACTTAAAACGATGGGCTCGCAAGAAGAATGTGATGAGAGTAAATCAGTGTGAAAATCCGTAGTCTGTATTTATCGCTCTGGAACACGGCCTTGATATTATATATGTATGAAACCAAAACAATTAATAATTTAAATAAACGCAAGCTCTGATAACCAACAATAAGAAAGTAAAGGATTTGTGTTTGACGTAGAAAAAGCGAGGAATCCTCAGATTACATGATATCATGACAACTCCAGATAATAATAGACCCCATAGTCGTATATCTGTATAAATAGTGAACCCGGCTCCTTAACGTGAGGTTAAAGCCTTGTACGCGCTTGTTCATATTTTTTATTATTTCTTCCCGTCCTAGATAAAATAGAAGCAAAATCGTATTATTCGTATGTACGTTTACACTTCACCTCTTCCAAATAAGTATATATCATTTTGGTCGACATATTCGGGGAAAGGTAATGGCGTTTGTAATACGAGACTATATCAGTGTTTGCATACTGTAATACACCTTGTGTTGTTGTTTTCTTTTTATTATGTGTCGTATAACTTTACGCGTTGTCATTAAATTAATTTATATACGAAAGATGAGATATACAGAAGCAAAAACAGATATGAAATTGTATAATGAAGTTGTGAAAGGTGATTTTATGATTATAATATCAGCCCTGTGTATTAATTATCCCACTGCTGGGCATGGGCCATCATTATTCCATAGTCCATTACGCTGGCACGGTGCGGCTTGGCAGACGTATCTTCGAGAACATTATGAAAGACTGTTAGACATGCAGGTTTTCACTCGGTTTGTTTACCGTTAACCATACATACATACATAGATTCACGCCTGTTTCCCAGAGGGGTAGGCAGAGACTACGGATTTCCATTTGCTACGATTCTGACACAATTCCCTGACTTCATTCACTTTCACCATATTACTCATACACGCCCGTCGGTTCAGGTGCTCTTAACCTGGCCTTTGTCCAGAACGCCTCCGATCTGATCGAGAAACGTTCGCCTAGGTCTTCCTCTTGCGACTGTTCCATTCACACTAGCCTTATAAACTTTTTTAGTCAGTCTTTCCTTGTCCATTCTTTCTACATGCCCGAACCAGCTTAACATACCTTTTTCTATTCTCGTCACTATATCCACTTTCATGCCGCATCTCTCTCTAATCACACTATTCCTTATTCTATCTTTCAGAGTCACACTACATATTCTTCTCAGCGCTCTCATTTCTACAGCATTTATTCTGGTCTCATGCTTCTTTTAAAATACCCAACTTTCACTTCTATACATAAGTGTGGGTACTAATAGTCCTCTATGAACAGCCAAACGTGCCTTTTCGGATACATTTCGACTGTTCATAAAAGCATTTACCGTTAAAGCAAGCGATAATTAACTAATTTATACGCACATAACTTTGAAATGACAGATGTGCGTGATATCGAACCAGAGACCTCTGCGTGGCAGTCAAAATTATCAGAAATTTGGTTATACTTATGCTAAGTTAAGTAAAAGGAAAATTAATTGGACACTTTTATTTTCTCTGCGAGTTTCAAATACTAGAAGTATTAAACTTTATAATAATTTAAATTAAAACAGTCGAGAGGTTAATTGATAATCTAAAGTTGGAGCTCTATAAGGCAGGCTGTCGGTTACCGGCGAGGTGTTATTAAACTTCACCGCTAATGCACTGTGAAAGTTCATTAACTCGTTATTTCTATGGGCTTCATTAACGACTTCGAGAAACAAAGATAAAAAGACACTTTGAGGGACCCCAGGGTTTGTTGTTACTAAGGATGTCACACGGTCGGCTGATCTTTATATTTCTTTTATAAAATTTTCTTTCACAAAACTTGTTTGTTTTTCCAACGAAATAGCCTCTTATAATGATGCAAGACTTTGGCTATCAAAAAGAGTTATGCGCACAACCTAATTTTCATAAAGTATTTTAATTTTCCGCCTCCAAAAACAACTTAATATTGTAAGTCTGTTGCACAAACAAATTAATTCTAAAAGCCCATTATTTGTCATGGTAATATTAATTATGATTAGAAGTTTAGGAGGACAACGTAATAAGCTATTAATTTCATTGAAGGGTTCTGGCGAGATTATGTTATGATATAATATTTTTAAAATATGGCTAGGAGAATATATTTAAGGGTTAACGTTGTTCGCGCGATAAAAGAAGACCCATTTCTTTTAATAAATTCCCGAGTAAGTAACCCTTGGGTTTAGCCAATATTTGGGAATAGCTATTAGTAACCTTGTGATAATGTAAATTTGCATTTAATTTCAGCGTTATGACCATTCTATAAATACGTAATAATTGATGAAATGATTGTATTTAATGAAGTGATATTCAAGTGATTATATTTATCATAAAGCGAAAGTATAAATACAGTTTTAATAATATTTATTCGGTTAGTTACAACCCTATTAGCCAAATGTACTTACCGAAATCACCGAGCAGGTATCCTAATTGCAGTTAAAATCTACTGTCTTTACAGAGTTCTTCGACCTTGTCTAATGAACAGAAAGCTCCCTAGATAGTTGTTTGTTAGTTTCTGTTGTGGCTTTTAATTTAATAGTGGTGAGCTATAATATCTCATTAAACACTGAAGCTTTAAAGTTGGTTGCTTTATTCATAAGCTGACGCCCACTATATATCGTATATTAGAGTACATTTTGGATGTAACAAATATAAATGATTAGGTCTTTAGAGATTTCATAAGAGACTTTTTCCGTTTTTGCAACATTTTTCATTGATGCTCCGCTCCTATTGGTCGTAGCGTGATGTTATGTAGCGTAAATTTCAATTCGAACCATTTGTTCCTGAGATTAGCTCGTTCAACCAAACAAACAAGCACACAAACAAACAAACAAACTCTTCAAGTTTATAATATTAGTATAGATAAGCGTACGGCACCAACGGTTTCGTGTTGAATGCATAAGGGTAATGAAATGGCACTACTTTTACAGACTTTATGGTCATACCTAAATAGTTTAAGACATTTTATCTATAGGTCTCTACTTACACAGCCTTATTGTATTGTATTTGCAAAAGGTATAATTTTAGTGTGTTTAACATGTACGTAAAGATAAAGCTGTGTAATACTGTTCAAATCATTCATCATCAAAACATTACTATAATAAAACGTTTGGGATAAAAATTGTAAAAATAATGGGAAGAGTAGTTTGTATCCCAATAAATGGTGCAAGAAAAACTTCCAAAACATCCATTCGAAGCTGCGTGTATATATTAGTTTAGTAAATCTCTTCCTTATTATTACGTGAGCTATTACATACTTATGTGCTTGATGCACAGTAATTATTGAGATGACAAGTGATAATTAAGGTGCCGTGAGAAAAAGAATATTATTGTATTGAACGTGTTGTGTTTCTCTCCGAATTAATCTGACATTTCGGATACCTCGAATCGATTAATTCGTTTATCTTCTTTAAGTGCGTGAAACGTGAATGTCAGTGTTGATTTTGTGTTGACATTTCAATAAACAATTAAGTATTGCCATAATATGTCATATACTCAGCCATTATTTAAAGAAATTTTAAAGTAATTACTGTTTGATAACGTATAATTTATACGAGTTTATAGCTCTTTTAGGCAATTGGAAATGTTATCTAGTCTTGAATTTGTTAACGTGTTATTATGACCAATTAATTATTATTATTCGGACTACTGCCATGGTGGTGCATTTGCATAACAGCAAGCGTCATTGCAAATTAATATTTTAATATTGAGCATAATATTATAAGTGCATAGCAAGAGCGTAACTTTAAAGAAATTCTAAGAAGCAGTATAAGTATATATACATATAGTCTATATAGTCTCACACCTGATGCTATTTAGAATTTCTCGTCTGATTTATAAACAGAATCGGCCATTATAACGTGAGAATTTTACGGCAATATAAAGAATAGTGAGTGTTTTACATAGAGCTGATTTATAATATAAAATATGGTATGCAGCTATGATTAAACATATATTATGTTACTTTCACATCCCCTCAAAATACAATTATCACCTATATACATGATTGTATTCATAATGCAGTTAGTAACTCCAATATGCATAGAAATGGTATGTTTGTGCGCACTAGACAGACAATACTCTTGATCAACATGATTACAGGCCTGTGTAATCAATTGTTATGTAAGCCATTACTGATAAGGATTAGCTTGATAGCAAGGGATATGAGTTAAAGGGGAATATTTTTATGGGACATATGTAGGATTATATTACCTTAGATCCGTCGCTACCAGATTAGAAAGTAGCACTATATTAAAGATAGCAACCAAAGAAGTTCTCCTGCGGTGTATGCAATTGCGGATAAGGACAGACTTGGTACCAAGGTATTTGCATTAAAGAGGATTATTTATAATGGGACATGTAAAGGTTCATACTAAAGTTAACCTATCTAACCAGGCTAGAAAGTACCTCTATGTTAACAGCCAACAAATGGGTATTTCTGCGGTGTAAGCCATTATCAATAAGGCCAGACTAAATAGTGGATTTGCGTTTAAGGATCTCATTGAAGATATTATCTTTAATGGGATATTTAAAGGTTCATACTAACGTTAACTATATGTACTGATAATTAGTACCTATTTAGTTGCTAGCACCTGAACACCTGTAAGAGAGTATATCTTACAGATGTTAGCAACCTAGTGGGTACTTCGCGGTGACAAGGGATTACACTGTTCTTTGTTCTTGTGCAGGGAGCCATGTTTATTTTTTGTAAGTTCGGCAAACCTCAAGAGTTATCTCTAAAACATATTCCAAAAATTCAAGGCTGATTTCAAGCCATTTCATCATATTAATGTATAAAAGTTAACTACAGCGTAATCGCAATCTGTTAAAAGCGGCTTAAGGCTTAAGTAATAAAGCGAAGCAATAACAATATTGAATTCCACAATCTCGTTATTAGGTACAATATTAAATTGAGGACCGAATAAAATGACCCAAAACGTATTCAAAGGAATTCAGAATGTCATAAGCCCTTCATAACTCTAACAAACTAAATCGGAGCCAAGAATTTTGGAATGACAAAGTGGACGTTGAAAAATAAATATGGATCAATAAATGCGAACATTACAAAATATAATGTTGTGTACACATTCAAACGAAATGAGTCGAGCGCATATTTGAGTGCACTTACATAAACAAGAGCGACAAGCCGTGTAACGGGCGACATTGTTGCTGAAACAAATACCTTGGAGATTTGTCACATCTACTGTTTATTTGACTTGACGGCGTGTGCTTTGCAGCTCGTTTCAAAATCCTTACCAATATTATAAATGGGAATGTGAGTTTGTTTGTAAAACTTTCACGCCTTAACTATTTGACTGATCATCATGAAATTTCGCATACATGTTGTCAGGAGTATAGACAGGGACATATGGTACCTTTTATCCAGAAAACAGAACTATTGATGTGGACTAGAAATTTATTGAGAAAATCTACGTTACCGCGAGCGAAGCCGCGGTCATAATCTAGTATATAATTCGATTTGCTTAGTCAAATTTTATATAGAATTATATATGTATTTATGTATTCCATCATGAACCATACAGCCTATTAGGCTGTGTGGTCACATGTGTGGTGTATAGTAATGTATACTTAGTTGTTATAAACGAAGTTAGATTTAAATAAATAAATAAATCAATATGACATATTTTTTACTAAACCATATATTTAGATATATGTGGCATGGTTAGCAACAAAATATTAACAGGACGGTTTATAATTATTATTCTATCATTCAATTTAACAATGACAACAATGAATTTGTTTTTAATAACGGGAATGTGAAGAAAATTATTATTATCAAGGCTTGTTCAAAGCTTATCGAATTAGAAAGGAAGAAAAAGCAATTATTGCTTACCCGACACGGATCTTTCCTTAAATGTGTATGTCTTTGAGTTTCATATTGTTTTATTAAACAAAGATCTAAAATGAGCTTGTTTCAGAAGCTTCATATTGTCTTACGTTTGCATAAATGTTATACATTAAAATTAATTTACTTTATGCGTATTCTCTCACGTTGTTTATTTTCAAACACTCTTCTTCTTCCTAGCCTTTATTATTCCCAAGTCACTTGGGGTCGGCTTTCTAGTCTAACCGGATTTGACTGGATATCAGTTTTTACACGGAGCGACCGCCATCTGACCTCCGTAACCCGAAGGCTAACGATACCCTAAAGCTACACCAGTGTCAGGATATTAGAGGGTACTGACTTCCTAATAACGACTGCCATAGATGTTCATGGCAGCCGGGACCGACGGCTTAACGTGCTCTCCGAGGCACGGAGCATTTCCAAGCACTATTATTACATAATTATTAATTATTTATATTAAAGTACTACAGTTACTTTACTACTATTAAGCTATTTAAATTAATAAACTATTTAGACTTAAGTTTACACTTTCTCCGAGGTTTCGGTTGCTTTTCAGCAGCCGTGATCACTGGGAGACTAATATTATGGTTGTATATTTTGCTGGACATTTAATTTTTATCTTATTACTAGCTACCCCGGCAAACGTTGTTCTGCCATAATTGAATTCATACGATAGGGACACTAATCACCTATCGGTATGAAATATACTTTACGACCTATTTTCATACTTACCAAATATGCATAAAAAATTTCATATAAATCGGTCGAGCCGTTTCGTAGGAGTGCGACCACATAAACCGTGCCACGAGATTCTTATATACATACAGGGTGTCCCAAAAATCAACGTCAAGCCGAAAACGGATGACGGGCCAAGGGATGGTGGTTCTCAAAAAAATATGAAAAAAAATTTTTTTGCTGCACTCTAAAAATTATAGCCATTTAAAAAAAAATGAGAAAATTAACACCTTGTTATGATTTTTCAAGTACTATGACTACAAAATGTTTACTTAGCTTAATTATTTTAGTGAGGATTTGTTACTGAATAATGCTAGTATACATTACAATTCAAAATTTGAACACAACTATCTTCATTTCAGAGGAAATATCCCTAATATGCCCAAACATGTACTCAAAATTATTACATTATTCAACTTTAAATGGCCGTGCTGAAAAAAAAATGTACTACACCATTTCAGCACGTGGCATCAAAAGATGGCGCATTTAATGGGCTTTCTAAAATGCTATAAGACTTACTACATTTTATCCTAATTATGGATTTTTTTTCTAAAACAACTCGGGTCTAACCTTTTTTGTTTTACTCAAAAATGTTGGTAATGACATCTAGTTTCCCTCTAAGAAACAAATTAGTGTTATACATAACCCTCTTTTATGGCAGTCAGGTAAAAACTACTAGTGACACTGTTTTGCGAAGCTACTGTGAATAGGGCAAATACCTAATTTATTGATAAACCATATTAGATTCCTTTGGTCATTGTGAATCATTATGTGTTCAATTTGAAATAAAAATTCAACCATTCAAATCAACAGTTCATTTTATTTTGTTACAATAAATATTCAAATTGTTTGCCTTCAGCTTCAATGCATGCCCTACATCTCTTTAAAAACGAACGCTTTATTTTACGAGCAAAACTTCTTGAATTGATGTATTCAGCGGCCCCCGCTATTCTTTGGCGCAGTTCCTCTACGTTTGCGATAGGCTTAGAGTAAACTTGATCCTTCACTGCTCCCCAGTAAAAGAAATCAATGGGGTTTAAGTCTGGTGATCGGGCCGGCCACGAGATCGTACCAGACCGACCGATCCACCTATCCGGATATACTTGGTTAAGAAATTCCCTTACTGAGCGAGCATAGTGCGCAGGGCAGCCATCTTGTTGGAGCCACATACCTACGTAAATGTTGAGTGGCACGTCTTCCAATAAATCTGGTAGATGATTTTGTAAAAAGTCTAAGTAAGCCTCACTGGTTAAGGTGTCTGGGAGTTCGAAAGGTCCAATAATTCTACCGTTCAGAATACCGGTCCACATGTTTACTTTGAAGCGATATTGTGACCGATCTTCTCGCATTAAATGTGGGTTTTCCACGTGCCACTCATGCACATTATGTAGATTTAAGTAGCCATCTTTCTTAAAAGTTGACTCATCCGTCCAGAGTACTTTATCCAGGAAGTGGGGGTCTTCTCGGTGTCTTTGTAACATCGTTTCACAAAACGCAACCCTTGCAGGATAATCTTGAGGTGATAAAGATTGAACTCGTTGCACATGGTACGGGTGGAGCTGGTTTTGCTGCAAAATCCGGTGTGCTGTACTCTTCGGCACTCCTATGCTTGTCTCAAGTCCACGTACTGAGACACTCGTGTCTTCTGCGACTGCTGCTAAAACTTCTTCCTCGTATGGAATGCTGGATCTTCCTGTACTGAACATTTGATTAGGAAATCGGCCTTCTGAGAGTGATCGGTGCAGATTAATAAATACTCTATGATCCGGATGACGCTCAGAATTGGGGTATCTCTCACGATAGAGTCGAGCTGCAGCATTAGCGTTGCACCTGCACTCTCCATAAATGAGATGCATGTTTGCATACTCCTGTGCTGTGTATCGAAGCGGCATGGTGGCGATCATAGAATACACACAATTACACGGTCAGCGATGACGATAGTCCAAAAGAAAGCCAAGTTAGTCACAAACGGTCAAATCACAAATCAAATACAAGTAGCACGTAATCAAGTCCAATAAGCAAAGCCAAAGTTAGTAAGTACGAAAACGACACGAAGGAATACAGAACGATGCGCAGTAAACGAAATAACGTAACGTACTGAAGTATTGCAGTTCGTGCGCAGATGATCCGGTCTTGCTATCTTTTTCACTCGTGGCGTCTCTATCCGTCTCATTCTAACTCATGCCGTAGATGATGCTAAGGCTTGCTATCTCTTTCACTCACACTCTCACTAACACGTTGAAGTGGCGTCTCTCTCCGTTTCACTCTAACTCGTGCTGTTGATGATGCTCAGGCTTGCTATCTCTTTCACTCTCACACGTTGAAGTGGCGTCCTAATCTGTTTCACCCAAACTTGTACTGTCTTACTTTAATTTAAGTAAGCTTTAAATAAAATATGCATCGCATTAGAAGCATAAATCCAAGTTGTTTTAGAAAAAAAATCCATAATTAGGATAAAATGTAGTAAGTGTTATAGCATTTTAGAAAGCCCATTAAATGCGCCATCTTTTGATGCCACGTGCTGAAATGGCGTAGTACATTTTTTTTTCAGCACGGCCATTTAAAGTTGAATAATGTAATAATTTTGAGTACATGTTTGGGCATATTAGGGATATTTCCTCTGAAATGAAGATAGTTGTGTTCAAATTTTGAATTGTAATGTATACTAGCATTATTCAGTAACAAATCCTCACTAAAATAATTAAGCTAAGTAAACATTTTGTAGTCATAGTACTTGAAAAATCATAACAAGGTGTTAATTTTCTCATTTTTTTTTAAATGGCTATAATTTTTAGAGTGCAGCAAAAAATTTTTTTTTCATATTTTTTTGAGAACCACCATCCCTTGGCCCGTCATCCGTTTTCGGCTTGACGTTGATTTTTGGGACACCCTGTATATAGATTGAACTGTGCGAGAAATCAAACAATTTTCAATGCAATGAATGGTAGTAGCAAAATAACAAGTCTATCCTACTACTTCTATTTTCTTTTAAAAGGAGACGTTTATTCTCCTATACAATTCAGGTGATGCCGCTAGTTAATTAGTTAGACGTGTGTTAGCCGCACTGAGGCTGAAAATTGGATCCTTCTGCGTAAGTAATTTGTAAGTCTGTGATCACCGAACATTTTATAAGGCGCATATAATGTTTGTCACTATTGTTATCTAGAAGTAATATACGATTGTTTTTACTAAATATACTTTATTATGAAAAATTTATACGCCATATAATATTTTGAGGAGTAAAACTACCAACGTTAAAAAAAAAAAAAAAAAAAAAAAAAAGTATATATGTATGTTTATCCATTGTCTAGTACCCATAGTACATGCTCTGCTTAGTTTGGGCTAGATGGTGTTGTGTGTATGTGGTAGAATATTATTATATTATTATTATTATATTATAGAATATTATTATAATGTCGTAGCGCTAAGACAAAAAATTAAGAGAACTGAGTTCATAATAATTATTAACTATCCAAACTACTATGTTTAAACCACAGGCTACTGTATTAACAGTTGGAGGATCTGAAATTTGAAACTACACTGTATGAAAAGTTGGATGACGTATTCCCAGAATGAAAAAGCTTGAATACTAACATTTAAACCAGTCAGCGTTATATGTACTACAACATCCCTAATCGAGCTATAGCATCAAAAATTAAAAATATATTTCATTGGTGTAAATAATAGAGTAATACAAGCAATATTTTCACACAACCCACGTCGAGTATTCTGTAGTCATATATCTTATACATACCTACATATGTTTAGGGCTTATCCCTGTTGACTCGACGCTAATTCCGGGCGCAACACATAAAGTGCTTAGTTAACTGTAAATGTGGATCCCTTGCCTGCCCCACTAACTAACTCCTCGCCACAGAACGTCTATTCAATTTACGGCTGTCCCACTGCACTTTGATTAGTTTAGTATAGACATACATACGTATGTGAGTGAAATCCGTATATACTATACTATATTCGGAGCAATTACTGAAAATCATATTACACCACATGCCTTACCCTTCAGGGAAGTGCATGCATATTCTAGTTGGACGAAGGTTTAAACAGAAGTCTATAGCAATGCAATTTTGTCAGTTCAGGTGTCACGTAATAGTACAAGTAGTTATGTGTGAAGCAAATACGGTTCTGCTATTATTAATAATATGCTAATTAATAAACCCATAAATCAAGCTCGGGATTGTGGAATAGGCAATTGTGATTGCACTTATAGTACTTGAACATGCGCTATATATAACATGTGCTAGTTGAGGCACTTGTGCGGGTTGTATGCGTCGTGTAAACGAATGAGCTACCCGCGCATCATTCGTATGATTAACTCGTGTAGGTAGTCCGCGCGAGAAGATTGTGCATATAAACTGCCCGAATAAAGTGCGCATGACACCTGCAACTGCTACGTTTCTTGTTTATAAGTATCATTACTTTTTTAGGACATTAAACACAAAATAATCGATAAACAAATCTAATTTTTTTAGCAGAATGTATATACTACCTATACCTATATCTCAGTAATAATTCCTGTGTCGGCGGCCGACTTTACAATCATGTATACAACGGACCCAAAGAACACCCAGACTCGGAACAATTATTTGTGAATTTCAATGTGTACCAAAAATCCAAAAATATCCGAGAATATAACAAAATCTTGTAAATGTCATAGATATTTGCAAGGCAGCACATATCTGCTACGTCTTGAAAGATCTGTGTAATCTATTAATATAAATCAGTCTTCAGCATCCCAGTTGTGTAACGTGCAATCTGAATATATGCCACTACCGCATACTTTTCTCGACCGTTAACAATGTTGACTATCAATCTAGTGACGGAGGATCTTACGGTGTGTTTTTTCCCTTTGTCATCAGTCAAGAACCCTTCTTCCCTACGGTTACAGGGACCATGTGGACGTATACTTAAACAAATATGGCAATCAAATTATCCCCACATTCCAATGTTTGCCTACAAACTCTACCAGTATCGCGGCGTATATCACTCAATGAGTTTAACTGTGCATGTTTATTGAACATGTGGATGCATATCGCCACCATGAAAAGCGAAGAACAAATATTATATAGCCAGTTGTTTGTTTGATTGGAACACGTACCACGGCGGATGCGACGTGATGCCGAGGTGTCACCGTGACGGATCGTGGAAACAAGGCCCAATTGGACCGAATACTCACCGCCTGAATGTCATCAAGTCCGCAGGGAATTGTCAACAGCGTTGTGTTATTATTAATACATATATATGTAACTCTACATAAACGGTACGGTTCGTGCATTGCATTTCGTCTATTTGCCAATCTTTCAATCAGTCGGTTACGAGGCTTAATTCATAATATGGTTATAACTCTAACTGCTCTTGTTCCTGAAGATGTCAAGCTCGAAAGGTGCAAAGGCTGTATGATTCCAAAATTATTTAAATGCCTCTAAAGTCTCTAAAGACAGCAATTAATTGGGCTTCAATTAATCATTTCTATAAAAATAATATCAAATCATGTCCAGTAGACCGTCCGAAAATACTAGCGTTAATTAGATTACCTATTTAAAATAGTTTTTCATTGACAATTTCGATGAAGAAATCAAACAATGTCTTGAACTTGTAGCATACGTGTACTATGGCAAAGTCAGGTTCACAAAACTTGGCCTAACCGACAACTTGTTGTGTTTTCTGTAAATGGTTCACTTGGTTTAGTTCAATAGTAAGTCTCGTCAGTACGTTTTCAGGCACTTTTTCGCATCGTTCTTCAACATTCCCAGGGAATGCTTCGTTTGTTTCGCATACGTCTGAATAAAAATCCAGCTTTTTCTCTCGTCGTATTGTATGGATTTACTGATGCTTCAAAATAAAGCTCCTTTACAATGCGATAAATATATCGGGATCTTTGTAAGACAGTATAAGAACCATTCTTCTTACTTACGTATTCCCCGTTTCTCTCATATATTTAGCAGTATTATTTATGTGCGATAAATATCATAAGCGTATTTAAAGCTATGGCCTCGTAGCTTTTCTTCGTAATGTGTTACAAACTAAAGTTTTCGGGAGCTCTTCAACGAGTATTTAAATGATTACTGCTGAAAAAAGATTGATAGTTTTAAAGTTGTGTGCATATAACTAATTATTTATTAGATATTGTTAGATTGCCATTATTTGAGATCTCTTTATCACAGTATAATGTAATACTTTTGGATAATATACGGTATACCGATCTAGAGTAAGTGAGAAGTGTAATTAAGTGGTTTCTAAATTAATTAACGGATTATTATCAAAGGCTTTTTTGTTACAAGCCATATTTAAGGGGTAACTTTAGCTCTTTTTAGAAAAAATACTGTAAAGATTCTTAATTACTACCAGACAGATAAAATTATTATAATTATATAAAAGAAGTAATTAGATTTCATGATCTCATCTTTGAAATGTTATAAATCTGTTAAGCAAACATATTTATCACTTATTGTTCACGAAGTAATCATTGAATATCTAGTGAAAGGTACCTAAACAACAGAAGCAATACTTAATAGAGTGTACGTCATACGGCAAATGCTTGGCTCAATATATCTACGTCATGCCGACACTTACACCCACCGGTGTCCGCTGCCGTTATCATTCCACGATTGCTCACGGTCCTCTATCATGTAACTAAGTACACACCATATGACGTATATATCTATATATTATGCTTTACGACAGATCGTTACAACTATCTATTTGCGATAGAAGTTTAAGTTAAGACTACTTCGGTGGCGCAGCGGTAATAAAGCCGACTACTGTGCGTGAGATTTTGGATTTGAATCCCAGGACAGTCAGTGTTATTGGATTTTCTATCAATAAATTTTTAGTAGCACGATGTCTGAAACGTTGGCTGGTCCATACGTCACGCTTATGGAGTTCCATGTACCACTTGATATAGTGCACTTAGTATAGAATTATTTACAGTAACTGCCAAGTTTTCTATTAGATAATAGACTAGCCTCGTGTTGTTTTTATTCTTTTTGGTATATCGATGAACTTGTGTTAATGGAGGTTGACCTATTAAAATGTTGGTTCTAATTTACTGCTTCACAATTTGTTGGTAAATTGCGTAATAGCTTTAAATGGTAGAAATACATTGATACGTAATATTATTGGCAGATTTACAAAAGTGGTGACGCCGCTAGCACTTATAAAGGTAATTGGTATGTTTAACCAAGCGCTCGTGTAACTCAATAACTATAGCTTAGTCTAGAAATAAATCTAGCCAGTCCTTATTCTGACGGCTTTACAAGAGAATTTTGGCAACCCGTTCACAGAGAAAGAGTTATATGTGAAGATCAAGCCAGACCTAATTTGATGGCATTATACTTACTTTTTCGTGTTTAAAGAGGTGAAATAGAAAGGTATGGCATATTACAATTATTTTCATAAAGCAGCAATGCTGGTAAGCAGCTCTTAAAAACTTTGATATTGCTGCCGAACTGTGATATGTATTAAGCATCGCAGTATAGTACGTTACATTATACTATGTATGTATACTATATAAAAGCTAGGATACTTCATCAAGTGAGGGTCAATGTGGTGAAAGCTTGTGTCTAATATATCCACGTCACTCGGACATTTTACACTCTGAGGTGTCCGGCCGATAAATATTCTTTGACAACGATTGCTTATCTACCAATATAGCTACGAAATAAGGGAAGGATAGGAATTTACTGGAATAAAATGCATAAAACATGATAAATTATTAGTATCCAATGACACTGAGCTTTTTAAAAACACTTCTGTTGAACTAGGTTTAATCGCTGTGTCACGGTGGACTCCGCAAACATAATAACACAATAAAGTAAAAATAATTTATTCATTCAGGTCGCATTATAACACTCATGAACGTCATAGTATTAATTATTTTACTAAAGATACTGATTTTACATTTGTGTAAATTGTTACGTTCAGGCAACGGATTGAACCTATGAGGAAGAACCTGCTAGAAACTCACGGGCACTTTTTCAAATCGCTATTAAATTGCAATTTCTATGTACAAAGTTGTTGCCATTATACCATATATTTTTATTAGCCGATAAACAGGCTCTAAACAATAATTTAAAGATAACACATATTACTGTTTTTTTTTAATTGAACTACAACACTCAAGGCGGCATCAGCGCGAGGTAACCGCTTGCCAGATACGCCATTCATACAGTCAGTATATTCTCTAGTAAATGCGTTTACCTGGCCTATATATTTCCACTATCTCTCTTTCTACTTTGACTAACTGATTACACTGTAATATATCTATATTAATTAGTTAATTAGCTCCCTATCTATCTAGATAGGGAGCTAATTAACTCATATAATATATACTTACACAACATCTGAAAATATTTGATGTCTAATGACGTCATGTGACTGACATAATGATAATTAATAATTTAACATTAAATTATCCCTTCATATCTCTGGAGAGTCGAGTAAACTTAAGGTTCCTAATTTGATAGTTAAACGTTTACACGTAATAGTAGTCAAACCTATTGCCGTCTATTTGTGAAAAATACGATAAATACACTACTGAAAATTGACGATTTAGAAACACCATCGGTAATTTTTCGACTAAGAAATCAAGTCTAGGACCTCGTGATTAATTCAAAGATATTATATTAACGCAGATTTTTGTAACAAACTCTACTAATATTATAAATGAGAAAGTTTGTGGGGATGAATGGATGTTTGTTACTCTTTCACGCAAAAACTACAGAACGGATTTTGATGAAACTTTACAGTATTATCGTTTATACATCAGAATAACATAAGATTTTTAGTAGCCTATGCTACTAAAAATCTATCTTAACATAAATATATATTTATGCCAGTGAAGCGGCGGGCAGAATCTAGTACTTCATGACTCTAAATGTTTATTTTCACAACTAGCTTGTAGTCAATCTATTGTCTTCAGACTAGTATTAAATTGCGGATGAATGGATGAATACCGCTGTGAATGCGTTCAATCGCCGAGGTAAAGGTTGATTGGATTTCAGTGAGAGGTGTAGTCAACTCCTACTTTCTGGACCCAATGTGGAGAAATAAGGTGTTATGTTTCTTCGACACAAAGGATCCTTCATACGGGTTGGATGACCTTCTCCGGCGGGTCGTGCCCTTGACGATTGATATAGGGATATCTATTCGTGAGGGTAAATAGTAATATACTGTGCAAAGTTCAACGCGCATCAAGTTTTCTTATGTATAGACCTTCATCCGAGGGGGCAGGCAGAGGAATTACTCACATTTTCTCAACTATGTTTTTAGTTGTCATGTTATAGGAAAGTAAACCAGGCACTTTCAGATTCTGTGGAGGTACTGCAAATTTCCCAACAATTATTTGTCCTGGGAATCGACTTAAGAGTCAAGGAGTCAATTGAAACTCAAGATACCAATACGAATCATCATACCAACTATCTACCAATTGTTTGGTAGATAGTTGTAGCCTCAGCCCTTGTTATTTGATCAATCGATTGAGAAATCACACTTCTGTGCACCCTTTCGGGGATATACAAGCATGTATCGGTGTGTGTATGTTCTGTAGATCTACCATAAAAAGTAAATGTTGAAGTTTCTGGCCGACTGTTCGTACTGGGAAATTTATTTTGAAATATGTCCTGAATTTCAGCACGTAAATTCTTAATTGTCCTATACCCTTTCTTGAAGTAGTCCAAACAACTAAGAAATTTATATTTGAAAGAAAGAAATCCCGAGAGACTTCATTGTAAGTTTTTCGTTCGTTCAGCCCGAAGTTTCGGGTAGACAGTATCATGGTAGACCATGACCATGTTAGACTCGGATAAAGTTGGCAGCACATTCATATGTGTAGCTATGAGATACTGCCCACTAGAAGTTAATATCTACAGCCCATAATTTAGAAAGAAAAAAGAAAGAATTATTTTTTTTTTATTTGAATCTCCATACATACATAATTTAAAAAAACAATAATAAATACAATTTAACAGAAGGCGGTACATGGAGATCGAGTTAGGCAACTGCGTCAGCTATTGTTGCAGTGAAAACTACAACGCTGGTATTCTCACAGGCTTACTAACAATAATTTATTACAAACCAATGCATAAGAAAATAAACCATACAAAGTTAAGGAGCTAAAATGCAATAAATTTAACCCCCCATATGTATAGCGGCAAGATACGTTACGATTTTTGGCCTTACGACATAATAAAAAAAATTGGCTCATCGGATGTCTTTTGACATTATTTTAATTTATAAAGAACCTAGTAATAAAGTTTAAAAATACCCATAAATGCGTAATAAACAATAACCATGACTAAAAATGTTTTAAATCTAATTGATAATTTTAACGTTGGTCGAGTAAAAGTGCTTTGTAAAATTAAATAAAAATAAATTAAATTACATTAATTGTTTTCTGAGAGCAGCGATAGCTCAGTGGGGAGACCAACAGACTGCAATGCAGAGGGTCTCGGGTTCAAACCCATGTCGCGCACCTCTGACTTTCGGCAGTTATATGACTTTTCGAAATAATGTGCGTATTGATTGACAATTATCGCCTGCTCCGTGCCTCGGAGAGCACGTTAAGCCGTCGGTCCCGCCTGCCGTGAACATCTATGGCAGTCGTTATTGGGAAGTCAGTACCCTATATTATCCTGACACTGGTCTAATCTTAGGGTATCGTTAGCCTTCGGGTTGCGGAGGTCAGGTGGCAGCCGCTCTGTGTAAAAACTGATATCCAGTCAAATCCGGTTAGACCAGAAAAGCCGACCCTAAAGTGACTTGGGAATAATAAAGGCTAGGGAGAAGAATTACTTTTCTGTTATATAGTATGTCCTTGTAGTAACGAAACGGCCAAGCCACATATTTTGACTAAGGTGTAGAATTTGTGAAGTTAGGCCTTGTAGAGTTAGGGCGTGTAGAGTTAGAAGCTTGGCTCTACATGAAATCTGATTACTTTTTGACAGTCCGAGTCATATGGTCTCGTCTTAGCAACATTTTACATGAAAATGTTTTAGGTGGGATTTCATTTCTTTTTGTAAGTTGCTTGTGCTTGTTTGCGCACTACTATTTATGATATAAAGTATATGTTGATTAAGATAAATATTTTTATTTTTTGTTGTCTATATATGGTTACATTATTATTTTATTACATTTTTTTATTATTTATAATATACAAGTTTAAACAAGTAGTCCCTATATCAATTTTCAGACCTCTAGCTTCAAAATTGCGGAAGTTTCATACAAACTTCCATCCCCTAGTTTAAGGGGTTGGGGGATAAAAGATACAAGTTTATTATTTTTTTGTTGTTTGTGTACTAATACTAACGTACATACCAAATTTCAGCTTTCAGGACATTAGAAAATACCCTAAGAATTTTGATGATCATCAGTGAGTCAGTAACGAATACAGGGTTTTTAGATATCAATAAAATCTTAAGTATAAGAGCTATGCAATTAAAACTTTATATGTTTAATAAATCCGCTATTGACAACATATTCAGAGAATTTTGTTTATCTGGTATAATCCAAACCCAATTTATAAGGGTTTAAAAAAACGACGAAGCGCATTGAGAAAAGGTAGGTAGAGCCAAGCGAAGCGCAAGGGCTTGGCTTGGCTCGGCACTGCGGTGCCCCCAGATACAATATGTTTCGTCATGATGGGTACCATACACGTAAGCAAAGTTGCTGTACTTAGCTGTTATAAAGTTACGTAAAATTAAAACAATTATTATTGTTTATTTATTAAAAACAGCTTAAATTTATTACGGAATATATGCAATGTTTTATCTGTATTTGAAACTGTATCTGAAACTACCCCTGAAAGCCGTGGTTCTGTGACCAAACGATGTGATGCCGCCCGTGTACTGTACTGATTAACATTACGAGACCACATTAACTTTTTGTACAGGTATTCTGTTTTTTTGTATAGAACAATGCCAAAAAGTAGAATTGCCAGATGAAGGTGCCTGCTAACAGTCAGCGGTATATCTAGCAGCTATGAAACTACGAGGTTACTAATAAACTCGATTGTGTAAAATGTTTATTTGACCGGAATCAGGGAAATATTTAATAACCCAATCGACAAGGTATTTAAGACAAAAAGGAAATAAAAACAAGCAACAAGATAAAATTTAATTATTTTCTAAAAATACATTTATAATTCCAACCGTTCAAATTGTGTATTTAAATGCGTAATGGGTAATTAAGTACTGTTTTCACGTATGGGTAACCCTCGTTTTTTAATTAACATTTTTCTGTTTGTTGCGAAGTTGATTTCCACAGGGCGAACAGGCAATCTGGCGTAAAACGGCGCTGTATTTTCCAAGTACAGGTTTTTAGGCTCGAGTTTCATAGGCTGAATACTAATCCCAAATAAAATGTTACAAAAACACAATTTTGCTTTCGGTAGACATTACTTAGGTATCAACATTTTCAAGTAACTATATACTTCAAATATAATAAAAGTTATTTTTACATTATGTTTAGGTATCATATAATTTGTAGTTTATCGAGTTTTTCAAGTAAAGTTTTTCAATGTATGCAAGGCAATATTTAAAAGTTTCTCTACTGGATATTTATTTTTATGTAATAGTAAATTTTGGTCGCGGCATCGCAGGCCTTAATCTAGATTTTATAAATAAATTTATATTTTTCGGGATCAGTACTTTTCCCTGGATAATAGGTATCCGAAGTCCTTTTCTGAACCTTTGACAACGTGTATGTGAAATTTTATGATAACTAGTCAAGTAGTCAAGGCATGATAGCGTAACAAACTCACATTCTCATTTATTATCTTTGTTAGAATGCTCTCTAGAACGCTCTTTTGTAAGTACCTAAATAATTCTATTATAAAAAAAAACAATCAACTTTGTAAAGATCGCGTCGTGTGCTAATATAGTAATCAGCATTTGAGGAAGTGATCACGCTTCATTGTTTTGCATTAGGTTACGCAAACGAGGCAATCAGTTGCTAAAGGAACGTTTAATGATAGCTACAGCTGTACGTATGTATGTACTGTACTGTACTGTACTGTACTGTATGTTCACGCTGTAACGTGATTATGTATCAGAAAAACATACAGCAAGTAAAAAATATTATAAAACATTTACGTATAAACGTACCTACTCGTCATACTTATAAAACTTGCGAAAAGTCAAGAGTTTTTTTTACTATTCCTAAATACATATAACCTGAAAAGCTATAAAATAGGCATGATGACTAAAAAAGGGGTTTTCTTTTGTCCCACAAACTAATAGCAACGAAAATATTTATAACGCGGCTTAAATTTCGTGTTACGTTACTTGTCGGTACAAATTTTACAAGACGACACAAGCCCTCACTTTAATGCGTTATATCTTAGTAAATTTTTATTGTTTGTTAGAACAAAAAATAGGTCTTCATAATTATTTTGATAATCTAAAAGATAGAGTAATTAGACTCATTTATTTTTAACCCTGTCATCATGCCTATTGTGTAACCGTAGTTAATTTTTATAATGTAATATATGGCTTTGCATTGCAGGTAATAAGCCACAGAATAGAAAATGTAATATTCTATCTACGGTAAAAGTAACCTTACCCCGATAACAAAGAGAACAGAAAAGATAGACTTGAAAGTACGGCTGCGGTTATATGATACTATTACCTCTCTACTAGTTCTTTTAATCCCCTTATATTATCAGCATTAGCTAATTTAGAAAAAATGCCAACGACCGTCATAGTTTATTTCAATCTGGACTTATAAAACTTTTATCCGAGCATTTTTTGTCTAGAAAGCTCAGGGATTCTTTAATTCAAAGTTTGTCAAAACGAGGTCAAAGCAAATTAAATTCACTTTTAAGTGTTGGCTTTTATATTTTAAGAATATAAGTAGGTCATTGAAATGCTGTCTCTATATAAGCATCTAAAAATGCTAAACGCCATATATCGCATAGTTTAGAGCTATGCGATCAGCAAGTATGCATTGCAAAATGTAATAATTGTTGTTAAAGTAGAACACGAAATTAATATACAAAAAAATATACCCGATGACATTTAAATATATCTACATATGTATAAATAACTAACCTAATAATTGATAAGAAGGCATTTACGATTATTAACCAATACAGCTAAATAAATAATTACTCAGTTTCATATTGAGAACTTTGACAAATCAAAGTAGCTAACGAAAATGTTATGCATGTCAACCTTCTCCTGAAATTAAAGACACCTAGTCTTTAATAACAGGATAACGTTGACATGCCTTTAAATCCTCAAAGAGCAGGCAAGCAAAGTTGTTTTACTTACACGTTCTATCAAATGTGTATTATAGTCTATTCCTATTGCACACATTGTAAGTATTCGTACTGACACTGATAATTTTCAAAATGAAGAGAGGAACGTCTTATAACTTGTCGCGATTCGGGCATAAAATCCACAATCGCATAAATGTCACATGACCTAGAAACCCTTAGCCTTAAAGTAGATATTCAATAAATATCACGTATAAAATTTTTGCAGTGTTGAAATTGAAATACTAAACCCATTCGCCACTCAAATGTTTGCATTTAACTATTACTACACTACTCCCAGGCATAATAACGTTCAACATATTATTCAATAATTATAATATTATTATTCAGTTATAGAATCGACTATAGCAGTTCATATTAATGTAATTATTCTGAATAATGTCAGTGCCTTATCCGCCATATCAGAAATATAATATAGCTGGAGTTCAACGAGCCGATACATAGCTGCAGTATCAGCAAGACATCTCAGTGAGCACGACGCGTTCAGTTACCAGACAGTTTCATAGTTTATAATGACGTTGATTATAATATAATATAATATTCTACTACATACACACAACAACATCTAGCCCAAACTAAGCAAAGCATATATTTAGGTCGTAATTAAGAGCATTAATGGCAACATCGCAAAACACTTGTACATATTTAAAATTATTTTAATGCTTTCTAAATACTAAGGTAAAATAACAGACAATTTTATTTGTAGTCCTTTTACTATGAAAATAATGGATCGTGAATTTTAGATGGCAAATACGCATAGTAAAAACAGCAAGCATATTTATTTATTATCTATGATACATAATATTGTCTTCTGTTTACGCGAATATTATTCATTGAAATGTCAAATAAATAACGCGATAAAATCAGTATATAGTAGTTTAATTTCAATCTATGATACAGTTTTTACTTTAGTCTTCAGAATGTATTAAAAGGTTTTAATATGAAACCCAAGAGTATCTATTACAGAAACCTCAAATTATGATACTTAATGCCACGTTACTTCTCATAGCAGGCCACATGGCGTAAGCGCTGTTAATCATCTGGAAAATTAACAATTTCCAGGATTGAGTTAAGGAACGCTAACATACACGTGGGAGAGCCACGCTTCGGCACGAATGGGCC
Source organism: Catocala fraxini (assembly GCA_930367265.1). Lineage (NCBI taxonomy): Eukaryota > Metazoa > Arthropoda > Insecta > Lepidoptera > Erebidae > Catocala > Catocala fraxini. The sequence goes on from OV884042.1 coordinate 11,648,136, forward strand.
GGCTCGACCGGAGTGATACCACGGCCTCACAGAAAACCAGCGTGAAATAGCGCTTGCGTTGTGTTTCGTCGAGTGGGTGAGGGTACCGGAGGGTATTATCCCCCTCCCTTCTGGAAGGTAGAGGGGGAGGCGAGGCAAATTTAAAAGGCCGGCAACGCACTTGTGACTCCTCTGGTGTTGCGGGTGTCCATATGCGGCGGTAATCGCTTACCATCAGGCGATCAGTCTAATAGTTTGCGTCTTATGCCATAAAAAAAAAATATATGTATAAATAATAATAATCATTATGTTACTATCCTTATTCCTAGCGTTCAAGGAAAGAAAATATCAGCCGTACTGTTCTACTAAAAAGCTCATCTCAAACTGATTGTCGCTTCGCAAATAACCACAGTAACCAGTTGGTTGCTGTTGTTTGTTAATTAATTGGTTAAGTTATTGCTATGGCTAATGTAGACAAACTCAAATTATAACGACTCGGATCTGAGTTTGTTAGTAAATTTAACAGCAGCGTACAATTTCACAAAAACAGGAAAAAAGAACGAAATAAATTTGTTCATATAAGCTACGAAAAATAAGTCTGACATTTCCTGAAAATAAACTACTGAGACGCTGTACAAAATGACATTGCATCCAAATGTATCTTTAAATTTACATGCAGAGAATTTCAGAGAGATAGGTAAAGCGGTATCACCGTTTATACCTGGGATTTCACTTAAACTAGAGTAGCTTAGCTGGGGAAGCCACCACTATACAGAAGATCGAAACCAAACGTGTACCAAAATACAAGGTATATTGTGGTCGTGCGGTGAGTATACTCTAAGTAGCCAATATGGCGACATGTCGAACGGCTAGTTTTGCATATAATTATATACTACTAGCGACCCGACCCGGCTTGACACGGGTAGTACAAAACCTTAACAAATTATACATTTTAACCTTGCTCATGAATCACTCTGTCTATTGGTGGAAACCGCATGAAAATCCGTTCAGTAGTTTTTGAGCTCATCGCGCAGATACAGTGTGGCACATTGTTTTATAATATGTAATGATGTAGATAAAACGCAATAAATGGTAAGCATGTCTAATATATTAATTTTTATAACATTTACAATATATTATACATTATTCATTATAACTACACTAATTAATATAATGTATATTTACACATGTATTAAAAAAGACAAAGTAATATAAAAATATTAATATTATTGGTGATCATATTACATTCAAGAGATCATCCGTATAAAACGGAATTAATTGATGAATCTGAATTATTCAGTCGATGATTTCTTGGTAGCTTTCAACGCAGGTAAAATCGCATCTCTTCAACTGAATTAACAAGATACATGTACGAATTCAGATGGAACGGAAATATTTTTGATGATTGATTGAATTTTAGTAACGTTGAGTTGATTTTCCGTGCGAATTGTTTCAGCAACGCGATGTGTGAAGGAACCGTCGGTTTGGAAACCAATCGACGATTACTTTACCATAATTTTTACCTGCATATTGTAATATGCAAGTAAAAATTATGGTGATATGGTATACAAGTACACTGTAGTGTACTTGTAGACGTAAGCCAGCCAAACCAGCTGAATTATGTGGTTGGTAATAATTTATACCACGAATATTGGCTTCCACATGGCGCAGCTTTAACGGCAGGTTGCGGTCATATTTAAGAGCTTTATCGTGGACATGATAAATATGCGTACATACATTGACTCGCGTCTATACATACCCATAACCCCGAAACAGTAAGCAAAGCTGTATAACACATATATTTCATCAGCAATGATTTAAGGACCCACGTGCCGTCTACCGGGCTCATTTGTAGATTCAGTGCTGCTACTAATAATTGCGTTACAAAACTCAAATGTACCATCAATAAAAATTACTATGATCGCACCTAAACATACGCGAAATCTGTCATATACATGTCTGTCTAAATGTGATTTCAAATAACTTTTTATTTCTTTTACGTTTAGTACAAAGACATTTAATTTCAAACGATATTTAACTTTCGCGTTTTATGGGCAATAAATAAATCCTTGCAGCTTTTCTGCTTCGTCCAATTCTGACACAAAATTAGACAAATGTCTTTATTCCTTATCTCTCTTCAGATTTAAGGGAAAATGCAAAATATTAAACATCCCTCCTTTAGAAATTACAGTTTTAAATTAATGAGACTCATTTTGTTGCTTGAGATAGATTGAATAGATAATAATATATTTAAATATTTTCTTCATTACTCAATTAGATTATGCTTGGAGTCAGTTAAATTATTTTTAGTAATTAGAAGCCAATCCCAAGACCAATAGAAGCTATACTAATTGAGTTATCTCCTAAATTGTTGGATCTTGGAATTGGTACAATTTGTGTGCACCGTGTATTCGGTGCATAATAGATGGGATTTTCACACTAATAGAAGCATCTCTAGACCACGAAAATACAGATTTATAATATTATATGTTGTATCAACGTTTCTCTTCACACGACTTTGTATTTTTGGCGTGTTTGTATTGTCTCTCTTTTTAAGGCTTACTCCTAACCTAAGAATTACTCCAAACAATTTTTTATAAAAATTGTTTAAGTGGTGTCAAAGTCAATGTAAAAATTCATTTATTCACTTAGATCACAAAGTAACACTTATGAACGTCAAAGCGGTTAGTGAGTTTATTACATTTACTGAATTTACATTTATGTTAGTTGCATGCTTCAGGCAAAAGGTTGAGTCTATGAGAAGATACCTTTAAGAAACTCAAGGCCACTCTTTTAAATCGCCATCAAATTATAATTTCAGTATTTTACAACTCATTTATGAACCAGGTGTTGCAGCTACTATGCCAAATGTCACTGTCCACATAAAACTAAATTCTAAAAATAAAGGAAAATTTCATCAAAGAAGCATTTCATGTATGAAATAATATTTATCAGTAGTAAATGACTAGTAATAGACATTAGTATGGCATGAGGACGCATACACTTACTCTTTGTGACATATGAAAAGGTAGTTCGTGAGTATATGTAGTTAAAATAAAATTTACATTAATACTTACGTTTGTTGGAAAGAAAAGAAAGATACTTTAACATCACAAAATAAACACGAACTAGCTTCATATAACTAAATTGACTTATATAATAGATACATTGATTGAATCCTGTGTGAAACAAGCAACTAGTTTCATGAGTTTTTATCATTTAAGTAATCATTGATTGAATAATAGCCCTTCCGCTTAACTCTTAACAGCAATTTGAAATGGTGTAGCTGAAACGTAGAAAAATAAAGAAGGTACTTCCTAAATTATAGAAATAGATTTTCATTTATGACCCTGGTGTTTGTATGAGACTCTTACCCCACGCAGTTAACTAATGTATTTTATTGAACCTGGTTTGTTGTGATCATTATTTAAAAGATTAGTCTGCAAACGATCGTACTAAAACAATAGTTTAAAGGTTTTCGGCAAAACCGCAGGTAAAGCAGAAAAAATACCGGCTTACCGTTTTGCTATCCGGTGTTTACATTTAGCTATCAACTTGGTTGACAGTCGTTAACAGCTTGTGTATTACTTTAGCTAAACTATGGCAATTAAGGCTACTCGTTTTTAATTTCTGGAGCTAAGAAACCTGTCTATTTAACACTATTATATTCATTATAGCATGTTCCTAAGTAAACCACGTTACAAGAGACAATATTATCATTTTCATTCCATAAGATACTTCTAACATAATAAAAGCCAGCAATGTTAGTTATTTTTGCGTTGTTTCTATGCGGAATAAATGGTGTCATTTACAGTCCACAATCTGTGCGGACGGATGCGGAGGGACGTCGACATACGGATGTGAGTGTCATGGCCGCGGAATTGTATATGCATATATGTGTATCAAGTATCCTCCGTGTACAGACCAATGTCCGTGGACCAATTTGCAACATCCTTTATATCGGATTCCGGTGGAAATGATGGATCTATTTTTAATCTATCCTATCATTTTCGTAGCTATACAAAGAGTTTATATACATATATCTGCACAGATACATAAAAGTTTTATTTCCTTCTAAAATGTCGTCGTCATCGCTTCGCTTCGAATATATTGCTATTTCTAGCTTACAAGTTAGAAGTAGCAATTCTTATTCGATTTAATTCTATCACCACCTCCACCCATTACTTTACAATTTTAAACGCAGAAAGACAAAATAAGTTAGGTGTTCTTCTACTAAATGTATTATTTATTTACATCAAAAGTTAACTTTAAGATAGTTATTGTTGAAGATTAATTGTGAAGGAATATGTACAGAATGGCGTAGCTTGAATTTTATTATATTAAAGAGTTTTCCAGCAATACATATAATAGTCAAGTACACGATTTCAAACTTAAATGTGTTGAAACTGCAGTTACAGACACTGTTGACAGTGTGAGAAGATGTTTAGTAGCAAAATTATGAGTAAAGTTTGAGCACTCTTACAGACAAAATATCTGCAGCAAATAGCCTCATGAAATCTGCATACACTTTGCCTTCATAATACGTATCGAGGGATAACGCGCGCTCGGTCGTCCAACCAGAAAATAACCAAACACCCAAACATGTCATAAAGTCGACCCAAGTTTGTCGAAAAACAGGCTTTGATCAAAAGTTCACAACTTAAAGCAAGTGAAACTGACGACATTTGATGCAAGTTGTGATGTAAATAAGTAGAACGAGGAGGTTTTAGTTATTTTGTGGAATATCTAATCATGTTGTCTCGATTCTAGGTGGAATTTCCTTAGGGAAACATTGTAATCAGTAGCAGGAACTTCTGCGCTTTTGTTTACTCTCTTTAAGTAAATACATACTAATTTCAATAAAAAATTCAGTTGGTAGAAAATATGAACTGATTCATATTTATCGTTCTGCTATCAGAAAGAGGATACTTGTTTATTTCTAGAAAGTTGATGGACGAGAAACCTATTTTTTGATAATGTTATTCATTCGTCGACGTCAGATTGGAAGAACATTCATGAGTCCACCTCGAGTTGGCCATCTACTCTAGTGCTTCAGATTATAAATTTTTTCGAGATCAGCATCAACACCTAGGTAGACTTTCACGCTGTATATTCCTTTATATTTAAATGGAGTGTCATATTAGAAGAATATCCACGAAATGTTAGCGTAGGCTTGGTAAACATGCCTTGAATAAAATATGCAATGCTTTTTATATAGTCACTAGATTTTGCTCGTGGCTTCGCTCGCGTTGAAATAGAGTTTTTCAATATTTTTCTATTCTTCGGGCAAGGGCTATTCTTTTGGATGAAAGGTATCATGATCATCGATCAAGTAGTTAAGGCGTGATAGCGTAACAAACAAACAAACTTACATTGGCATCTATAATATTAGTTATGATATTGGTATACACCCAGACTTTCTTTGGATATCCTGCTAAGGACCTGACGCATAATGACCACTTCTCATAATGACAAAATATTCAAAACACTCCCTTTGTAAAGCGACCTTTTTGCAGGATTTCAACTTCACTTCATCTTTTGTTCACTATACCTACAAAAAGAGGCCTTACTGTATTTTCAAATCAAATCAAATCAAATATTCTTTATTGTGAAACATAGGTATATATAAGATTTTTACAGTAATGGTAATGATCAACTATGTTCTGCCAATTAGGATTACATTTAAAATTAATTTGGCAGATCACTAAAACATGCAAAAATAATACTTTTGAATCACTTCCATTAAAACAGTACAGCATATTAAATTAACTTTAGCATAACATAAAAACATATGAAAAAATGCAGAATTAATAGCTGCCAATAATAATTTGATTGTATGCAGCCAATAATAATTTCAATAAGGAGAATATTATAACTGTAAATGTTTGTTTAAAACCTGTTATTGTTTAAACAGACTTTATTGGGACGCTGCAATTAAATTAATTGATTCTGATTTAAAAACACTAGTTTATGTCCATGCCTTTGTCTGGTAGACATAACTTGTTAAGCGTTATTCTCGTTAAGTTGTAGATGATTTCAGCGAGAGTCATATAACCATCATTTTTAACCGTCAGGATAGAGACTGGCTACAATGTGGTAAATATCATTTGAGTTTTTTTGGCCAGGTAATGAAGACATGTAATGTATGTCTTTCCTACAGTTGTTACATATAAATACGATAAGAAGGTCAGGACGACGAGAATCAGCCCACGTAATACAGCGTCTTACGTACGCTTATGCAAAAGAAGTGGTCTACCAGAAAAAATAACGGCTATCGTTTCTTTTCTCTTTATTTATTAAGGAAACTATTGAATAAATGTGGATATGGCCTTAAAATATATGAATTATAATTATTTGGCTGAAATATAAAAAATTATAATCGATTGATAAGATGATGATTTAAGAAAGTTTCTCATACTTATCTGAAGAAATAACTTACGCACTTGAAATCATTCCATTTATTACAGAGCTTTTGCCCAGAGATAGTAATCACTGACTACAAACTACAGTTCAGTCTAGCTCACAAAAAAGCTCTCAACTGAGTTCGCCTGTTCCAATTCGTTAGCCATAATATCATAGCCATAACTATTTAAACTATGAAGCACTCAGAATATTCGACTTCAAAGCAGATATGTCTGATTTACCTGAAAAATAAATAGATAGCTTAAACTTAAAGTAAAAATACCGTGAGCGGTTTTGATTGGAAAATAAATTGCTAAAATTTTCTAGCTGAAAACATTTTAATAATATATTTTTGTGCAGCAAAACCAGTGAAAACTTATTTAATATAAATAATACCGTCTGATTGTGTAAAATATGGTTAATCCGTATTTAAAATTAGAAAAATCTTATCGTGTTTTTTATTTTTATAATTAAAAGTCTGTTTTCAATATTAAAATATATTTTGTCTTTTATCAATGGAACGGTAAGAATCCCTATATTTATTAGTTATTATGAGCTACGCTACCCACGCTGTTTTGTAATTATACATTTTAGGAAATTTCTGTAGTTATTTTTGTTAACACCAGGGCAAGAAACGCTCTGACAGATCGTCCTGTAGAGTAAATTTGAGATTACACTTATTGGCAGCAATTTATTTAGGTATCTGCTCCACTGGCAAATAACCTTACTTGCATGCTTACAATGGTTTAATAGCCACCTTGCCAGTAACAACGTACTTAAAGATTTCCTAGAATCAGTGCAATTGTTTGCATATCACACCTATTTTGTACTATGTAGATATTCAATCCACAACAGTAACACTCTGCTCCGAGTAACTAATACTCGCTGCACTGGCAATGGTGAGGTGGCCATTGAAACATTGTACAATTGCAAGCATTGAGTGAAGTATGGTTTTGCCAAATCGTACCCAAAAATACATGCGGTATAATACGATACATAGCATAACCATTAAGCCAACAGAAACTCAAATTGGCATTTCAAAATACTTCACTTGATACAAGGCAGTATTAACTTGTTCCTATTGCCGTACCAAGTCATTACTGCACATCGATCAATGCTAACACTTGAGTCCTTACAAGAGCAATTCTAAACAGTCATCAACAGAACGTTAAATCACTGTAGAAATTTTAGGTACTGTTCGTTTGTACTGATATAATTAATGGTGCCCACAAATTTATGGTCATAGGGTATTGACTGACTAATTGCTTTCAAAGCTACGTTCTGACAGTGACAAGTGCTTATTGTATGTTATTTCACAAATCAATTGCGGTCAGTTCATTTAAGAGCATTGTAGATCAAATAACGCATTTGACGAAAAATTTATAGTGATGGATTTTTGTTTCGTTTTTGTCTTCCGCCTTAGTCATGTCTCATAAGCTCCCGCATACGTTTATTGTCGATAGTGCGACTGATTTTCCCTGTATTTTTTATTTAAACGGATAACTCTCGTTCTAGGAATAATTCCTTTGTGGCGGGGGACTTTACTAACATTCATACAACGGACACAAAGACTGAGTGTTCTTTCGTTCTGTTCTGTTCGGAACAATCATTTGTGGATCACACAAATTATTGTCCTGTGTGGACCCCCAACATTCAGCGCGGCGGCAGTGGTGAGGCGCTCACTTAAACCACTACGCCATCTGTGCATCACCGCTATCAGGCAAAATTCTGCCTTTCGTTTTCGATCATGGCGTCATTCCACAACCTAGGTGTCGAACAAATAAAACCCCTTTGAAACTATTATACCAGCTCTATAGTGTGAGGCTCATCATTTACACTTGTTTGGACACTATTATATAGATATTTCTAAACCTTACCAGATTACTTGTTGTAATTCAGTAATAAACGTCTATCTATTTATCGAAACTTCAGCACCTACACTAGTAGGTCAATACTTTATAAATTACTTTAGGTCAGACACAATGAGCAATAACATTTATTCGTATATGTTTTTGTACAAATGGACGGTGTACAGTTGGCACCGTTCCAAAGTCTTTGTCTACACGTATAATCACTGGATTATCGTGTCAAAAGATATCTAAGTGTGAATAAATCGGCGAACAGTGATTACTATTTAAGCTGTTCAATAGACTGTGTATATTTGGCCGTTATGACAATAATCGAATTTATTGATAACGGAGAACAGAGATATCTGTATTACAATGGTAAGATAATAGAGTTAAGAAATTTGTTATACCGAAATGTTAGAAAGCTGTATTTATTTATTAACGTAGACATCTCACTCTGGGAAGAGGTTCGTGCCCAGCAGTGGGACAGTTTAATACACGGGCTGATATTATATGATATTATTAAGCATCTAGTAATTTTTACAGTAATTCTTAATCAAGCAAAAGTAATTAACTGCTTAATGTTCTTAAACACATAATGCACTGATTTAAGATATCAGATTATGTACCGCTTATGTATTTCTAAAATTATTTTTTTCCATTATCAAAATGATATATAAATGCGCTACAAGGGTCATTACATTCCAGGCTTGTTTATCCACATAGGGGTGAACACAGATATAATAACGTCTACCAGGTACATGCCAGTCTCTTTAGTGCTAATAAGAGTGTGTAACATCTAACAGAAATGCCCAATAACACTTAACAAAATTATTGGGAAGACAGGAACCCGCCACGCACCCTCGGATTGCTCATCCCCACTATTGCAATAGAAAAAGGTTGACAATACCAAACTCCTCTACCTCCACCGTTTGGTAACGAATGCCTCGCGCTGAGGCCTAACACGTGTCGACGCATATTTTGTGCTCGAAGCGGAATACTGCAATTTGGAGTACGCCCGGGTCCCACGTCGTGGCTGTCCCTATCCAGAGGAGTTCGGTATTGTCCACCTTTTTCTATTGCAATAATTGGCGTGGGCAATCCGAGAGTGCGTGGCGGGTTCCTCTCTTCCCAATAATTTTATTACAATGGACTTCCGCCAAGTAACGCCTACTTCGATTCATTAACACTTAGCCTGACTAGGGAATCGAAACTAAAGACCTGTCCGATATATAAGCCTATTCCTATATAGTGGATCTAATAAAACAGCCAGACAATTATTTGCCGAACTACCAATCTCTTACCCTTTTGGAATGTATTAAACAGGACAATACTCATGCTCAAATTAATATTAAACTGTCCCAACTAAGCTAACACATGCCTGGCTCAGTAATGAGTTTATACCAGTTAATAGTTTAATCTCAATTATCTATTTTTGGTAAAGCAGACACTCGAACGATATGTGTATAATAAGATTCTACAATAAATACCACAAAAGGCGATATTTATATATTGCCCAGACAAGTATTGACAGGACGATTGACCTTCGTCCGAGCAAACAGGTGAAGAGTAAAATAGCCTGACCAATGTCGACCAATAACGAACATTTGCCAATGCCGACGCCTTGGAGCGTTCACTGTAATCTTTCGCCACATAAACGGCCAGATAGAATCTCTGATTCTGATGCCCGATGCCGCACCATCGAACTTCCTTTCCACTTAATAAAGCACAAATGATCCGTACGAAATGTATATTATATGAACGAATATTTCTGCAAATTCCTGTGGTGAGAATTGTTCTGTGTCAGTAATTGTAGTATAGATTTACGCTGCAATGACTAGTTATTATACTTTAGCACAGAGCCATGCCAGGTGATAAATAATAGCTAAACATTGTACGCCAATTGAAACAATGATCATTTTAATAATAATATAAAGGCTGAACAACAAAACTGTGTATTTATAGCCCTCTGACCTTGCGTCGTTCAGTGAAAATGATTTTACTATCTAATTATATTACTGTCTAGACAACGTTTTAATAATACTGCCTAATCTTAGTTCGAAATTAGAATCGGTATAGCTCTATATAAAGTGGGTATGTTATTTGTAAGATGGAGAATATCGCTACAATACGATTTAATTATCGAACGGTTAAATAAATTAAAATATTATAAAAAAATACTACGATTGCCTCTGGCCACAAGACTACCTTTTGGAAAATGAATTCAGATCCCACACAGCAAGGCACGAGGCATACCTTCGAACTTCGGTATACAATAATAGAGAACGTGCTGTCAGAAAAAAAAACGTTATCTTATTAATAAATCCAAATTCGAGATGGGCTGTTTTAGTGTTTATGTTTTACCTCTCGTCCGACAAGGTACGCTAGCTTTAAATTTAGAAAAATTTAAAGCTAGCGTATCATTTATAATTATGAAACTCCTTGTAGTAAATAGTCTCAATTTATGACCGAGTAAATTAAATCTAACAGACTGGAGTCCCACAGGATTACTAGTTCTACATTTATGAAACATTGTTCCACTTTGACGCGGTTTAAATTCAGCAAATGTTCACACGTAGTTGCGTTCCTCGCAATAGTTTACACATAGCTCTGGTTAAATTACATCGGCGTGAAATTATTTATGAATGTTGGATATTCACTGGTTTGAATATATTTGGTGGTGGCTGTTGATCAATTGCTCTCTATGATAATGATTAGACCATTAGACATTATACAGTGTTCTGATTCCTATTTTAAAGCCATAGATTTGAGTTACTTGAGCTGCTGTTTAAGCTTAAACCTACTACTACTAACCTACAAATGCGCTTAGTGGTCTGGCTTTAAATCCACATTGGACAGAAAATACTCAACATATATGTAGTTGTGCTCAAAATATATAATAAATCCTTTGTGCATGTTCTATGTTATCGAAGTGGATTGAAATTAGAATAGTCCAAAATATATAGAATTGTAATACACACAACGTCTCAAAATATATAAAGCCGAACATGTAGTGGTCACACACATTCGTAATATACATATTTTGCGTTTTTGTCTTTATTGTTAGCAAGCCGGTCACATTGTGTTTTTTTTACAGGGCATTGCGGAGTGTACGTTTGGATGCTGCTTTAGGTGGTCGAGACGTTGAGTGCAGGTAATGTAACATTTTCCACGATACGGCGTAGCCCAGGCACTTTCTGTCGACCCGGTTCAGACAGCCATTATTACTCTCTGTCTTTGCCGCTTTATTTCTTTTTTGTCATCCTTTGACGCTTTATTAAAGAGATTTATTATGGTAAAGATACGTAGCGATTTTGCATAGGAAGCGCTTCCAAGACTTATAAGCTTATCAGATTTAATTCCTGGTTACAGGATTTGTGCCTGCGCGCTCCGATCCCTCCCTTTCAATGTTACGTTGTTTTACTTGCGTATTTATTTATTCCAGTACAAGGCTCGAATGTCAATATTTAATACAGATAAGAATTTATAACAATATCCTTTGCTTATTATCTTATTTACGCCTTTGCAAAAATAATACAATTTGTTGTTGTAAACTCGAAAGATTAAATAGACCTACATTTATGACAAATATTAGGAGTATTAATTTGTTTTCGTAGCGGAATACTGCAAATTGGCTAACCCTCAGTGGCTATTACGTTTCTGTCCAAGCATAGAAAAGTTCGGCACCATACAACATTGCCAACAATGTTATTCTATTGTTTCCTGCCCGCTTTTAGCCATTATTATATAATGTATTGTAGTTAAGTAATGCGTTTTCATAACATTAGATTGTATAAAACTTTACCTATTTTAGTTTTTCACATTAATTCAGGACAGTTATTAACTAGGTTATCGCTTTACATATAAGCCTAGTAAGTCAGTAATGCAAACTTTAAGGCATAGAAATCGTTCTATAATACGATCGAGACGACATCAGCTCGAAATCTCTGTATCACACTAACGATAAACTTCTTAGATGTCCATGGCCATCGGTGTTATAACGTGACACTTACATTTAATGACACTTTGACTTATGACATTTCACTCGAATTAGCACTAACAGTTTTGTAAAATAAACGTACCTTTAATAATAAACGATTTATGCCAGCATCTTTGTAATCCAATGCCATTATAAAAAAGGTCTCAGTCAGGTACCGCTAATGATGTTGCACAATAGAGGCAAAATATTCTGTAACGTTTTGATATTCTTTATAAAGAAAACGAGGTTGGCCCTATTAGGGTTGTTATAACAGATGTGAGAGTGGTTCGTTGCCAAGTTCTCGTAACTAGTGCGGTTTCAAGGCCTCGATCACACAAAAGCTTTCTTTAGGCAACCATTTAAGTGCTTATTCTAGAAAAGAGGTCATCGAAGTAGCACCTCATTAGTTTTCTGATAGCGAACAAACTTGGCTTATCAATGTCTGACTTGAATGGAAAATATTGCTTGAATCCGCTTTTAGGTATTATAAAAGGTACAGCCGTACCGTACCTTTTATAAGATAGCTTTGGTAATTGATATAATAGATACCCAACTAGTATAATAAATGTAAAATGTTGTAAAGGTCTTTGGATAATTATTAGTCAATACATGATTAAACCTTTGTAGTGTTTGTATTTTTATCATGGTGATGCGCTCTCGTGGGACTAACACGAACGAAGCTGCGGGCAGAATCTAGTGATAAATAATGAAACAAAACACATTATAAACGAGGAAAAAGACAATCCATAAAGAAACTTGAACACGTGATGAAAATAATTCATAGTATACGTTTTATTTATTTATTTTACATCAAATAGAACGACTTGCGCCAATTACACTATTTAATCATTATTTATTTAATAATAATATAATAAAAATTTTAAACTCAGCATTCACGCATTCTGCTCACAGTACCTCTACATTCTAATAATAATACTTTCCATTCATCCGCAAACATATCAACTTCTGGGTTAAAGTCCAAGAGAGCGTTAAGACCGACCGAGGTATGGTGAGTTAAAGCGTGCCATAATACGGAACGCTGGAACCGCCAGCAATCAGTGCTTTCTACCACGACAATAGTTGTTAGGCACAAACAATCTGCAACATTTGTCGTGAAGCATCGGTGCCTCGATCATACCCTTTAAAATTTTGCAGGTTCCAACCATCTGACCGTATATTCTTTTCTTTCTTTAAAATAAGACAATGCCGCAGTAGCAACAAAATTTATGTTGCAGAGGACTTTATAATTATAAACATTTAAACAGCAGACACAAAAACAACCAGACTCGCAACAACAGTTAGTCGATCACGCAAATTTTTGTCCCGACGGGCAATTGAAACTACGACACTTAGAGCAGTGGCAATGGCGAGGCGAGCACTTAAAACTCTACGCTATTCATATAGTTAAACCTGATTAAAAAAACAACATTTAAATACAGGAATCTCTTCTGTTCTTAGTACATATAATTAGTATCGCAATTTAAAGCGAGAATGCTACAAAACGACTACGTACATTTTACTAGTATAACGACATCCTGGAATCGAACACAACTTCAATATTTAGTTTGTTATTTTAAGGTTTGCTGTGGATATTTAGAACATGATTATTAAGTTACAGATGTTTGTATCCTGTATGCATTTTAAATAATCGTATTATATAATTATATAAAATGAATCCGAAAATGCACATACATATAATAAACAATGCTTTATATGATTGGCAAAACAATTTCGATGTAGAATTTCAGCCGTTTATTTTAAGTAACTTATATTTCCATAATCTGATATTAAAATAGAATATATTGAAAATTGTTTCATTAGCTTGATATCTATCATTATACTTCACGGTTGTGATATCGCTATCACACTTTTAAATATCCATACTAATATTATAAAGATGAAGAGTTTGTTTGTTTGGTTAAACACGCTAATCTCAGGAACTACTAGTTCGAATAGATAATTTTTTATTTAATGTTAGTTAGTCCTTTTATCGAGAAAGGCAACAGGTTATATAACATCACGCTACGACCTATAGGAACAGAGCATCAATGAAAAATGTTGCAAAACCGGAGAAAATTCTCTTATGTGACGCAGACGAAGTTGCGCGGGTCAGCTAGTTTCAAATATTTTGAATTGAGTCTGTTTATACCAAAGCAAACTAATACAAACTATTATTAATATATCATTGTGGTTAATTCCTTCAATAAGTTTAACACGGATATAAGTAAACAGCACCGATAGCTTAGTGGGGACACCGAGTGACTTACTTACTTATAAAGTTATGTGCGTATTAAATAATTAATTATGGCTTGCTTTAACGTTGAAGGAAAACATCGTGAGGAAACTTGCATATCTGAGAGTTCTCCGTAAAAGTTCTCGAAGATATATATGCGAAGTCAGCCTTCTTTTGCCAGCGCAGTGTCATATGACTTTAATCTTCTCATTATGAAATGAGAATCGTGCAAACAATTATTATTAGACAGATTATAAACAGCGATCAAATTGTATTGTAAAACAAATTTGTTTACTTAACTTCTAAAAATTAAATATAGACTGACTAGATTTTGCCCGCGGCTTCGCTCGCGTAAATGTAATTGAGGTTAGGCCAGTAATATTTTTTTATTCTGGATAAAAGGTACCCGATGTCTTAGTATGTGCCCTTGACAACGTATAGGCGACATTTCATGATGATCGATTGAGTAGTTAAAGCGTGGAATCGTAACAAACAAATAAACACTTTCACATTTATAATATTAGTTAGTGATAATGGCTAAATAAGAAAATCCTCGTTATATGCACTAAGTGAAAACGTCAGTAAGGACCAGGAATTTTGCCAACAGCCTAAGCTATGCAAAACCTAAACAAGTTGAATATCCTAAACCTAAGACTGCCTCGGTCGGGCACGCCACGATCGTGGCGGTAAGTCCCGTGTTTGAGGAGTGGCTGGAGAGGCGGCATGGCGCCCTCACCTTCCGGCTGACACAGGTAATGACTGGCCACGGTTGTTTTGGCCAGTTCCTGTGTTGCATAGGCCGGGAAGAGACGCCCGGTTGTCACCACTGCGGCGATTGGCGCGACATTTTTGAGGGCACAACGCTGCACACTTTGGCGGATTGCCCGGCCTGGGCATCGCAGCGCCGTGAGTCAGTTGGATTGGTTGCCCGGCCGTAGTTCAGTCTATGGCCCGGATTGAGAGGTCGCGGAACGCCGTCGCCTCCTTCTGTGAGGAAGTGATTTCCATCAAGGAGGCGGCGGAGCGAGAGAAGGAACTCTTAAACCCTCTCCCCAACCGCAAAGCCGTTCGCCGGAGGACGCAGGGCGACCTCCAACCACACAGAGGTTTGACCTGCGGGTGGTGGGCTTCGAGGGCCTGCCCGCCATCCGATCAGGACCAGGTCCAAGAGGCGGCGTGCGTGTTCCCACGTGCGCCTTTGTGTCGTGTCCGTCTCCCCTTTAGGGGAGGGACAGTAGGGATTTTAAAAGTGAGTAGTACCTAATGGGTAGGTCTCTTCGTATAGTGGCTTGATGTTTCATACGGCAGGCCGAAACCTTGGTGGGGTCGCGACCGCATGTGCAAGTGATTCGTGCGGCCCCGTCGATAGCGATTTTGTCGAGGAACACCGTGGTAGGTTTAGTCGGTATTCCGGGAGGTTCATTATCATTTCAACATCTTTCTTTTACCACGGTGAGTCCGACATAACCCCTCCGCCCGACCCTGCGGAGGAGTATGCGTCAATGCATTCCCCCAGGTAACCTCGGTAGCGAAGCAATAGTGAATGCGAATACTGTACATGAAATTTGGAACTTGAGCTCTAAATTCATTTCTGTGTATTGGGTTTTCAGTGTTCATAAATTTTCCATAATTAGCGATGTGCCACGAACTGCGTCTAGTAGACGAAAATAGGTTACCTATAATTCGTGAAAAGTTATTGAAATACATCTGAACGTACTCTTTCGGAGAGATAGGCACTATGTATCTAGCCCTAAGCCCCCAACAAATCATGTCTAACATCTCAGGAATAAATAATCCATTTTATCTAAACATTGAACAAATAAATAAAAGTATCCGTTCGATGAGTACGAATTAAATATTCATACTATACGATGCTGCTGTACAGATGGCAAAGTTTCACAAACAGCTATCTATTTTGGATACATTGTTCGAGGCAGATGCGCAGTCACAAGATTAATAACTATTGCAGTTCTGTGAACTGAGTTCAGTTGTTTGAACGTCAGACAAGAATCTAATGATTGATTGGTGGACAAGTGCTTCCATTTGAGTACAAAGTTTCAAATATAAATATGTATATTTCTGTATATATCCACGTTTTGTTTGGGTTATTATTGTCTTATTTATATATAAGTTCAGCTGTCGCATATTTTTGTCCGAAAAGTAGTCGACGATTGAGAATATTGAGATTCATTAGATTTTTTTATAAAGTTGCATTTTTATGTAAATGTTATTTTATAGAATATCCGAATTTCCCACACAAGAAATTAAAAATGTCAGACTGAAGCGTAGCTGGAGTTAACTAGACCAAACTAATATTATAAATGCGAATGTGAATTCGTTGCTACGCTGTCACGCCTTAACTATTCGACCGGTCATCGCAAAATTTCGCATACAATGTGTATGCAAAATTTCATGATGATCGGTCAGGAGTATAGAAAAGGCCAAAGACGTTCACCCAACAAAAAGTACTGTTCTCGAGCGAACAAAATCACGGGCAAACGCTAGTAATATTATAAATGTGAAAATTATAAATGTTTATTTGTTACTGAATGACCGGTGAACTTTTGAATGAATTTGAATAAGACTCAGCACACAGATAAGATAATGACATGATCTTGATTATAGTATAAGATATATTTTATCCTTTTTTATTTTTTGTTATCCACGGCTTCACCAGTATGAATTTCCCGGAAAAGCATAACATTTTCGAGAAAATAACATGTGTCAAGCGGCGGGCAAAACTAGTAGTGCTATAAAACCTTAGTGTATATTATTACGAGGTTGTAGTGTAATAAAGTTGTTCATTTTGCTCGGATAGTTCCGAACAAACCTTCCTTTTTTATAGGATTCATTCAAGTATAGACGTAAGGAAGAAGGATTTTCCATAGTTATAATAAAATCGTAAACAGGTTTTTTACTGTTTGATGCAAAAACAGTATAAAACCTGTTAGCTAATCTTTAGAACGGCTGAATTTGGATGTTCTTTTCGGTGATGTATTCAGTTTCAAGTTTCGTTTAACATAGAGTGTATATCGGTTGATAACAAAAGTACATAATTTGTATAGTACGTAAAGATAATACATGTCCGTGCTTATAAAATCACGCGCATAGTTACCAATGTATATAGTAGATATTGGTGTGTGTGTGACAATTTCTATTTTAATTTCGTCGACATTTACGATAACTAAACAAAATCGATTGAAAACATGATGGTGGATACAACTTTTAAATTTCTGGTAAGAAAATCTAATAGCACCAGAATTGTATTAACTACCGCTATTATATAGCAATACCCACAATGACCCAGAACAAAAGTTGTTCATAATAACAAGTATAATGACACCCTGAGAGGTTTTCACTATACTAAGAATAACCTTGTATATTGTGAGTATTGCTATATAATATCGATAATTAATACGATTCTGGTACTATCATGTTTTCTTTTCAGAAATTTTCAGTATCAGCACGGTACCTGAAACTTATTTTATATAAGTTTCCTATAGACGGATGTTGAATTTTAAACCACAGTTAGCGACATGTGGATCTCATACAACTTTGCCCACCCTTTCGGGGATATAATAATAATAATAGTATTCTACCACATACACACAACACCATCTAGCCCAAAACTAAGCAGAGCTTGTACTATGGGTACTAGACAATGGATAAACATACATATATACTTTTTTTTTGTAAATACGTCCATATTATACATAGAAACACCCAGACCAAGACAAACATCCATGTTCATGCACATAAATGTTTGTCTCATGCGGCAATCGAACCCGCAACCTCAGACGTGGCATTCAGTTACACCACCACTACGCCATCGATTAGTGTTATGTATACAAAGTACACATAGCACTAATATCTTGTGAAATTATATTACATATTATAACAAGTCTTTAAATGAGTTTATTCGCGTATAAATGTCCGCTACGCAAAGTAGTAAACTGGTGCGTGCAGTGAGTCCCTTGATTCTTTGTTTCGAAGAGCAAAGTTTTGTTAACAGTTGTTAAGAGAACCACGTACTACTCGTAAAATAAGTAACTTTAGTTATTACCTACAATGTCCCTGGATACAGACCATTTGGATATCTGGAACAAAACAAGACAATAAAAATTATCGATCAATAGAATGTAGCTCTTACCTATTCGTCCATTACCTAAGTGCAAAATAATCGTAATACGTCTTAGGGCACAATAATTAAAAGTGAACGCGCACTTAAATCCTTTAAATTTACTTTTGAGTTAAATTTTTTTGTATTGTACTATATTCAGTCACTGAGATATTACATTCATTGCAGATAGGTCTCTAAGATTGTCGGTGATTCCAAGTGCATGCTCACCTTTATAATAATTATAATTACATTTTGAGACACCTTGTCCTATTAATCCTAACTAATATTATAAATGTGAGTTTGTTTGTTTGATACGCTTGCACGCCATAACTACTCGACCGATCATCATATAATTTTGCATACACATTGTCAGGGGTTCTAAAAAATTCAGGATAAAAGTGCCGTTCTGGAGCGAAACCGCGGGCAAAAGTACACTATACATCGTATTAAAATAAACAATATAAAAAAAAAGGTGTAGAAATTAAGGAAGTAGTTGTATTATATTTTACTAGAATAACCGTTTAACACAATTTAGGTACACAGAAATGCGAACTAGATACGCTTCGTTGCAAAATAGGGTAACATGATATATTAATAGAAAACAATATGTAAATATTTGTGAATATTATAATAACGGTCCCCATTCCAAGCATAATTGTCTATGTTATTATAATAAAGCAGTACACATTACGCACATTAGCCATCCCCTTTTCACACAATAAAACCGTAGAAAGAGATTAAAACCTTTCAGGGATATTATGTGCGAATACAGCAACGAATATAATATAGCTAATATTTAGAGACAATGTCACGCTTAGTGGCATTATTTGGTCTGCTGACACGATCATTGTGTATCATATTATGATAATGACGCAGCTAAAGGGCTACAGTAATACTGTCATAAAGAGACTAACCGCTGATTATTCATGAGGGTCTGAAGTTCGAACACAATGCGTGGAAGCGCCTCGGGTATTTGATCATTGTGACAGAGACCGGCGACGTAGTTAAGACAGGGTTATGCTACGATAGAAGCAAATAAATTGCTTACGAAGGTATAACCTTAAAACGGTTTTCTGTCTTTGAAACCTTGTTGGAATCTTTTTTGTAGACGTCGATTTTTATCTTCTGAATTGTAATGGGGCGTTAGATACGACGATAAGTGACATTAAAAAGCAATTAAGCTGATATTATTTGAAGTCAAGGTTTCGTTGAGACTGAGAGACAATGAGTTGAGATGCTGAGTTATGATTATAATGTGATTAGTGTAAGGCGTTGAGGATAATAATCTAATGTTGCGCGGTATGATTTGTTTCTGAGATTTTATTACATATTCGTGACGCTTAAATTCGTGAACTCACGAGGTGTGAATGACATTAATATGGCACTGCGATGTTTTAATGCTTTTATATTATTATAAATGTCTCCTGTCACATTAATAAAATATCTCTAAATGCTTTGTTTCTCATAAAGTGTGTTCTCACAAAATAAATAATTTAGGTAATAAGACGAAACCAATCTTGATTAACCCTTAATCACAGATTGGAACATGCTGTTAAGTAATAACATACTTACTGTATTTAAGAGGAAAATACAAAAGTAATAATTAAGTTAGTATAGACTATCAGTTAGTAAGTACACAGTATATATATATATATTATATATATATATATATATATATATATATATATATATATATATATATATAATGTAAAGTGGTAGTTTAGATTGATTACTTGAACATTAGAAAATCAATTTTTAAATATTTACATATCTAATATTGTCTTACGTTTAGGCGAATGTTATACATTGAAATTAAACAAATTTATTCGGATTTTACCGCGTTGTTTATTTTTTATAAAACACTATTATTACATAATTTTGAAACTATATAGGTACTACAATTGTTAAACACTTTTACTAGTTACTGTTTACTTCTATTTAAGCTATTTAAATCATAACACTATTTAGATTAAATGTTACACTTTCCCCGACGTTTCGGTTGCTTTTCAGCAGACATGTTCACGGGGAGACAATATGTTTAGTAGTTTTCAAATACATTGCGATAAAATTCATATAAAGTAAACAAATTTAATTTCAATGTATAACATTCGCATAAACGTAAGGCAATATTATGTAAGTATTCAAGCGGAACCGTAAATAATTTAAGAAAATATAGCGATGTTTGGTAAAGTGCCTACGATGATACACTTCTGGAGATTCTAGTTAAAGCAGCTGAAATAACCATTCAGACATTTATTGACTCATAATAATTGTTGCTATTCTTTTAATATATTTAGTTACCTAAGACTGAATATTATTGAAATCAATATTTAATACAAAGTAACCTCTAAATCTTCATATAGCACATAAAAGCCACACTCGGGAAGTATTGGGCAATAAAAGCGACAATAAATGGCAACTCATAAAACATATTTGGTAATCACACGATCCCTGGTTCTCATAACGGTAACATTAATAAACATGTAATGATTTACAACATCTATAATTTCTATAAACTAATGGCTGTTGTATACGATGCCAGTAAAGGTGCAAGTTAAAGCACTTGTGCTGTTGTATGCATCACACTAGTTACCCACTGGATTAATTCGCACATGGAGCCTGAAGGTCTACCATGAATACATCTATCCGAAACTTGGGACCGAACGAATAAAAATTGAAAGTCAGTTTCCTCGGCTTTCATTCTTTAAAAATTACATTAATCCGATGTTCTGGCTAGTTCATGAACGAGTTCAGTACAATTAAGAGCTTACGGACCGAAAATCATGACGAATTTTAATAATATATGATTGTATTTCATGATACGAACTGTGGGCCCGAAACATCAGCATTAACGTTTCATTGTAGGCCTGCTGTGCTAGCTAGCGCCTGCTACTTGCATCTTTTGGAAGCACCGTAAGTGTAGTTAGGTGTGTTTCAAACATTGTTACTAGTGTAATATTAATGTACGTAGCATAAATATTTGGCAGCGGTGTATTAGACATAGATTACGTCATTTATGATAAGGTATCACGTGATAGAGGCTCAACATCTACCGGGGGTTTCAGGTTCTTGTTACATAATAGGTGACTTTTCTTTAAGTACATTTTACACCTTTTATCAAACCTCGCATTCATCTTAAAAGCAGCGCAGTAAACATAGATGCAAACTTATGCCTTTAACCAACAAGAACGATCTTTATTTGGTTGTTATAATTGTTTTTATTTAAATAAATATATATGCAACACCAAATGCAGTAAAATAAAATTTTGGTTATTTAACATTTTGTTACAAGGAATTTTCATTAAATCTGTTTATGACTATATTCTATGCAGAATGTGAATAGTGAAAATATATAGACAGCTCAATTTATAGTACCAATGTTAAAAGTCGTGACAGATATTTGGTAAAACAAACAATACTATTAATACTTTGGTAGCAGAATTCATTGAATTGAAATAAATATGATGGTATATAAATTCGACTAGTTTGTGAGTAGTCAGCAAATTTCATTTACGTAATAAATTGCTGTGAAGCTGCACTGGTCAATCACTTATAAATATTGGCATAGAGTCGAACAATGAATTGCATAATATATATGCCATTATCGAAATGAAAAATTAAAACATAACAAAGTGAACTGTTATACACAGTCAATATAAATTGACGAGCAGACCATCATTCCTTTAGATCATCATTATTGCGGTAATTTATGAATCTCGTTTGCGAAGAGACAAGCAATTGCGTCTCAATCTCAGTGCGTGTCTGAAATCTTTGTAGCAATATCTTCATCTGAGTCAAATGAAAATATGTTCAAGGTAATCGTTTTTTTTTTCAAAGATATCTGTCTGTAAGATTAGTTGTAAAGAACGGTCGTCTACATATAGAATTTATTTTTACAATATGGTTTACGTTTTTCTAGTAAGGTTTGGCACAGCAAAGCTGTGAGCCAAGCAATCCTAACTAATATTATAAATGCGTATGTGAGTTTGTTTATTTGTTACGCTTTCTTACTAAGGTACTTAGCTACTCGACCGAACATTATGAAATTTCACATTTAGGGGAGCAGAAAAGGACAAGGCGGAGAAGGATATATATATATGTATATTATTTATTAGCAAACAGCCCTTAAGTATGCGCGCTTAAATTAGAATACGCCGAACAGCTTGGGTGTAAACTAATTTTATGCTTGCCTTCGACTCGCGTGAGTTCACTTGCGTAGGCGTTACTATGAACTACCCACAAACTATTAATTACAAAAGAATCTAATGGGACTCTAATACAAACACAATATGGTTGTGTGGCAACCCTATCGTATGTATTAGGAGGGTAGCGGAGTTACTAATGAGTTTCTAAACTGTAGTTATTTTAATATCTAGCTATTTCGAATAGTCATTAATAATTTGTAGTGGATATGAAAACTTATTATCACTTGGATTATGTCTAGCAAACGGGCGTAGCAAATATTTGAACAATGCATGTTGTAGTCGTATCACAGATCACAGACCACAGATCATGCCTAGTTTTCAACTAGAGACACCAATTATATTGTTTGCTATCCATGATATGTTAATGGCACCTATACAAGCAATACCAATATGACATTACCACAGATTTAGGAACAGCTAATAATCAACGAGGAATAACAACTTAAACTCATGTCGAGTGATGTGATTGACTGTTGTTAGTTTATTTAGTTAATCATAGCAGTTGGAATGCGTTTGACTGTCTGTTAAATACATGTTGTGTAGATCTCCTTAGCAATCGGACTTTATATTGTCGAAAGGTCCTGATTGCAATTGGCACTGTTTGTCACTCAATTTAAATATTATTGTCACTTTTTCTTTATTAGCTAAGGCTGGCATATAATGACAGTGCTCTGTGAGTCGTACGTTATTTATGATTAACTGCAGTAACTAGTCGATAGTTCATGGTTTCATCGCTATACGGCTCTATAACCAGATCTCGGAAATCAAGCTAAACGAATAAGACTAAGCCTAATTAATACTAATAATAACAATTAAAAACCTCTAAAACCGAAAGTATAATAATAATGTAGAGGCCGAATTAATATATGTACATAGTTTCACAGTTATGTTTCGTGTAGCACTTATTGACCTAATGATATGTACTAGCGGTCGCCAAGTAGTCAAAATTCGATCATAATTAATTTTTTTAATTAAACTACTATATACGGATTTTATCGCGTTGTCGTAGCCATGGTCACGGGGACAGACTCTCCCCGTGACCATGGCTGCTGAAAAGCAACCGAAACGTCGGGGAAACTGTAAAAATAAATTAAATCTAAATAGTTTTATAATAATTTAATTAGCTTAAAAATTAGTAAAGTTTAATAGTAGTAGTAGTGTAAAAATTTTCAAAATTTTGTAATAAAGTGTCAAATAAACAACGCGATAAAATCCGTATATAGCAGTTTAATTTCAATGAATAATATTCGCGTAAATAGAAGACAATATAATTTTTAAAAGTTTGATTGTTATTATATATACTGCGAAATTGCAATAGACGCTTAATGTATGTAACCATAGTTACGAAGAATCGTACGACATTAACCGAACCATGCCGAAATACTACGAACGCAATTCGACTGCTTGTGTCAAATGCATGGGGACAGACTCTCCCCGTGACCATGGCTGCTGAAAAGCAACCGAAACGTCGGGGAAAGTGTAAAAATAAATTAAATCTAAATAGTTTTATAATAATTTAATTAGCTTAAAAATTAGTAAAGTTTAATAGTAGTAGTAGTGTAAAAATTTTCAAAATTTTGTAATAAAGTGTCAAATAAACAACGCGATAAAATCCGTATATAGCAGTTTAATTTCAATGAATAATATTCGCGTAAATAGAAGACAATATAATTTTTAAAAGTTTGATTGTTATTATATATACTGCGAAATTGCAATAGACGCTTAATGTATGTAACCATAGTTACGAAGAATCGTACGACATTAACCGAACCATGCCGAAATACTACGAACGCAATTCGACTGCTTGTGTCAAATGCATGGTTGTGTGCGTGTAGTGTCTTTTAATTAATTTAATCTATTTCTAACGCACATTTTATATAAATATTAGGATTCGCCTCTCCTTCTCCATATACACTTTAACTGTGCCAAATGTCATACTCCTCCGTCCGCGCAATTTTCGTAAAAAGGGGTACAACGGTTTTGCTTCACGTATTAATATATAGATAGGTAATCAGTGCGATTCATAACCAATAGTCAAGTGAAAGTTAAATACACTCAATTATTTTATCTATTACCCATTTCCAATTGTGAAATCACCTCTCTGACATACAATGTTTTTCTACTGTCAGCATTATTTAAACACCATGAGTAATAAAAATGCTTATCCAAACACATCAATGAAGTCTATTGATCGAGTAGTAGTTAAGAGCTCCACTGATGGGTGGTTCAGCTTGCTACATGTATGTACCTATCTCCTACGTATGTCCCGGTCAATAGACTTTCGTCTCATCTATTGAGTAAAACGTATGATTAAAAAAACAACTATATTTGATCTAAAAAAAAACATTAACAATTAAAATATTGAACACAAAAATCTGTTTGTTTTTTACATGGTATTGACGGAACTAGTTTATAGACCTGTGTTTCAGACTGGCTATCATTTCGTATTGCTGCTAAAATAGCATACTTTTATAAAAGTTTTAAGTCTTTGCTACAACTAGACTTGAGCGAAAATTAACGTTTTTGATTTTAACACGTTTTTATTAGCTTGGTATGTATGTATGAATCTATGTAACGGAATCTTTGAACGCGATTTTCACCCCTTTTAAACCGATGGATTGATTTGAAACTTTGCACACTTATCGAGTACTGACGACAATACAATAAAAAAAAAGTTAGGATTAACTAAAAAACACGCTTTAAAAAGCAGAAAATAGTTTAATAATTTTAATGTAAAATAGCGTGGGGTGGGGGTTATCAAAATATCTTAAAAAGCACCCCACGCTATTTTACATTAAAATTATTAACTTAATTTCTACTTTTGAAAGCATGGTGTTTAGTTTTTTTAACTATTATTAATTTTTGTTTATTATTGTATTATGTGACCAAGGATTTTAGTAAAGCTATATAAAACTTCGAAATAATGAACTGCACATAATAGGTTTACCCTGCCGACGTAGAGTATATCGAATAACCGGGGTATCGGTATACTCGGGTTTAATTCCCGGATCAGATAAATTGTTATGGGGTTTTCTATCAAGATATTTACTATAGCAACACGGAGTCTGAAACTATGCTCAGTAGTCGGCAACACGCTCACCCACTATTAAGTGACTATAACCATAGTCGGTGAATAGTGGTGTAATACATGTCAACTTACTTTTTCGGCTACGAGCCCGTACGCCCCTTGACTTTCGCCTCTTCCATAGAAAGACGGAGCCCCGCTTGATGGGGCTCCTATTTCTGGGTGGATTTTAAGAAGAAACCTAACAAATATCTACTAAGGGGCGAACCTTGAGGGGCGAACGGGCTCGTAACTACTTTTTCATAATCCTAATTCTAACGAATACTATGAAAGCGCATGTAAGTTTATTTGTTAGGTACTCTTACACGCCTTAACCACTCAACCGATCATCATAAAATTTCGCATATACGTTGTCAAGGATACAGAAAATGCCTTCCATCCAGTAAAACGTACTGCTTCTGAGGGATAAAATTTATTGTCAAAATTTTCATTAACGCGAGCGAAGCCGTGGGAAACATCAAGTATTTAATTTTAAGCTGTATTTGAAGATTTAGTGATATTTAGACCTATATACAACTAACATGTGACATTAAAAACATTGAGCGTGGTTGTTTTCTCACGCCGTATGTATTTTATAATTATCAAAACTAATTTAATTTATAAACACTCATAATATTGCATAATGAACACTCTGTTTAATGAAAATTATGCTCAATTAAACCGTACATTAGAAGTAATTGGTTAATTTTCATGAACAATGTTCATACCATTAACCTATCTGTTAAATAAAGCTGAAAATATTATACGTTTAAGTATAATATGACTACGCGATAATTGATAACACAGCAGACAAGTGTAGAATTGTCGGTTCGTATCCCGCAAGGGCTAATAGGGTATTTGAAAGTATTCGAAATAACAATTTATTAATATAAAAATATCAATAATTCTTAACAAAAATCCAAAATTAAGTTAATTAATTTTTGTTGGAGTTGTGAGTGTAATCTGTTTTGATTCGTCGTCACACGTTTGTAAACGTCTTCTATGTTTATTTACAAACGTGTTACGTGATTTGACAATTCGATGCCATATTGCCGGCGCAAGCGATGCGACATATTAAATTATGAGTGTATTTTGTTTTTTAGAAATACTTATAATACTTAAAAATAAACATTATATGTAGGGCCCATAGACACCACTTAATAATGGAAGATGGTTTTCAGAAATTTGTCAAATGGCCTATTGAGTGAAATATCGTTGTTCTAATTCTGGGTGTATTTGGTGTACGTTTATTGTATCATTGTATAGTTTTCATTGATATACAAGGCTTAATACCGTTCAACAAGAACACTAGCGAGTGTTCTTCATATTTTGGCCACCCATCTGAACAATTTACTGCGATCATCGATCTGCACGTCCATTACTCCATCACAGATCCCTTATTCAGTCAACACCTATAACTTTATTAATGTGAAGGTCTATTAGTTAATAAAGCTGAAAGCACTAAACGGTTAAGGCACGAGGGGTTGATAGTTCAAGTTCTAAATTAGAACAAGATAAGGAATGGGTAAAGCAAATTCCTCACGAATAGCGCCGTGGATAACACCTCACCTGACCTAGTATGTTATATTAAATAGAATCTTGTTATCTAAACTTTTCCTCTTGGTATAGACTGCTATATTTTTTTGGAATACAAGCATGTCTACCGCATGATTGGATTACTTATGAAAGATGAGCCCAGGAGTTGCCTTGAAAGTATCCAGTGAAATATTATATCTTAAACTGATTCCCGAAGCATAGTTTGAAATAAGTCATTAAGCCGATATTGGGGTCTGTAAGTGTAGTTCTCAAACTATGAGGCGAGTATCACTATTGATTGCGACTATCCAAGATAACCGTTTCTGGAGTTTCGTACAAATATGGTAAAAACGGAATCTTTGTCTGTCCCAACTACTATTAATAATATTGACTTTAAATTTGGGATGACTCTAAATCATGCTGTCGACATTATTGCAAATGGCAAAGTTAAGTAAACAGTTTATGTCGATAAATAGCATCCCTCTCAGATATACTTCAGTGGGAGCACAGAAATTAGAACATTGCGCCAAAGGCAATATAGTACTTAAAACCATAGCTGATAAAATGAAGATGTAATATACTTGTCCCACATTGGGCATACAGACTATGTATGATCGTTCAGTAAATCTTTCTATATATTTACTTCTAAGGTACAAAATCCTCGGTGCGCCAATTCTTATAATTTACAGTATAAAGTAGTTTAATTTCAATGCAGTACCTATTTAAGCAGCGATAACATAGTGGGAGATCGTTGGACTGCCACTCAAAGGTTTCAAGGTTGATTACAAAGCGCGCATTTTTTACTTTTAAAGTTCAGTGTGTATTAAATAGTTTATTATCGTTTGCTTAAACGGCGAAGGAAAACATTGCGAGGTAATCTGCATGTCTAAGGGTTCATCATAATATTCTCAAACATGTGTGAAGTCTGCCATCGCGCACTAGGCCAGCGTGGTGGACTAAGGCCTAACCCTTCTCACCCGTCTGGGAAGAGGCTCGTGTTCAGCAGTGGGATAGTTTAATACAGCGCTTATATTATATATGCCTAATTTGCAAAGCTCCAAAAATAATAACTTTAGCATATTACAAAAAATTTCACAGTACAAAAAATGTAGAGTCGCATATACTCACTCTTTCTCGCCAAAATATCGTTCTAAAACGCGTCAAAAATTAACTATTCTTATAATTACGCATTACACTAACGTCTGTTTTCTGGAGGGGTAAGTAGACTCTGCAGATATCCATTTGCTACAATCTTAACTGAATTGGCATCCAAAGGACACACACAAAAAACATTTACACTCACGGCTGTGTATGTCAACAAAGCTTACTTCGACGTTTTTATTTCAATATAACTACATGTATGTTTCTGGAAGGAGGCCAAGTTGTTTTGTGATCTATGTATGTGGATTCGTTTATTTTGTCATAAGTATGCACACGTTGTAAGAAAGCCCTTATTATTACGTTACCAGGATTACTGGTCTTTCTTTCGTATACATTATATATGATAAAAAGAGAATATATAATATTGTCTTCTGTTTACGCGAATATCATTCATTGAAATTAAACTACTATATACGGATTTTATCGCGTTGTTTATTTGACACTTTATTACATAATTAGAGAGAGAGAATATATTCTACATTATTTTTTTGTGACTTCGTTCCAAATCATGAGAGTCGTTAACCATAAACCTTGGCTACGTTTTACAGACCATAGAGCCAGGACAATCAAAGCAAAATATATTATAGTTCGAATTTAAATATATTTTAACTAGACAAACTGTTGAAATTAAACAGACTTGGAACTTCGAGTCTGTCCGTGACCATGGCTGCTGAAAAGCAACCGAAACGTCGGGGAAAGTGTAAAATTAAATCTAAATAGTTGTATTATTTAAATAGCTTAAATTGAAGTAAACAGTAACTAGTACAAGTGTTTAAAAATAGTAATTTAAAGTTTCAAAATTATGTAATAATAGTGTTTTATAAAAAATAATTAACGCGATAAAATCCGTATAAAGTTTGTTAATTTCAATGTATAACATCGCGTAAACATAAGACAATATTAGACAAACTGTTTAATGTGATAATTCAAATTGTAGGTTATGTTTTAACTTTCATATCAGACCATGCTATTTTTATTTTATTTGCAGACACATTCTCTGACATTCTTTTGAATTGCCAAATAGTTCCAATACAAAACATTTACAATGCAAGGTTATTGGCCTTTGAGATGCGCATCATCCTATTAGCACTTGTCGGCCATTTTATTTAATATTCAAATGGCGTTTAAACAAAGTAACAAACCACGTAATAAATCCATCTGTCTAATGTAATGCGTTGCTGTCTACCGGCGGACAATAGGTGCCTACATTTCGTTTTGCTGCTTGCTTCGACATGCAGTCATATCGTGAGTGGATTTCCGCATCCACCGAGAACATTGTGCTCTAAATGGCTTCTATACGTTCCGTGAATAGGACATAATGTAACAAGTTACTTTGTGTAAGCTCATGTCGATGCTGCCATTGTTTTGTATAACAAGTAATAAGCTTAATGGAATTAGGTGGGCAAGTATGTATGCTTTCTTCTTATTTTCGTGTCGAACGCTTTCTGTTCAGTTGATAATACTAGTTTTGATAGAGTTCTTATGGTTGTTGTATCTTTAATATATCTGGATCAACATTAAGAATACTGAATTAAAAGTATATTTGTAGTTGTATTAGAAACTACAGACATAATAATCTAATATTGTATGAATATAGATTTTGTGGAATGCATGTTATCATACTTTGGTTATGTTAAAATAATGGGTGAAAATACATAGGAAATATTTATGCGTGAATTGGCAAAGATACTAAACAGTCGGATATATACTCCAGCGACCGTTCTCTCACAATACTGTAGATATTCTGTAGTAAAGGTAAATAAAAAGAATCATAAACAGATAAGTGTATGAAAATATTGCGATCGGACTCAATTAATAAAAACATCACTGTCAAGATGGTAGCAAGCGAGAATTCATAATATCTGTCCATTGCTCTAGGCAACAGGCGACAGTTTCTGTATGGAGGTATATAAATTTCCCCTATCCACGGTTAGCCGTAAAACCACAGGTGCTTAACAAAGTTTCCGAGGTCCATTTGGTACACTTTATCCAATTTTTGTAGTCTTAATGAAACTAGATTAGGTTTGTATTGGATATTCCCATGCATACAGATAGGAAAGTTAGCCAGAGTTGCCGCGACTTGCAAGTGAAAGTTCGTGAAAGGTCTTTATTGTGTTTGCACGGAATTTCGTTTCCATTCCATCTTTGTTCAAAACAGTTCTCTGAGGAAATTGTGCTACACTCGTTGGCTAACAAAGTTCTGTTTTGAAAACGCAATCGCTGTTGTGGAACACCGTTTTGATAAAAACGTCGGCGAAGGAATAAAAAACAGAAGTAATTGCTTAGATCTAAACGTGTTACATCGCGCTGACGTAAACGTACGAGTTGGAATGTCTCACATCAATTATTTCTCCACGTTCAAGATGGTATTTCATCCTCTCACCGACACTTTACTTTCGAATTATTTATATTTAGTGTTCGCAATGGACAACATATGATATATATGTAATACACGTAGGATAAAGTCGTAATTGTCATAATATTTTGCAAATTATATCAACGTGTAAATAAAAGACAACGTACTTCAAAGTATACGTAGTAATTTGAACGTGAACTGTCGATCTTGGATTGAGTTAAAATCGTTGAAATAAAATTATTGACGACATTGTCTCTAGATTTTCGTAGCTTTTTGACAGCTATGACTAAATGCGGCTTCACGCTCGTCATTTCATTTAGGAAGACTGACGAGTGAAAATAAAATGAAGCATAAAAAAAAGAGGACGTGTGACTGAAGACGTACTGCAGATTTACTTTTACGCGAGTCCTCGAGCTGTTTTGCCATTTAAATGGCTACGTGCCGTCACAGATTATTAGCAATTCCCCTTTTATAACTCGCATCAAAATCATTTTTATTCTCCTAAGAATGCCGCATTAAAGAATTATCGTAACATGTATGTACAACGCAGTATTCAATTGATAACAAGCTTTTCTTATCTCTCTTTATCTTATTACATCATTTACGTATGGAATACTGCATACTTGCGCCTGACTATACAAAATTAAAGCGTCAGCAGTGTCGCTACATATCTATACAAATTCCTTTATATGCTAATCAATTAAAAAGTGTATTAAGGAAGTTGGTTCTATACTAAACAGGGTACTTTATAATTCACTTGTATAACATTAGTATTAATTAGATTCTGAAAGTTTAGCTCAACAGGTGTTTGCGATGTTTAATATTGGAACCAGGTTAGAATAAAAGTTTGGCGGTCTCATAAATATTCAAATTAAATAAGAGATATTCTTTTCATTTACATTGCAGTAGCGGCTAGCCAATTTTGTAAATAAGATTTTGTAATTCATTTAACATTATTGAAATTCGTTCGCTCAATAAAATTTATGATGCTCTAGAGTATTTTAATTTCAAATGTATTCGGAATGGAGCTCGTGTTTTGAAATTATATTGATATGCAAACGTAGAACGTGAAATGTTATCTTTTCGCTCGAGTTGGGAAGGTTTCGCTGGAGTATGAGCAAGCGGTTGTAACGCAACGGGAACTTGAGCTGTTGCCGATATTATCATAATGTTACTCAAGCGTGCCATTTTTGCAATGAATTAAATATACATTTCCATACCTTGTATTGTAGATAACAAATAACATAGCTATGAAATTAATATAAATATCATAATCGATATACATAAATATATGAAGTCAAAATTCATTACTAAAGTATGTCTTTACTGCAATTCAATATTTTCTTGGCAGTATAGGATTTGGAAATATTAGTAAGATGACTTAAAAATTAAAGCTCGTTGCGATAACTTATGTAGTATGGTCACCAAGGGTACAGAGATGTTATTGAAGGTTAACTATAATAATAATTATTATTATTGTTTATTAAGTTGGTACAAATATGAATAACAATGTGGAACGCCGTCGCCTCCTTCTGTGAGGAAGTAATTTCCATCAAGGAGGCGGCGGAGCGGGAGAGGGAGCGCTTAAACCGTCTCCCCAAACGCAGAACCGGGCGCCGGAGGGCGCGAGGTGACCTCCAGCCACCTTGAAGTTTGACCTGGGGGTGGTGGGCTGCGTGGGCCTGCTCGCCACCCGATCAGCACCAGGTTCGAGAGGCGGCGTGCGTGTTCCCACGTGCGCCTCTGTATCGTGTCTTTGTCCCCCCCGCTCAGGGGGATGGTGGAGGAAATATTCTTCGCGCAGTGGCCTGCCGTTTCACACGGCGGGCCGAAGCCACGGCGGGGTCGCGATTGCATGTGAAAGCGATTCGCGCGGCCTCGCCGTCTATGGTTATGTCGAGGAACACCGTGGTAGGTTTAGTCGGTATTACCGGGGTATCTTTTCCCCGGTGAGCCCGACATAACCTCTCCGTCGCCCCGCGGAGAGGTAAGCGTTAAAGCATTACCCCACGTAAAAAAAAATAATATGAATAACAATAAGTCTTAAAAATACTTAAAATATGATACATTACTTTGAACGCCTGTACTAGGTTATACCAGTATCACAGGCGATAATTATGTGCTATTATAGTGTAATAGGAAGAGCATTCATAACAATATTTAACAAATTTAGATTGTTCTATAATAAGTTACTATTACAATGAAAATGATATTACTTATTTATATGATTTTGTATTAAAATATTAATTGACATATATAATGTTTATGAAATAAACATAGGATATGTCTAATAATGGGAATCTAAGCTAACTAATGTAAGTGATGAAAATATAAATAATCAGCGATCTAGGCACCCTCATAATCTACTGAGTTTATGTACCTATATTCAGCTTGTTTTCTGGCTGGACTATCAGTTACAGCTAGGCTTCTTAAAACGACAGCATGAAGCACATTTAGGGGCATCTTCCTTCTTTGTACATTCGGTCATCGAATGTCCAGCTTCGGCACAATGTCCACACGTAGGGGTAACCTCTCTGCAAGATTTCGCTGCGTGACCATACTGATGGCATTTGTAACATTTTGTAACTAGAGTAAAATCTCTCACGGGGCAGGACGTCCAATGTATAAAAGGTCTAACCTGTGTGACTAAGGCTTGTCTTATGTTAGCCGGTACCTCAATAATGTAGTTGCAGGTTGGAGCATCTTTCTTGCCCGAGTTGTGCCTTAATTTCATTAAAGACAATAATGATTTTAGATCCATCGATGGAAACTTATCGCCTATATTCTGCTCGAAGAGACAGCTGAATACTTGATTTTCGGACAGAGAAGCGGGTACACCAACTACCACAATCCGTGTCTTACGCTTGGCGGGTTCGTCAACTGTAAGACCAGACAAAGAGAGATAGACTGCCTGCTTCACTTTTTCTGCGTCTTGTTTAGTTTCTCTGCTGATAATAATTCCTACATTTCTAGTTCTGCGAACCCCACGTACTTGCAGCTTCATATCTACTTTACTATGTTTACCGTCATCAAAAAATGTTTCCAATAATCAGTAACGATTCGAATTATAATTAAATAAAACGAATTGAATAGCAATTGAATAAAGACGGTCATACAATTCTTAAATATTCGAATAATTTTTTGTTGCAATTACCTATCGCTATTTCGTACTAGTGCTTAATTATACTAAATAAATGCTACTATCTATAATATGCGGCTGCTTAGAATTAATCAAACAAAATAAGCTACATACATATCAATTTAACAAATGTGTGTAGATATTACGTTATCTCGCATTTCCAGTTGGCTACCTAAACCGAATTCACTTGCGGAATAAATTTGTTAAACGCCTTAGTCCATTTATTTTATTGGGCAGTTTAGATTTCTTGTAAATCACACCGTCTTTTTAGAAAGACTTAAAATATATTTTAAAATCTGATGAGTACCTACAACTTATTAAAATAACTTTCACACATAATACATATAAATTACCAATCAGAATAAAATAAAATATATTAGTTAGATACATATCAAAACATAATTACATGCTATTTTTATGAAGGTGGTAAATACTCATGCGTGCCTACCCATGCTTATTTGCCTTTTTATTTTTAACGTGAGGGAATGCATTCACGCATACACCTCCGCAGGGGCGGGCGGAGGGGTTATATCGGACTCACCGGGGTAAAAGAAAAATATGTTAAAATGATGATAATAGGCCTCCCGGAATCCCGACTAAACCTACCACGGTGTTCCTCGACAAAACCACTATCGACGGGGCCGCGCGAATCACTTGCACATGCGGTCGCGACCCCGCCGAGGTTTCGGCACGCCGTATGAAACGGCAGGCCACTACACGAAGAGACCTACCCAAAGGCACTCACTCACTTATAAACCCTACTGTCTGCCCCCTAGAGGGGAAACGGATTCGACACAGAGGCGCGCGTGAGAACACGCACGCCGCCTCTCAGACCTGGTGCTGAACGGATAGCGGACAGGCCCACAAAGCCCATCAACCCCAGGTCAACCCTCAGGGTAGTTGGAGGTCATCTCGCGCCCTCCAGCGCCCGGCTCTGCGGTTGGGGAGATTACTTACTAAATTGTATCATGTATACATCATCATCATTATCTCAGCCTAAAGACGTTCTCTGCTGGACATAGGAATCCCCCAAGATTTTCCACACCGACCGGTCTTGAGCTACCCGAATCTAACCGCTTTCCGCAGTCGTCTTACCATGTCGTCGGTCACTTTGTGGGCAGTTTTACCCTGCTGTGTCGTCCAGTGCGTGGATTTTCATTCCACTCCAGATCCTTTCTGCCCCAACAGCCATCTGCTCTGCGCGCTGTGTCCTGGCCACTCCCACGTCCGCTTGGTGATCCAGAGAACTATGTCAGCCACTTTAGTTTAGTACGATGTATTGCAAGTAAAGAAAAATATGATACCATACGTGACATATTCAATATAGAATATTTTTACCAAAAAAGTTTTATTACTTGTTGGGAGTTACCTGTTCACAACATTAAGGCATGCCAATAATCCAAGGGCTTCTCCAACTTGAAAGTATATCGTAGAACTAGAGATGAAAGCATCCAAGATAATATCCAATTCGAGTGCCAAACTGAAGCGCCGCTTAAGTTTGCCATATCGTATGTGAACTGTTATCTACCGAACCGAAATTTTGAAGTATTGAACTATCCAATATATTTCTATACTATTTCTCATTTTATATTACGTAATATAAGTTTAGATACAATAAATATATCTAAAATATATCAGATCATTTTTTTTTTTTTGAAAAGATGCCTCCTGCTCTTGTAATATATTACCCGGGGAACTTTACAAACATCAAATAACGGACACAAAATATACCCCGACCTGAAACAACTATTTGTGGCTCACACAAATTGTCCTGTGTAGGGATCGTACCAAGAACACTCGGCGTAGTGGCAATCGTAAGGTACCCACATAAACCACTACGCCATCCGTGCACTTATTTCATGTAACGATATTTCGCACGTATAAAACTGAAATTTGGCACATATTGCCAGTTCACAGTCGACACGTGACATATTTGTAGTTATCTGTGTCTGTTTCACTGACACGCTTGTATTGTATAGAGTACAACAAACGTGGTGTAATTTAGTTCCGTGCTCTACAGTATCGGTAGTCTCTGCATAGTCCCCCGGGAAATAGCCGTGAGTTATAATCTATATCCATGTTTTAGCAGGAGTAAAAAGACAATTATCAACTCAATTCTAAACTTTAAATAACTAGTTAAGTTTTCTAACTAAAGCTCAAAAGCCTGCTTTATCTACGTATTCGATTAAATATGCTAGGAGGTGCAGAATTCATTTCTTTATTCAATATTATTCATGCATATCTGGCAGCTTGCCAGTTAGATGAATAATAATCGGTGTTCTAAGCGATTATACGAGTCCGCAAGGAGTTTCTACTAAAATACGTAGTCAGGTATCTAAGCTACTGCACTGTTATGTACATATTGTGTTTTATTAATTGATCATTTAAATTGGCTGTTCGTGCAGTGGTGAAATTGTGAATGATTATACTATTACATATAGACATTTTTATAGGATTCTAATCGAATAAAGTGTTAGCGGGATATTCTGTGTCAATAGCAATTTCTTCTTTATAGAATTATTTTCCGTAAAATATTTGGATCTGCTTTCTAGTCTAACTGGATAAAATTAAGACCTTTCATCACCTAAATATAAAAACTAAAAGAAAGCTATCGAGATTAATGTGTGCATGTTTATAAGCTCCTGTATAACCTTTTGACCATATGCGCCCATAATGTATTATATTCTAATAAGGTAAGCGAATATGGAGTGTTAAAATTATGTTACTAAAGGGCTTCCCTCGAGCCCTTATCCATCAAAGACAAGGGCTGCATTTTAACGGCTACAAGGGTTGATGAAAAATGTTTCTGTATATTAATTAGCTAATCTCGTGAACAAAAAACAGTTGCTCTCCTATAAGGAAAAAAGCTTCCGTGCCGTTCAGTTTATGTCGCCCTCTACAATAAAAGTATTATTTTCGGATTTTTCCCTTCATTTATGCTATGTGAACGGCAAATTTCCTGATGAATCTTGCTGATGTTGCCAAATTTCTAAGTTAATGAGAAGTAAATTCTGATGAGTAGCTCCGTGGCAATGAAAGAACGCGTTTACTTTCTGAAAAAAGACACTTACCATTTAGGGGGCCGCTGATATTGCATTACGTTTTGAACGAAGAGATATTTTTATTTAATTCTATTTAGCTTCATGCATCACGTCGTACGTGTCTGACTCTAGGTGTGTTTATAGTGTAGATGCTGAACATGAATGCGGGATAACACTGCCATTGGTGCTGTGGGTTTAATCACACAATTTTTGTTTGTTGTGTGGTTTTTTAGGTGGTGGTGTGTGGTGTGTGGTTAATTTTCGGACGACACAAAAATGTGTGGTTCGAAAATTGTTGTGTCCGTAGTTTGAATTGTCGTTTGTATATACATATAATAGACAGAAAAGTATTTGAACGACTTACCAATCAACAAAGTCAAAAGTATAAAAATCAGTCATGTTGCCAATAAAACATAAAATAGATTCATCCACATCAATTAAGTACAAATATAATGAAAAATAATTACCATTATCTTTGTACAGTAAATATTTTATCTACTTAACACGAAATTAAAATTGGCTTCGCAGTATTCAATGTAGGTTCATAAAAGTTTATTTATGTACTTTTGGAATATTTTAATAAATATTTTGTATTGTGAATACTAAAATAGTATTTACGACTTAATTTGTTTAAATTAATCTCAAAATATACGTGAGTTTACCAAAAGCTTTTTCATTTTAGCTTTAATAAAACCTGATCACGTGTGAAGTACAGCACATTGAGGTCTAAACTAGCATAGTTTATGTGGATAATATATCTGTAGATTTTGTTCACTGCATGCATCTAAACGTACATATATTCATGCCATAAGAAGGCCGTTGTGCTTGCGTATCACCGCTAGCTGTTGCCACTGGGCTTTGAGAGCAAATCGAATCAGCACGAACGCCAATTGGCTCGAGATGATGAACATTGCCTAGCAGTGAGATATTCTAACTGTCTATAAACAATAAGAAGAGAAGACGGATAGTTAGGTATACCATACACAAAGAGAATTAATTGAAGTGTGTGTTGCGGTGTGTATCTTTGTTGATTAAAGTTTACAATTTCCATTTGATTCAGTCATCTATGAAGCTCATAACAGGGGATACATTTCAATTTCCTTTGTTAGAGCTTGGCACACTCGACTTGGCGTGGAACACACCGTGTGGCGCAAATCTTCGTGTGACCGTAAAAAAGGGCCTCAAAGTGTTTCATAAAACAACCCAAACATTATTTCGGAATCAGGTTGTGACGGAGGAGCTACAAAAATATCATTTTCTTACTGGAAACACTTTATTTATACCAAAACGTTTGATTCGAAATCCTACAAAATATGCGGTTAAGAATCAGCAATATACGAACATTTCAATGTGCTACGTATAAAAGTACTTATCAAATGCGTCACCCTTTTGCTCGGATTAACATTTTTATAGGCTCCTAGGGCGCCATCGTTATCTTAGACTGTGTACGCTCAAAGCTACGCTACATGTAGGTATGACGGCGACCTTCCGTTTATTTCTTCGTGAATATTACAGTGACTTGTATTAAACGAATTTAAGTTTTATTCGTTAAATCTGTAGTTTCACTTTCTAGTTGCAGGCTTAGAGTTAGTTTGGAGCAGTGGGGCTTTAAATGATGCGGCCACAAGGAGTGCAAGGCACGTGTAGCCATTACATGTCGGACATAAAACCTTATTTACGTCCTTCGAAATATCTAGCTCCCTTGCTTTGAAAATTTGTAAAGTGTACACTCGTAACAAATGTGGGAGTTCATATTTTTGTAAAAGCAAACCTCGCTCATTGCACTTTATTGTTCGTTTCAAGTTCATATCGGTAACTACGGAATTGTTTAGGCGGGAACTGCGGACATATCGTTTATATATTTGCGATATCAATAACGTTCCGGTGGATGCTTCGGGTCTTTTTATTGCAAAGTTTTAGCTCCTAGTTGGGCGTGTGTATGACTATTCGGAACTTTTATGAAATTTGACTGTCAAAATATACCCGATATTTTTCAGCTTCGATTCTCCGAAAGCGAGTAGTGAATTTGATGAAATTTCTAATAGTTCGTTAGTGTTGTCAACAATAGAGGTAAGGTAGAGTGTAAAATCAGCTTTCAAATACAGATACACAGTAATGTGTTTTCCATTTTCCCTGAGGGTCAACTTTCATATCGCTAACAAGAAAAGTGCAGCCGAAACACATTATGTTAATACTATATTTCATTTTACAGAGAAATGCCAACCGAACGTATAAATGTAGAGCAGTATCATGATATCCGTGATTTGAAACGTGTTGGAATTGAGAATAAATTTTAAATTGAAACCGGGTAAGAGGATTACAGGTCTCAAGGGAAATCTGAATGGAATATCACTATGGAATATTTCTAGCTTTTTCTTGCGGCTGTAAATTTAATATAAGTAAGCTATTTACATGTTGGCCTTCCTACCGCATTTGTCGACGGACCCAGTGGTTCCCGGGAGGGCGCTATATAACACTGGCACACGTTGGAACACAAATATTTCCTTGTTTATTCGGGAAATTATGTTGTTTTACGAAGCACTTTACGCGTCGTTAGCTTTGAAGTTAATTAGTTATTGAACAATGTGGTCTTTTATATTTACAATGTTTGTAAATGGAATTACAATCAAATCATGTTTGTTTCTGTTTGTTTTTGTTATTGTATTTGTAAGTTTCTGTTGTCGAGGTATCCATATCTTAAATTAGAATTGTAATTGACAATAGCTGTGAGTGGTGAAAGGTGACTAAAGCTACATCACGCTAAGTCCTCATCAGCAAATGCTGCCGGCGAATTCTTCGCCGATTCAGATCTTACACGTTAAGAAATGAAAGCTTTCTGTATCTGTCTTTAGGCTTGGTGGTTTACATGTTATTTTAGAGTGACTAACTATTGTGACTAACCTAAAACACAGCACATTGGTGATCGTGGCAGACAGAGTGATTAGGCTATATCAGAATCCATGGAGTCTACTATAACTAGTAGTAGTAGAGCTATAACCATATATTAGTAATATTTACAGATCACACGCATTCGACAATTCTTATTGCATTTTGTGTATGAAATAAATCTATTTACGTGGTCAACCAAAATTAAAGTAATTTTAATAATCAATGCAAAGCCCTGTTTTGGTTGCGGAACTTTTTTGCGCGGATCTAATAAACTATAAATGATAAAAAGAGAAAGAAAGAATCCCAACTTCATTAACGGTTGAAAAATTGGCGTCTACCACAGGCAAAATATACAGATGGTGACAATTGCCAATGACCTTGAAATTGAATTACCTTGAAAATAATATTTATATCTCATGTCATTCACAGTATAAAGATAAATATATCGCAAACTTATTTATAGGAACAGCATCAAGCCAGTTAAGCTATACAAAAAATAATCAGACATACAAATATCCCAAAAACATTATCTTTACTTCATACAGGTCAAAAGCAAACAGACTTTCTATTCCCATTCTAGGTCTGTGCTAAAACTGCATCAAAATTGCGTATTCAACAAAGCACAAACAATTTCTTCGCCGCACAAATACGGAACTCATTTAATTTGAAAAATTCAAGTGTCTGTGTACCAAATAGGATGTCACAAAGTCAAAAGCATAGATGTCAAAAGCCCTGCAGACACCGCCGTGAAAACACGTGCGGCCTTTTTATGTCCGAAACATTAAACAAAACGTGCACATTCTTTGTACACCTCTAACATTTTATTTACTTTGCAAGTCATCTGTCTAGTGTTATGTAGTCAGGCTTTTGCACTAAACGAATGTTCCTTTTTGTCTCGCATTTGTGAAACACTTTTTTGAGTTTTATAGGGTTAGGGTAGTAATAATTTATGTTGTTTGCTTTTCCATATGCTACTGTACCCGCTTTGTGTACTGGTGATAGTTCCAGGAATAAGTTATTTGGCTCATGTTGGCAAGGCTGCTAAAAGTCAATTGGCTGTTAATAAAAATATTGGTTTCCTTCTACTGCTAAGCTTACTGGTAAAATAGATTTCTGAAATAGGTACATGTAACTGATTACTTATTATCGACACAAGTTACTTTGTCTGTTTGTTATACTGGTACTACTAAACTGTTTAACTGATTATAATGTAATTTGATATAGAGATAAATTTGTTGGTATATAGTCAGTAGGCAGTACAGCTTATATAATTACGGCTATTATAATAAAACGCGGTTAAAGTTTTAAGTATCGGGTTACAAAGAATTATTGTAATATGTTGTTTCTAATACTTATATTATAGAATATACTTACACAAATATACACAGCATAGATATTTAATGCAAACATACAATAATTTAAATGAACGAGCAACCGTCTCAAAAATTGCACATGATTAAGTAAGGTGCTGGGTGCAATTTAAATACCTCGCATATTTACTTGCATTTATTGCAAACGGCAACTAATTGCTTTATAAGCTGTTCTGTTTATTATGGTTTGCGTTGTTATATATGTGGTCAGTAGTTTGAGACACTATGGTTAAAATATTTGTAAGGATTCAGTAGCTTCTTTTCTTCACATAGGCTAAGGCAAAAACAATAGTATGAAGAATTATTGTCTGTTTCTGCCAACATCGCGTAAAACTGCGAACAAATTTGTATGCAATTTTTATAATTTGGTTGCTTAACTTATTAACTAAGCAACGTTTCATCTGATTTAGTTTAATAGTACGGGACATATAGTGCATAGTGTGCTGCGTAAATGACGTTGTGAACTGCAGTCGACGCAAACAAAGCGCGCGCAAGGATAATAAATGCTTATTATTAAACATTGTTCACTGTTAAATAGCTTCTTAGTATGTTTTTATATAGCTACTCTACTAGTACGTGGAAAATTTATATCTAAATACAGATTTAGACCGTTTTGTATGGTCCTTGGTACAGACCAAGGACCATACAAAACGGTAGTCTGTTGCGGCTTGCGGTCACGGTTTCGAGGAACGTTCGAGGTACTCGTAAGCCGTTACGGCATAATATATATATACTTAACACAGTTATATATGCTATTTTTACATGACTACTTTAAAACCCTACGTATCAAAAGCTTTAGCGCTGTAAGTCCGAAAAGTATTGGCAGAATAAAAAAATATTTAGTATGCATTACGTCTAACACACTGTAGTGATCTTATATGAATAACATTTTCCAAGAACGCTGTATTTCATTACAAATCATAATTAAAATTTATAGCGAGAATTATTCGCTGCCTTCTTAGAACCTCTGTAATGAAAACGTCTAACATAACTTTAGGTGTTGTGTTTATATTTAGCCATCATTACAACAAGAGATAATAATTGTTTATTGTTGGCGTAACCTCTTGTATCTGTCTGGTGTATATGTAAGCCAGGTTCGAATACTCGTTTAAAATTGTCTGACCCATAGTAGTATTTGATATATCATATTATTAGAATATAATTATACGCAATATTACTTGTCAATAGTAACAGATACCAATATAATTTATGTTTATTTTATTTTACACACGATAGATACAATCGATATAGTCGAGAGAAAGCAATTTAATAATTTATTTGTGAAGTCTGATATTGTCACATGTCTCAAATTCCCCGGGGGTGTGTGGGCGAACCTTCGTCCTAAGGTTTGCTATTAATAAAATCAATTTGTTTTCATGTTCCTCCACCATGTTATTTTAAGAAAGGAGATAAGGAAACAATGTATTTTCTTTAGGATTGTAACAGAATCGGTTTCTGGAGCAATTTGAGTATACTGTTTAGCGTTTTGTGGATTTGCATTTTGTTTAACTCGTTTAAAATAACTAACTTGACTAACTGCCGCGGGTGGGACTCCCCTGGCTTTACTTTACTGTTCTAAAATATGTATTAAATAGATTTGAATTCGAATTTCAAATTAATGTTTAGATATAAAAGACTGTAGTATAGTATATAGTATTAGTAGTACAGTGTAGGTAATATTGGTGTGTAAGGATCAGAAGAAAACCAAAAACGTAATCTAAAAAATAGTGATTCGTACGAGCCATGCACCTGTGTAGGTAACAACTACAATTAATATTACAATAATATAATATTGTCTTCTGTTTACGCGAATATTATTCATTGAAATTAAACTACTATATACGGATTTTATCGCGTTGTTTATTTGACACTTTATTACATAATTTTGAAAATTGTTACATTACTACTACTATTAAACTTTACAAATTTTTAAGCTAATTAAATTATTATTAAAACTATTTAGATTTAATTTAATTTTACACTTTCCCCGACGTTTCGGTTGCTTTTCAGCAGCCATAGTCACCGTTACAATAATTATTTATGGAGCAAACACGGTACTTTTGT
The DNA here is from genome assembly GCA_930367265.1 of Catocala fraxini. Taxonomy (NCBI): domain Eukaryota; kingdom Metazoa; phylum Arthropoda; class Insecta; order Lepidoptera; family Erebidae; genus Catocala; species Catocala fraxini. The sequence continues at coordinate 11,691,521 of OV884042.1, forward strand.
TAAGATTTATATTTACATAGTACTATTATAAATACTAAATGATGTTGTTATATTTCTGCCACATTCAATATAATTTACGGATTGAACAAAGTGTTATTGGTTTTTCTATTATGAAACTCTTAGTAATAGCTTATTAGAAATGTACTTATCAGATTTTTTTCTGTTTGAATATACAAAAAATATGTCATTTCTGAACTCTCCCAACTCCCTTACAAATACTCAAATAATGGACACAAAAATAGAAATCAGAACTGGCTTAATGTGGATGTAATTCACCTCTACCCATTCTTCTGGGTTTAGATAAGTGTGAACCTATGTATATACATGAATATGTATTAACAACAGAGCCCTCTTTGCCCTAAATAAAACCGACACATAACTACAATCGGATAGTGTTTTCTGCTGGCGTGATAACAAGCTTTCGAATAGCCCTGTTTACTTCTTACTCTTTTCGGCGATTCAATTCAAGTACAACAAGAGATTCGCCCCGTAAATGGCGATGGTCTCATCCTCTATTACATTAGGATTTTATACTGTCATCGCCATCATTTCCGATCTGAGCATACAATAGCACACCTTTGACTCCCCTCATAGGAAAACCTTCGATGACGTTACATTTGGAAAATGGCTGCCGGTGGAAAATATTTTATACAATACACAAATAATGTAAATACGATTTTTCGTGCCTTTACTAGGTCAATTTAATAAAAATATAATAATTGCACTTACTTTAAAAGCTGGAGAAGAGTATATTTAAACTGAGTAATATTTTAAATGGTATTTGTGTTTACTTTTCTTTGCGTAGAAAAACGTTGTGCCTTATTTCCCTCAGGCTATTGTCCCACTGGCGAGAATAAGAGAGAAATGAGTGAAGCTAAACCTCAGTATTTATTAGCGAGCAACTAGAAATGTATGTGTGAATAGTATTGCCCTGGCGAATATGCTGGTTCGTCGGGATATATCTTACACCAATCGCTAACAAACACGTGGTACATAAATGAGTTGTAAAATACTGAAATTATAAGTTGATGGCGATTTAAAAGAGTGGCCTTGAGTTTCTTCCAGGTATCTTCTCATAGGCTCAACTTTTTGCCTGAACCTTGCAACTAACATAAATGTAAAGAAAGTAAATGTAATAAACTCACTAACCCCTTTGACGTTCATAAGTGTTACTTTGTGACCTAAGTGAATAAATGATTTATGACTTTGACTTTGACTTACGCTATCCATGCAATAAATTTTAACACATTTAAAATCACGGCTTAAAGATAATGTTTATCTATACATATAATAGAATTGTAACTGGTCGTGTATGTACAGTAGGTACATAGTAAATATTTAAGAAAATAATGTTAGGTGATTAGGATTAGAATTTTTGTTTGTCTGTCTGTATGTTGTACGCGCATCGCGGAAAACTGCTTCACGAAAATGAATATGGTTTTTACAGTTTTATTGCTTAGAGGGGGACTAACATAAAACCTGATTCTTGTTTCATCTGGATATACCGCCTAGGATGCTAGTATTATGAGTGTAAATTATCATCTTCGTATGTTATGTCTCCCCGTGAAGATGGCTGCTGAAAAGGAACCGAAACTTCGGAAAAAGTGTAAATTTAAATCTATATAGTTTTAATAATTTAAAATACATAACATATTACCTATTATAGATTTAATAGTAGGGTAATATTTTCAAAAATATGTTATAAAAGTGATAAACATCGCGATTAAATCCGTTTAAAACAGTTTAATTTCAATGTATAACATTCGCGTAAACGTAAGACAATATTATCTTCTTATATGCAATGAAAGAATAATATAGGTAGGTAACCTACTTCCAAATTACAACACGTAATAAATGTAATACTCATATATAGTCTTATTTTATCTGTAGCAAAAACAAGATTTTATTTCATAATATTTCCTCAATTTTTATAAAATGCATTGTTGTTTCAGCGGTCCCTAACGACTAACTAAAATATCGCATTGATATCTCAAACCTACCGACTCGTATTCATATTAATTTTCATTCTAGTCTAAGTAGTACCCACGTGTATGCAATGGAGTTTATTTTTTATCCCTTTCTTACATGTGAGCGATATTTGTATGGTTTTACTTGTCATTCCGACAACTTTTTAGAAATTTCACGGTATCCCAAAAATACATTTAAGTAAATCTATATTAAGAAAGCGTACAGTTCTCAAACTTACCCAAGTTAATAAAAAATAAGTATGTACGGAAACAATAGCGCAGCAACTATATCATTCACACTTTCCTGATCTTTGTGCGTGTCGGTGACGCAGCAATAACTTATATTTATGGCCGCCATTATATGTTTGAAGCCCACCCCAGATCGAGTCACCTGAGATTTTTGCGGGATATTTGTTTCGATGATCTATGCCTGAATGGAATATACCAATATGAACGTTACATGTTATGTTTACATACATATAGTTTATAACACAAATATTGTTATAGCAGAGACGTAATGTACATTAGGTACGTACTATATTGAAGTATCACGCATTAATCGATGCGTTGTAACTAATTCTTATTTGAATCTTAATTGAATATTCGAAACACTGTTAGATATATTGATGTTAAATGTAATTAAATATTATGATAATTAATATAAATTTAAATAGTGTAGATCTGCGGATTCAAGACAATAAGCATTTATATAATACAATTTAAATAAGAAAATAAATTAAATGTAAATAAAGAATCGATACGTCCTATTTATAATTAAAATAGTAAGCGCGTAAAAATAGTTAGCGTATTTAGCTAAGAAAGAAACGTGCGCATCAAAATAGTATTTTTTTTTATTCGTTTTTATTTTCAATGGATATTTTGTAAACCTTCTTGTCCTAAAAATTGTTTTAGATTAGGTAAGAATATTTCTTTATACTATAGCTAACGTACAACCATGTATGTATGTGTACTATAGTGTTACCAGTTAAAAGGGAAGCCTTTCGTTAATTAATAAGCTGTATCTGAATTGTATTGATGACTTTGTTTTAACTTCTGTGCGCCAATCACTAGTGTATATTTATTCAACGGATTGCTAGTACGTAATGAAATAAATCAATCAATATCAACGATTGATATATCAAATAATTAAATACTACACATTACTAAGACTGAATGAATATATAAGTAACTATGTTCCTTTGAAGATATAAACCTTGCTATAGAATTTAACATATTAAGTAAATCAAATCTAAAATGGTATACCTACAATAATAATATGCTTATGCAATTATACAAGTACTTTTGTCATGCGAGTGTTTTTCTATGTCCATCAAACAACTGGACGCCATTTCCATTAATCTAATCTCAACTAATCTCGCTGCATACCTATCATACTAATAAATATTGGGTTTACGACACAATCGTTATCTGTAATATTAATATGACGTGTTATCGTCCAATATATTGTACTAAAAGTAACTGAGAACGTAAATATAAACTTTCACTTATTTTATACCCTTATATTTCTTCTATCTTTAGTATAATCTATTTAATGGTCACGTTCAGTTGCGGTTACGGTCATGTCGATAACAGGTATTGGTCTTTTACCCGCGTTTATAAGGGTCTTGCTAATTCTACCGTACGCGAGTCAGGAGCTTTGGGATGTGATGTCAGGCTCCATTACGTCACGGCCAAAACGACGTAAGCAATAAACCTCGCTTAATATAGAAAATATTTGGAAAATGGCCTTTTTTGATATACATAACTCTAATGATATAATAAATAACAGGAAATTCGTAGTCTCTACCTACCCCTCTGGGAAACAGGCGTGAATCTATGTATGTGTGTATGTACATAACTCTACGACTAGGTTAGATATTTCGTAGGGACTTACTTAAAACCCTTATTTAGGTAAGTAACATTATACTTAGATATAAAAATCGGGGAGGGTTGTCTAGCCTCGGGCATTTTATGTGTAATATTATGTCACCCGATCATCATATTTTATCTTAGGAAAATAGTGATGGTTTCTGTTCTTATAGCCGGGGGATTTAGGACGCAACAATGTCTACATGTCTGAGAGAAAATACAACCTATATCTGATATTATTCTTCTAGATTATTATGTGCTGGCTTGAAAAATTGACATAACTATTTTTGTTAAGACGCAAACAAAGACGTATATTTTGCTACTATTTTAAGTATCGGATAAGCTCTGTCGTGAAAAAGTTCTCATTTTACTGTGTTCACTTATACACCTGCGCGTTAAAATTTTACCAAACTATTCAACAATGTAAACGCTGTGCTATGCCACTGGTTGGTTGATTTATAATGCCAAACAGGCGGGCAGGCTAGATACAGCAACATAGAGCATAAGAAAACTACACTCCAATGAATTTTGCACCAACAGCCAGTTCGTGTTTGTACTGACAAAGTTCGACGTCAAATATATACCTACATTTATATGCGTGACCTGTATAAAGCCGCGTGTGATTTAGACATCAACATGAACACTTTATTCGAGAACAAAGTATATGTATACGAGAAAATATGCCAGCAGACTACAGCCTTAGTATTTTTACACGTATACTGTTATTTGAAGTGAGTTGCCAAATGTAGTTATATAAATATAAGCAAACTCGCATCCTAATGTTTAATAAAAGAAACATACGCTTTAATGAATCAGTTTTGCAAACGTTATTAAGTTGACAAAGGTTTATTCTGGGTTTAAATTGGACAGAATAACATTCAAAGTTGATTCAAAAGAATTGTATTTTTTACCTGTGTCACTTTTGACAAAGGCGTCGACGTGTTGGCATGTTAATGTACAATCCCGTATAAAAAGCGGTATTTATGTTTCATACGGTTCAAATCTCGATACTGTGCACAGTATAAATCAAAAGTTATATAGCTACAGGGTATAAAGTTAAGGTAACATAGGTAAGTAAAGCTGTGATTCCATCCGAATACAAACTATATGTACACAAATAGAACTATATACAGTCGTGATAAGTTACCCCTGCATCGTCGTTTGCATAGTTCATTTACCGTCATAATATTATTATATCGGCCATCTGACACCCAATGCCGATGCTGAAGAAACTATTTTCTTGCAAGTAACAGTCGGAAACTTTACGCGATGTTTCTTGCAACTTTCCCGTGACGTTTCTTGCGGGAGTCTTCTTACACAAAGAGGAACTTTACTTGGTAATTGGGCGGAAATTATTTGGGATATTATTATAAGATCATATGTTAGTTGTGTGACGTGAATAAAACAAATGGTAAGTAATTACAATTAGTGAAGTTATTTGACTCCTTTGTATACCAAGTTCGTCTTTCTTATTGTTGATGTCAAACTATATGAGCGAGACTGAACATTAAATTATTACACTTATTACCGGCTTGTAAGAACAATTTTCGCCAAACGTACTTAGCGTCTTGTGAGAACAATATCCTCCGAATTGAAGTTTCAGATTTTTTCTAAATAATACTCAGAGATACGTACTGAATACTATGCGGACATCAATACAGAAGCTTACCGCAACGGAGATAGCTAAACCTCTAATTGATGACCAATCACTGAATGCAATTGGCTGTCAAATTATATTTAATGATGTGGAAAAAGAGCAAGGAGAGGCTTGTGACGCAATGGTGACCGCGCAGATCGATCGGTTTATAACGTTGAGCAACGATTTGCAGTCAAGTATTTAGATGGGTAGCCCAAGCGTAAAACTAATATTGAGTTAGACTAAGAGCTAACTAGCCAGATAAATAGAAAATGGCAGGCTTATGTTATAGCCAACATGTTGATTTGGAGTTATCGAGTCACCATTGTTGAAAATGTTAAAAATACATTTGACATGAATACAGGTGCTAACTAATTTAATTCCAAAGTGAAATAGAGAACGTAGCCTATTGTAACAATGCGATCCACAACATATTGTTATTGGAATTGCAGTTGTAGTTTTCATTGCTCGCGTCGGAACTAAGCGTACTGCAGCCAGACCAGAGTTACACTTTAGTCAGTTCAAGCACTGAACTTACCTAATTATTTATTTCAATACATGATTTATATGTCCTAAATACAACGTTTATCGTCGGTACAAAATTCTCTTGTTTAGGTTAATAGCTATACTCTAAATGTGAACCGAAACCGTAACAATTTTAATAGTTTCTCTAACTACACAATTCTGCGGTAGGTATAAGGATTGAAAGTACGGTCGGGTGTGTGGTGAAACAGAAATTGGCAAATTAAACTGGGGTAAACACAAAGAGGAAATAGCGGGTTATGTTATAGATAACACGCAAAATAAAGATAAATAATTGAAAATTTGAAGATATAAATTATAAGTAAGATAATTGTGCTCAATATATACTTGAGATCTAGAGAATGTAGGTTCCACTTCTACCCATCTCTACTTTTTTTTGTTTTTAACATAGAGGAATGCATTGACGTATACCTCTCAGCTGAAAAGGGGAGCAGAGAGGTTATGTCGGGCTCACCCGGGAAAGGTGGCAGGTCCCGGGTACTACGACTAAACCTACCACGGTGTGTTAACTAGCTGCCTTGAATAGTGCGTAGGTCGCTAGAACTGAGCCTGAAACCACTCCTAACACAAGCATATAATCTTAGCTAGAGTGGTTAACAGGAATTGTAACCTTAATGGCTAGTTACCATTTTTTAAGAATCTAAAATAGTGTCAACTTTGTCTAGGATGGTACTGACTATTTAATCCAACAATAAATCAAGATTATTATTCTACCACATACACACAACACCATCTAGCCCAAACTAAGCAGTGCTTGTACTATGGGTACTAGACAATGGATAAATATACATATATACTTTTTTTTTTTGTAAATACATACATATTATACATAGAAAACACCCAGACCAAGACAAACATCCATGTTCATGTACACAAATGTTTGACTTGTGCGGGGATCGAACCCGTGACCTCAGGCGTGGCAGTCGGTTACACTAACCACTACGCCATCGAGGCCGACCAGATGCACCCTTATATAATAATATAAGGGTGATTTATTGCTGGATTTAATGATGACAAACTGGCCATTTGTAATTTTATTATTTTATAATTTTTAACATCTAGGCAATGTAGACAATGCAGGTGATACAAAAATATATTCAGGGTCAACGTTACCGATTGTTATAATTTTAGATAATCGATAAATAGCTTATAATATTTTCGACCGTGGTCGCCTTTTGGGAATTATATGTTTACACCAAAGGGTTACAAACTGTAACGTAGTAGGATAGTCTAAGGACCACTTATAGGCAAGAGAGGGTAATATATCAACATTTAACGCTGGAACTTAAATAAGTTATAATATACAGCAAAATCATTTACAAAAGCATATTCTAAAAAAAATAGAATATTTCTGCACTAGAAAAACAAAGAATTAAATTAAATTAAATAGTTTATTTTCATTTGCTTACGATCTAGTTCACAATACATTAATTGAGGTACTTCTTTTAAGTAACAAAACTATTTGTGTTAGGACCCTCCGCTCTCCACATTACAAAAAATAAAATAATTAAAACTAGACAGGTAATAAAAAAATAAAATAGAAAGGTAAACAAAAATAAATTAATAATAAACAGCATGCGTGTGTTTGAGTCTGTGTATGTGTATGTGTGCTTGTGTGTGTGCGTGTGTGTTTATGTGTATTTGTTTGTGTGTGTATGTTTGTTTGTGCGTGTGCGTGTGTGTGTGCATGTGCATGTATGCGTGTGTATATGTGTATCACATGTATGAAATGTATTGAACAGTATACAACATATTATAACTTTAAGTGTTGTTTGAATATTTACATGTACCAATTATATTATTACGATACTACATTCATCAGATCTTCTGTGCTACTGTAATTTAGAGTTCTCAACAAAAAAGGTAACGCTTTTTTTGCAATCATGATTACTCATAGGGTACATTTTAAGGTTTCTTTTTTATATAAATAATATGACTGTCGGGCGAATTGTCTTCTTGCAAAGGATGTACTGACCGTTCTAGTGGGCACGATATTGCAGTTATTTCTTTTCTTTAGAAGGTTGAGATAAAATGAAGCTTTGAGTGTACTTTTTAGACAGTAAGCAGAATATATAATTGCCTTACGGAAAGAATGCTATAATGTTTGTACAATTCATCTGTAGAGAATCGATACGGCATAAAGTAAATTACTTTTAAAGAGGATTAACAATTTAAAATATATTATGTACACACGGCTAGAAATCAAGTTAGGTACCCTATATACGCATAACTACGCTACATACAAAATAGAGAATTATCGGAAAGGGACAGTGCATAGTGGTGTCGATGTAATGGTAAGGATAGAGCGTAACAAAAATATAACGCACTCTCTCGCACGATTCGCGGCGTTCAACTTCTAATAGTTCAAAGTCCAAAGTGTCTAGGTTGATGCGTCGCTGTGTGTACAAAGAACCGAATAATATATTGCCCAAATCCATTCTGCAAACAATTTACCGCGTCCCTCAGTTACTATAAAATCCGAATTTTGTATTGGTATTTTCTAAACGGCAGTAAATAACTTTAATAGTATATTTAAACACCACTAGGTACCGAAACCGGTACGTCCACGTGCTACTAAATTTTTCCATCCCAGTCAAGTGGATTAATTCATTATCCTTTTGTCCGGGGAAATTTCTCCACGTTTAAGTTTCTTTTTATACCTATTTGTCCCTAAAAATATCGGCATTTTTCGATTGCGATCAATAATATAGCAAAAATTGGTAACAAATTAATATGTCCTAAAAATTATGAAGTTCATATACGACATATATTATATTACGCGTCTGGAACGTGAGGTGATCAGTTAAATTTTTCGATCTTGTAAATTTTTATTGGGTCCGTTTGGGCACTGATCGATGATGAGACTAAAAGCTTGCTTAATCGCTTTTACATGAAATCTGAACATAGATGGTAACACGAAGACAACCTCTTTTGGTCAAGGCTTTGATAGGCAGTCATGAAACTATTTCATTTGATTAATGTCATTCTCTCTCTCTCTCGATCTCGATTTTTATAAGTGCGCATATTTAAAATACAAAGAAACGAATAATATATTGCGTAAATCCTTTCCGGCAACAATATAACCCCATATGGCATATTTTGCATAAACACCTTACGTATTTAACCTGACATATAATTTTTAATATTGCAAGCAAAATTTATTTGAGAATAACACATATTTTGGACCTATATTTACTTTGTTCATCTAGTATGTTTGCGTTAAATTTTCAACTGCATTTTAGCTCTCTATACAAGCTGCTCCCAACAAATTAGGCTAAATTTAAATACACATTTGAATCTGTTAAAAATTGTCGCTATTTTCATGATTATCGTAACCTGACGTTGCAGCAAATATAGTTTCTTAAAAGGGAACTCCTGAGCCAATAACACAAAATTATATGTCCATAAGACATAGAATTTTGTATATTGATTTTAAATTCATAAGATTGTCGCCAGAAAGCAATGATAAAAACAAGATATTTGTTTATCAGGGAGCTCTTCAAACGGTTATAACACAAAAAACAATAAAGCAAGATGTGTTTATTTAAAATATTTTTTGACGTTTGAGCTGTCTTATGTTTGAACCCTTGTAAAAGGACGTATTTTTCGTAACTAATTATAATTTTATTCATTTTATAAAATATCCGAGACATAAAAAGACTGCGAAGATGGACAAAGGAAGCCCATCTTTATTTCATGGTTTTCTTTTTAGATATAATAGAGATTTGTTATTTCGTCTACAGTGAATTAGACTGTTTTGCGGATTACGTTGACCGACTGGCAGATCCAATATTATCTACTCTCACATTTTATATGAATTGTAATACCCAGTTCACCTTAAAATAATATACATATATCGTGACTAGCTAATCTATCAATGTTATGAAGAGCATAGATTTTACTATGATTATGCGCAGTTTATGCTCTATATGAATAGGTATACTATTGACATTATATTTTGGTATCGTGCCCACGTTTACGCCTTAAGCTTCAATGTATCTTTATAACAAATTTGATCAAATATGCCTCAGCAGATAAAACGTGAACATGTAACAAGCATAATATAGAGTTATTTCTCCATTTATAACATTTAAAATGGAAGTCAGATATTGTTTCAAAGCCAAGTGTTTACCCAAAGCCAAATACAGTTGGCATAAGAGGTCATGGAATCGCAAATATGCGTCCCATATATGTGCTTATGTCAGTCACCTCAGAAAGTTCAAGGCAACCAAATTGTTGTTAAATCTTTTGACATTAATGATATAATTTGTATTACTATAAACCAAACTTGGCATTATTTAGGTCAATTAGCAAGGTATGCTGGCTGGTAATGTTATAGTGGAGTAAAAATATATAAAAACCAGTCCAAGACACCTTAGCATACCATGGGTCATACCCATTTTCTGTTTTAGTGTCACATGGTATGCCATGTGACAGTGATAGTGTATGCACTATGACTACATATACGTTAAATTGTAAGCACGCATCCACATTCCGTCAACTATGTTTCAGACCCTGCATAATAGAAGCCTTTTGGTATTTACCAGATTCTGTCAAACAAAAGTCAAAATCAAAGTCAAATTCAAAAGTTACTGGGTTTTTGTAAGAATTGTTTTTGATGAGATTTAAATTATTTTGATAAGATGTTTTTATCTTCTGGTGATTGGCTTTTATAGGTTTGATGGAAATGGTAAAATGGTATGATGGGGAGCATAAAATATGCTCCCTTGGTTTTAGCTGATATTGGTTTATGGCTCTATTTGTGAACTAAATCAATGATCTCATTTCGTCCTGCGATGATATGATGATAAATGACTCCAGTTTTAATTAATCATTTGTAATATTGATAATTATTCAAATACTGATGAATTATTCGATCGTGTTGATTAATCAATAAATTATAATAGTTGATTGATTGAAGATGCAACCATTTGATCAAAATCCTGATGGATCTGTATAGTTTTCGAATCATTAGAAATGTATATTTATATAAGTAATGCTTATTTTTAATATAATACATTATATATTACCATAAAGAAACTTCATATAAATAGTAAATCATGTCTGCATTGTCCTAAACTTTATATTTTATCAATTACATTATTCTATAATAGTTTTAACTAAGCATAACAATCATTCTTCAATATTATCTGTTATTTGTAGATATACTACTTGTTTACACCAAACTCATTAGTAGATATCGTGCATGTTTTGTTCGCTTAAATATTACAATCATTAATACAAAACTGTCCTTATTCAATTAACTTACAGTTGGTATTTCTAGATTAAGAATCCTTACCTTGCCGTAACACAGTCATTTGACTAGCACGGAAGGTAAAAAAATTTTATCGTGTTACCGCCAATTTTATATGTTGAAGTTAAACAGAATATTTCTTATTATTTATACATTAATTTGCTAATATTCTAAGTTAATATAGTCAAATATGTTTGATAGTGTAAATATGTTTAACTGTTCTGTATTGTACCTTTTTTAAACATGCTGTGTACACATATTTAGAACATATATTAAGACTGCGCCGAGCGTAAGACAGATAATGACAGAGCTCGTACGGCGCATATTCAAATCGGCGCTCGGCCGCCATAATATAATTGTATGGAGGATTTGAAGTGCTTTTTTCATAAATATGTATCTTTATTGTCAACCAATTACTTATATATTTGGGACGGACAAATTGTAATATAACTATTTATGTTTCATTTAAGCTATAAAATAGGATAGATTTCTACTGTTATAATCTAAAAATCACGTAACACGAGCTTACGTTTTTGCATTTGTCTTGCAAATTTACGTAATTTTGTAGGAGAAAATATTAATTATTTTAAGTTTTTACACGGAGCAATTGTAAACACATTCATTGTTATGGTAAATGTATATTTTATATTTGTATTAAACAAAAAGTGTTGATTTTATGCACTTAACTGTGACCGCCTGTTTTGGCACATTTCGCTCGGCGCAGTCTTAAAACAGAACAACATTGTAAACCTAGGCTAAATTTATCTATGAATAAAGTTTTATCTTATCTTATATGCTTTGTATTGCTCGCCTGTAACATGCGCTGTGCGCAGCCTATTGACCTTTGCTCTAAAGTTAGACCACACGGAATATTTGAGAGTACTGATAAAGAAATGGAACATTTTGTAAATGGTCACCGATCTATAAGCATGTCGCGAACTCAATAATGACAAAGTTAGTTAACCACGCAGATCTATTCAATCCGCGTGGCTCGCACTGATTCCGTTACTAGTGCAAAGAGCCTGTGCTTTTTATTTAATTGTATTAATAGCATATGTAAAAGGTTTTTTAAATATTGCTTTAGCAATATGAATTTCATTGAAACAGCTTGTAATAAAAGGATATTCCATCAGGTTGGTTTATCACATTGTCATGTTGTTGGGTTACAAAATAAAATCATTTTTCGTTATCAACTTTCAAACTTTTTTGCAATATTGCCTGGCGGTGGTTTTAAAAACACAGTTCATTATTATGTACTATTGTACTATAATACGTGTATATGCTTTTGCAGTACTATATGAATACTTGAAACTATAGTATCATTCTAGAAATAAATATTATTTATAGTTAGGGTTTCCCGCGGTTTTACCTGATTATGTTTATTATTGCTCCACTGCCGTGACTCCTAGCGTGATGTTTATATCACTTATTATGTTACTTCTAACGTTGAAAGAATTTTTATAATCGGTCCTGTAGTTTTTCAGTTCATTCATTACAAACAAATTACATTTCCCCTTTATAATATACTTACTAGCATTTGCCCACGGCTAAGCTCGCGTAAAAGTAGGTTATCTAACGTTAGTGACAGTACATTATTAAAAATAAAATGTAGCCCATGTTACTCAGTGATAATATAGCTTTCTAATGAAGAAATATTTTTTTAAATAGGTTGGGTATTTTTTTATTTAAATCCTTACAAAAAACAAACAAACAAAAAATGAAATCTTTCCCTTTTATAATATTAGTATAGAAGGAAAGATAAAAAGTTTAGGTATATTTGAAATGTGCCAGGTGTATTGCGCCACTATAATTATTTTGCGTGCGCCGTTGCAGTAACCGCATGGTTCTGGCGTAGTGAGTTAGAGAGCATGCACTGTAACGCGTCTTACAAGCTATCTGGTTCAATTGTCTTATATAGAACCTACATTTTGACATATTAATAGACAGTGAAATAACTGACTGATGTTCCAAATACACGATACTTAATACTAACCTATTTCCTATAGAACAACTATCTGTAGCTATTTGTGGCTTCCATACATAATTTTTCCATATTATATATTATTACATATAATTAAATTATCGTTTATACCACCACAGATAAAATTCCCATACGAAATAACAAATTTCGATATTTTTGATCATACAGCTTCTTCCCAATTTCCTTTTTACTAAACACACATACAACAACTGAGGCGAAGAAAACAAAATAAACAAATCGATCGAGCTGTTTTCGAGATTGCATAACTTACGCACTCCATTAGTTTTCATATAAATATATAGTTTGATAACATTAAAGAATAGTGGCATTTTGTACCTAATCATGTATATTACTTAATGAGCCGTATAAATCTTGAAGGATCAAAGGCAGAGAGCGTTTTGTTATGCAGTTTCAGTAATTATATTTCACACCATTTCCGACCTGCGTACTAAATGTTTGCTTTCTAGGATTATAAAAAGTGTCCTATATATCTTGATGTTGATCACCAATTTTGATATTATATAATTTAAGTAAGTAAAAGTTACTATAGTTAGCCTATAAAAGCTATAAAAAGTAAGCACGAAACTTGGTCCAATAACAAAAACAACTTCGATGAGTTTTAATGTGATTTCAATATTATTTAGACGAGATTTAAAGACAATTATTAATGAAGGTAGTATCAAAAAATGTAAATGAAATTTCGTATATTCCTAAACACACTAGTACATTTAATAATTGGGCAAAGCCCATACGTAGAACAAAAACACCGCAGTTATAAAAAAAGTGAGAATCGGCAATGAATTGCCGTAAATTTTAGAATTCGAAAACATAGTTCAAGTAATATGCAAAGGTCACGTGATACCACGTGACCTTGAGGTCAGAGGTCAGAGGTCATAGTCATTTCGGGGCATATCGACTATGCTGAGTCGAATGGCGTTGACCGCGAGTCTCTAGCTGTTAAGGTTCTTGAGTTGAAAGTTGTATAACAGACAGACGGACGGACGGACGGACAAAACTGTTGTATAAGAGTTTTTCAAACTCTAAAACTAGTTTTCGTGCGCGGCTTCGCTCGCTTAAATGTAGCTTAGGTAAGTAACAGTAAGATTTCTCTAAATGAAAGGTACCGTATGTCCTTTTCTGTTCCCCTGTCAAAATGAATGCAAAATTTCATAATGATAGGTCGAGTAGTTAAAGCGTGAAAGCGTAACAAACAAACTCACATTCGGATCACATTAATCATTACGGAATTTAAAGGAATTTATTCCGGTAGGTAGTATCCAAAGTATTTCTCAAATTACTGTTCTGAAATTCCGGACATTCAGAAACATACTGATACTTTTAATTAGTAATAGCACAGACGTATAACAAGAAAACCCAGTCTAAAAAAAAGGTTGTTCAAGACAGTTATTATAGTAGGTAGTATCGAATTACTACAATGAAATTTCGGACATTCAAAAAACATACTGATACATTCAATTAGGAATAGTCCAGACGAATAATAAAAAATAACAACAATTTTTATTTCAATTACATAATACGTTTATATAACATTTCTAGAAGATCACCTTTTAAGCATGGAGTTGCTTGTATTAGGTGACTCCGCTCGTCTTCTTGAACATTAGTAAGTGTAATGCATTTGAAAATGAAAACAAGAATACAAATGAAAGGTTATTTTGCCTTAGAAGAAGGCAGAAGAACGTCCAAGTTATAAAAGATTATTAAGTGTAAAAGCATTATGATCTCCCAAGTCGCGCTTAAAAATTATGGTAATTATTCTGGTAATATACGTTTTAAGTGCGACTGAGCAGGTGTACTTTAGTGACATATTATTTTCTAAAGCTTGCGTGAAAATACTGACTGGCTGTCTCTGAGACGCAGCGGTAATGATGCGACTGCTGCATTAAAGTCTTCGGCTTCCAATCCCATGCTCAGCAAAGTGATATAGGGTTTTTGGCTTCGGGTTCGATACTTATATCGTGCAAAGTAATATTGGGTTTCTGTCAAGAAAGTCTCAGAGTAGTTCAGAATCTGTATTACCGTCTAACAGGCGCTGTACCCAGAGGACGGTAATACAGATTCTATCATATGCTCGTTACGCAGATGTTAAAACTGTAACTAGGTGAATGTAGTTGAAATATAGCTTTGCCTACACATTTGAATATTAATATATTAAAATATATTATATATTTCATATTTAATATGAAATATATAATATATTTCATATTTATATTTAGTACATATTTTGTTAAAGTTATTATTATTTTGTATCAATACGAATACGTTTTTCTATACATCAGACTTTATATTTACACAGTCTAAAAATATAAGTAATCAATTTAAGAAAATAAGAGAAGGTTAATTTTTATACAGATATTTTATACGAATAAGAGTCAATAGATAAGAGGTTTGAATACAATGTCCAATTAAGCACTTACCTTTTCTAAAAAGTAAGTAATATCAGTTAACAAACCCTCACACTATATAAGTAACAGTGGTCGGCACTGTCACCGATGTTACAGTGAAAAAATAAAAGCTGAATTACGCAATTTACGCAATATTTACAGTAAAAAAGTATTAATAATTCTTCATACGCGCACACACTACACAGACATATTATACACTAATACACACACAAACTTTTTCACTGCATGGAGTTATTTTAAATGTTAAACTTTTTATTGTAGTTTGAATTGTAATTACATGATTAACTTTAGATAAAAAATTTAATTGTAATTATAATACATACCGGAGGGTAGAGGACTCTTAATCCTTATTACAGGTTAATAATAAACCTATTAAGGGTAACAGAACTTCACCTACAGGATTGAACGTAAAATACATAGTTGTTTTGTTCTACCATGTACAATTTTCATTTTGTACTACAATCACTATTTCGTAAATAAAAACATTATTATATTATATATTATATTATTGTCCAACAAAAAGTCAGGTTGTACCTGGTTACGTTATAACTAGGGATCGGAAATTCAGATGCATATTTACCTAAAGTTCAGGTGTTGGCTATTATAGAAAGCCTTTTTTTATCGACATTTACTACTATTTTTCATTTCTTTTCTATGCATTTTCTGTATGTGCAAAATAAATAAATATTTTGTAAGATATCCTTAGTAAATAAATAATAATGAGTTCGATAAAATATATACTTTTATTTATGTTTTCTTTACCACACCACCTTTTCCTTTACAACCTACATACACACATACTTGAATGGGGAACTAAAATTTAATGTAAGCTAAATATACTTCCGACTAGTTAGGCAATGCCGGTAACCCGGGATTTTATTTTAATAAAAATATTCTCAGATGCCGCTTCCCTAATATGCTAACATATTAGTTAGCCGAAAATTAACTTTAGGTAAATATGCATCCGATTATCCGATCTCTAGTTATGACGAATGACGGCTGTTACCTGCTGTGTATAATAAAAAGATTCATAGCATAATTTCGGAAGCTTTTAATGAATGGACTTCAACAATTCACAGTTTGGTCATCGCAAATAACTCACTAATAAGTTACAGATTATTAAAACTTAAATCCGATTGTGATTTCATGGCGAATGATTTCAGCATCATTCAATGTATTCTTCTCTGAAGTTAACAACATCGTTTATCAATTTGTAAGGTTAATTTTAAATACATGGACACGAAAATATAAGTAACTAGCAATCCGTTCCGGCTTCGCACGGGTAGTACAAAACCTTAACAAATTATACATCTAAACCTTCCTCATGAATTACTATGTCTATTGGTGAAAACCGCATGAAAATCCGTTCAGTAGTTTTGGAGTTTATCGTGAATAGACAGACAAACAGACGCGGCGGGGGACTTTGTTTTAATATATAGTGATTAGGGAATCTCATGAACACTTTTATCACATTACGAGCGCAAAGTGCTGGAGCCATTATGCGGGCGACCACAGACGTAATGTAGAAAAAATATGGAACTGAAAGTATATTGTCCTAAATGAATTGTCTAAAATCATCAAACAATGTCTTCGCCTAAGACAAGTAAGATTCCATAGAGTTATTAAATCCGCGACTTTCAATAATAATTGTGAGACAATTTTGAAATCAATAGACTTTTAGTGGCGTTAGGTGTATAGGTTAGTCTTTATCAAATGTGTCAGTAAAGAAAGTCTGGTCTTTGATCCCGTACTACATTGAGTTTTGATCCCGTTAAACAGTATCAAAACCCAATATAGTATTTTAATATTTATTTTGTTAGTAATAAAACATTTACAATATATTTGCACTATTAATTTTAAAATTAATTAATTTAATATATGTATATTTACAAAATTATTAAAAAAGATAACGTAATTTTAAAATACTAATAATTATAATACTATATATTAACGAAAATCGTTTAGGCGTCGTAGAATTCGTCGGCATCGCTGTCAACTGGTAACGTGACCAGAAGACTGGCAGCATTGCCATTCAACGTTGCAATGCTTCCAGTCTTCTGATTTCACGCGAAACGTCGATCAGGCGTTTTTTGACCTCTCTGTACAAAATACGAGCGCTCGAACCCCATGAACTTAAGATTTTCACCCCAAACGGCTTAAAAATGTAATTTCCGACAAAATTACTATATTTGCACCGTTTGAGGGTTTTGGCGGTTGCAGCAGCAGCGCCGCGTGGCGCTTAAAAGATGTGATGGCGCAAGGGTGTCAACGTACGTTGCGTCCCACACCAAACACCATCCGTCCGTTCCCATCGTCTCGTACCAAGCCATTGGGTTCAGGTACAGCTGGAACGCCAGCAGTGACAAGAGCACGACGTATTATGTCATTCAAATTAGCGTGACGAGAAATTCGACTAGTGCTTCTGCTACAAGAGAGTCCATGGGGTCCGAGGCTATCGACAGCTTCTCCACAATGACAACGATGTGGAGAAACACACGAAACACCTAAACGGAGGCAAGTAGTCAGGCGGAAAGTGGTATCGTCGATTGCCTGAAGCCAAAGACCAGATTTCCATTCTCCCACAGTCAGCAATCGAGCACGCTCAGCAACATTGGAAGAAGTAGAAAAAGTCTTTTCTTTTACAGAGTTGCTAAGCAGCCCGTCTCACTGCCTTTAGGAGAATAGGTAGGTTGAAAAAACAGAATTCGGACAAGCCATTTTCCAGGCGTTCACAGCGTTAGTTTTGAACAGCACTTCTGAATTAACCAGTGTGGCTAACATTTTCCTGGTTAATTTTTTCGTGCTGTGAACGTAGGACAGGAACGCCGTAATACCGTATTTTAATGTGATTTTAATTTGCTGTCTGTTATTCTAGGTACATGGGATCGGCAGACATAACTGGATATTTCGGCTACTTGAGGTATGTATGTACATAATATGTAGTAAATATATTTTTATAAATATAATTGTTCGCAGATTTGGTTAAATTGATAATAATGTCAAATCATACAAAGCTTTTTAAGTAAAATACAAAATTAAACATTAATTAGTGACCAAGCCTAAAACTTTAACTTTAAATATTACCAAACATATTAGACGATAGGACTTAATCACGGTTAAGTATTTTATACCTATGGATTGCCCGACGCGGCGACGTTTCAACTGATTTGCATCGATCGGGCTCGCGGCAAAGTGTAGTTTCGCACGAATCATTCAAATGACTCTTTTCACTTTAAATAATATCTTTTTAGGAGCCGATTTGCAAAAATCGAGTGCAAATCGATACTTAATAAATGTGCGTATGAACTGATCTGAAAAAGAAGATGTGCGAATCATAAATAATTATTATATTTAAAATGTATCATTTCACACTATTCGCGCTCATAGATTCGTGCGACACGCCCAATAAGCCATAAAACATATCAGAGTAGTAGAGCCTCGCTGATTTCAGCATGAATGGGCCGGCTCGACCGGGGAAGGACTACCCTCTCACAGAATAGCGACGTGAAATAGCAGTATTCCTACTTTTGTGTTTCGTTCGTCCTTCCCACACTTCCCACTTCCTTTCCTAAAAGGTTGGCAACGCGTAAGTGATGCCTCTGGTGTTGCATGCGTCCATAGACTACGGTGACCACTTTCCATCAGGTGGGCCGTATGCTTGTTTGCCAACATAACAGTACAAAAAAAAAATTCATGGTCACGCGTGTTTCATTCGACCTGTGACCACGATCGATTCAAGTCAAGCAAGAATACTAAATCGCGATTAAGACCCGTTGTCTAACAATATATGAAGTATGTGTACAAATCGCAAAAGTCTAATAACGTTTGTAACCAAACAGTTTCGCCATAAAACAGTATTTTGTACAATAACACCAATATTCTCTCCTGATATTTATTACAACGGCTTATGGGTATTGTGGGCGGTTCTCCATGAAATTAATTGTGAACCGATACTTTATGAAGTAACGACGCTAGCCGTATATAATTAACAGTACTTAAGTAACTGCGTAGATTTTAGATTATTATATATATATATATATATATATATAGTATTATAAGACATTACCAAGTTGTATTCTAGTGTAAATTCAAATAATATTAATTTCGGTGTCGCAGGCTTCATCGTAAGCGAGCTTTTACGAAGTGCCAAAACAACAAACTCGCTTGAATATCTTTGAAGAAGTAGGTTGAGGTTTATCATACCTACATTTTGACTAGTTATATTTTTACTTCCTACATAATTAGAGACAAACCTTTTGCGGTCTAACGGCTGTACTTTCAAAGTCCGTGTCGCTACTTAACATCTCCTAATAGAAAATCTAATAATATCCTGTGCATAAGGTCTTAAGTTTGATACCCGGGCCGAGCAAAGTGTTATTAAATTTTTTTATCAAGAAATTGTTAAGTCCAGCTATGGTTTTAAATACCTACATAAAGCCATAGCTGGAATGCACATTTATATCCTTTCGGGTATAATAGACTTGAGACTATGTTTGTATTTGTAAAATATATATAGGTCTTTGGCAATTAATGTAAAGTACAGCGAAGACTATGCTCAAACGTGGAGTAGCCCGTCTTGATACTATATATTTATATATTTGTTAATAGACAGTGCAAGTCTGTAGTATAATTTAAGGGAGATTAAGCTAAATAACCTTTGATTCTGTTTTTGCAATGATGACGGCATAGACCTCCTTAAAAAGATAGTGTACTGTTAACCAACATTAATTGTCGTTGTGCCTGTAATGAAGACTCCTTTTTTACAGTATTCCGTTGATTATTCTTAACAAAATATAAATATTACAATTCAATCGGTCCTAAGTCAATGGACTCAAATATATAACTACTCTAATTTATATTATCTTCTTAATTCAAATACGTAGTAATGTTAAATATTCATAATTTAAACGTCGAAGAGACTTTATCAACGCCTTTTAAATGAGCGATGACAGAAGTTTAAACTCTACTATGAATGATATCACGGTCCCTAGACAGTTAAACCTTTTATGATTGATATTACTGGTCCTAAAAGCCGAGTCTATTTTAAGCATAAAATAAAAGACCGCTTATGAATTCCATGATTTTCATTTAAAAATAAAGGATGTTCCTTTCCACCTTCTCTAATTTTTTTGATGTTCTAATATTGAATCGGCATTCTATTTCAATTTGATATTTAAAAGATAAAAGGAATAAGAAAGCTTAATAGCCGTTCCTTTTTAAAACCACCTCCCTTAATCTTTATTGCACGAACAGTTTTTATTAAATGACCGATGAGTTGGAAAAATCGTTTAATGCTTTATCCTTGAGAATATAGCCACAATTAATGTCTTTGTAAAGCTAATTTAAAGAAGAATAAATTTAGATATTAGGATGAAAAACCTGCGTATAATAACGGAATTATTATAACTAAGTCAAATGTAATAAAATTACGAAATGAACTGGGCGCTCTGTAACCAAGCGTAATACCACGGTAATACTATTACGATGTCTTTGTGAAATTCTAAATACGAAATTAGAGAGGTTTATCAAATTTGGTCAAATGAGTTCAAATGCAGTCTTTAATTTTATTCAAAGAGGCTTTATTCGTGCCCAACAATGAGATTAGCCTGTCAATAAATCAACCGCGAAGAATCAAACACACATTGACAATGTTTTTGTTTGGTTAATTGCCTTTAATTTGGATAATCAGGATTGTATTTTAGATTGAGTTTTCACTAAAAATATGAGCTCAAATCCACGTAAACGCTACGTATAAAGTAATTCACCACGCCTCTATCGATTTACAGGCTCTACGCTAATGCTACTAAATCATTGTGCTCTCAGTTTTGTTAGTCAATCTGTTGTTGAATTTAGAATGGCAAAAAAATAAAGTGATCTCGCATTTCTTTTATAAGTTTTCGTCTTTAGAAAAATATTGCAAAGTATTAAAATTCATTTTATCATTAAACTCGTATATAACGAACATAAATTTTACACCAAGAAAGTAATAGTATATTTAAACTTAAGTCATTTCTGGCAAACACCAATATCACATATTAAAAAAAAGCTAACAAAGGTCTCATGAACTTTGACGAAAAAGAAATAAAAGACATTATATTTTTGAATAATTCAATATTTTTGGCCAGGTCCTCAAAATATGACTGTCACTAAGTAAACGTTAATATTTCTCTAATTCAAAATCCATCCATTTATTAG
The DNA here is from genome assembly GCA_930367265.1 of Catocala fraxini. Classification (NCBI taxonomy): domain Eukaryota; kingdom Metazoa; phylum Arthropoda; class Insecta; order Lepidoptera; family Erebidae; genus Catocala; species Catocala fraxini. Next base: position 11,713,389 of record OV884042.1, read on the forward strand.
ATACGAATTAGTTCAGTAGTAAATAGCCTACAATAATATACTATGTAGCATTCACAACGCACAGAAATAAATGATCTAATTACCTAATAATGCGCACTGTACTATCATCGTTTGTTGAAATATTTACGTTTGAAGTTGAACGCAAATCTAGTTTAACACACGCAGTTTATTTTCTCACCTGCTTTACATCATGTTTTACGTACACACGTAGCTATATGAACGAATAAAAGTACTTACTTTTCTTAATGCAGACAGAGATAAGCGCTAATCCACACGTTTTAAGGACGAGTAAATTATACATTTCCTTATAATTGTGCCTTAATATTAACTGAGTTACGCGATAAAATGTATGTGAAAACACGCTGAACATTTCAACGGGAGGGTGGAATGGCGTGACGCGTTGTTCGCACTGCGTGCAGCCCTACCAAAAGCTCAAAAGACAGTATTTTTTCACGTAAAGTAAACGCGACATGCTTTGTAATAAGTGGGTATAAACGTAACAAAAGGTAGTGGTTATGAGGTATCTTCAATTTCATTCAGCTGCTAAGTAATGCCTGTGTGCTCAAGGCACTCGTCGAGTGTTGACAGAGTGGTTCATTATCTTTTGTGAAATTATTCTCACTCCTTTGGGTGCTTATGAATAAATGTACACCAGAACGGCTCCTTATTTCAATTATGTGGTAGAATATATGAGAGAATAAATTAAATTTATGTTGATTTGAGCATGTGATGCTTCTGAATATATTTATTATCTTTTCTCTTATAAAATTTGATTTCTATTACATTTGTTATACCTAATACAAAAACTAAAAGGACTCAAATAATTAAAAATAATTTATATTGCTTATACAACGCAAAATTTTACTAATTTAAATTATTTTTAATCTCAAAATGCAATTAACTGAAAATATTATGACCATAAATCATGTTTTAATCTCCATCTTAATGGATAATAGCTATTTAGTCTATATATTACGCAATTAATAATAACATTTCTAATTTACATAATCAAATTAGTATCGCATCTAATTCAATAAAAAGAATATTGTATAACGTAATTTACTACTCACTAAGCGTCGCATTTACTCGGCCATAAAATTCAGGAACAGTAATAAAGGTGACACTGCTTCACATCCATTCACAAACAAAAGCGTCACACAAACAAACGCGATGCATCGGTCACAAACAACCCGTACAGAGTCACTAGTGCGTGCGTGGAAAAGTACGGAAAAGTTGCGGGCGTAGACTCCGAGTATGAAAGCTGCGTTCGTCTCGGCGGCCGAAGCGATACTAGCCCGGGCTGGGTTCGCCGCCCCCAGATCGCCCGCGCCTATGCCCGCTTTACGTTTTCAGCAAGCCTACGCGCAAAGACAGCCTCGCATACAGCCTCTTATCTTTCGGCTCGAGTCATTAAATATTAAGTGACAGAAATTTCATAATAAGCAATTACATTCTTCGTTCTGTTAGCAAGTTCTATTCGTCAATTACTAACAGTTTATTAAATATCTGCTTTTTATTCAGAATATTATAATGCATTTATGCTTTAAAAAAATATTTTTCTAATCGACAAAGTATACCTTGATTCTGATTGATATTGAAATTAAACTGCTATATACGGATTTTATCGCGTTGTTTATTTGACACTTTATTACAAAATTTTGAAAATTGTTACACTACTACTACTATTGTCTTCTATTTACGCGAATAGTATTCATTGAAATTAAACTGCTATATACGGATTTTATCGCGTTGTTTATTTGACACTTTATTACAAAATTTTGAAAATTGTTGCACTACTACTACTATTAAACTTTACTAATTTTTAAGCTAATTAAATTATTATTAAACTATTTAGATTTAATTTATTTTTACACTTGCCCCGACGTTTCGGTTGCTTTTCAGCAGCCATGGTCACGGGGAGACTAAGATGGCAGTTGTCTCAATGTTCCAGTGTAGTAGTTATTTCAAAGTACCCGAACATAATTTAATCACTGGTGTTTCTATTTACGCAGAATGAGCTCAAAGTATCATGAAGTCTAGCTGTGGTTTGCTTCTTCTTGGGTTTGACTATTTTTATTACTGGATCCCAAGCTGGTGGTACATTCCAACCATCTTCTCTATTAAAATTAGGATGTTTTTTGATTTCAATAGCCTCGCGAAGCATCCTTGGTAGGAATCGGTGTTCTTTAGCGAGAATCTGTGGTTTGTCAAATCTCAGGTAGTGGTTGGTCCCCTGTTGCACATGTTCACACACAGCAGACTTCAACGAGCGTTGGTATTTTACAGTTTAATTTCAATTAATAATATTCGCGTAAATAGAAGACAATATTATCTGATTGATATACTAACATTTTAGTAAATTTTGCGTCACGTTTGAAATCCTTATGTATTATGTGTAACCAAGTTTGAACCTTGTCTTCTAAATTTTGGAACATTTTTATATACATATGTATATAAACTTGTATTTATATTATATTATTTTAAACATATATTCACGATCCATACATATAACCCTGAAGGAATACACAAAGGCTTATTACCTTTACATTGCATCAACAAGTCATAGTTCTTATATAAATATAATTAGAAACTTTCCACAACGCCAACTTTTTATAAGTTGTGTTTGAAACAAATTAATAATTTCATTTCTCCTCTACTTTTATCATTAGAGGAAAAATTTTATTATTAATTTTATCAAACACAACAACAAATAAAATTTGGATAAAGGCAACGTAAATAATACATTAAATTTCCTTTACTGTTGGCTTTTTGGAGCGTAAATCAGGCTTGCGTATCTATGAGTCCGTAGCAAATAAAAATCCATCGGCTCTGTCTATCCTTCTGCAATAGAAACGTACGTACAAATAAAACCAATTAATTTAGAGGGAAAACAAATAATATCAAGTGCGACAGCGTGATTCTTTATCAAAAGCCTAAATAAATACGTGTTACAAAATCTGTTCCCAGATACCGCTAAATATGAAGCAATCCAATCAAATTTACGCATAAACGATTTATACAAATTCGGCGAACATTTAATTCAGAAGGTATCATAATTCCAATATTCCGTAAATCCATACGTACCTATATATGTATTTGTATAGCATTTGTACCCTTTCCTATCTCGAATTGGGTTTCCGTCTGTCAATGAGCTTAAGCCAATAGCCTTTCAGAGATACCCACGGTAGAACTGCACGCGTTATCTCACAAGGGGATATAAGGAGGAACTCTACAATGAAACACTATACTTTTACTTACGAAAAGGTTCACATAATAACCCAAGTTTACCTTATAACTATGTTACGTACAAATTGAACTACCAAGAGTGTTCCAACCAACATTTGAAAATAGACCTTTGTGGAGAACAAGTTAATATTTTGAAGAGAAAAATAGCAAAATAAAGTTGTTTCATTTCTGTTAGTGTTGTTTTACTTTGGAAGTTCTACGATATTTATTTACATGGAATCAATATTGTTGGTTTAATTCCCGGTATAGTACTGCCAGTATTAAACTTGTTGATTATGAAACTCAGCCAAACACCTGTTACCATTTAAACTAGTCTCAAGTTAACGGTTAACTATCTAACTATTACAACAATTTATTTAAGACCGAATATAAACGAAATCGTATAATAATTTTGTTAATGAAACTGTAATAAACTTATAAATATATTCTTGGTCGTATTCTTTTTAATTTTATAGATACGCAATTACTTGCCATTATAGAAATATCAAAAGAAAAACATCTTCACCCATATCTCTTTAAAATAGATCAGTATCACCCCGCGCTTTTAACCAATTCAAAATCTCTATATCGAATTCAGTGAAAATTAGTTCAACGGTCTAGATTTTAAAATGTAACAAACATACATAGTTACTATCGCATTTATAAAATGACTAAAGAATATGATTTGATGTAAGTCTTTTTACACAAGAGGTCGCTAAACATTGTTACTTAATAACATTTTACATAAACTATTGCATTTTGAAATTATTGCTAAAAATCTTTGTCAGTAAATACTCCTGCAAGATATTGACTTCAGTAAATAGAATAAAGGAGCGATCCCTATCTTTATTGACCCGAAATGCCAATGAAGCAAAAAAACTAAAACAAAACAAACCAAAAAAAAACTAAACTTATTAAAATATTGTGGAAAACAAGTTCATATTGAAAAAGAAAGTAGTATGTACAAAAGTTCCACAGGCAAATGTAGTCTATTAACAAAAGAGATATAAATATAAAAATGTAACGAACTAGAAAAATGTGCATTGAATATTTTTTATAAATAATTGCTGTGTATGCTAGGATCATTAGTGACGACATAAATGCAGTTTTAGGTGTTTTTCTTGTCTGTGTATTTGTGAATCTGTATTGAGCATTTTACATTCTGGCTAAGCTCAACCTCGTAACACGTAATCTTTTTCATTTCACTAATGTTATGGGGTTTCTTATGGTTCATAAATGTTTTATTTTAATTTTTAAGTTACATAACAACGCGCGTAAGATTTCTGTATCCAGATACTATTACTTATAAGTCCTGTAGTGTTACTAATTTGCTGGGGCAGATTTTTACAGCCATGGTTTCTTAGAATGCAATATAATAATTATATTTATTGAAATAATAGTACAACAATTTATAATAAATGACTCATTCATATATAAAAATACATTAAATTTGTTGTTGTTTGCCCGAACTAGATTGAACCTGTGGCTCGGGCGAAGAAGTGCTTACAGACTATTTTACCAATATAAATTCACATATCTACAATTCAATAATAACATTTTAATAACCTGTATAAGCAACTGCAAGTACCGGTAATAAGTGGATCAATAATAATTATGTGCTAAGACAGTTCATCAAATTTTTATTTACATACTTGAAGTAACTGCTCACTTTGCTCACTATATGCTTAGTATGTAGCTATACTATTCCCCGTAGAGGGCGACGCCTAAAACATCGAGATACCAGGAATGTAACTTGTTTTCTATTACATAAGAAACTAAAAGTATAGTCGGGAAAATGTGAACACAATGTGCCACTGCTCTAAGGAGTATACAGGTGGCAATCTAAATATAAATGTGTATAATTACGAAAGCATTTCAAGAGAAGAAAACAAACTACATGTAATTAAGAAGGTATTATAGTATACAGTACACATAGAAGTGAGTGAAACCGCAGACATAGTTAGTGTAAAATAAATAAAGGCGATAATCCTTAATAATTCATGCGTATCAATGGCACAAGTATTTAATAGGCTGGGCTTCTATGCATCAAATAACGACATATCCGATATATAAATAATTTATCATCATAATTATTTATCAAAGCATTATTAGTTCTACCCCATGGCTGTTTTTGATATTCATGCACACATTTTTATTTATAATATTATTCTAGAATATATAAAAATGTTAGCAAAATAATAAAAAACTATGTGCAAAAAACATTAGTAATTTGCAACTAACTATGATTTACACTCATATCCCTCAGAGCCCACAAATAAAAAAGCAAATTTGGATTTAGTATTTATGTGTACATTTAGAAAGTCAAATTTTATAATTGTATTAGTATTCAAAAAACTCTTTATTAGTCCTCAAATTTTGCATACAGCACCTCTTTAGATGAGCAGTGCCTGCCTCCGTGGCGCAGCGGTAGTGAATGCGACTGCTGTGCATGAGGTCTCGGGTTCGAATCCCGGGTCGGGCCAACAAAAAGCTATTGGGTTTTTCTGTAAAGAAATCTCAATAGCAGCCCGGAGTTAGGAAGTTGGCGGTGTTAGACACCCCTGTGCCTCGGAAAGCACGTAAAGCCGTTGGTCCTGCGCCTGATCTCTCTCCGGTCGTGTCGGATTGCCGTCCCATCGGGTCATGAGAGTTAGGGAACAGAGAGTGCACTTATGTTTGCGCACACACTTGTGCACTATAATATCTCCTGCGCAGATGGCCAGTCTCTGTTAAGACTGGCCGCCGTGGCCGAAATTCGGTCTGGAGGACATTATTATTATTATTAGATGAGCAGTAATCAAGTCGCAGCCAGCCAGCATCTTTGGCCTCGACAGGGACCACCACACGCCTGCAGCGAACGCGCAGCCTGGTCTTCTCTACGGCCTCACCAGCGTCAAGGCTCAACCCACTGCACACACGGTCCACGCAAGCAGGGCACTTTATTCGCCGTAAACGCAGCAGCCAGCCACGACGCAGCAACTACGCAGCATCAACCCCAACTCACTGTGGGACACACTGCAACGCAACAACCCCGGCTCACTGAGGTCTAGCGGGATATAATTCCGACTCGCTGGAACTAGCGGCATACAGTTCCGACTCACTGGAACTAGCGGCATACAGTTCCGACTTACTGGAACTAGCGGCACCTTCCACTGGCACTGGCAACGCTCTTCAGCAGCATCGACAGCTGTCTCATCAACCTGATCGACCTTCGGTCTTGGGGGGGAATACTGTGGCGACTCCGCACAGACGAAGAAGTTCCGCCTACGTCTAACAGATGCCGCTAAATACGATCAAATGACGTCACAATCCTGCATCGCGCAAGCGGAGTTTACACAGCGACTAACTATATATACAAGCTCCCGACATCAACCGTCGGGCCGCGGCCCGCCAGGCACGATCAACCAGACTGGTTGGAGGATCCTCCCTTTGTGATGGAGGGACATCACACTCCGTTCCTCCACACACTGATCTACCTGCCAACCGAACTTTAATATTTTAGACGTATAACTAGTATACATTCTATGATCCATGCATTTATATACATATTATATGTAATGATAAAATGTCTATAAAGATGGATATATATTATAAGACAAGGATAAATCAATATCAGTATGCGTCGTGGGAGTAGCTCACGATAACAGGCCGCAATACACAAAAGGTTACATTTAACATATATCCTTCTTCAAGACATGTGTTTGTTCCATTTATATTGCTTACCTAAATGAAACGGTTTGGAGAAGTACTCTGAAATCTTTCAGTCTCTGGAGACTTAAAGTGTCCAGCGACCAAACAAAAATCACAACACTATCCGCCGAGATTAGTATACTTTTGTAGTTTGTGTGCCCCTGTCAACATAATGGACATATGTCGCAACCCCGGATACGCCCGCCCAACAACACGAATATAGAGATACATTTGATGGACACATTCCAAAGGCTTCTTGCATATTTATTTACTTATGTAATGTAGCTCGTGAATATTTTATTTAATTAGGCCCATAAAGTTAGTAGCAACATAAGTAAAGGCTGATGTTTTCTCCGTTCTACGCAAAGTTGGAGTGGTAAAAGTTAAAATATTTTATTAAAATTCTCTTCTACGTAAGAAGTTAAGTTTGAATTTTCAATATGCTACATATTCATCTTACTTAGAAATTAGAACGTTGATGTATTGAAGGAGAGCGCAGTATGTTTAAACGAAGAATGCAATATTAAGTTTACGTAGGTATCCCAATGATAACTAGGAGTAAACTTTGCGTGGATGCAAACTTTTTTAATTATGTTGCCTTGGTCGAATATCGGTTCACAAATTTCAACTGATTCAGTGGATGGTATACCAAGAAATTCGTTTTAACTTGAGCTTATCTTTCCACAAATATGGATAAGTTCATTTGAGGGACTTTCGCAATTTTATAACGTAGACAATATCGTTGATAAGCGAATGCTGAGGTTCATCACATTTTGCACATTCTTACATTTCCATTGATAACGAAGATAAGAAAGAAGATATAGTTTACAAGTTGATTTGTCATTACTAACATTAATCGCAAGTGAATAATTTTGAATATCATAATAATACATTTCACTGATTTACATAAAACATATTCGACACAGCTTTATCGGTCATGGTACTTCACAAAATGAAGAAGTAGGCAGATATTTTTGTTATAAAATTGTGATTGAGTGATACATTTATTATTTTATGCGTTTTCCCAAGGGAAGATCCGCTTGTCTGCATAAAAGCTCTACTTTATAGAGTCTATATCTTTCATAGAGGTTCATTACTATTTTCCTTTGAAACGTATAAGTTCTATGTCTTCATAGAACTTCTTAGTTATAGCCTTAGTTTAATGAAACTTAAGCACTTAAAACTAGGACTCAGCGTTATTATTCATAGGTGTTCTCATGTGTTCCATATTTGTAAGTTTGCTCGATAGTGCCGAGGCATAAGCTTGATTTTATTTTTAGATGCTGAAATCCCAGGTATTGCTGTGCTTTGAAAAGTATTTTAGAATTTTTTTTAGCGGCCACGCTATGTTTGCATACGTGCCCACTATTTTCTGAAGTCGGGTTATGATATACCGGTCCCTACCCTTTTTGGTAGAGACGTGAGAATATACATAATAGTATAATTTTATTACAGATTATGATCTAGTTATTTGCATTCTTCTTACTGGTTTAACAGTCTATCAACAGTTTTATCATTCGTTGATGCAAAATATCGGGCCAATCAGCGTAACTTGTGACTTTTGATTCATTATTACGGTAAGTTTTAGAGGGTATTCCTTCCACATAAACAAACAAGTGTTCGTATTGGTTTAATCACTGTAAAAGGGCAGAAAGCCAATTACGGTTTGCCTGAAAAGATAATAAAATGTAAATTGCCAATCATATTGTCGACGACCGTCATTCAGATCTGAGTCGCGAGTTAACGAAACGTTTTGCTCGCGTACATTGTTCAAAATGTGATTAATATTTTATGAATTATATGAACAAAAGAACTGATTTAGCTAGCAATAATTTTTATCATTTGAATTTATATTCGGAATAAATGTGATACATGTATGGTTCTCTCTTGCAAACGAAATACACTCTCGAAGGATCACGATACGTTCTGCTATTGAATACATTTATTTTTGGTAATATTGTCTTACGTTTATGCAAATGTTGTATATTGAAATTTAAGTACTTTATACGAAATTAAATTTATAGCTGTATAAAATATACATTTTAATAGTTTGTTACGGGTATAAATTGTGTTTTTGAAAATGAATCGCGATGATATTCGTTGAACTAGCTTAATTTCAATTAATTTTAGCTCATTACGTAAGTGTTTAGACGACACTATGCTGCCGTGGTAATCGAGAGGGCAGTAAGTCAAAGATGGCCATTTTTTTTAAATTACTAGTTTGTAATGCTTCTCTACTGTAAACAACATATTTTTTCCTTTATTTTGACATATAGAACATAAAAATCAAGTATATAGTTTTATCACAAACGCTAAAATTTTAACAAAATCTTTGCGCTCTATTTTGTAAAACTGCCTTTTCTGACTTACTGTTCTCAAGATTACCACGGCAGTATGGAGTATGAGGTTTCGTATTCGCGTTCGATACCCGAGTCAGGTTGACTTGTACAATATTGTGTATTATTAAAAACAAAATATTAGCAGCATTTCAGGTTATAACTTCAAAGTGGTGGATATTGACTTGAAAATTAAGATGTCTTTGGTACACCAATATGCCAAATGCTTGGGGCGCGATTTCTACTCTTGGTAAATAAATTTTAACCACGATTCTGAGATATACATATAAACTATATTATTTAAATGTTCTTTTGACGAAAAATCTATGTATGTTTTAAAGCATTATACTAAGTGAGCTTGTCGGCTTTATGACGTGACAAGGCAAGTTGTAGTATATATATGTATATCACGCAACTGCTACAGAATAAGTAGTGGATATTAAATATTATTTAAATAATATGTATCTTGAAGTGTACAACATGTGTACATTGTAACATTTTCTGTCTTTTTATAATATTGTATCCTAAGTACAAGATAATATGGACAACACAAATTTTACAACATTTGGGAAATAGATTGTGCTTTTGTACTTTGAAATTGCTACACTTCAAGACAAGAGACGACCACCATCTTATACTACATGTGACCATGGCTGCTGAAAAACAACTGTAATGTTGGAGGAAGTGTAAATATTAATAGTAAATAGTTTTGAAAACAATAATACGTTGATTTATGTTTAAATAAACCACGCGAAAAGCCATAAATAGCTTTTTAAAAACCGTTACAAAGTTAAACATCTTGATAACTTATAAACGATACTTTTTTAATCTTATTCTTAAAGTGGCCTAGTTACAGGCAACTTTATCCGCTGGAAGGAAATAGGAAATGTATTAATGAGTGGAAAAGCTCGTAGATTCTAATTACTTGGTGACGAGACGGGCGAGACAACCGAGCTATGAGCTTGCTTGCCACCTTTGTAATATCAAGAACATGGCATAGTCAAATGATCAGAGTTTTTGAAACGAATCCTTACTAATATTATAAATATCAATGTGAGTTTGTTTGTGACGCTTTCATGCCTTAACTACCCGACCGATCATCATGAAATTTTGCATACATGTCAGGGGCACAGAGTACTATTCCCAAAAAATTGAAAATAGCCATAACCTATATTTACGCGAGCAAAGCCGTGGGCAAAATCTAGTCTGATATAAATGGAGACGAGATTTACATACAATACGATAATACAATGATTGCGTCGCAAAAGGACTTTAATCATCACTTCCAATCGTGGTCTTTGATCGTGCATCAAATGTAGCTCTCCACCACATGGCCCGCATGATGGTAAGCGGTTACTTTAGTCTACAACCGCTCGCTATATCAAGGTTATCACTAGTGCATTGTTTACTATAAGTAAAAGGAATTAATATAAAATTGAATAAGGCGTTATATAGCAGCAATCTGTTCTAATACAAATATTCCTCAATATTTCATCCTCAAGACAATTTGGCAACGCTGCTCAGCCATAACCAAATAGTCCTGAGGATGTCTCGCGTTGAGGCAAAACACGTATCGACGCATGTCTTGTGTTTGAAGCAGAATATTGTAAGTCCCGTAGAACTCTCGGATCCCACGACGCGGTTGTTTATCATCAGAGTAGTTCAGTATTATCATCTTTTTTCTATTGTTATATTTGGGGTGTGCAATACAAGATGCCCCGGTGGACTCTTTATTAAAAAAATATGGGCTATCCGATGTTGCATGATGAAATCCTGTCTTTGAATTTTTACTAAATGTAAGCTATACTAATATTATTAAGAGGAAAGATTTAATTGTTTGTTTGTTTGTAAGGATACAATTCAAAAAAAAAACACCCAATTTTAAAAATGTTTTTTTATCATTAGAAAGCTATATTATCATCCAGTAACATAGTCTACATTTTATTAAAAAAGGATAAAACTGTTACTCACATAACCTAACCTACTTTTACGCGAGCGAAGCCGCGGGCAAAACCTAGTTAAAGATAATATAAAAGGAAGCAGTAGGAGTCGTAGGACTATGAGTATCCAGAACTCTTACTTACCGGACAAGAAGCAGTAACAGTGTTACCATTCTTAGGTCGGTATCATGTAAAAAGTACCATCGCCCGGCAAAGCCAGTTCATTGGTACTATCACCGAATATTTTTTTTTATTCTTTTTATACTTACTACTAAGGTGGCAAACAAGCATACGGCCCACCTGATGGTAAGTGGTTACCGCAGCTTATGGACGCCTGCAACACTAAAGGCTTGTAAATTTGCACGTTGCTGACCCTTTAGGAAAGGAAGTGGGAAGGAGAAGGAGCGGGAAAGCGGAAAGAGGGTGATTGGGCCTCCGGCACTCTCACTCACCGAACGAAACACTACAGTAGGCATACTGCGATTTCACGTCGATGTTCTGTGAGAGGGTAGTTCTTCCCCGGTCGAGCCGGCCCATTCATGCTGAAATCAGCGAGGCTCTACTACTCGTAAAAATATATATATGCCAATGACGGGCTCTACCATAGCAAACAATCTGTATATCGTCGGATACTGTATATATAATTGATGTCACTTGCGATTGCGACTTGTTGTACATTGATCAGCGACGTAAGTAGCTGAACAATTAACGAATATTTTGTCTTATTATTTTATGAATGAAAATTAACTTATATACTATCCTTTAACCGTTACTGCCGTAGAAGATAGATTGTCATTACTGTGTATGATAAAACCATTCAAAATCTGGCAATAGTTTATCGATTTATGTCATTGATTGTACCTAAGGCGTAAAGACATAATCAAAGCGAGAAATATCAATATGGAAATTCAAAGGAACAGCTAATGGCATGACATAAGCATACGTAATAATTTATGACGGTGTAGGCAGCTTTGTCCACACTTCGCAAGCAATGTATTTAGAACCCAAATACTTAGGTCGCCTCTATTATCGCCTGCCGGTCATCATCCAAATTTCGAGTTACTGGTGTTAACTGTTCAAACTAAAACATATTTCAGGTAAGCGCATGCTTGCTACTGCAAAGCAGATTTCTATAACGTGTGTCAGAATTACAGCCATTATTTAGCTTCTGCATATGCAATGTGTTAACCGATACCGCTAAAGATCAGCCATAACGGACTAGATAAGTTTTAGCTCAGCTAATGGCTTCACATAACCGTCGCAGATAAATAAGCAGACTCTATGAGTGGACAACTCCTAAGAAAATAATGACTAACAAATGCTTTTCTACAAGGTAAACGTAGAGCTAAATAGTTGTTGTCATGTAGTTATAATTTATGTCGCACAGCCTAAAAACTGAACCGACGGCGTAGAGGCAGTAAATACTTATAAATAATTACTTGCATGAATTGTCTCGGCTTTTATTCCCGGAACGGAAGTGTTATTATATTTTAAATTTATATTTTCGTTTTAATGTCTATTTGTGTCATATAGAAGCTTTTAAACAGCTATATCAATATTTTAGTAAATAAATGATCTGTGATACACGCATTTTTAAAATAAGTAGCACTTTAGTTATTTATATTTATTAATGTACTAGTGACGGAATTTCCACCGATTTGACATTAAAAAAAAACAATCTGCTTCTAATTATCTAAACTAATATTATAAAGAGGAAAGATTCGATGTCTTTTTGTTTGTTTGTATGGATTTAAGTAAAAAAACCACTTAGCCAATTGTAAAAATTCTTTCACCGTTATAAAGCTATAGTATTACCGAGTAACATAGGCTATATTTTATTTTAAAACAAATGTACATCCCTAACCTAACCTACTTTTACGCGAGAGAAGCCGCGGGCAAAAGCTAGTATATTATAGAACTCAAGCTCGTCTAAAGTTACTGAACAAAAATCGGTTGACAAACAGAGAAGAAAAAGGTACTGAACTATTTTGTCTTTACGTGTCTATGGATATGTATTTTATAGCTTAATAGTCGACTGAAGTTATACAATCGTACATTCATGTTAATAGTTCTACGTATCCAGGTCATACAGTAACTCTTAGATTGTCAACTTTAAATTTATTCATCTTTAACGGTTGCCAGATACAAGCAAAGCCAAAAGTAAGCATCTAAACAAATCTCGGTGAATCGGCATTTATAATATGTATTCGCTTTTGAGAATATTATACTGCACTATAGGCTAGATTTCATTCCAAATTTAAAAATAAAACTAAATAGTAGTAGTTTTTGATACTCGTTTTAGAACTCCCTCATACTCTTCAAATCTAGTTATTCAATCCCTAGGCTGGCCTCGAAGGATTAGGTAGAGTAGTATTGCATCCACATGTCTTTTTTTCATTTGGCTAGCTGTAGTTTTAGGTGTAGTAAATAATGCTTATAGTCGTCTAGTACCTAGATATACATATGTATGTACAGACTTCGTGCCGTTACTAACAATAAATACTTAATAACACTAACAATAAATACTTAATAACACTTTGCCTAGGATCGTACCCGAGACCTCGTGATTACCAGTCTAATTTACTAACAATACGAAGCCAAGGCAAGCTCCTTCGAGCACTTCAAAATTTTCAATATTGCTATTTATTATAAAGCGTAACAAACCGTTACGGCACAGTACATACATATACAGTATTGTAACTCGGCCTTGTCCTTGAAATAATTACCTACAACAGCGCGGTTCGTAGACACGCGTTAGGGCTGCCCGCCTTCAGTATTTTAATTTTATCTACCTACTTGAGTTTCTTTCTAGTCACTAGACTAGAAAGAAACTAGATTTCATTTTTTTATAATATAATATACATATAATGATTACAATCACTAGATTGTAATCATTATATGTATATTATATTATAAAAAAATGAAATTTGTAATAAATGAAATAGAAAGTCTTTAATAAAATCAAATCATCACAAATTGTACACTTACTGCTTACAAAACAATCACACCGTCCGTTGGTCACTGCGGCGCATTCGCGACTGGTTGCGAACCAAGCGCATACTAACGCCGAGGCGCGTAGGTATGACTCGAGTTCCGACCGTTTGTATGAAGATAGAATACTGTATATGTATGTACTGTGGTTACTGCTCGCCTAATGGCAAGCGCTTAATCTTATCTATTATCACTTGCTTACCAAAGGTGACTCGAGACGCATGTGACAACAACCCAAAGAAAGAATGAAAGAAGGCAATAAGAGAAGTATGTGAGCTTTCGGGATACTAACCTACTGAGGTAATAGCGGCAACAGAGTCATTGCTGTAACGTAATATAGCGGTATCAGTACTATTGCATTTTGTTCAGTGTGTAAGAACACCAGAGATCTCAGCACCCTGTTCTAAGAATAATTTTCAGATAGAAAAGCCCGTTGTAGCTGACCTAAAACACAAAGTTCGAGAAAAGGTCTTCGAGAACGAATTAATGTGTTCAATTTGCGCGGGAGATAATATAGGAAACAAGTGAGGGTGAAGGTCAATTTTCTCTTTTTCCACACTCTCGTAGTCCGAATGTACAGCAACACGACACGATCGAAGAGAGGTTAGACGCAGGACCAACGGTTGCCCATATTTTCAGAGTTAATCTTTTGGCCAATGTTCGTATACCGCGGCTTAGACTCAATGTTTTGTTCATTAGGTCTGATTGCCGGCTAATTGACTCATTAACGAGTGAAGGAGCTCCACATAATTAGTCTATCTGCAAACCAAAGTAAATAATAATATTCTAAGAGAAATTATCAGAATTTTATTCCAATATTAAGACAACAGTCTTACTTTTTTCACAGTATTTAAAGTAAAATCTTTGCAATCTGTCTGTACATATTCAGCCTTGCATTCAAAACAATTAGCAGATGAAATTCAGATGTCCTGCGTACTATGTTGACATATCAACATGGATGTTTTTTGCCAAGACTAGAGAAATAGTTTGGCAGTATTTTAAGAAAATGTTGCATTGACTGTTTTTGTTTAACTTGATTAAATTTTCCGTACAATATTTTGCTGCCTTAGACGGTTGAGAAGGAGTTAATATAATGTTATTAATATTGCGGAATGTTGGCGTATTTAAAACGGTGTTATGCCTGAAAGCTATGTTCGTATGAAGTATAAATGTTTTCTGTATTAGGCCAGGGTATTGCTAAAACGAGGCAAAGCTATACTTTTTGTAACGTGCTCTATCATTCTCTCGCATGTAATGACAATGCTTTAAAAGATGTTAGCCTCAGAATGTATACAAACTCGCGACTCTCATATGACTATAACGTAGTCTTGTAGAGGGCCGTGTAAAGCCTTTATTGTGTTTTATTACCCATATTATAAATGTGTTCTATCGTTTACGTGCTATGCGGCTTTTAGTCGACATTATTTAATAGGATACTAGCTTTTGCCCGTAGCTTCGCTCGTATTATTCTGCGATGGTATATTATGAAACAAAATGGAGAGCCATCGATTTATAAAATACGAGCAAGTCTCAGTTTAAGAATCGCTGTGTCCCTTAGTAGTATACTATTGTACAACCTTCATAATGTAGGTATGCCTCCTATATTTTATGTTTACGTATTATTTGTTGTACTTTTAAGCAATCAATATTAAAAAGAAATAAAGAGTGATATCCTTATGTCGAAGCAGCGATAGCTCAGTGGGGAGACCAACAAATTACAACGCAGAGGGTCTCGGGTCCGAACCCACGCCGCGCACCTCTGACTTTCAGAGGTTATATAACTTTTCGAAATTATGTGCTTATCGCCTTCTCCGTGCCTCGGAGAACACGTTAAGCCGTCGGCCCCGGCTGCCATGAACATATATGGCTGTCGTTATTGGGAAAGTCAGTACCCTCTAATGTCCTGACTCTAGTCTAGCCTTACTCCTTAGGGTATCGTTAGCGTTTCGGGTTGCGGAGGTCAGGTGGCAGCCGCTCCGTGTAAAAACTAATATCCAGCCAAATCCGGTTAGACTAAAAAAGCCGACCTCAAGTGACTTGGGAATAATAATGGCTAGGGAGAAGAAGAAAGAGTGATGTCCTTATGTGTTACTTTGGCAGCGTATATGCGATATTTCATGATTATCGGTCAAGTAGTTAAGGCTCACGCCTTGCGTAACAAACAAACAAACTCACATTCGCATTTATAATATTAGGAAGGCGAATAAAATGTTAATAATCGCAATGACGAACATATTTTAATACTTACTTAGTAATTGTCCTCATTTTCAATGTCCTTCATTCATTTTCAAGAGTATAAAAGTAAAATATTTTGTCGGTAGAAAAAGTTAAGTACAACTCCAAGTAATAATCTTAATGAGCTATATCTACAAGGCAGTACACTTTTTGTAAATGTCTGGGCGTTACATTGTTACTTATATTTCTTCAGAAATGACTGCGAAGGTTGTTCTTAAGTAATATAATGTAAGCTACTTACTACCACCCATTAAGTGACACGACTAAATAAATTGTTATTTTAAATAAATAATGATAACAATTAAGTTTGTTATTTTTCACAAAAGCCACTCCGAATAAATTTTTATTTTAATAAAAACATGCGCCCATTATTTTTTTACTGCCTACTCACGCCTCGGCAACTTCATGTGACATTCTGCATGCACTATTATTAAAAAAGACATTTCATACCTGGCTGGCAAAAAAGCAAATA